>JARHVA010002213.1:1447500-2672500 GCA_037957365.1 Torreya grandis
CTACAAAAAGTTTGTAAAAATTGATTAAATGGGTTCTCCAAGGTTATAAAATGCATGATGAGTAGGCATATTTCTTCTTAGAGGAGGGTTTTACAAAGGCATAGGTTGTTGTATTTGTTGAACTTGTCTAGGTTGTTGTACTTGTTATGCATGATGCATTTTCTAAAGATTTTACTGGTTCGGATTTATGTTCATATGTGGCATAGGCTGTGTAAAGGTGGTTGCACCATTTGGACATATTGTGACTTTGTTACCAACAAAATTCTTTTTTCCATTATATTAGTTGGGTCTATCAGAATTATTGGCCTGGATTTACTATGATGCTTATGCTTGGACTAGATTTTCATTCTAACCATTGTTCTAGTTTTGGTTTTAGTTTTGATTCGATCAGGTTAGTTTAATGGTACCTTTGTTAATGAGGGCTCTCTTAATCAACAAACCTTTGTTAATGATATCTGTAAATGTATTTGCACATTGTAACTCCAGATTATAATATATCTCATTGTGTAGATTTTTGATAAACATAGTGGCTAATTGCTTGTCTAGTATATTGTGGGTGAATCAGCTTACAAGGGATCTCCATATTTGTAGATAGCTTGAAAATATTTTATTGACTTTTTTTCATTGCATTAAGTCTACCAATGAAGTCTCATAATCAATATTTTAAGATAAGTGTTGCATGAACTTGTCCAAAAGATCATCAAAATTAGATACTAAGTTCTTGGGAAACTTCAGAAACCACTGTGATGTTTGTCATGGTAGGCTTCCTGGAAACAACAACAATATTTAAATGTCAGTATAGGCCACTCTCTAGCACATAATAATTTTTGTTTTCAAATGGGCCTTTAGGTCACCTTTCCCCTTGTATTTGTCAAATTTGTATGGTTCATACCCTAGAGGAGATGGTTTCTGTAAGTACTCCATGTTGAAAGAGTAAGAAAACATGTTGTTCAACCTGAAATTTTTAATATGTTTCCCCATTTGAATGAGTTAAATCATATCTTTCATCTGTGATAGTTATTATTCAAGGAAATTAGTGGGAATATTAGCCTATTGAGGTGGAAGTTGTAAAGTCAAAAGTGGATTACTTTGACTAGGGTCTAGTGGATGTATTTGTTATGGAATGTTAGATTGGATAGGAAATGGATAAGGAATATGCATGTGCAGATTAAGGTTAATTTTTTGAAATTGCACATACTATAGTGTGATATTTTGATTGGGATTGTGTATGTAGGGTTGATGTTGGGAATACTATGGTTGGGATGGAGGAATATATCCATATTATGCCTACTAAGCTTGAATAGGGACATGTTTCTGACTAGCCATACTTGGCTAATTGAGAGGGACTTATGAACCAAGACCCTATCATTAGACTTATGGCACATTCTACATAAAAGGAAATTATTGTCTAATATGTACTTGAGGAACATTGCAACTTCTTGGTTATGTGATTTCTTATTGGGAAGTAGGCACATGTTAGAGATTCAACATTTGTTATTGACCAATCTTTATATGTTGTTGGTTAGACATCAGTTAGTTTTGGATTGGCATTTTAGCTTACAACTCAAGAGGTATGTTTGCTACTACCTGGCAAGATAGAACATTGGTTTCCTCCTATTGAGGTGGAAATATGAACCAAGTTAATTTGGATGCCATTACAAGGTTGGTAATGATATTTAATAGACAAATTAGAAAATGTATTTGTTTATTAGGGTTTAGAAAAATGATTTACATTTTAGTTAGGATACAGGCTTAGTCCTGTGGATCGCTTAAACATCCACAACACTAAGCCAATATCATATAAATCCCTATAAATATTAACTAGAACTATATGTGAGTAAAACCATAGGGTTAAATAGATTTTCCTTGCTATGGTGGAAATATGCCCAAATTAAGATCAATAGGATTTAACTAATGGTTTTTTACATATACAATGATTGAGATTTTATCTTGACCCTTGATATATATATAATACACATGTCTATTAAAAATGTAAAGATAAATTAATGTAAGGAACCAAATAATTGATATGTATATAAAATTATGTGTATTGCATGTTTTTGAGATTTTGAGCATGTAGATATAATACATAGGTCTTGTGTATATTTTGACAAATATGAAGTTTGAGTTGAATTGATGAATGAATAGGGGTTAACATAAATAAATTGTGTATTGTTTTTTATGAGGTTCATATAGGGTTAGCAAATATATACCTGGGAACTATGTATATTTGTCATTTAAAATAGTGAAAATATTATGGATTGTGTGTGTGTGTGTGTGGGTGTGTGTGTGTGTGTGTGTGTGTGTGTGTGTGTGTGTGTGTGTGTGTGTGTGAGTGTGTGTGTGTGTGTGTGTGTGTGTGTGTGTGTGTGTGTGTGTGTGTGTGTGTGTGTGTGTGTGTGTGTGTGTGTGTGTGTGTGTGTGTGTGTGTGTGTGTGTGTGTGTGTGTGTGTGTGTGTGTGCGTGCGCGTGTGCGTGCGTGCGTGTGCGTGCACGTGTGTGTGTGTGTGTGTGTGTGTGTGGGGGCACGTGTGCATGTGTGTGCGTGCATGAGTGTGTGCATGCATCCATGAATGTGTGCATGCGTGCGCGTGCACTTGTGTGTGTGTGTGTGTGTGTGTGGGTGTGTGTGTGTGTGTGTGTGTGTGTGTGTGTGTGTGTGTGTGTGTGTGTGTGTGTGTGTGTGTGTGTGTGTGTTTTCAATCCATAAACATAGGTATATTGAGACTATGTGTAATTATCCTTCAAATCAGGAAGATATATCTAGGTCTGAGTTCAATTAGTTTTTAAAAATGATCCTTTATAAAAAAATACAAGGGACTACATTTATATATTTATAATCCTATCTCAATTATGAGTTTTATATTTTATAGGAATTGTATGCAATGAAAGGAGATTGTTATAAGCTATTTGGATAATTAATAGCATATATATATATATATATATATATATATATATATATATATATATATATATATAGTGAATTATGGTATCAAATTAGGAAAGAAAATAATTGGATTTTCTCACACACACATATATAAAATGTATATCTTGTAAATCATTTATGTGAAAAGGTATTAGATGTAATTTATGTTATGAGACCTATAGCATGTTATGGAATCATAAAACATATACAGAAAATGAATGTTAACATCGAATTGAAACATACTAAGATCTGACGTACCTATTATTTAGATAATATCACTTGTAGTTATTTATTGGTTTGAGTATATGGTTCAAAAAATTTATAAAAGATGGTAATGTATTTAACATGCAAGAGTTTTTATATATAGTTTAGTTGGCAGAGTTGAACTTGTAATAATATATATCATAATATATTTGAACTAATACATATACTAGTGTAAGGTCTAAATACATAAAGAAACTGTACAATGGTTTTTATGTTATGTATTTCATAATGAGTTTGAATTGGGTGTCAATTCAACTTATTTGATACATAATATATATACATATATATATATATATATATATATATATATATATATATATTCTATCGACTATAGTTCTCTATTGATTAATAATTCAGGAATGTTAATATATTACGTTACATCATGAATGAATTTTGTGAATAGGAAAATTACAATGGTTGCTGGAATCATATGAAGTAATTATTAGAAAATTTAAATGACTTTTGATATTTATATAAAATATTTATATATTGCTTGAATATGTGTATGCAGTACGTATTATGAATATAATTAGTGTGTATAAATGCATGTATATATGAAATATATCTAATTGAGGACATAGGTACTAATATACATATATATCATATTTATTGTGCATTAGGATGTATGATTATAATTATAGTATTATTGACTATTAAAATAGGTCATAGAATCCTAAGGACAAGACAGTATAAATATATGCATCCAACCACCTGAAATTATAATAAGTTGTTTAAATGAAATATTATGTATTCATATGAAATATGAATTTCTTGATTATGATTGGATATTTTAAAATTAAGTAGTGTGTACAAAAAAATAATTGACTATGATGTTGGTTGTCATAGAATGTACTATAATTGATTTAACTTACAAAAATTAGAACCATGTAGTCTAAGTATATATTATACCCGATTCATATAAATTATACTTGTTATGTTTATTATTTATAAAATAAATAATATAGTGTAGATTCATTCATACTTTTGATGGACTAAATGTATGTATTTGGATTATTCTTATATTTAGCATGTTTTGTGCCTGCTAATAGGAAGTTATCTCTTTTATTATGTTGGTTATATTTATATTAACCAAATTTTGCATTGATGTTACTAATTATGTAGTGAGACAAAATTTACTATTTTACTTAGCATCACTAATGTCAGATGAAGGTAATCTGATTAAGTGGTGTCTATGAATTTGAATGATCGTAGAGATCAATAACTATTGAAAACTTTGGCCAAAGTATTGTTTAATTAAACATTATCATTTACTATGTATGATTTACATGTTTGTGTGATATCATGTTAGAGCATATTATTTTATGGTACACATCATGTTTTAGAAATCTTACAGCACACAGGTACTAGTTTTTCTCTCGAAATTCTTGAACTATCACTATCTACCCATCTGTGAAGGGAGGGCCATTCCTTTATGGGGGATTATGCAGGGGATTGATGGTTTGTGGTTAATATGGAAAAGTGCTTGGATGTTTCTTTCCCTCCCCACAATAGTACTTATATGGAGACTACACTTGAGATTACCATAGATATTAGAGTTTGGATAACTCATGCTCCATGGATCCTTGCATCTTGTATTTTATTTATTCTTAAAATATTATTCTTGATGAAATGTAATTATTTAGTCATTATACATTAGCAACAATGGTTGTATTATTGTACTATCTATGGCTTGAAATTTGTAATTACTTTCTATATTCAATTATGTTTTATTTCATATGATGTTAGTCATCAGTAATGGGTAGATGTTACATGTTTATTTTATAGTTAACATACTTAGCGTGTTATAGTTGGGTCCCTAATTATATTATTGTGGTGAAATATCATGAGATAATATGTAGATAAAAATTTTATAAAAAATATATTTTGTTATTCTAAGTAAATCCTAGTGGGGATGTTATAATTTTTTTAGATCCCTCAAAGCCAAACAAGTTAAGAGAAAATTAAAACCATCAAAACAATGCATGGTCATCTCACCAACCTATTAGATATTTCCTTCACCTTCTTGGACCACTATAAACTTGTGTTTCAATCCCAAGAGAATATGACAAAGAGAATGAAAGCATCATATAAGCATTTAGATATGGTGCCTTATAAGTTAATCCCTTAAGCTAAAAAACATTGTGATGCCCTTATTTCTCTTGATGAAGTATTTATTGTTGTACAATGCATGATTAATGATAAAGTGTTGAGGGTAGATGGATTACCATATTAATTTTACAAATCCACCTAGAAATTTATGGGTCCTTATTTACTTTAGGTTTATCGAGAAGCCTTGTAAAATAAAATTTTAGGGGCCATCATCAATAGAGGCAATATTAAGTTTATTAATAAAATTTGATGATCCTAAGATTATTACTAGTTATCACCTAATCTCCCTCCTAAATGTTTCCTATAAATTATTCCAAAGCCTTAGAGTTTTGACTTCACTGCATCCTCCTTGCAACCATTTGGATAGAGAAAATGTGTATTATTAAAAGTGGGTAAATACTAGATATTTTCATTCTAGTTTAGAAAGGAATGGAGTTGTTTTGTGTCTTTCAAAAAAGGACCATTTTTATGAATATTTATTTCAAAAAATCTTATGATCAGATTGAGTGGCTCTTTTTCCTCACTATGCTTAAATAATTAGGTTTTGGTAACTTGTTTCTTTCTACAGTTTTAAATTTATATTTTGATTCTTTGGCTTATATCACCATCAATGGTCACAAGTAGGATACATTTAAACTTTTTCATTCCATTTGAAAAGGTTTCCCTCTCACCCTATCTTTTTATGTCTTAGCTACTGAAGGATATGGTTATTTATTTTATCACATAGTAGACCATGGGCTTATTAGGGTAAATACTCTTCCTAATCGCCCCTCTCATCTTATTATGGGTGTTTTATAAATGAATATTTCATCATTATTTTATAAAAATAATCCTTATTCAAAGAGATGCTTTGTTGCCTTGAAATATTTTTTAAAGCCTTTGGGTCAATCCTACAATGGGATGAAACCCAATGTTCTAGATAGAGCATGATGCCCTTGTCTAAGTGGCTCCAAAATTATCAATGGAAGTGGATCTAAAAAGGGAAGACATTGAAATTTGTTTGTATTCACTTTACCTTTGACAACTCCCCCCTCTATGCTCTAGTTTTATGAATTGGAATAATTAATAAAAAATGGTTAGTGGATTACAAAGTCTCTTTCTCTCATAGAAAAGATTCAAGTTTGCACTAAAATTATTACAGCCACTTATGTCTACTATTAATCTTGTTGGGATCTTTGAAAATCCATGTATGATAAATCATTAAATTTACCAAAATATTTTATTTGGGACAATGCTAAAAAAACTTGAGGTTTCTATAGATTAACATGGGACATTTGTTTCCTTCCTTATGACAAAGGACAAATGGGCATTATTTATATTTATAGGAAAATAATTTATCTCTATGCTAAGTGGATTTTAAGGGAAATTGGGGGAAATGATGCTTGAAAAATTATCCTAAGACGTTATTTTAAAAAGTTTTTTCACATAGCTTAATTTATTCACTAGTTTAATTTTACTTGCAAAAAATGCTCTAGCTCAAGCTTAAAATACTCTCTAGTGATACAGGAGACTAATATATATTGTTATATTTAAATAATGGTATTAACTCAATATTTAAACCATATCATATATTTAAAGGGAGATGCTATATAAATATTTGAAATTCAAAATCCCTTTTTATTCTAAAATGAAGCTCAAGCTATATTCAAAAGATAGGTCATGCTCTATTAAAGCCTTTTGAAAAGGAAGCTAGCTATAAAAGAAAAAGTATGTGAAAATAAAAGGGAACCCATCATGATTTGAATATTCGAAAAATTAAATCTCCTCTTCTTTTAAATATGTATAAGTAACCAAATTTAGAGCTCAAGTCGGTGAAGTATGTAAGGAATCATGGGAAAAACTAAAGAATATTTCTTGAGCCACTAAAAATCAAAAAGAAGATACAACAAGGGATATTTTATAGAATTTGATTCAATTATCCTCTACTTGTGGCAGTAGGAAGCTGAATTTGATGTCTCTTCTCTTTCTCTTCTCTCTTCTTCTATATAATGTAATGAACTTTTTTGAGTAAGGGGTAGGTCTCTTTAGCTTTTTAAGTTTACTAAATTTTAATTAAGACATGAACCCCTATTGTTTTGCTATGTATAAATATTCTGAGCCTTCATTAGAATAAAATGTGATTGTACATACTTCCCACAAGAAATAAAATTTATTGTGGTTCTTGTTTATATGTCCCTTGGTTAATTTATTATTGTTAGAACTCCATTTATGGTTTATTTCTTGTTATTTACAATTTATTTTATCTATTGTGTTCATTTCCCTTCCTACATACTAAATAACATTGTGTTTATATAAATAGGATATCATCACATTTAATTATTAGTTCATCACCATTTGATTATTTTTAGTCTTATAACTCTTTCCCCTTACAAATCTTTCTTTCATACAAGTAGTTTACGTACATTATCATTAGTTTATGATATATAACCAACTGGCTATGGAGGTTCTCTGCAAGGAGCAATCTCAAATTGAGTAGACATCCCATGTTATGGTTGATATCCAAAAAAATCTCAATAAGACATTTTATACCATTACCAAATATATTTTTGTAGGTGTCCCTTATGGAAAGAACTATTGGAAAATTTTTGGATTACACTTTTTTGTTTACTTCTATCCAAGTCAAGATAGAATTGTCCTTTATGGTTAAGGACATGAGGAAAGCTTTTGAAGGAGTGAAACCTTTTCTAAAATGGGTTGATAATGCTTTTCACAATGGTCTCTCTTTTAATGACCACATTATTTAGTGTCCCATATCATGACAAATTATAAACTCCCTCTAGAAAATATGTGATGTATAAAAAATCTTTGGATTGTCAAAAAATAAATTTAGATTGTATAGGATTTCATTTCTTCCCATGATTATATCCCATGGAATTTTATGAAAATCAAATATAAGCTTCCAAATATAGACTTGCCTTCTACTTTGGGTATTTAAAAATTGATGGTTGGTGTCATACTTCATAATATGGCTCCACAACCTCTACTTGCCTAGTGGAAGAATTGGCAGTGGCATTACAATATTTTATTCCAAAATTTCTCTCTATGACTCCTCTATTAGATTAGAAGTTCATTTGCTTTGGCTTTGTTTAAGCTCAATAAGCAATAGAATCCAAACTATTTACCTAGAATATCACTTGCATGACTTAATAGGATTTGGAATGCTGAGATCAATCCAATATTATCTCATTTAATTTAGTTTTTGGTTTATCAAGGTCTTCCTCTTAGGGATAAAACAAAGTACATTAGGATTCTTAACCCCATATGCATAGTTTGCTACTAACCTGAAACCTTTAGACATCTTTCTTGGATTTGTCTAAGAGCCTAGATTACCTGACAATGGATTCATAACATATTCCAATTTTATCACTCTAAGCTGATCAATTAGCACATGACCTTTTTTAAGGAAAATTATTAGTGGCCTCCACACATTAACTTTATGTGGATTTTTTAGAGATGTCATTTTGTTTTAGCTATGGAATTCTATAAATTTATTTATTTTCAATAATGAATATCTTTCTATGAAATTCTCTTTTAATGATAACATGCTTGTTATTTATTCAAATTTTCTATAGATCCAAGTGTAGGAAGAGATCGTGGACCTTGAATTTCAGCATATGCACGAGTTCCTCAATGATGTAGGAGCATCCCAATTACAAATTCTATCTTTCATTACCTAGGATGACTAAGTCCAATTTTATGAAGGAGGGTGCATCACGCAAGGGTCATAAGGCAAAAATACATAGATATTTTTATGTAAGAAGTTTGTAAGCAAAAATAAGGAACTAGGTCAATTCATAGGAGTTGGCCTACCAATGATGTGAAAAAATAATTTTTTAGTTTGCACAAGGAAAGAAAGGTGCATGAATGCACAAGGATTTAAAGTGAAAGGTTATGGTATTTATCACTCATGAAAATCATGATATGATATAGATAAATACACAAGGAAGTCCACATAATAGATGGTTTACAATTTAGTTTTTATAAATTCAATCACAATTGACTACAATCCACATGGACCTACAATAAGCATATGTGGACCCTAGTACGGTTGTGTGAAGTACAAGTTAGCATGGAAAGTAGGAGTTGTAAGTTACATGCATGAAAACATGTGCCTAGAGGAAATTGACATTTAGGTTGTGATATATTCATAAATTTATATGGAACTAAATTAGACTTGTACAAAATATGACATACAATATGTAAAATATAGTAAAAATAATGCTAGTGGTTTGAGTAGCCTATATGGATTGATGTGACATCTTTTGAATCCTATATGAAGGCATGAAGGATACAATTTGATACTAGGTCAAGTTAGATTAAGAGAATATTCTATTAGATTAAAAAATTGAGTACGATCGTGAAGTATCCCTATATCCTTAGATAGAAGAAGTGAGATATAAGATATTCCATTAGTGTATCTTGAAGCTTACATGGTGTAGCTCACACCCAGTAATCTTGTATCTTATTCCTTGAGAGTAAACTTATGTAATACTTATTTAAAACATTAATAAAATTTAGAACATATATTTTTGCTTTTAATTTTGTGTGTGTTCATTATAGCTATGTGGTGTAAGCCATCCCTTCAATCGGACCCCTGACTACAAATGCATCAGTTAGTATTAGAACAAGTTTATCCCTACAAGTGAGAGATTTGAGTGAGTAGAAAGAAGCTATTAGAGTGTCAAACATGAGGTAAATATAAACGTATATTTTTCCATTGATAAAATATGCGTAGAGAACCATGGCAAGCAGAATATAATTTGAAAATTTAATGTCTTATTTTTTATAACCTTCCAACAACTTTGGAATCTCTAACTTTCTTTGAGAGTACCAAAATTTTTAAAAGGGAATTTAATTGGTATAATTCTATTGAGGGGATATTAAGGATTTCATACACTAGTTTTTATTGGGAGTGAAATAACTATTAATAAATTACTATTTACATGTACTATTCATGGTAATTATTATTGGTGATTTTACATGGTGATGTGGTATAGTGATGAGATGGAACTTGAGTGATGTGGTATGACCCACAAGGAATCTTTTATGGATAAAAAGTTTATTAAAAATGAGTAGGGTATAACATCCCACTAAAGGATAGGTTATTTTTTCCTTGGTGACTCACATTCTTGATGAATCACATGGGAAAGATATGGGGCACATTCCTAAGGTATCTCCATTATTTTCATTTTTAGGATGGTTGAAAAGATGATCACAACTTATCTTGGATCTTGGGTACATATGGAGGAAGAGACAAGAGAAGATAATTACTATTTTGGTCTCACACAAGGAGTAGGGTGGCATAATTTGAAGCATATGGAAGTGGAAGTGATATTTCCTAAAGTGGGACATTTGATTTTGACTCTTGCACATTGATACAAACACTTCACTATTAATCACTATGCAACACATGTCAAAAGTTGGGAGATAATGATAAAAGAAGGGTTGATCATGAGATCCACCTTTTGATCGTTTTCATATGTGTGAAGGTGGTATGTCAAAATTGGAGATACATGGGGTGGCTAATCTTGTCTCCCTTAATTCTTTTCTTTGCTGAATCATTTTCACAACAAGACAAACACTTCACATATGATTACTATGCATGACATGGAGGGTGGTGCACTTTTCCTCCACATGAATGTTCCATCTCATCTCATCTCTTCTTCTTAAAAATTATATAGGTAGGAGTTCTCTCCTTGTAAATTCATCATTTGCATATATCATAAAACCCCTCATTTTAAAGCTTAATCCTTTGGTTCAATTGCTTCTCTCCTAAGGATGAAAACCCTTTGACAGTAGAGATCTTGGTGGATGAAAACTGTAATAAGATTTCCAGTTTTGGTGGTGAAAGATATTTCCTAGCAGGTTTATGGTGGTTTCACTCATACATCACATTAGAGTTTCAATGTAGTTGGTTATTCTACAGGAATCATAATGATGTTAGGTTGTTATAAGGAGTTGTTATGAATTCACTACTCTAGTTTTATGTATTTTTCAATATATCCATTACATTGCATAAATACTATTTTAATTATATGGTTTGTGTCATTTTTGCATTAAAAAAAAATGTTCTAATCTATGTTGAAAGGGTCACTATAGTGTTATTAGAGCTCAGAGCATATTGGCAACTTGTTGGGTATGAGTGATGCAAATTATGACTCATCATTATTATTTGTGGAGAAACATATCAAATCCAAACCTTGATACTCAATTAGAGATTGAATAGGTAGAAGAGGTATGCTTTTAAAAAATTGGTGAAAGAAGAGTAGAGCCATCTAGTCTGGAAAATATGATTAATGATCTTTCTAGGGCACAACATCAAATGATGTAGCTATTGACTCAATCTTAGCAATAGATGGCTCAACCACATCAACAAATTACTCAGATGTTTTCATAAATGATGGGAAATAATGGTAATGTAGGTAATAATTATAATAATGGGGCAGAAGGATCCAATATAGTCATTGATATGTCTTTCACTTTTGGACTTTCAATGGTTCAATCAACTCTAGACCTTCCATACCTAACTTCATTATGTGGAGTAACACTCAAGAAGAGAATAATGAAGCCACTAATCAATAAATGCATGCTCAAGGAATGAGAGATTGGAGAGAATTAGGGGTATATTTATAGTCTAAAATTTCATTCCATGACTATTTAGAATTCAAGCAAAAGCATAGACCCTATAGAGGTGGAGGTGGAAGACCATCAAATTATGAGTTGTAGAGAAAGGTGGGTAAGTTGTCTATTCCTTCTTTTCATGGTTATGGGAAGACTACTACTAGAGATTGAGTGAAAAATATTGGAACTTAATTTTATCTTAATCCTATGGCTAAAGATGAAGAAATTAAATATGCAACATTACACTTGGATGGTAGTGCACACGAATGGTGGTACCATGCACTGATTACTTTAGGACATGATCATATTTAATCTTATGATAAATTTACAGAGAGAATAATTGATAGATTTGATAATAAGGATCCCAAATTTCACTTCAATTAATTATCTTAGTTGAAACAATGGGGTTCAATGGATACTTATGTTACTAATTTTTAGAGACTTTTAGTGAAGGTGATGGATATCTCGTAGAGAAGGTTGATTGTACTATTTGTTTAATTTCCAAAAGGTGGAATATTCAGGTGATGTAATTTTGGAGTTTTCAAAATTGATTTCAAAGATGGAGATTTTAGATGATAACATTATGTCCATGGAATAAGATAAGGGATTCAGATAATTGGTTTGTCATATTCTCAAGAAGAGTCCTTTAATGGAAAGTTTCATTGACTAGATTAAATATTCATAACCTAAAGTCTTGGTTTTAGAGGTGTTCCTAATAGGAAATTATTTATTCTTTATGAAATTTACCTTGAATTAGGATGAGGATATAATTTGGATTAAAAGCTATTATTTTTTTAGACATTGTGATGTGTTTGTGAAAGAGTACCTTAACTAGCTAGTGTTTTTGTGTTTATGGCTAACGTGTCTATGAGGCCCACCAAATTGATCAAAGTACAAAATTCATGGCTATTATAACATATGTTAACCACATATTAATGCAAAAAACAATGGTTAAGGCAAAGGAAAATGGTTAAATAAAAGGATATTAGTTAATCCAAAAACTAGGGTTTAGGCCAACTATTAGTTGAAAAAATGCAAATATCTATTGAATGTTGACTTGCTACCTGCATGCATTTTCCCTAATTGAATAGTATGCCAATTCTCATTTTCCATTATATTATTCCCTTTCTAATTTTGTAGGACCCCTTTGTCATTACCTATCCTAGAATCATGAACCATAGGAACATCCCCGAGGAGGTATTTTAATTTATAGTTTGGTTAGCTAGTATGAGTTACATTGTCTTCATTATTGAATCCCCAATCCTTAACATGAGCTTAGTAATGAAATATAGTTATAACCACCCTTAAGATGAGATTAATACTAAAATATAGAATCACATTTAAGCACAAAATAGGTTAATATTGTAAACTCATTCGTAAATAATCATACCATCAGGGGTTCAAGTAGTTAAGAATATCTTGAAATCAAAGTTTATATTATGTTCTTTTTTGATATATCTTGAATTGTGTACATGATTATTTTACTTCCTTTACTGATATGCTATGATGAAAATTATGTTATTATATTTCCATGTCATGTGGATTATGGCTATGATTGTTATAAATGAATTTGTTTAGTTCTATATGGTTATGTATAGATATTTTGATAAACTCTATATTATTATGTGATTAATACATTTTCAATATTATGTATTGCTCTATTTACTACTGAAATGAAATTATTGGATTATTTATGCATTTATTTGAATGGACGTTAAAGTATTATATGTAATTGGATATCAATTATTTAATCATGTATGAATTTTTTTTAACTACTTATGGTGGGTACAATTAGGAGTTGGGTATGTGATTGATGTTTTTGATATGAATACATGTGGATATGTGTGGTATGGTTAATGTGACAATTGTAAACCAATAAAATCATCCATGAATCACTTGTTAAACAAAAGGTTGTTAATTTTCATAGAAGACAATATTTACAATTAAAGATAGAAAAGAAAAAGATAGACATAGAAAACAAAGCAATAACTGTCGATAGCTTATGGTTTATGTTCCTCTAGTTTTACCATCAAACTCAAAGCATGCTAATTATAATCTAGATTAGGAAACTTGATAATAAAATCAGTTTTTTGATAGTTGAATTCTTCATGAGTAAAGTGACGTAAAGCATTTAGTCAAAAAATAGTCAGGATGTTGGGTTATAGGCTTTACACATCAAAATTTAATAAGAGCATGTCAGCAAGAGGAACAAGACCATGAAAGTCCTTGATTAGGAAATTAGTATCATATGGTTCTTCTGTTTTGATAACAAAGGAAACATAATGCGATGAATCTGAAGCTTTCTTCAGTATGAACATATGGGGTAGTGTGTTACACTTGATTTGTGTATTTTAGGTAGAAAGTAAAATAGATTGACATTCTCCCTTCCATGTAGCAATCATGTAATAATTTTCCAATCAAATGTTGCTTTACAATCAATGTAAAAAATAGTTTCCATTGTTTTATAAAAAATATTCCTAATAGCAAAACTCTTATGAGTGCATTAGTTTAGATTATATTATATATGAAAATGAGTTTTTTTAGATCAAATCCTTAGACTACATAGGGCGTTGTCATCATCAAATGAAAATAAATAGTGGGGAATGTTGTTCAACCATAGATATAAATATGCCACTGCCAATATTATAGTTATAATAACTCCATAAATAGAATAAATAGCCATAATAAATGAAGAATTGGGATTTACAACCAATATTTTGCTTCCTAATTCACCTAAAGGATTTTAATTTTCCAAAATGTTGGGGTGAGTTGTTGCCAAGCTAGTCAAAAGAAGCATAGCAAAAATAATAGTGTCAATTATTATTGAGATTGATTTGATTAAAATGATGATAGCTATGGTTAATTGGTATCGTTAACTATTCTTATATTGTTAACCATTCTTATAATCGTAGATAGATATGGATAACAAATGTTGAAAACCCTCATGATAAGAACTTTGAGAACACTTGCCTTTTATGCAGACTAAGACTGATGATGTGAAGAAGTATAAGATGTAACCTACCTGATGTTGGTTTTTTAAATACATAAAATAGAGGGCATAAAACAAATAAAACATAAACATAGTAAAATCAAACACATAATAAATATATTTTATTAAAATATACTAGATGCAATACAAATCCTTATCCTCTATGCCTATAGAGGTGCGTAGGAGTCTTCCATGTATTTTATTCATAGAAACAAGCAAATCTTTGCTGATGTGTTTTATTTTAATCAAAAATAGATTATTCATCATAATTGATTTATAAAAATAGAGTAATATCTTGCATTCCCTATAAGTCTCTTGAAACAACTGGAGAGATATAAAATATCATTTAATGCATTAGATATCTGAAGCATGTTAGACACTATAGGGAAATAAAAGAGTTTAATGCAAGTTGGTGACAAGTGTTGAGTTGGAAATGATGTGGTAGAGAAGATTAATACTACCACAGGTCCACATTTTCCAACACTCCCCCTTAATCTTCACTGCCATGCATATAAGTTATGCTTATATTTTTTCAAAGATGCTCAAACACATTCTTTGAAAGTAGCTTTCTAGAAATGTCTACTAGCTTTTCTTCAAACCTATAAAACTCAAGACATATATTGTCATTATTACCAATTCATAAATTAAATGATATATAGTATCTATATGCTTGTTGTGTTTATGAAACACATGATTTTTAGATAATGTAATGGATAAATTATTATCAAAATATATCTTTGTAGTTGCCTCTTGAGTATGCCTCAAATCTAAAATTAATCTTCTCATCCACACTGCTTGGCATGTGTTGATGTGGCTATAACATATTCCACTTTGGATGATAAAAGTATACTAATTAGTTATTTATTTGATGTTTGAGAGATAACACCCAATCCAAGATGAAAGCATAAGTTGAAGTAATTTTAATATCATTAATGTTACCTCCCCAATTGCTATCCATGTTACCAATCAGCTTGAAATCATCTGAAATGTATATGTGATCCCAAAACTCTTTGTTCCAGCTATATATCTTATAATTCTTTTTCCCATTTTCCAATGAGACTCTTTTGGATTATACATGAATCTTGAGATAAGACTAACTCCATACATAATAACTAGTCTTATGGTAGTTAGATACATGAGGCTAAAAACTAATCTCTTGAATGAAGTTGTATCAACATTTGAACTTTTATCTTCCTTGTTAAGTTTTAAACCCATTGTAACCAGTGTAGGAGATGAATTAACATTCAAAATCTTGAAAATTTTCAACAAATCATTAGCATACTTTGATTGACAAATGAAAATTACTTGCTTGGATTGACTTACTTCTATGCCAAGAAAATATCTCATGAGTCCCAAATCAGTCATTTCAAATTCAATTTTCATGACTGCCTTAAATGATTCAATTGACAAGTTTCTAGTAAAAATTAAGTCATCTACATACAAATATACTATCAAGATTTATCCTTCATCATTCACTTTGACATACATATTTGGTTCATTTCCACATTTGTTAAATCTATTATTCACAAAATAAGAATCTATTATACTATACCAAGCTCTAGGATCTTGCTTCAATCCATACAAAGCATTTTTTAGCTTGTAGGTTTTGTGCTCATCTCCTTAAACTTCATAACTAATTGGTTAGTTTATATAAACTTCCTCTTCTAAAAAACCATTAAAGAATTCTAAATTGACATCCATTTGAAAAACCTTCTAACTCTTTCAAGTTGTAATAGATAGGACAATTCTAATAGTGTCAAGTCCTGCTACTGGTGTAAATGTTTCATTGTAATATGTGTCTAATTGTTTTGTGAAGCCCTTAGCTACTAATCTTTTTTTATATTTCTCAACATTCCCATTTGCATTAAACTTTGTTTTGTAAACCCATTTTACTCCAATCACGTCCTTTCCTTTAGAAAGCTCTACAAGATCCCAAGTTTGATTCTTTTCAATTGATGGAATTTATTCATCCATGGCTGCAATCCAATTATCATCTTTAATTTCATCCTCAAAGTAATTTGGATCAGCTTGTGTTAGGAATGCAAAATCAAAATATAAATCCATATTTTTATCATTTTTTGACTTATCATAAATTTCCTTTAGACTATAGGTCTTCTTTGAAGTATTTATTAATTGTGATATTAATGATGTAAGTGTTGGATTAGATGATCCACTGCTATTATTACTAGCTGAAGTAGATGGATTTGGAGTGCTAGGTACCTTTGAAGGTATTGTAAGAAAATTTATTTATGGACTTTGAGGAACATTTGCTTGTGTATCATCTTCTACCATCTCATTTTCATGTGGTATGCCTACTGCAATTCTAATTGTTTTGTTAATACTTCTATCCCATGCTTCTTCTTCAATAAATTATACATCATGACTGATTATTACCTTCTTTGTGATCTAATTGTATAACTTTTATGTCTTGGATTGTTCACTGTATCCCACAACAATACACTTTTTCATCTCTATCATCTAACTTCTTTCTTAACTCTTGAGGTATTAAGGGTATGAAACACATCCAAAGACTCTCAAATATGAAACATTATGTTTCTTCTTAGTCTAAAATTATTATGGTATCTTATTAATCACTACATTTATTAGACAGTTATTTAATATGTATACTATGCATGCAACCATTTCAACCCTATATTCATTTGGTAGATGCTTAGATTTTATCATGCTTCATGATATTTCAATAATTGTCCTATTTCTCTTTTTACTATTCCATTTTGTTGATGTTTATATATTGCTATGAATTATTTTCTTATTCCATTTGCCTTGCAAAAATTCAAAAAATTATTTAATATCTATTCACCACCTTGATCTATTCTCAATATTTTGATATAATAACCACTTTCATTTTCAACTTTTGCCTTTAACTCCTTGAAAATATTAAACACATCTTATTTGTGTTTTAAGAAAAAATGCCAAGTGTTGCAGCTAAAATCATCAATGAATGTCAATAAATATATATTTCCACTTTTGGATGGCATTTACATTAGTCCATAATAGTCTAATTGGACTATTTCAAGTGGATCTCTTGTCTTATAAGATTTCCCAAATGAAAATTTTTGTCTATGTTGCTTTGCAAGTATGCAACTCTCACATTTTTTTAAATGACTTTATTGGTGGAAATCTATATACCATTATTTTTATATACATAAAATGCAAACCTCTAAATTTTAGATTCCCAAATATTAAGTGCCATAACCAAGATTGATCCTTTAATGAAATGTCAAATTCTACTTCATCAATTGTTTGCAATCCCTAAGGTTCTAAACATATTCCACTTTGGATCTTGAGAGGAAACATTATATTCCTCATTATTTCAACTTTTACAAATAGCCTATTGCTTGGTTTTCTGTCCAAAATCACACATTCACCATTCTCAAAACATATCTTATACCCTTTTTTCCACCAATTGACCAATGCTTATTAAATTGTGTTACAAACCAGGGACATACTATACATCAAGGATATGCTTCTTTTCAGCTTCTTTTGTTCTTATGTTAATTGATATTTTCCTTATGACTAATACTTTGTGATCATTTCCCAACATTACTTATAATTTTATCAAAACATGTATTATTACAAATAACTCCTTACTTGAACTCATGTGATTACTACAACCACTATCTAAGAACCATACTTCCTTTGAAGTCTTTTGTGCAACATTACATGTTATCAACATTGTATTGTGTTCACTAGTGTTGGGCTGATTTTCAATTGTAAAATTTGCCTTTTGTTTTTTCATATCATATTGCCTTTTTCTACATTCATATGCAAGATGCCCAAATATTTTATAATGATGCCATTGGATGCTAGATTTATCACACCTTTCTCCTTAATGATGGCTATGAAAATAGATACAAGATCTTCCTCTTGATGGTGTGAATTATGTATGTAGGCTTGATGTTGGTCTACTTTCAAATTGATGAGATTCTCTACCTCTTCTTGGTGAAAAATTACCTCTACCTATGTCATAATTTTATCTTTCTCTTGTTTTGTTGATTGAATGTTGAGTTTTGAATGTATTTTCTAATAAACATGCCCTTGAATAGTTAAGCCTTTGCTCATGTGATAATAATGACCCCATTAATTCATCAACTAATAACTTAGATAGATCCTTAGATTCTTTAACAGCTACTACAACTGAATCAAATTTTACAGACAAGCTTCTGATTATTTTCTTTACAACCTTCTAGTCTTTTATGCATTCACCATGTGTTCAAATTTGATTCACAATGCTCATTGCATGTATAAAAAATTAATCTTTATTATCTAACTCCTTTATATCAATATTCTTGAAATCTCCTCTAAGTATTTACAATTTAGTAGTTTTAGCTTTATTTGTACCTTGGTATGTTGTTTGTGAACTTTTTCATGCTAATTTTGACCTTGTATTAGTTACAACTCCTGGAAATATTGATTCCTCCATGGCTTGCTAGATGAAAAAAATGTTTTGGAATCATTCTTCTTCCTTTCCATGAATAAATATTTTTCTTCTTGTGACAATGCATGATTTGCCTATTAATTTGTTAGCTCAGGGAACCCATTTTCCATTAAATCCCAAACAACGTGTGAGAAGAATAGGGTTTTCATCTTTATGCTCCAAAAATCATAATTTTTTCGCTTAAAAATTGGTATATGAGGTTGTGAAATACTACCAGTCACTCATACCATGGCTTCTCCAAAAAAAATCTCCTTTTGCTTTTAGTTGTTAGAAATTCTCCCTTTTAAAACTGTATTTTTATAATCTTTTCTCGTTAATCTCTTTTCTTATGGCTAATATTGAACAACAACTCTCTCTAGCCTCTAAACTATTGGCTTTGATACTAGATGTTGGTTTTTAAACCACATAAAATAGAGGAATAAAAAAAATAAAACACTGATTCAATAAAAGCAAACATAGAATAGATATATTTTATTAAAATCTGATAGATGCAATACAAATCCTTATCCTCTATGCCAGCAGAGGTGCATAGGACTCTTCCATGTATTTTATGCATACAAATAAGTAGAGATTTACTACTATCTTTTGTTTTTATCAAAAATAGATGTAAGGAAATAAAAGAGTTTAATGTAAGTTGGTCAAATGAGCTGAGCTAGAAGTGATGTGGCAGAGAAGATTAATGCTATTGTAGGTCCATGTCTACCAACACCTCAATATATTGATTGAATTTTATGATTTCAATTAGGTGGTTAATATGCGAATGGATTTTTTTTTTTCTATAGCATGTTGTCAGCATAGATTAATTTCATTTACATATCAATATTCTTCCATTTTAACTTGATTGAAAAGGAATTTATGGCTCTCTTCTCAAAATTATTTATAACTAGGTTAGAAACCACCACATACATTAGATAAACCCTTGTTAATGCCTTTTATCTATACATAAATGACCTCCCTAAAGAATAATATTATGGATTTGCGGAGAAAAGTAACCAATCTAAATGTTTTATCATTTCTGCAATATTTAACCATGTCACTAGTATTATTCATCAACACTTTGGTGAAAAAGGATACCACATCAAACGTAACCATTGTTTCATTAACACCGTCTTTTATCATTGATTAAATCTAAAAATAGGCTCAAATAATTTACAAAATACTATGTTACCCACAAAATATTTCAACTAATTTGTCACAGATACCGCAACTGAGTGGGAGACTAAGGTGTCTACAATTAGTTTTAATGGAAACCCTTCGTTGTGAACCTTATAAGAACCATCAATTATAAGGGTGATTTATTTTTTATAAATCAAATTTTTCTTCATAATATCATTCAACAAAGAAAATTTCAATTTGGAAACACTATTTGCAATTAAGATAATAAAAAATCATAGAACTATTATTATTATATAAATAATCTATAATTTTAGCATCATTTTTCACATGATTTAGAATAATTACAACATTTATCTCAATTACCTTTATAATATAATTATATTGATAATATACTAAAAATAAATTTTATAAAAATATCTTAAAAAATTAAGTAATTGAAATAATGATAAGTCATAAGCATCTAATTCATTATTATTATTTTTTAAACAAGATATTTTACACAAACACTTTTACTATTAAAACACATCATTAATATTAATAATAATTAAAAAATAATAAAAACTATAATTACAATAATAAAGTGGTCAATAAATGTTCATAACCTGCTTTTTAATGTTAAAAATAAAAAATGACAAGAAACCAAAACAACTAAAAAGTATAAACACTTTCCAATAAAAACTTCATGATTTAATAAAAGATATAAAACATTTTATTATACTTTTAATGAAACTATATAACAGAGAAGCTTTCAAAATTGAAAATATCATCAATTATAGATGACATGCATGATACCATTCTTATTAAACAAGCCTTTCCCATTTCACATACTCTATTTTTTCTCTCATCACTACACTTATCCAGTTTTTGTTGTCTAAACCCCCAAATTTGTAATGGAAATCGATAATTTCGGAAAATTTTCACATCTCAATTTCTAAGAATTTGAATTAATTTTAGGAAATTAAATCTATCTTAAAATTTGATGTAACTAAACTTTTCTTCCTATCTAGTTAGATGTGGGACTCGAGTCCTCCATAACTATCTATATGGCCTGCTGGTCAAATCTTGGTTAACTTTTCATTTTGAATTTCGCGTCATTGTTACCATGTATTGATTTCTTTAAAATAAATATAATAATAATTAAAAAATTACAACACATTATTTTCTTGAGATTTAATTTGTCACATCCTTTACACATTTTCAAGTTCAAAATAATATTTAAATAAAATAATATTTAGATATGGTTAGTTGAAAAATGTGTCACATAGAACTATTTTAATATTTTATTTAAATATAGTTAGCTGAAAAATGTGTCACGTAGAACTATTTTAAGCCTTATTTTCTGAAAAGATATAGTAATTGGCAATGTTACAAACATATGCCTATATATTTGATATTTCAAAACAATATCTAACATCACACATTAATATATGAGATTAATGATTCTGAGGGAATATTATAAATTTTTCCATATAGATATCTATTAACACCATCAAACTTAATCAATATAATTAAATGAGATTAATGATTTTTAGGGAATATTATAAATTGTTCCTATAGATATTTATTAACACCATCAAACTTAATAAATATAATTAAATGAAAGACTTTGTTAGATATTGTAGAGATTTTTTTTTAATTGTAAACAATTTGTCCAAAAAAATTACATATCAATTTAAAAAAATTCCGTCAACTTTAGGAATTAAAATCTTACTTAAAATTAGATACAACTAAACCTTTTTTCCTATCTATATTGAGTTAACTTTTTGTTTTGATATTTAACTTTTGCCATACATTGATGATAATGATAATAATAATAATAATAATAATAATAATAATAATAATAATAATAATAATAATAATAATAATAATAATAATAATAATAATAATAATAATAATAATAATAATAATAATAATAATAATAATAATAATAATAATATCTTGGTTATTAAATTTCTCACTTGTTTTCAAGCTCAAGCTAATATTTAGATATAGTTGGTTGAAAGATATACCATACATAATTGTTTTAAGCATTTTTTTAGAAAGGATGTGGAAATTGACAATGTTTCACAAATATATGTCTATTTCTTTAGTACCACAAAAAAATATCCGCCATTATTTGTAAAATTAAATAAATTGTTAAGTTTGAGATATATAACACTAATGCTTTGATATTAATGATCCTTATGGAATGATACATAATAGACTCCATGTAAATACCTCAATGAACACCATCAAACTTACATAATATAACTGAATGAATAATTTTATTAGATATTGTAGATGATCCTTTCTTATTGTAAACAAATTTCTAAAGAATTGATTTTATCCACCTAATCAATAACAAAATTGATTTTCATCATTTTTTAAGCTGAAAATGACTACAAAATCCTCTACATGATATTAACATGCTCTCACTCTCCCTTTTTCAGTATGTAATATGTGCCTCCAAACTCCTTATCCCTTATTTTCCCCTTTTCTATTGATTTCACTTGAATAAATATAAAAAATTAAACAAAATTCCTCCCAATTCACTTATGAATCATGTGGGTTAATTTTCATGGATTGATTGCAATTAGAATTTTTAACTTAGATCCACAATAATCAATGCAAAAATTGCACAAGAGAAATAATATCACTTGAGAAGCAAATATAAGGTTATTGCTCCTCAAGACACTACCCTTGCAAATCCAAAGGCAGGAGATGTAAGTAAAGAATCTAAGAAAACTATAGTAGTCCCTAAATCTTCTAAGGTAGTACCTATTTTCCATTTGCTAAGCCTAGAGGTGCTCCAACCAAGAATAGGGTACCCATATTATCTATTATCCCTAAGGCTACGAATGATGTTAAGATAAATCTGCCTTTAAAAGTTGTTGATAAGAATGTTAATCCATCCCAGCCTACTCCACTTCAAACTTTAAGTGACCATATTCTAATTGAAGGTGTTGTTACCTTTCCACCAAATACTCCTCTTCCTCAGTCTAGCATATGTGATATGGCCCACATTTTGAGCCAACTAAAAATCACCATGCCACTTGCTAAATTATTGACAATACCTAAACATAGGAAGAGGGCCTTTGAATATTTAGAATTTGGTGAGAAATCAGTTGTAAATTAAATACATTCACCCTAATCACCCCCAAAAAGTGATGAAGAATCATAAAAGGTTGTTGAGCCTGCTTCAAAGGTCTATTTTGGGATTGCACTTTTAAAAATTTAGTTGAGTGTGGAACTACTTTATACAACTCTCTTGATCAATGGTCTGATTGTTCACAAGTACATGTTTGACTCCATAGCTTCCTACAATGTGATGCCCTTGGTTATCCTAAATGTGATTGAAGTTAAAATTACATCAACCTTTGGTAAGTATTATGCCATGGATTCATGAGAGGTTCAGGTTATTGGACAAGTCAAGGGGTTGGTAGTGTATTTAGCAATGCATCCATGTAAGTATCTGAATATGGATATTATAGATATAGACTACCCATCTAAGTGGGGGATGATATTGTCATGAAAATGGGCTACTAGCATGGGTGAAAGTGTGTATATGGACTTATCTTATGCCACCATTCTACTAGAGGGTAAGATGGTAAAGCTTTATAGAGAGTTAAAGTTGCTACATGTAATTGAAGATCCAAAATGTGCTCTAAATGAATTATTATACACAGATGTTGAATTGGGAAACTTTGTTGGGAATGTTGATACTATTGAACACTGTGTTGTTCTTATTATTGAACCTAAGAAAGAATGTGTAGTTTGGAAGATGTGTTTTAATGGAGCTTGTTCCAATGTTGGAAATAGAGAAGGGGTTATCTTCTATGCCTCCATTGGTAAATGTTTCATGTTTTCTTTTAAGTTATCCTTTGAGTGTACAAATAATACTTTTGAGTATGAGGCACTCTTACTTGGTTTAAGGATTGCCCATGAATATGGAATTACAATTTTGATTGTTAAGGGTGATTCTAAGTTAATAGTAAAATAAGTCCACAATGCTTATGCCACCAAGAATAAAAGGTTGAATCAATATCAAAATGTTGTTTGGGATTTGATTAAATTTTTTGATGCATTCAATCTTTTTTATCTTGAAAGCATTTTTAACAAAGAAGTTGACAGACTCATAGGATTAGGAACTCAGTTTGATATTGAAATTATGATCCCCCATTGTTAATATCAAGTGTACGTGCTTGGTATGCCTTCAATCTTAGACAATGTTCATCATCGGCATGTCTTTGATGATGATGATCAGATTAGAAGGTTTTTTAATTATGAAGCTAAGTTATTGGATCAGCTCATAGACTTGGAATCTATGATTCAAGTTTGTGAGAAGAAAGAAACCTTGTTTGGGAAGGACATAATATAGTTGAATATAAACACACTCCCTAAAGGACTAATAAGTTTACAAGCATCTTTTGATAGAGCTGATAGAATCAAATCAAGAGACTCAATCATTTCAAAAGATGCAACTCAATGCAATTTGGGTTGTCATGAGAATCCAAGGTAGGTTTGGCTAGGTGCTCACCTAAATGGAATTGAGAAATAATTTTACATGCAATTGCTTTAAAAGTACCAAGATTGTTTAGCATGGTCTTATTCTAAGCTAAAAGCATATAAAGAATAATTTTTTAATCATGTCATCCAATTACATCCTAATATCAAGATTTTCAACCAAAAATTGAGGCCCATTAACCTAATCTTAGCCACCAAAATGGGCGATGAATTAAAGAAGCTCAGGGATGGTGAGGTCATTTGTCGCATCAGGTACTCATCATGGGTTATGAATTTAGTCCCCATGAGAGAGAATAATGGTGACATCCACTTATGTGTTCATTTATGAAATTTGAAAAAAGCTTATTAAAAGATAATTATCCCCTTCCCAATACGAAGATCTTGCTATAGAGTGTTACAGGATCAAAGATGTTGTCTACATTAGATAATTTCATTGGATACAACCAAGTTATGGTGAAAGAATCCATAAGACCCAAAACTACATTCACAATGCCTTGGGGCATGTATTTATATATTAAGATGCCTTTCAAGTTGATGAATGTTGGTACAACATTCTGGTAAACTATGAATGTCAGTTTTGTAGGGATAATTAACCAGTTCATTATTGTGTATTAGGATGGCATTACTATGTACTTTAAGACTAGAGAATAATATTTGGATCATCTAGAAAAAACTTTGATCAAATACAAGGAGTTTGGCATTTTCCTTAATCTGAGGAAGTACCACATTAGAGTACAAAAGACCAAGTTGTTGGGATATATATTTTCCAAGGATGGTGTCATGATTGACCCTGAGAGGGTCAAAACTATTGACAAAGTGCCTATCCCATAGTCCAAAAAAGGAATTTAGTCTTTCTTTGGATAAATTAACTTTCTAAGGAGGTTTGTGTCTAATTTTATGGAGATTACACTGCCTATTACTTACATGTTAAAGAAGGACTAGAACATCAAATGGGAGGAGAAGGCCATGCAAGAATTTAATGACATCAAGGGAGGTTTAAAGTTTGATCCTATCTTACATAACATTGATTACACAAATCCATTCCAGATATTTTATTTTACATCATATAATACTATTTTTGTTGTTCTATTTCAAAAGAATAAAGATGGTCATGAGCAGCCCATAGCTTTCTTTATCAAACTATGCAAGGTCTTGAACTAAATTATACCTTAATAAAAAATAATCTTTCACTCTCTTAAAAGTTTTCAAGACATTCAAGCCTTATATTCTGAGTTCAATGATTGTTGATTATGTTCCACATACCATAGTTAAGGACATCTTGACTCAGGCTGAAACATCCATCAAGAGATACAGGTGGGTCAACAAGTTATAAGAATATGACATGGATTTTCATACCACCAAGTTAGTAAGAGGTATGGGTCTAGCCAAGATTCATTAACACCTTCTCTTTAATCATATAAAAAATTACAAATGGGCTAGAATAACATATAAAATAATATGTGTTCCCCACATAATATTTTAACTAATTTGTCATGGATACTACAAGTTAGTGGAGGACTCTGAGGTGTCTACAATTGGTTTTAATAGAATCCCTTAATTGTGCATCTTATAAGAACCATTAATTCTAGGGGTGATTTAATTTTTGGGAATCAATTTTTTCTTCATGTTATCATCCAATAGATAATATTTAAACCTGTAAACCCTATTTATGATTAAGATAGTTAAGCATTTTGATAATATGCTTAAAATAAATTTTAAAGAAGTACCTAAAACAATTTAACTAAAGAAATGATAAGTCAGTTCTTTATTGCTTTTATTTTTTATTTTTACAAAGTATTTTATGCAAACACTTTTACTATTAGAACACATCAGTAATATTAATATTAGTAAAGAGATTTAATAAAAAAAATGTGGTTACAATAATAAGGTGGTTGGTAGATGTTCATGGCCCACTCTTCATGCTATAAAAAAATTTGACTCAAATCAACATAACAACCAACAAGGAATGACAATGAGAAACCAAGGCAATTTAGATCTGAAAAAACTTTCTAATAAAGGACTTCATGATTTAATATAATATCTAAAACATTGGTTATGATTTTAATGAAACCATATAACAAAACAAGTTTCAAAAGTTTAAATTATTATCAATTATGTCTAGATGACATGAATAACACCATTTTGATTAAATAAGGTTTTCCCATTTCACATAATCTATTTTATCTTTCATCACTATACTTGTCTAGTTTTTGTTGTCTAAAACCCTAAATTTGTATTGAAAATTGATAATTTTTTAAAAAAAATCACATCTCAATTTGTAATAATTTTGTATAAACTTTATGAAATAGAATTTTACTTAAAATTTGATGTTATTAAACCTTTCTTCCTATAGACATTGGGTTCAAGTTTTGTTTTGAAATTTGGGTCACCTTTGCCAAGCATTGACTACTTTAAACTAATCATAATAATAATTTAAAAATTACATGTTGTCTTCTTAGGATTTAATTTGTCAAATCCCTTACATGTTTTCAATCTCAAAATAATATTTAGATATAGTTGGTTAAATCATGTGCCACACAGAACTATTTTAGTTGTATTTTCTAAAAAGATGTAGGAATTAGAAGTGTTTCACACATATATGTCTATATCTTTGGTACCTCAAATAAATATCCAACATTGCCTACAAAAATAAATAAATTATTAGGTTTGATTTATATAACATTAATATTTTGAGATTGATGATCCTTATGGAATGTGATACACTTTTACATGTAGATATATCTACACTAACTATCAACACCATGAAACCTATAGAACATAAGTGAATGAATTATTTTGTTAGATATTGTAGACAATCCTTTCTTATTGCAAATAACTTACACATAAAATAACGTCTCAATTTCAAGAATTTTATAATAAATTTTGGGAAATAAAATCTTACTAAAATTTTGATTCAACTAAACCTTTCTTCTTATCTACATTGAGTTGAATTTTTGCTTTGAAATTTGGCTAACTTTTGGCATGCATTGATTATAATAATAAAAATAAAAACAACAATAAAATTATAAAAAATTATCTTCTTAGGATTCAATTTGTCAAATCCCTTACACATTTTTAATCTCCCCAACCCTCTAGCATGCTTGCAAATTTTCATGGTTGTGGTAAATTGTTTAGCTAACTCAAATACCTCATCTTTTGGCATGGGTTTCTCCTTGCATCACTGGAGTAGAAGTTCTACCAGGGTCTCTAGCTTTCTTATGGCATCCTCATCGAGAGGTAAATCATCAGCTAGTGTTGGTTCTTCATTCAAAATTGTTTTACAGAGGTTAAATACCCTTACTTTTGTCTCTTTGGCCTCTTGGATCTATTTCTTCAACATGGCCACTTATTTGACTAGTTCTTATTTCTCTGTAACTTATTTATTATACATGCCCACAATCTTGGCATGTGTCATCTCAGTAGTGCACACATCAAAATTTGATAAAATATTCTGGTGCATGATCTCCATGCCTATCTTTAAAAAGGTGGTGCTTGCTAGAAGAGGGGAAATATTTTGTGGATCTACCCATAGTGTTTTTTATATCATTATAGCATCTAAACCCAAGGAAAGGCTTCCTTGGGAGAGTTTGAACTCATGCTTATCACTATACATATCTAATAGGAAGGACACTTATTTCATTATTTTTAAGGTTATATCATTGGAAATGAAGTGAAGCCAAAGATAAATCATTTTATCTTGGATGTCAAACTATTATCACTCACATGAATTTCTAATTTCATCCTCACTATACTCTTCTATGGTCTTGACTTATCCCTTCCCTTTACTAGGGTCACAATCAAGTTTGGCCTCCTCATAGCTACAAGTGGTCATCTTGCTCAATTCTCCTTCACCATCCTCTTCCTTGCCATATAGTGGTTCAACATCAAGAAATGAATAATCAGATGTGTCTTTCTCCTCTTGCATCAAGGAGGGATTTTTCTCATAATTAGAACCTGATCTATGAACTTGTACCTCAAGAATTTCTTGCTGGGGTACTTTCCTTGGGGGTTGTTTTTGGGTAGCTCTTGAATTAGAATCACTTGGGGGAGATGGTGGTTGAGTTAATTTAGGGGGAGAAAGTGGAGGTGGAGAAGGTGGAGGTAGAGGTGGATAAGTTGAAAGGGAAAGAGGAGTAGGTTGGGGAAATGAAGGGCATAGTGGTGAAGAGCACAAAAGAGATGGAGAAGTGTGGGAGGGGATGGAGATGGATGAGGTGAAGAAGGTGAAGGGAGAGTTAGAGGTGGAAAAAATGGATGGGATGACATGGGTATAGATGGTGGAGGGGTAGGTCATGGTGCTTCTATAGTCTTATACCTTTTTGTGGTGCTTGATGCCTACTTGTGTTGGCACCCACATCCGGTCACTTTTTATTCCTCATGGGTAATGATGATGGAAGTTTATTATTAGGGTCCTCACCCTATAGATCCTTTTAGGGGTGAAACATGTAAAACAAGTTTTGAATTTGGTCTCCCACCATCATCTACTTAACGTTGATGTTAGTCAGGTTCATCTCCCTCTTCTCCATATAGGCCTTTTTAATTGGATAGACAAACATCTTATGGAGAGTGTGAATCTTCAAGTTTATTTTCTCATCTTGTAGGATGATAAGATGCAAGTCATAAATCTAATTCATATATTCTATGAAGTACCACATCAATAAGACATATGGTAACTTGATCCATGTAGAGAACTCTCTAGATGGATTCTTTTTGATACGCATAAGGGAGAAGTGTTACTTCATGTAAAATTGTGCTTGCTCTATAGCTAAAGGGGGCAAGTCCTTGGGTATATGCCATTCATCCCTGAATACTGCCTTCATTCCATCAAATCGATACCTCATATTGATCTTGTATGATGGGGTGGTATGACTAGGGCATGTGAACACCTTGTAACAGTCAGTATGGGACTTATGTGTGGGAGGGTATACCCACTTCTATGCTCCTAAGATATAATGTAACACTTCAATTTTGTCAAAAAATAATAAGAGGAGGTTTAATTAGGAATCCAATGGGTCTTTTTCATGTCTTTAATAATATTTTGGGTGAATTACATAACCCATTTTTACTTTAGCCCCTATGTGATGTGGTGGGAAATATAGAGGTGCACCATGTCAACCTCTTTCTAATGATTGGTCCCTTTGATCTTGGTCATGACGATCTATGCCACAACTTGGAGGGTAGGATCCTAAAGTTTTTTTATATATATGGCATGTCCCTAAATCTGATACATGAGAATCTTTGTGGTCTTTTGGACTCCTTGATGTCTACCAAGTCATCAATTATGCTAAACCTTGAGCATTGTAGTCCCATGATCTTGTCAATCCTCTTAGGCATGATCTTCATGCTACACTTAGGGAAGTAAATATAGCCCTCTTGGACCTAAAAAATAAGGAATTGAATTGCCTCCATGGGTTTACAAAAGTATGGTAAATTGAAGACCTAAAACAACCTTGTAGTTTCCATCTTATTGAAGATCATGAGATCATACACCACTTAGTTCTTGGTGTTCTTAGTCTCGACTCAATAGTCGCTTTGAAGCTCAACATTTTTCTTAGGTTGGTGATGATTGTAGTCAAAGATGGTACAAGTGGAAACCTTGGAGACCTAATTCTCTACGTGAAACACTGATTTTAGATATTGCATTTTTCAATTAATATAGACAAAGGTGGCGATGCTTGAGATTTTAATGCCAAGGATAATTGAACCTAATTCACTTTGTGTACCATACTTTCCTCTTATTTTTTTGTGTGTTAAACTTATTCTTCTGGTGTCTCTTCCCTATTTGGAACCTAGACTCCTCCACTCACCTCCTTTTCTTCTAGTGTTATTGGTAAGGGTTTAGTTCTTTTGGCCATTTTATTAAGATGCATCACCCTTCAAGGAGCCCAAAGGTTAATTGACTGCCTCTTTTCCATATACCAATTTGAATGGTGTGCTTTTGTTTAGGCATTTTTAGGCTGTTCAATAAGCCCATAATACTAAAAATAACCTATCATCCTAATCAATTTAACCAATGTTATAGATTTTTATCAGTGTGGTACCTAAGATATTGTTAAAATCATTAGTAGTTCCATTGGATTGTGGATGATATGGTGTTATTTTGTGGTACACAATCATGAACTCAGCTAGAAAGATGTGAATTGTCACATTCAAAAAGTGGGTTTTGTGATAACTAGTGAAACTTAGGGGATATCCAAACTGAGTTATGATATTCTCCCATATGAACCAAGTAGTTGTAGTAGCAATACAATCCTTTGTCAATGTAGTTTCAGCCCAATACGTAAGGTAGTTAGTTGTTGGAATGATGTATCAAGAACCTATTTGTCATCTTACTCAAGTGATGGAGCCAAAAAATCAATATCACACATTTTAAAGGGTTCTTACAAAATAATGGGTCATAGAGGCATATCATATCTTCGATTAGGCTTACCTATGCACTAACATATGTCACATTTCCTAGCATATGTTTTAGCATCTTGGAAAATATTTTGCCACCATAATCCAGCTAGTAGAATCTTTGATGCGATAGCTTCTCCAACATAGTGTCCACCTGCAATACCCTTATGAACTTCATGGAATACTTTGAGGCACTCATGTTGCATTACACAATGTTGAAGAAATTCATCATGACCCATTTTGTAAAGATCACCTATTATAAGCTGAAAAGGTATGGCATGAACCATGAGTTGTTTTTTAGCCTACAAGGTGAGACAATCTGGGGTGGATCTAGTGGTAAAGAATGATACAATATCTTCTATCTCTTTAGGTACCCATGTAATGTGGAATAGTTATACTTTAGGAAGATCATATTCAAGAAGAGGCCTTCAATGGAAAGATTCATTGACTAGATTAAGTATTTATAGCCTAAAGTCTTGGTTTGAGAGGTGTTCCTAATAAGAAATTATTTATTCTTCATGAAATTTTCCTTAAATTAGGACAAGTATATAATTTGGATAAGAAGCTATTATTTTTTAGACATTGTGATGTGTTTGTGAAGGTGTACCTTAACTAGCTAGTGTGTTTGTGTTTATGGCTGACGTGTCTATGAGGCCCACAAAATTGATCATAGTAAAACATTCATAGATGGTATAAAATATGATAAAAACATATTATGGCAAGCAATAATGGTTAAGGCAAAGGAAAATGGTTAAAGGAAATGATATTAGTTAATTCAAAAACTAGGGTTTAGGCCAACATTTAGTTGAAAAAATGCAAACATTTATTAAATGTTTACTTGTTACCTATGTGCATTTCCCATATTCAAAGAGTATACCAATTATCATTTTCCATTATAGTATTCCCTTTCAACTTTTGTAGGACCCATTTATCTTTACCTATCCTGGAATGATGAACAATAGGAACATCCTTGAGGAGGTATTTTAATTTATAGTTTGGTTAGCTAGAATGAGTTACATTATCTTCATTATTGAATCCCCAGTCCTTGAGCATAATATTAGTTAAAAATTTAAGAACAAAATATCATTTTAAAATATTTAATATATTTGGGTTTGTTTATGTTAAATATATTATTGACTGCTTGAAGGAATGAGTGATTAGTTAGACCATATTCATTCATGCAACACAGTTTATTGAATAGTTTGTGTAATTATGATATGATACATATAATTTAGTGAACTCATATGAATGCAACACATAATAATTTTTTTGAATATGTTACATATAAATTATTTTAAACTCTATACCTTTGTATTTATTTTTATATTGTAGAGGAATTCAAATGTTTGGAAATTTTACCCATGTTGTGTACATAGAGTGAAGTATAGTTATAACCACCCTTAGCAAGAGCTTAGTACTAAAATATAGAATCACATTTAAGAAAAAAATAGGTTAATATTGTAAAATAATTTGTAAATAATCATACCATCAGGTGTTTAAGTAGTTAACAATAAAATTAATGCCATGTTATAGAAGGTAGACTATAGGAGTGTGAATTTTGATTGAAAAAGTAACTAGTATTAAATGAATTATGCATTCAATGAATTCTATGTAACATACCTAATTATATAAACTATTTAATTTTTTTTAAAAATGAATTATTATGCCCTAACTAATCATTAATTCATTCAACTAGTCAACAATATAGTTAACATAGTACTTACTAACGCAATACTGAATTTATACTTGATGGTACTATTATAATGCCCTATCCTAGGCGGCAAAGTATAGGAGTATGAGTTATGTTCCAAGTAGTAATTAACATATATTTATATAGGTTAACTTGAAATAAAAATTAATATTCCATGTTCACTATACTCATTATGCTAATACATGCTACGCATTGAAATAAGCTTTTATTTTAATGTGTAGATCCTTTGTATTTGTTGTGTAATTATTTTGAATGTTAGTTCTCTCATGATAACATATTTAAGTTAAGATGAAATTATTGGCATGTGATTGTTATCCTTAGTTGATAAATGATAATTGTGTTAATGTGAAGGATGGACATGTATGATCATTTCTTGTGTGCTTGAAAAACACTTATTAGGTCCATTTTTGTTGATAACTCAATCAAGTTAATAATAAAAGGAGCATGAAAACCCATTAATTATATGTTTTACTGCTTGAACCTATTTTGAATCCATTGCAAATTGTATTCCCTATCATGTTAGTTTTAGAATCCATTTTTGTATTTTGAAATTTATTGCCAGATGATTTTTGTACTACTCATTATAATGTATTCAAATTTTATATTATGTTGTTTTTTGATATATCTTAAATTGTGTACATGATTATTTTACTTCTCTTACTGATATGCTATGATGAAAATTATGTTATTATATTTCCATGTCACGTGGATTATGGCTATGATTGTTATAAATGACTTTGTTTAGTTCTATATGGTTATGTATAGATATTTTGATAAATTATATATTATTATGTGATTAATACATTTTCAATATTATGTATTCCATTTTTAATTTTGAAATTTATTGCTATATGATTATTGTACTACTCATGTTAAATGTATTCAAAGTTTATATTATGTTCTTTTTTGATGTCTTGAATTGTGTACATAATTATTTGACTTCTCTTACTGATATGCTATGATGAAAATTATGTTATTATATTTCTATGTCACGTGGATTATGGATATGATTGTTATAAATGACTTTGTTAAGTTCTATATGGTTATGTATAGATATTTTGATAAATTCTATATTATTATGTGATTAATACATTTTTCAATATTATGTATTGCTCTATTTACTCCTGAAATGAAATTATTGGATGATTTATACATTTACATGATTGGACAGTAAAGTACTATATGTAATTGGATATCAATTCTTTAATCATGTATGCAAATTTTTTTAACTACTTATGGTGGGTATAATTAGCATTTGGGTATGTGATTAATATTTTTGATATGAATACATGTGTAAATTTGTGTTATGGTTTATGTGAAAATTGTAAACCAATAACATCATCCATGGATCACTTGTTAAAAAAAAGGTTGTTAATTTCATAGAAGACAAGACCTACAATTCAAGATAGTAAAGAAAAAGATAGACATAGACAAAAAAAAAATTATTGTCCATAGCTTATGGTTTATGTTCCTCTTGTTTTGCCATCAAACTCAAATCATGATAATTAAAAACTAGATTAGGAAAATTGATAATAAAATTAGTTATTTGATATTTGAATTCTTTATGAGTAAAGTGACATAAAGTATTCAGTCAAAAAATAGTCAGGGTGTTGGGTTATATGCTTTCCACATCAAAAGTTAATAAGAGCATGTCAACAAGAGGAAACAGACCATGAAAGTCCTTGCTCATAGAAATAGTATCATATGGTTCCTTTATTTCAATAACAAGGGAAGCATAATGTGATGAATCTGAAGCTTTCTCCAATATGAACATATGGAGTATCATGTTACACTCAATTTGTGTATTTTAGGTAGCAAGTAAAACAAATTGGCATTCTCCCTTCCATGTAGTAATTATGTAAAAAATTTTCAATCAAATGTTGCTTTATAATCAATGTAAAAAATGGTTTCCATTAATTTTATAAAAAATATTCCTAATAAAAAACTCTTATGAGTGTAGTTAGTTTAGATTGAATTATATATGAAAATGAGTTTTTTTAGATCAAATCCTTGGACTACACAGGGTGCTGTCATCATCAAATGAAAATAAAAAGTGGGGATTATTGTCCAACCTTAGATATAAATATGCCACCGGCAATATTATAACTTTAATAACTCCATAAAAAAAATAAAAAGACACAATAAATGAATAATTGGGATTTGCAACCAATATTCTACTTCCTAATTCACCCAAAGGATTTTCCTTTTCCAGAATGTCGGGGTGAGTTGTTTCCAACCCAGTCAAAAGAAGCATATCAAAAATAACAATCTCAAATATTATTGAGATTAATTTTATTAAAAGGATGATAGCTATGGTTAACTTGTATCGTTAACTATTCTTATATTGTTAACCATGCTTATAATAGATATATATGGTTAACAAATGTTGAAAACCCTCATTATAAGAGGTTTGATAAGAAATATAAGATGTAACCTAGCTCATGTTGGTTTTTAAAACACATAAAATAGAGGAAATGAAACAAATAAAACATAGACATAGTAAAATCAAACATAGAATGAATATATTTTATTAAAATATACCAAATGCAATACAAATCCTTATCCTCTATGTCAACAAAGGTGCACAAGACTCTTCCATGTATTTTATACATACAAATAAGTAGAGCTTTGCTGAGATCTTTTTTTTCCATCACAAATAATGTATTCATCATAATTTATTTATAAAAATAGAGTAATATTTTGTATTCCCTAGAAGTCTCTCAAAACACCTTGAGAGATAGAAAATAACATTTAATGCATTAGATATGCTAAACATGTTAGGTACTATAAAGAAATAAAAGAGTTTAATGCAAGTTGGTGAAAGGAGCTGAGTTTGAAATGATGTGGTAGAGAAGATTAATACTTTTGTAACTCCACATCTAACAATACTCCCCCTTAATCTTCAGTACCATGTATATTAGTTATTCCTATATTTTATCAAAGTTGCTCAAGCACATTCTTTGCAAGTAGCTTTGTAAAAATGTTTGCTAGTTGCTCTTCAGACCTGCAAAAATCAAGACATATATTGCCATTATTTACCAAATCATGAATTAAATGATATTTATTATCTGTATGCTTGTTGTGTTTATAAAACACATGATTTTTAGATAATTCATTGGATGAAATATTATCACAATATATATTTGTGGCTTCTTCTTGAGTATGCCTCAAATCTGAAAGTACTCTTCTCATCAAAACTACTTGGCATGTTGTTGATGCGGCTATAACATATTCCACTTTAGATTATGAAAGTATAATAATTAGTTGTTTATTTGATGTCTAAGAGATAACATCTGATCTAAGATGAAAATATAACTTGAAGTAATTTTTATAACATTCATGATACCTCCTCAATTGTTATCCATGTAACCAATCAGCTTGAAATCATCTGAAGATGTATATGTGATCCCAAAACACTTTGTTCCAGCTATATATCTTAGAATTCCTTTTCTAGTTTTCCAATGAGATTTTTTTGGATTATCCATGAATCTTGATATAAGACTAACTCCATATATAATATTTGGTCTTATGGTGGTTAGATACATGAGGCTGCCAACTAATCTCTTGAATGAAGTTGCATCAACATTTGAACTTTTATCTTCCTTGCAAAGTTTTAAACTCATTACAACTGGTGTGGGAACTGAATTAACATTCGACATCTTGAACTTTTTCAACAAATCATTAGTATACTTTGATTGAAAAATAAAAATTCATTGCTTGGATTGACTTACTTCTATGAAAATAAAATATCTCATGAGTCCCGAATCAGACATTTCAAATTAATTTTCATGACTGCCTTATATGATAGAATTGACAAGTTTTTGGTAAAAATTAAGTCATCCACATACAAACATACTATAAATATTTGTCCTACATCATTAAATTTGACATACACATTTGGTTCATTATCACATTTTTTAAATCCATTGTTCACAAAATAAGAATATATTCTACTATACCAACCTCTAGGATCTTGCTTCAATCCATAGAAGGCATTTTTCAGCTTGTAGACTTTGTGCTCTTCTCCTTAAATATCATAACCAGGTGGTTGTTTTATATAAACTTCCTCTTCTAAAATACCATTCAATAATTATAATTTGATGTCCATTTGAATAACCTTATAACTCTTTCAAGTTGTAATAGATAGGACCATTGTAATAGTGTCAAATCCTATTACTGGTGCAAATGTTTCATTGTAATCTATGTCTAGCTGTTGTGTGAAGCCCTTAGCTACTAGTCTTGCTTTATGTTTCTCAACATTCCCATTTTTATTAAAATTTGTTTTTTAAACCCATTTTAATCCAATAGCATCCTTTCCTTTAGAAATATATACAAGATCCCAAGTTTTATTCTTTTCAATTGATTGAATTTCTTCATCCATCACTGCAATCCAATTGTCATATTTAATTGCATCCTCAAAGTAATTTGTATCATCGTGTTAGGAATGCAAAATCAAAATATACATCCATATTTTTAGCATTTTTTCACTCATCATAAATTTCCTTTAGATTATAGTTCTTCTTTGAAGTGTTTATTAAGTGTGATCTCAATGATGCAAGTGTTGTATTAGATGATCCACTGCTATAATTACTTGCTAGAGTAGATGGATTTGGAGTGATAGGTACCTTAGAAGACATTGTAAGAACATTTGTTTTTGGAACTTGAGGAACATTTGCTTGTGTATCATCTTATAGCATCTCATTTTCATGTGGTATGCCTAATGTAATTATATTTTTTTTGTTAATGCTTCTATCCCATTCTTCTTCTGTAATAAATTCTACATCACTGCTGATTATTACCTTATTTGCGATCTGGTTGTATAACTTTTATGTCTTGGATTGTTCACTATATCCCACAATAATACACTTTTTCATCTCTATCATCCAACTTATTTCTCAACTCTTGAGGTATAAGGAGTATGAAACACATCCAAAGACTCTCAAATGTGAAACACTATGTTTCTTCTCTGTCCAAACTTCTTGTGGTATCTTATTAATCATTTCTTTTACTGGATGCCTATTTAAAATGTATTCTACGCATGCAACTGCTTTATCCCAATATTCATTTGGTATATGTTTAGATTTTATCATGCTTCATGAAATTTCTATAATTGTCTTATTTTTAATTTTGCTATTCCATTTTGTTGAGGTTTATATCTTTCTATGAATTATTTTCTTATTCCATTTGCCTTGATATGTGAGTGAGTTGATAAAGTGGTTTGGCAGTGTGTAGTCCCATCCAGGTTCAAATCTCATTAGGTTAGTTATGGTTATTTTTGGTGTAATTGAGGCCTATTAGCTATAAATTTGGTAGTAATGAGGTTTTTTGTATACATATTTAGTATATTTGAGATCTATTAGTTATTGATCTAGAAATCATTAAAGATTTTGGCCACCATTTGCGTCCTAGATTAGTTCACATCTCAAGTAAAAATTCATTATTAATCATAGTTAATATTATTAGTATTAGTATTATTAATATTATTATTAAATAATAATAGTTTAATAATAATTAGGATGATTGAAGGACCATGGTTGATTTGGCAAGTTATTGTGTGTAGAGTTAGCTTTCAATGGCAAGACCAGGTGAATTACAATGAGAGTCAAATTCATTTGGCATAAATTGAGAGCCAAAAATTTATGGGTAGTAAGAGCAATGGGGAGACCCTCCTAGGGAATTACAACTCAAACTCATCTGACCATACTCTCCTTATAGTGAATCTCAACCACATTGATTTTCCTAATGCCACAAACTCTTTTTATTTATGTAATGATTTCTGTAGGAAGTGCCATATTTATGTTAACCCTCCTTCCACTCCTATTCTATCCCTTCACCCTCTCTAAAATAACTCAGTTAGGGCAAAGACTTCTATCATTCATACTCCTAAAAATCCATCTAGGGTAAATCATAATGTTTTTATGTTGGCTCTAAATCTAGCTAACATCCAAAACATGGCATCTTTGGGTGAAGTAATGGTGGTGATTTTGAAAGTTGTTCCAGAGATTGAGATTGAATATGATAGCATTATTTTCATGGAATAAGATAAGGGATTCAAATCATTAATTTGTCAGATTCTCAAGAAAAGTTATTTGGTGTTAAGATTCTTTAACTAGATTTAATATTCATGGCTTAAATTCTTGGTTTTGGAGGTATTCCTGATACTTAAGGATTTCATTTTGGTTAAATTTCCCTCTAGGGATGACAAGGATATAATTTGGAGTAACAACTATTGATTTTTAAGACATCATAGTGTGTCTGTGAAGGAGCACCTTAACTAGTTGTTGTGTTTACATTTTCAGCTAACATGCCCATGGGTCCCATTAAGTCAATAAAATTCTAGTGCTCATGATTAGGATAATGTATCTTAATAACCCATAAAAGGTAGATAATTTAATGGGAAAAGCAAAGGACATCGATTAATGAAAATGAAATTGGCTAAGCGAAACACTAGAGATTAGGCTAAATCGATTGAATGATGACTTGTTACTTATATGTCTTTCACCTATTCGAAGGGTATACCTATTCTCATTTTACACTCTATTATTAATTTTGTACTTATGTACTATTCAATTTACTGTCACCTTATTCCAGAATCATGAACCATAGGACCATCCCCAATGAGGCATTTTAATTTACAAATTGGTTAGCTAAATTGAATTGTATTGTCTGCATTATTGAATCCTCAAAACTTGAGAATAAGAATAGTTTATAATCTCAGAAGGGCATATCATTTTAGATGGTTTAATACATTTGGGTTTGTTTTATTTGATTGTATTGTTGGTTTCTTAAAGGAATTAATGATTAGTTAGGGCATAGTCATATATATATATATATATATATATATATATATATATATATATATATATATATATATATATATATATATATAATACACACACACACACACACACACACACACACACACAAACACACACACACACACACACACACACACACACACACACACACACACACACACACACACACACACACACACACACACACACACACACACACACACACACACACACACACACACACACACACACACACACACACACACACACAAAATCCAGAACATGGCATCTTTGGGTAAATTAATGGTGGTGTTTTTGAAAGTGGTTCCAGAGATGGAGATTGCATGTGATAGCATTATTTTCATGGAATAAGATAAGGGACTCAAATATGTGATAGCATTATTTTCATGGAATAAGATAAGGGACTCAAATCATTGATTTGAGTCCCTTGTCTTATTCCATGAAAATAATGCTATCATATGCAATCTCCACCTCTGGAACCACTTTCAAAAACACCACCATTACTTTACCCAAAGATGCCATGTTCTAGATGTTAGCTATATATATATGCTTTCAAAAACACCACCATTACTTTACCAAAAGATGCCATGTTCTGGATGTTATATGTATGTGTGTGTGTGTGTGTGTGTGTGTGTGTGTGTGTGTGTGTGTGTGTGTGTGTGTGTGTGTGTGTGTGTGTGTGTCTATATATATATATATATATATATATATATATATATATATATATATATATATATATATATATATATATATATATATATATATATATATATATAGACACACACACACACACACACACACACACACAGAGCTAACATCCAGAACATGACATCTTTGGGTAAAGTAATGGTGGTGTTTTTGAAAGTGGTTCTAGAGATGGAGATTGCATATGATAGCATTATTTTCATAGAATAAGACAAGGGACTCAAATCATTGATTTGTCAGATTCTTAAGAAAAGTTATTTGGTTTTAAGATTCTTGAACTAGATTTAATATTCATCGCTTAAATTCTTAGTTTTGGAGGTATTCCTGATATTTAAGGATTTCATTTTGGCTAAATTTATATCTAGGGATGAAAATGATCTAATTTGGAGTAACAACTATTGATTTTGTAGACATCATAGTGTGTCTGTGAAGGAGCACCTTAACTAGTTGTTGTGTTTACATTTTCAGCTAACATGCCCATGGGTCCCATTAAGTCAATAAAATTCTAGTGCTCATGATTAGGCTAATGTATCTTAACAACCCCTAAAAAGTAGATAATTTAATGGGAAAAGCAAAGGACATCGATTAATGAAAATGAAATTGGCTAAGCCAAACACTAGAGATTAGGCTAAATCGATTGATTGATGACTTGTTACTTATATGTCTTTCACCTATTTGAAGGGTATACCTATTCTTATTTTACACTCTATTATTAATTTTGTACTTATGTAGTAATCAATTTATTGTTACCTTATTCCAGAATCATGAACCATAGGACCATCCCCAATGAGGCATTTTAATTTACAAATTGGTTAGCTAAATTAAATTGTATTGTCTGCATTATTGAATCTTCAAAACTTGAGAATAAAAATAGTTTATAATCTCAGAAGGGCATATCATCTTAGATGGTTTAATACATTTGGGTTTGTTTTATTTGATTGTATTGTTGGTTTCTTGAAGGAATTAATGATTAGTTAGGGCATAGTCATTCATGGAATATATATATATATATATATATATATATATATATATATATATATATATATATATATATATATATATATATATATATATATATATATATATATATATATATATATATATATATATATATATATATATATATAATGAACACATATGAATTCAAAACATAATTTTTATTCGATATGTTACATGGAAATTAATTAAAAATCTATACCTTTGTATTCTAGTTTTATATTGTAAAGGAATTCAAATGTTTGGAAATTTGACCCATGTTGTGTACATACAATCAAATATAGTTATAATCACCTTCATAATGAGATTATTAATAGAAGATAGTTGCTAATTTAAGCACATAATAGGTTAAGATACTAAAATCATTCCAAAATAAGCATACCATTAGGGGTTGAAGTAGCTAACAATATATTAAATGCGCTATTGTAAAAGACAGAGTATAGGAGTCTGAATTATATTTGAAAAAGTAACTAGTATTGACTAAATTATGCATTCAATAAATTTTATATAGCACATCCTAATTACAAAAACTATTAAATAAACTATGCCTTGAATAAATGATTATATCCCAACTAATAATTAATTTTTTCAAGCAGTCGATAATATAATAAACATAAAAAAAACTATGCCCTAACTGACCATTAATTCCTTCAACTAGTCAATAATACAATTAACATAATACTTACTAATTGCATATTAATTTTATCCTTGAATATACCATTATAATTCCTATATACTAATGCCATATTATAGGAGGAAAAGTATAGGAGTGTGAGTTTTATTCCAAGTAGTAATTGACAAGGATTACCATAGGCTAATTTGAAATATAATGTTTTATTCCATGTTCACTATACTCATTATTCTAGTGCATGTAAGGCATTGAACTAAGATTTTATTTTTAGGGATGGATCCCTTTTAATTGTTGTGTAAATACTTTGTGTGTTATTTATCTATTTCTTACATAGTTGAGTTAAGAAAAAATGATTAGCATGTGAAATCTGTTATTTGATGTAGGAGCATCATAAGTTTTTAAATGAATTATTGAAGCATTCTATGGTATTTGATAGTCTCCCTCCAAAATATGTTTTTATAAATTCAAATTTAAAAGGGGAAATTTTTCCTCCAGATTGTATTTAAAGTTGTGTTAGGAGTAAACTAAGGATTTGAAATACATAATGGAATAAGAGGCATTGTAAAATCCTCATGAAGTTATAATAAACCTTATTGGTGATGGATAGGTCCATTAGGAGGAGTATGTTATGTTTGAAAGGTTTAAATTGTTGTAAAAAATGTGAATTTATATCTAAATAAGGTATGAGGATGTGGAAGATAAGTCAAATGATGATTGTTCATATAGATAAGGGAGAGAACAAGATTGTATGAATGAATAATTGGCAAGATAAACCTTGACAAGAAGCCTTACATTTGGAAAGGGACATATTTTTTATATGGTTGAGCTACACAATCATAAACCAACTTTGGAATCTCATACCCTATGTAAGAAGATGAAAATAGGACTAAATTTTTTTATATATGCTAGTTTTAAAGTAAGGTATGTGTGTAGAGGAATAGGAGAAGAGTGGAGGAAGGGTTGTAGAATCCCTTCAATAGGTATTTTAGATCTTCAATACTTAAAACATTGTATTTTTAATATGAGGTTTTCTCTAGTCTCACGTTTTTATAATTAGTGGAATATTATATTCAATTTGAAAGGAGTCAAGAAGGTCCAACTCTTTACATGACTGTGTATGTCTTTTCAAAACTGTGTTAGGAGATGTCATGAATGTTGTAAGAATAATTAAAGTTTTAATAAGTAACGATAAAAAATTGAAGATGTTATTTCAATCCATATAAGTACATGCTTTTCTTAGTTGTTTTCAAGTTGATTCATGATTGTGTATGGATCTAGGGGAAGGTGCTAGTGGTTTGTTTAAGGGATTTTCATAATAAGTTTTCTTGAGAATATTCCATAAATGTTTGGTTCAGTTTTAAAAATTTAAGAGATGCAAATTTATGTGTGTTGAAGTTAATTGAGACTTAGAATCATTCCTAAAATTAGATTTGTTATAAAATATGACTGGAGACTAAGTTTCAATATTATGGATAGTGTTTTTGATGTAAATTTTATAATTTAAAATAATTCATACATTATTGAACTTAGGTGTCTAAAGGGAAAAAATTTAGAATAAAAAAATATAACTTTTGGATTTAAAAAATGAGTCAATCAAACAATGAATTTATCATGCTATGGATTTTTCTTACTCACTTCCCTATGACAGGACAGCCCAGAGTTTCAATAGAACTTGAATGGTTTTTATTTAATTCAAACAAAATTTACTAAAATTTTAAAGGTGTATTTTTATATCAATAATTTTATTAAAATTCGGTTGGTAATGATTGGAGCCATACAAAGGAAGTTATCATCAAAACACAATCAGACTTGTATGAGGAAACAAGACCAAAACACTGCAAGGTTGGTATAGAAGAGTTTAAATGTCAAGTAAAGGTTGAAAATTAAGTTTAATGTAATGTGGTGTATAATTATGACCCAAGTTCCAAGAATCACTGAAGTCCTTGATTTTGTGTGATATAATGTGATTTAGACCTATTTGGTTTTAATTATGCCTACTAGACTTTCTAATCAAATAGTGCATGATCTAAAAAAGCTAAACAAAGAACCATACATAATGTTTTCTTTAATATCAAACATGTTTTAAAAAATAAAAATAATTAATTTGGTTTTGTGTTAAGGTTAAAATTTTGAAAAGAGCCTATAAAACCAAAAGCAATTTATAGCCCACTAAGTGTATTTGTTATGAAAGTGAAGTTTAATTCCTTAGAAATAATTATAAATTATTGAATGTGTTGATCTACATTGACTCTAGTGTAAGGGATTAAAAGAAGCCATCTAGGATATTACTAAAGTTCCAAGGCCATGAATTTTTTTATTATTAGGCCTTATAGCCTAAAAGGTAAAATTGAAGTCTAAAAACTTTGAGGTATGACGTTGTTGTTAAACTCCTTAATTTGAGCCTAATACACTTAAGGGGATAAAATGAACATTGAGACCAATTAGAGAAAGATATTTTTTGTGTTTTAAAAAGTTTTTGATGTTGTTAGTGCCCAAAATTAAATTAAAGCAGTTGGGCCCTTGTCAAGTATGAATGCTTGAGTTTTTTTCCCAATTCCAATTTTTAGGTGACTTTGGTTTATCAAAAAATCCAAGTGAGTTCATGTTTGTGCACTTTTAGAAACCCTCATTCCAATTACCCACGTGTTGGATACAAAAGGGTAAATAGGTAGAATGACCTAAGTCTTTTGTATTTTTCATTATTGTGTTTGCACAAGCTCCTCTATGAAAAGATATTACAGTTTTATAAGTCCAAGGTGGGCCGCACTAAAGAATATCATTCAAAGATCCATGGATCTAAAATATTCCAAGGGAATCATGGTAGTATCAGCATTTTCCATGGTATGCATGAGAAGGAGGGCATATGTCTAAAAGTTTCTATCTATGCAGACAAGTGTTCGGGAGCATCCAAAGTAATTGCACATAAAGACAAAGTTTGTTTGGCCCTCTACCATGAATAATCTCCTTCCACCTAATGTACACACATTTTCAATCAAGAGATCAAAGAGTTTATTGCATATCTTCATCATTCTTTACAGATGTAGTTAGAGTTATGATTTGTATTGTAAATGGATAAAGATTTAAGGCATGGCAAGGGAATATTTTTCAGCTAAAAGCATCTTGGTGGACTTGAAAGTTTATTTTATGATTTTGAAAATTGCAACTCGTAGTCCTAGATTTGAAAGTGTATAACTAAGGGACTTCTCCTCTATTTAATGGTTGTTGTTGGTCATTTTTTTTGTGTTCATTTTATCTAAGTCTAGGTTCTAAAAAAAAAAATTATGGGATCAATTGTTGTGTCTAGATTTTATCTCCCTTGCTAAGGTGGATCCATCTATATAGCCATTAACAAGTTTTGGGACCATGTTTATGTCTCCCTTGTCAAAAGAGAAATCTCATCATGCTTGTCTCCATGGTAGCATTTTAAAATATTGATATGTAAAATTTATTTTCAAGTTAATGAAAATGCTCATGGTTCTTTACTATTTCCTATGAATGAAGTTCAGTGACATGTTTTGTAAAAAATGTTGATTGAACATTTTGAATTATACTCACTACTGGTTGTCATTTTGAGCATAGATTTAGATAATAAATTCTTTCTACATTACTTTAGGATAGGTTGTTGAATAACTTATTAAGGAAGCCTAAGTTTATGGATTTGACAGGGAAAAACATTTGAAATATTAGTTTTAGTGTATGTTCTAGTCTCTCAGGGATCATTTGGTATTTTGCATTATCTTGCATTTGAATTTTTTCTCCATCTTTGCTAAGGAATATTGTCATGAAATAATGCAAGATACCTTATTGTTTTAAAACCACCATCAAACCACCTTCCTTATTTTTAATCACCTAACCTATCCTACCTTACAAATAACACACCCTTTATATATTTTAAGTGTTATTTTCCCTCACAAATGTATAAGATCTTGCATATTTGAAATGTGTTTGCAGTTTATGTTTTAAATTCTAGTATTGCAGTCTTTTATTCTACCCTTGTTGTTGAAGATTCTATAGAATGTAGTCTCTTTCCATCTATCTTTAGTATCTTGTATATGACTTAGAGCATTTATGCATTTCATGTGACAACCCTTCATAGGTGAAGTGTGCAAACTTGGTTATGCCTTGGTCATATTTATTCCTTGTGCCAGGAAAACCCATGGAGATTGAATTGTAAAATCTCACAATGTGAGAAAGCTACTCCATAGGTCCTCTCACCCTAGTTTAGGTAGAGCCAAAAGTAGTAGGGAGTTGACCATACCCTCTGTAGGTGCCTCTCAGTCACTTTGTTTATTTGGTCTAGTCTTCATGTTAAACCCTTCCTCGGCTATGATGACATATTAGTACATTTTTTCATCTTTACTTGCCATTTTTCTTTCATGTGTGGAAGATCTAGTGTACGAGGTGTACCATTAGAAACCAATAGATGTTATATGTCTTATTAGGCCTACTAAGCCTAGATGACAATTTGAAATTAAAGATAATATTCTAAAAGATTGGGTCTTTCGTATGAAGTTGAAAAATAGTATTTAATCTATTAAGAGTCCTTTGAAGACATAATACATTGAGATCACTTAATAAATTTAAATGATGATATTAAAAGAACCTAGTTAAGTAAAATTCATCCACTATAAGGTGATGAGAATGTTGTACACTAGACCCCTGTCATCATTGTTCAATGATAATTATGTTAATGTGAAGGATGGGTATGTATAATCATTTATTATGGGCTTGAAAAATAATTATTGTGTTCAGTTTTATTGATAACTCATTCAAGTTAATAATAGAAGGATCATGGAAGCCCATTAATTGTATCATTGATTGATTGAAGCCATTTTGAATCCATTACAATTTATATTCCCTATCATGTTAATTTTACAATACATTGTGTATTTTGGAATTTATCACCACATGATTATTGTATAATTCATGTTAACTATATTTGAGTTTACATTATGTTCCTTTTTGATATATATTGAATTGTGTACATGATTATTTTATTTCTCTTGGTAGTATACCATGATGAAAATGGTTTTATTATATTTTCATGTCATGTGGATTATGGACATGATTGTTATAATTGACTTTGTTTAGCTCTATATGGTTATTTATAAATATTTTGATGAATTTTACATTATTATGTGATTAGTATATTTTCTATGTTACGTATTGCTTTACTTACTACTGAAATTATTAGATGATTTATGCATTTATATGATTGGACATTAAAGTATAATATATGATTGAATATCAATTTTTTATTCATGTATGCAGCGTTTTTAACTACCTATAATGGGTACAAATAGGGGTTGGATATGTGATTGATATATTTCATATAGATACTAGTGAATATGTATCCTATGATTTATGTGACCATAACAAAGATCATAGTATTATGTGAATATGTTATGAGTTTGTATGTTGAATTACTATTTTATAAATTACATGAATATTTTGACAGGTATAATAAGTGTACAAGCAGCAATAGTTTTGATATTATATATTTATTGTTTTATAAATTATATAAATGTTTTGATAGGTGTAATGAGTATACCAGTAGCACAGGTTCAAAATAGAAAGAGGAACAAGGAGTTTAACATTGACCCACAGACCATAGTTATTCTAGATATGCCATATGAGACTTGTAATAGCGTGAATGGTTCTCTAAAAACATTCTTATTGATTTTATAAACATTAACTTGCATACGCCATAGTACCTTGATAAAAACATTCACTTGCATTATTTATTTTTATGAGGGAAAATTTACCAAAACTTGAATTGGCAAAAAATAATAAAACCTTAAATTTCCAAAATCCTAAAATCGTTTACTTGCACTTTCATTCGCCAGAAATTGGGTGACTTACGAAATGTGGACCGATTATGCAATTTAGAAAGCTATATCACTCATGATTGGATTCTTTTCAAAAGGGGAAAGTGGAGTTGTAAGCATAGAGTCTACATATGTTCCTCCTTGAGAGTCTGCAAAACCCAGTTGGAAACAAAATAGCATCATCTATGAACCGCTTGTAAAACAAAAGGTAGTCAATATGCATAGAATAAAGACCTCCAATTCAAGATAGCAAAGAATAAGAATGACATAGACAACGGAAAAAGAATACTGCCCATATCTGTGCCTTTGGTTTGCCTATAAACTTTGCCATCAAACTCGACGCATGCTAGATAAAAACCTGATTAGGAAACTTGATAACAAAATCAATTTTTTGACAATTGAATTTTTCTTTGAGTAAAGAGAAGTAAAGGATTCGGGCCAAAAACAGTCGGGATGTTGAGCTATAGGCTCTCCACATCAAAAGTGAATAAGAGCATGTCAGCGGGCGGAACAAGACCATGCATGTCCTTGATCAGAGAAATAGAGCCAATCAAATGGTTCTTTTGTTTCCATAACAAAGCAAGCAGAATGTAATCAATCCACTTAGAAGTTTTCTCCATTATGAATTACCCCCAATAAGAACATATGGAGCGGCAGGTAAAAGAAAATGATATTCTCCCTTCTATGTAGCAATTATTCAAGAATTTTTCAATTAAATGTTGCTTTACAATCAATGTAAAAAATGGTTTCTATTGTTTAAAAAAAAATCTGTCTAATAACGAAAGTCTTATTCACGCAGTTAGTTTAGATTGAATTCTATATGAAAATGAGTGTTTTCAGATCGAATCCTTGCAATGCAAGGACGCTGTCATCATGAACTGAAAAGAAAAACTGGGGACTGCTGTTCAACCACAGATATAAATATGCCGCTGCCAATGTTATAACTGTAATAACTCCATAAACTGAAAAAGCAGCCACAAGAAATGAAGAATTGGGATTTGAAACCAATATTCTGCTTCGTAATTCACCTTAAGGATTTTCCTTTTCCAGAACGTTGGGGTGAGCTGATGCCAAGCCAGTCAGAAGCAGCGCAGCCAAAATAACACTCTCAGTTGTCATGATTAAAAAGACGACAGGCAGACCTGCGCGATTTGAATCGGTGACTGATAACTGATATGGTTAACCATTCTTATAATAGTAGATAGAGATGAGCTCGTGCCATCAATCAAACGAGGCGGCTGCACGGTTAAGAATTGAAGAGTAGAGCTTTTAATACTAACAGTTGCCCCGAAGGTGCAAGGGAAGCCGGAGGGTGTTTTCTTCTTTTCCCTTTTTATTGTAGTGTGCACATTTAACATAATTTAAGATTAAGTATATTGAATAAAATTTAAATGTAAATTGATCAAAGATATTTTATCTTAATAAAGGATAAAATTTATGTTGATTTTCTGAAAAGAATATAGTATCTAAAATATGTTTAGAAAATAAAAAATTCAACATTTACAATTATATGTATGTTATTGAAATGGTAGACATTTTCACAATGTTTATCTCTTATATCTAAAAAAGGATTGCAGGGTTCCCTTTTTCTATAGAATGAAAAATTAATTCGTATGTCTTTTTTAATGGTATATAACAATGGTTATGTCACTATTACTGATGTACAAATTTTACAGAATGCTATGATATATTAACATTGAATTTTTTTTTTTAATGAGGAGTCACGTGGGGGCTACAATGATAATATTGCAATTGAATTCATTTGGGCCCCCATGAGTAAAGGTAATCAATTTCACATGTAGCATTAAGAATCACCACATTTTTAGTAGTAGGATGTCAAGACCCAAACAAAGGCTACACAGATGTTTATGGCATGGAATTTGGGCATTAACCTATTTTCTATGGGACGATTATGATTCTCAGTACAAAGATGTATGTTTTACCTTCCTTTTTCTAATAGTGGGTATCGTACTTTAAAATTGGAGAGTTCATTGGATACCATACATCTTCATCCAGCTGCCTATATATTAGTCTGGGATCTACCCATCCATCTATATATTTTGCATTTAGTAAAGTATTGCATGGCGATTCGGATTCTGATCAACCTGATCCTACAATGACTTTACACTAACTTATTTGGCATCCAAATACATTTTTACGGAACATGAAAGCAATAAATTTTTTCAAGGTGAGCTAGACAATGATGATGAAAAGCAATGACAAATTAGCAGTCATAAGTTTTAAGTAAGAATTAAATGTCAATTTACACTCTCACTTTACAAAATCCCTCTTAAACACATATCCATATAATATATTTACATATTAATTACTAATTATTATATAAATATTATCCATTATATTCTATATATAATAATTATATTAAATATTTAAAAATAAATTATTTTTAATTGAAATTAAATATAAATATTAACTTTCTATTATATATTTATAATTATGATAAACTACAAATAATAATTTATAACAATACTCTTGAATAAAATTAAAATTTTGAAATAGTTCATTCCTGTTCATTAATCTCAAGCTTAAGTAAATTACCAAAGAAATATAATGTCAAGATCCATAGTAAATATGGCATTTTTATAAAATAAAATTTTAAATTTTGGAAATCATTTATTTGTGTATTTTCTAACGGCAATTAGTTCAATAAAAAAGATTTGATAAGTGTCATCTATTATAACCATGAATAATCAACCCTTGCCAGCATCTTAATTGTTTTTGCACCACGTACACTCTATTGTATGTAATGTGTATACTAACCGTTGACCCAAGGTAACAAAATAAAATTGTCACGAAAATCAACACAATCAACAAACCACTCTCCAATAGTCTGATAGTTATTTTCAACACAATCAACAAAACATTCTCCAACATTCTGATAGTTATTGTTAAGAAAATCAATAACCGCTCTGTTGATGAAGATGTGGATTTCTTAAACAAGGTGGAGATCATCAATAACATCAAGTATTGAAATCTGGTGGTTTTGAGACGCTTCTACATTCTAAGGCATTGTGCTATCTGTCATTGTGATATATCATAATGACATCATTATTGGAGATAATGAGTGGCAGAAAAGCTCTGGATACTAATTTATAAGAGAGGAGATGAGCATAGATATGATGCCAAGCTGAGGGCTGGTGAGGGCGAGGGTGAGGGTGAAATATAAAACATAACTAATAAAATAATACATGTTAGTAATGGTCCTAACATGTCTATAATACATATATTCATTTTAAATTTATACTATTTAATATTTTAGACATGAAATCTCTCTTGGACTGCACTTTAGCTTTTATGGGTTGTGTTTGATTTACATGATCCAACACCCTTTGATTTTCAATTGATGAAAAAAATTAATGTTTGAATTGTATTGCTAGTTATAAATGTAGATATCATAAGTGTGAATGTTTTTTTTTTTACACTTACTTCTAGAAACTTTGATATTTAATATACACTAGATCAGCTACTAACTACACAGTAATCACTCAAAACAAACTTATACTACTTCCAAATCTTTCAGATCTAATAAATTTTTTTAAATTAATGTATTTAATTTTAATATTATTTTTTTGGGTGTGAATGCAGGGGTTTGGCCAATGTTTTGTGCTCTGCATTAAAATTTATAAAGAGTTCAGTTTTGAATGTATGTAGTATTTTAAATATTAAAATAAATATAATATATTTTAAAGCTTAGCTTATTTCAATGACTAAAACCTAAACATTATTTGTGTTGTATTATTATTATCATTACTAAAATAGTTCAAAAGCCTGGCAAAACCTTTAAAATGGTTAGAAAGTGAGTTTGATACAAAATATATTGTTCATTATTTTTATGTTTTGGGTTTTGAATCATTGTGTTCTATATATTTATCCAGTGAAGTTGAAAAAATTAGTAGGGAAAGGTAGCATTTGGAAGTAAAAAATCCTTCTTAGACACTTACACAACAAACTAAATAGGAAACCATTGTCCAATCTATTGGGCAAAATTGTGAAATGTATTAGTGTTAAAATGCTAGAGAATAACATATTTTTGTGTCTAATGTGAAATGAATTTAAGAGCTTCCCCCACCATATAACTCTCTAGCTAATAAATAAATTTAATAAGGTATAAGATGTCAATTTATTTAATTTCAATTGCTATTATAAAAATATTAATAGTTCATATTGAAAAAGTCATTTCTATACAACCTACTTTTCAGATTTCATTTCAAATTATCTTTTGTCAATTTTAATTATTTTTTTAACTTGTTATTTGAAATAAAAATAGTTTTGATGTTACATAAACTTAGTATTTTAGATATCTTGTTTGATATTACTTCCATGTAAGGAAGGAAACTAAAACTTACCATCAACAAAAGTGTATACTCTTTTGTCTATTCCCTTAACACTCTCTTTACAAATTGAAAGACCGAGAAATTTCTTTTCCTTTGTAACTATCCCTAACCAAAACCAAATTTAAGTGTCTAATATCTTTCTCTAAGCACTAAACATCACTAATGTTGAAAACCCTTGTGGTAAGATCCTTGAGAATGCTTCCCTTTTATGCAGAATGATGATGCAAGGAAACATGTAAATATAGATATGTAACCAAAGGAATTCATTCACCTTTTGTTTGAAGAGCACATTTGAGAAGGGAAAGATGCAACCTAACTCAATATACTTATTGAATTTTATGCTTTCAACTAGGTTGTTGATATGTGAAAAGAGTTATTTAATTTTCTCTCTAGCATGTCGCTAGCATAGATTAATCTCATCTACATATCACTTCCACTATTTTATCTTTATTTAAAATGAATTTATTACTCTCTCTCCTCAAAATTATTTATAAAGAGGTTAAAAACCACCACCTTGGGAATGCCTTTTATTTTCACATGGATGGCCTCCCTTAAGAATAAGATTGTGGATCTAAGAAGAAAAGTAACCGATCTAAATGTTTTATCATTTATTCAATATTTAATCATATCACTAGCATCATTTATCGACACCTTGGTAAATAAGGATGCCACATCAAAGCTAACAATTGTTTTATTAACACCACCTCTTTTATCATTGAAAAAGTTACAAATGGGATTGAATAACATATAAAATAATGTGTTCCTCACAAAATATTTTAACTAATTTTTCATGGAAACTACATGTTAGTTGGAGACTCTGAGGTGTCTACAATTGGTTTTAATGAAATCTTTTCGTTGTCAATGTTATAAGAACCTTTAATTCTAGGGGTGATTTCATTATCAATTTTTTCTTCATGGTATCATCTAATAAATAATATTGTAATTTGGAAAATCTATTTGCAATCAAGATAATAATACATCTTGATAATATTCTTAAAATAAATTTTAAAGAAGTACCTTAAAAAAATTGTAATTGAAGAAATGATAAGTCATAAGCATCGAGTTCGCTATTGTTTTTATTTTTACAAGGTATTTTATACAAACACTTTTATTATTAGAATACATTAGTAATATTAATATTAATAATATATATATATATATATATATATATATATATATATATATATATATATGGTTACAATAATAAGGTGGTCGATTGATGTTCATGGCCCACTCTTCATGCTATATAAAATAAACGGACTCAAATCAAAAAAACAACCAACAAGAAATGACAATGAGAAATCAAGGCAATTTAAAATTGCAAACACTTTCTAATAAAGGACTTCATGATTTAATATAAGATCTAAAACATTGGTTATGCTTTTAATGAAATTGTATAACAAAGTAGTTTTCAAAGTTTAAATTATTATAAATTATATCTAGATGACATGAATAACACCATTCTGATTAAACAAGGGTTTCCCATTTCACATATTCTATTTTATCTCTCATCACTACACTTGTCTATTTTTTTTGGTCTAAAACCCTAAATTTTTAGTTAAAATCGATAATTTTGAAAAAAATTCACATCTCAACTTATAATAATTTTGCATCAACTTTAAGAAATAAAATCTTACTTAAAATTTTGATTTTATTAAACCTTTCTCCCTATCTACATTGGGTTGGATTTTTGTTTTAAAATTTGGGTCACCTTTGCCATGCATTGACTACTTTAAATTAATCATAATAATAATTAAAATATTACAACATGTTATCTTCTTGGGATTTAATTTCTCAAATCCATTACATGTTTTCAAGATCAAAATAATATTTAGATATAATTAGTTGAAGGATGTGCCGAATGGAACTATTTTAGGTTGTATTTTACAAAAAATATGTAGGAATTAGAAATGTTTCACACATATATGCCTATATCTTTAGTACCCCAAATAAATATTCACCATTACCTACAAAAACAAATAAATTGTTAAGTTCGAGTTATATAACATTAATATTTTGAGATTGATGATCCTTATGGAATGTCATACACTTTTTCATTGAGATATATCTACATTAACTATTCATACAACATAAGTGAATGAATGATTTTGTTAGATACTGTAGACAATCCTTTTTTATTGGAAACAACTTAGCAATAAAAATCATGTCTCACTTTCAAGAATTTTGCATCAACTTTGCGAAATAAAATCTTACCAAAAGTTTGATGCAACTAAACTTTTCTTCTTATCTACATTGAGTTGAAATTTGAGTAACCTTTGGCATGCATTAACTTTAACAACAATAAAATTAAAAAAAATTATCTTCTTAGGATTCAATTTGTCAAATTCCTTACACATTTTCAAGCTCAAAATAATATTTATATATGATTTGTTGAAGGATATGCTACACAACTATCTTAGAACTTTTTTTCCAAAATGATATGAGAATTGACAATGTTTCATAAACATATGCCTATTTATTTGGTACCTCAAATAAATATTCACCATTATTTATAGAAATAAATAAAATTTTAATTTTGAGATATATAACACTAATTATTTGAGATCAATAATCCTTATAGAATGGCACACATTCCTCAATATAGATACCTCTATACTAATTATAAACACCATCAAACTTTTACAATATAATTGAATGAATAATTTTTTAATAGATATTATACATTATCCTTTCTTATTGCAAACAAATTTCCAAAAAATTGATTCCATCCACCTAATCAAATGAATAAAATTTGTTTTTGTCATTTTTTATTAGTGAAAATGAAAAAAAAAAAAATCCTAATTGTGATCTTAAATGCACTCACTCTTCCTCAGTCACCATGCAACACGTGCCTCCAAACTCCCAATCCTTTGTTTTCCCCTTTTCTATTTATTTCACTTGAATAAATATATAAAATTAAACAATATTCCCTCTAATTCATTTTTGTGTATCATATGGGTTATTTGGCATGATTTCAGTACAACTTAGAATCTTTAGTTCAAATTTATTGGATTTTGTCTTGTTATTGGTGGGTGATGTTTTATTTCAATAAAACATCACCATTTTTTTCCATTTCAATATTTGTTTCCATGGTCTAGTGTAATATAAAATAAAAATTATTTTCATAGTTTTTGGTTTTTTATTTGGCTCAATTTTGGGTTAATTTGGGTTGCATTTTCATCGATATTTAGGTGGAATATTAGTATATTATGGGTTGATCTTGGTTTTAAATTTGATTGTATTTGCATTAAATTTTGAAATGAAAATGAAAAATGAATTTTGATGATGAAATTTTGAATGGAAATTAGACAAAAATTACATCAAATGGAGTAGTTTCTACATATATGAACTCTATGATATATAATCATAACCAAAAATTAAACACAAAATAAAAATAAGATCCATTTGAAAGATATTCATATACCAATGGTAAATGAAGTAATATAATTGAATAAAAAATATTAACCATTTTCAACAAGATTATTTTAAAAATACAGAAGAATAACGCTATGAACTAGATTATTTTTTCTTATAATAATTTAGAAGAGAGAATATATAAATCTATTTATAAACATAATTTTATAGGAAAAAACTCTTAAGTCTTAATTATGTTTTCTTAAAGAAATATCTATAACTAGTAAAGTTCTATATGTTTAGCAAGTCTATTACTCCATACAACTAATATACTTATGAAAATAGAATATGAGGGACACGAGCCTTTTTAAATTTTAAATTTTTATTTCCCTTTAATGTTTAACAAGTATTAATGGTTTAGCATAAATTTATCATTTCCACATGGCGCATATTTTATTATTGATTTTAACACTTGATTACATGTATTGAAATGGCTTTGTTTTTACATCATACTGAGAAAGGGCTGAGCTTTTTGAAGAAATCTTCTACAAGGTGCTTTGCTAGAGCAGGAATGGAATTGGGTGAAAATACATAAATTGTAAATGAGGATCCAAAAGTCTTTAGGAAATTTGTGTGGGTGAAGCAATATGTAAAATGCAAGTCTCCAAAATGTAATTGTAAAATGCGGTCAAATCTCTCAATCCCGCCATTCAAAGCTAATGAGAAAAACTCAACTCAAGAGAAGCTTTAAGGAGATTTGATGGAGGAATGCAATTTTAAAATTTTGCATTATACAAATTCCAAATTGCAGTTAGGTCTCCCAAACCCCTAATCAACACGGGTCAACATGAGGTCCCAATAGAAATGAGAACTTTAAAAAACAACTGATCTTTGTGCCCCTTTCTTCAATTTTCAGATATTGGCAGTGTGTTCTTAGCTGCTCATACTCCTCTCTCTTGTGAATTCTTTCAATATCCCTTTTTTGTAAAATAATTTGACCTTTCTCATCATAGGGAAACCTGCCATCGATTAGTTTGCCATAAATGTCTTGTGCATTCCTGTAGTCATTCTCAAAATAGGCAAACACGATCACATGATCCAGGAAAGCATCGTGGCTGTGCGCAAGTGCACCCAAGTTGAGAGCTCTTTGCATCAATATCCAGTAAAGATTCCAGAATCCTACCAGTTATGTAGGAAAAACTATCCCGAAGTCTTAATGCGTCTAATTATTGATCCTTACAACCAGTGCTAATCAAGTCTTCATCTAGCACGCAGGGAACCAGTACTGCATCGTTCCCATAGCTCAAATGTTTCTACAGACGCCATACATACTGCATCGTTACCATCTAGGAGTAAGAGATGGTAACCGAGGAGCAGAAGAATCTCAAGTCCAAAGCTTCCAACATTCCTTCTCAGTCTCTAGGTCACTACTCGACTTCATTTGGCACGCTTTCAATTTTTGAATTTTCCCTTCAAGTCCACAAGTCATTAAATGAGACATATATGTACAGGCAAGTCATGTAGAATTTTAAAATCATAAAATCTTTATTCACTACAATAAATCAATAATTTGTAAATCTCTATTTCAATTTAAAATATTTATTCAAATTTATAGATGTTATTTTAATAATATATTTTAACATTAAAATCTATTTTTAACAAACTACAATAAAATAATAAAAATTTATATCTAATTTTATCTTTAAAATTTAAATTTAATTTCAAATAAATTAATAGTTAAAAAAAATTCTTTTCAATTATCGAAAATACTTCAATTTTTTTAAAATTTACCAACCAAAAACATACTTTAAAGTTAGAACTTGAATATGTACTTTACCTTCCACTTACAAGGTGCATTAGATAAAGAGCTGGAGTTGATATTATGGTGCATTGATGACTATAGTCTATGATAATTATACTAATTTTTGGTCTAAAACAAAGCAGTATACTCTTTTTTGGTAAAAAACTAACAGAAAATATATTTATGCAATCTCTATATTTATTTTTCATGTCATTTAATAGTGTTTAAGATATTATTTAGGTTTAATTTATGAATTTATATATTATTAAAGTATAATAGAATTGCAATCAAAATTTTAAATTTCTACGTATAAGTTTTTGAAATATACTTATACACCAAGCTAGTTTAAATCTTCATTTGAGAGAAGTTACAATAAATCATAATAATAATAATAATAATAATAATAATAATAATAATAATAATAATAATAATAATAATAATAATAATAATAATAATAATAATAATAAGTGCTTCACCCAACATCCTAGTTTGGTGTATCAATTGTTGTGATTGGGACTCCTAACTTTGGGGTCTCACATCTTTTATATTACACCATCGTATAACCTCAAATTTAGGATTTAGATATTATAATATTTTCTTAGTCTAAATAAGCCATTAGGGAGATAATTTGATTATGTCTAAAGCCACATCACCATTTTTACATCCATACATCATTTTTATGTCATTTTTGAAGTATGACCAATCGTTGATAGTGATGACTAATGAATTTTTAAAATTTAATTAATAATAAAATACAAATAAATACAATATTTTTATATTAATTTAAAAAATTATATAATAAAACCCGTTATGTAGTTAATATAAATCATTAAAATATAACTAAGAATCATGTTGGAATGAAATTCCATGTAGAAAGACACCTAGGCCCTTTATTTCCAATATCATTTTAACTAATATTTATATAATTTAAGGATCCAATTCATCTTAAGCCATGCCACCATTTCTACTTAAGGAAGCCCAAAAAGGGTATATGACATTCATTGTGTATAATTCGGGAGTCCAATTCATCTTAACACACCATCCATAGCAGAATATAATCTTGTTCTCTCTCAGACCACATTGATAAAGTTCACTAATGTGGGACGAAAGGAAATATACAAAATCTCCAGCTCAATGCCTCCACTCAATTAGTGAGTCGTTTCCCTCTCTTTTAACACGCGTTTGTGAAAAACTCTAGAAAATAAAATTTAAAGGGAAGAATCTTTTAGGTCCGTAATTTTTAGAACATTATTTTAAGTCGACTTTCCTACTCTTTTGAAGCTGTATAGTTGTACTCACATTTATTTCGTATAGACGAAAACATTTTTTAAATTGCAGGTTTTATATTTTTTATATTGTTACTATTATTTCATAATCTATACTTTTGGATTACATTATTTCATAATTAACCATTTTGGATTTACATAAATTAATGTTTTTTAATTTAAATAGAGAATTTTATGTTGTGAATTTGTATGAAGATTTGTATATTAATATATTATTTTTTAATTATTTTAAAAATGTGATTAATAATTATAAATAATTAATTAATTATTGAAAATTTTATATAATATATTATAATTGGATATTATAAGTATAAATTATTAGATAATATAATTTTTTTATAATAATTATTAATTTTTTTTTATTTGATAATTAGTTTTTTCATTTATAAGATAATCTTAAGCGGAGTTGGGGAGTAAGACGTTTGGAATTTGTAATGATTTTCCCTTTTGAGTTGTGCAGACGAGTGTCACAACGATTTTGGTTGGGGGATTAATTTGTGTACAAAGGGAGATGGACATACTAGCTACTATTTTTGTCGTTGCATTAATGACTACGTCTAACTTTCCCCACTTTATTGAGGATACCTACCTAGATGCAAGGTAAATATCATATCTGGCTTGCATTTCTTTTCAATATTTTTAAGTTATTAAAATGTAAGGCATTTAATTATTTGGTATAATGAAAATAAGTAACTTGTTTTTTTATTTTTTTACAAAGTGTATATATATATATATATATATATATATATATATATATATATATATATATATATATATCTCAAGTTTCATATATAATGTCCCACTCTAATATATAATGTCTCATAATTTTATCTTGGAAAAAAAAAAATAAAAGACTCACTTTTACAAACATTAAATGTTGCAATAATTACTATACAAAAAAATATTGCACTTTTCTTAAAATGTGTTAACATGTTGATAATAAGTTTACAAAAATAACTAAATTTCAAATCTTCATTTTAAATATATAAATTTTTTATCATCTCCATTGCTTTGAAAAATGATCCTTTTACAACAATAACTTTTGTCTTCTCAATATAAATATAATGTTTGGGTGATGACAAGTGCTCATACTCTCACATCAATAAATTTACGTGTCTCCTCAATATATGACTTTCACTCTTATATCAATAGACTTCCATGTCTTCCCAACATATCAAACCTCACAAAAATAATTGATCTAATTAACACTACTCTTTATATATATATATATATATAAATAAATATAAGTATAAGGTTTATGTTTTTAAAAAACATTCCAAAACATAAAATTTTATAAGAGGATTTCTAGTTCCTTTTCATTTTGGGTAGTGGTGATGAGAGCACTCTCTAAACCAAGGTGGTTTAATTATAATTGTAAACCTCCTATAAAATCTAAACTAATATTACAATTAAAATGTTTTTAAGAATTGAGTATATAAATATTAATTCATTTAATAAATTATCTTATATATTATTAAATATATTTTACAATAATTTTAAATATATTGTATTTTTATCCAAAAGAAATTTCTAATTTATTATAAATTTATTTATCATTTATTATGATTTTATTTTATTTTTATTTTTTTATATTGATAGGTGTTCTTATAGTGGTATCCGGGGAGTAATATAACATTGTGTAAACATTATAAAAAAATTATACCTACTTTTAATTTATTCCACTTTTAATTTATTTATTTAATTGGATCATAATTATTCAATAACAATGAAGGTGAATTAAGAGAATATGGTAAGTGAATAATATTTATTATTATAGTAATTTGATTTAATTAGAAGTAAAATAATTTAATTAATATATGATGGGTGAATTATATTTATTGTTGTATCAAACAGTGGTATTATTTAAAAGCCAATAATATAAAAAAATATATAAAACAATTTAATTATTTCAAAGCTCATATAATTAAAAGACATACAAATAAAAACATAATCATATCATAACAATACATTGTAAAAATAAATTATCATGAAAGAATTATCACATTATAAAAAATATCATCTCATACATGATAATAAAGAAAGAAATAATATATAAACAATCATAATTAATTTATAAATAATATATAGATTTTATTATATTATACTTATAAATAATCATAACAATAAAATTGTAATTTATAAGTAATATATATTTTTAATCACATCATATTTATAAATAATCATAACAATGAAATAAGGCATATGTATGTATGCATTACCACATTATATATTTGTGTGTATATGTGTATGTATGTATGTATGTATGTATGTATGTATGTATGTATGTATGTATATTATGATGTGGTAATATTTTTTACTGATAATTTATTTTTAAAATTTTATTCTATAAATATAACATGGTTATGCATATATATATACATGTGTGTGTCTATATGTATGAATGTATATATATATGTATGTATGTATGTATGTATGTATGTATGTATGTATGTATGTATGTGTGTGTGTGTATAAATATATGTGTGTATAAATGTATGTGTACCCATATATGTATATGTATGTATAAATATCTGTGCATATATGTATATGTATATGTATATTATATATGTGTGTGTGTATACACACGTATATGTATATGTATACACATATGTATGTATATACATATACATATACATATACATATAAATATATATATATATATATATATATATATATATATATATATATATATATATATATATACATATATACATATACATATACATATACATATAATCACATTATATTTATAAATAATTGTAACAATGAAATTTTAAAAATAAAACATTATAAAAAATGTTATCACATCATAATAAATAAACAATATACATATAATTATAATTAATCTATAGATAAATAAAACTATAAAAATAAATTATCATAAAAATATTAGCACATCATTATAAATAAATAAATAAATAAATAGATAAATAGATAAAATACATATAATTATGTAATATATAGAATTTATTACATCATATTTATAAATAATTATAAGAATGAAATTGTAAAAATAATTAATTTATAGCTAATACACATAGATTTTACCACATTGTATTTACAAATTAACTTATCATATTAATGAATTATAAAAATAAATTATCATTAAAAAAATAATATAGATAATATACAAATAATCATAATTAGTTTATAGGTAGTTATGAATTTTACCGTATCATATTTATAAATAATCATAACAATGAAAATTTAAAAATAATTTAACATAAAAAATATCAACACATGATAATAAATAAATAACATTATATTTATAAATAATCTTAATAATAATATTGTAGAAATAAATTATCATAAAAAAAAAATTATATAGATAATATACAAATAATCATAATTAGTTTATAGGTAGTTATAAATTTTACCGTATCATATTTATAAATAATCATAACAATGAAAATTTAAAAATAATTTATCATAAAAAATATCAACACATGATAATAAATAAATAATATTATATTTATAAATAATCTTAATAATATTATTGTAGAAATAAATTATCATAAAAAAAAATATTATATAGATAATATACAAATAATCATAATTAGTTTATAGGTATTTATAAATTTTACCATATTATATTTATAAATAATCATAACAATGAAAATTTAAAAATAATTTATCATAAAAAATATCAACACATGATAATAAATAAATAATATTATATTTATAAATAATATTGTAGAAATAAATTATCATAAAAAAATATTAAATTTTAAATTATTAATTTATATATAATATATAAATTTTACCACATCCATCATAATAAATAAATAATGTGTTACTCTCTTTTATTTATATGTATGTATATATGTATACATATATACAAATATTTGTATATACACATACATATATAAGCATGTGTGTGTATATGTGTGTACAAATATGTATATATTTATGTCTGTGTGTGTGTCATATATATATATAATCACATTATATTTATAAATAATTGTAACAACGAAATTTTAAAAATAGATTATCATAAAAAATATTACCACATCATAATAAATAATATACATATAATTATAGTAGTTTATAGATAAATAAATTATCATAAAAATATTAGCACATCATAATAAATAAATAAATAAATAACATACATATAATTATGTAATATATAGAATTTATTGCACCATATTTATAAATAATGATAAGAATGAAATTGTAAAAACAATTAATTTATAAGCAATACATAGATTTTAACACATTGTATTTATGAATTAACTTATCATAATAATGAATTATAAAAATAAATTATCATAAATAAATATAAATAATATAAAAATAATCATAATTAGTTTATAGGCAGCTATAAATTTTACCATATCATATTTATAAACGATCATAATAATGAAAATTTAAATATAATTTGTCATAAAAAATATCAATACATGATAATAAATAAATAATATTATATTTATAAATAATCATAATAATAAAATTGTAAAAATAAATTATCATAAAAAATATTATTATATCATAAATAATTAATTTATATGTAATGTATAAATTTTACCACATCCATCATAATAAATAAATATTGTGTTACTCTGTATTTCTAATTTTAAAATTACATTAAATATTTATATTAAGTATTTTTTGTTATATCTTACATAATTCAATAAGATATAAATGTTTCAAGAATGATATATTAATTTAATATTTATAAAAATAATTTTATTTTTATTATAAATTAAAAATTTAATTATAAAAATAATAAAAATTTAAAAATAATATTAAATTAAAAATAATTATTTATAAAAATTATATAAATAATAATGTTTAAAATTATATATACACTTTAAAAAATCCCAAAGAAAACATAATTTATCTCAAAATTTTACTTAAGAAAAATCTTAGTTTAAACGCATCTTTGATAGGTTATTTTAAAAACAAGTTATTCTTTTTACTATTTTAAGTTGATATACATTTTAATATATTTTATATTTAATTTTGCAATTTAATTATTTTTAAATCATTCAAAATTATTAATTAGTAATTTTAATTTAGAGCAATATAAAATTTTCATATTTCATATTCTTTATGTTACAATAGAAGTGGGGTTCATAGTAATATTATGGTTGATTGGTTGTATGATGAATTTTTACATGTTTGATCTTTCCGTCTCTTCTTTTTTAAGAATTATTTTTACAATTTTAGAATAAATTTATTTATTCAAAAAAATAATCTTACATTAATTAAAAAGCTTGGTTCAAAATAATATATAAACCTAATAAATCATAATCTTTATATCAATAAAGTGATGCCACAATAAAAATAACCCTCTTAATATAATGATAAATTGATTGTATTTATTCATAAAACGTGGAATAATAAACTGAAAAATCAATATCATATTTAAACTAAACTACACCTACGTGATCATCATGTTTGGGATAAGAACAATTATAAAAAGTTAATTGGACTAGATTCCAACTCATTTAGTCAAGATGACCTTGGAACATTATTATATCATAAGTTTTACGAGTTAAAATTTATTGTAATAAAAGTTGTGGAGATTTAATTTATTTAAAAAAAAATAGTTTCCCCTATAATTATTTGATAAGTTAATTTCTAAATCTATCATATTGAGTGAAACAATTTCTAATGTATACTCATCTTCATAGGAAAAAAAAAATCATATATATATATATATAACAAAGGAGAAACACAATACCAGTCGGCCTTCCATTGTAAACAAGACAAGATTATAGAAAAGGCAAATAAAAATTAATCAAAGTATACAACACTAGGAACTCTCCCACATCACTCTTGAACGAGCTATTTTCACTCGTGTAGTCGACATAAATCATAATATGTAGCGTATCTTTGTACTTTTTAAAATCTTTCTGAGTCAAACGATTGCCTTATATTGTAATAAGTTGTACAAAATCTTACATATCATATTGCTTGAGAATCACGACTTACCTTTAGTAAATGCTTGAATTTAGAGGTAAGAGATAAATAAACGCGATCCCTGAACCCTAGTATCTCATTTTTCCTTATGAATTTAGGGTGCAAGGTTATTTGATTGATAATCTTTCTACATGTATATCTTTACACATGCTCATGTTGAACCTCTTCTATCCATTCTAGAATGATTGCCTAAATTGTGCGTAAACACACGATTCTTCATCTTTGTGGGGTAAGACATTTGTTGCGAAGTTATCCTTACTTTTTTTTTTATGTAATTTTATTATTATTAAATAATTTTTTCTATTAATTATAAATAAAATGTATTGTTGATCCCTTAAAAAAAAAAAAAAAAGGGATGAAATCACACTCAAAAGAAGATATCACATTGGTTTTATTGATGGAGAAAAGAGTTCAATTTTTTTTTTTTAAATTATATTTCTAATTATTTTAATTAGAATAAAATTAATTAAATTCACTTAATATAATATTTTTTCATAAAAATTTTGCATTAAAAAAAGAATAGAATATTAAAAACAATTTAAATTTTTTTAAGCATCAAAAAATTATTATAAATGGTCATTAAGTAATATGAGAAAATAGAGTACATAGAAGTAGCGAAGGATCATCTGATTTGTCACTCTGCCACTACTACAAATACGATCTAACATATTAGGTATCGACTTCCACTTATCATTATTTGTTATTTTTATGTTTTTTCTTATTCTTGCTCATCTTATTCAGTTGAGAAGATAACAAGAACTAGTCGAGAAAACTTTCCTAGAGACAATGCCTATAACAATATTGTACATATTTGTTATTATTCCTAGATGTCTAGTATTTTATCTTATTCAATAAGATTTTCATACCTGTAGGAATAGGAAGAGTTATTGGGAATGTGAAATGAATAGTCTTTCTTGGTGTATTAAATGTAATGTTTGCTCTCATTTTAATTTGAATCATAAAATAAAATTTCATGTGTATTCTGAATAAGATTATTCAGCGTGTCATTGGTATCACTACTCGGAAAATTTTATTTTATTTTTCTTCTCAATATTTATAACTATACGGCCTATTATATTAATGTTCCTAGAGATTTTGGAAAACCTGTGCTACATATTTCAGACCTGCGCTAATATTTTGAGAATACAAAGGTGTTTTGTCTCTTTCTATTACATAGCATCTGATGAGCTGCATATTTTTGGTTTCCAATGGCATTTCATCTATTTTTAAGGACATTTTGGACTTGATTGTGTATCTTCTGACAATCATCTTCACCTCATAATTGTACATCTATTTCTAGTTGAGTGGCATTTTACTTTGTAATGACTTGTCATTAAAAACATGAGTGTGACATTGTAAGACTGCCTTGTTCTTCCCCTACTCTACGCATTTCTCTACGACGTTTAGCTAAGTTGGAGTTCACTTATATGTTGTGTTGGCAATGGACCTAGTGTAAACCACGTGGACCTGCATAGACAACATTTATCTCAGACTTACGTTAACATTTGTAAGGTGGTTCACAAGACATTGGTTCAACGCGTATTATCTATTTTCAACCTTTTTTGGATGAATTTTGCATTGAATTTTAAATACAAATTACCATGTGAAACTGTAAATCATCAAATATATCTGGAGGAGGCTGTATCTTTTCATATTCCAATATTGGAGTCTTTATTTGGAGGAGATTAGGTAATTTTTTAAGATTTTTCATTTAAAAATCATATTCCATTTTCTATCAAATGACCTTTTTCAAATTTTCAAAATATTTAAATTTGAAAATCATTTAAAATTTGAGCAATTTTTCATTGAAATTGCCTTGCGCAAGTTACTCTTAGCAAATTTTACAAACAACAACCAAATTTTTAAATTCAAAGAGAAATAAGAAGAGTTACCTTTTTACCCATTTGTGTATGTCGAAGAACATAAAATTCAAAAATCAAGAAAACTTGAGGATATTAATGTATGAGATTTTATTTTTAGGTCGGTGTTAATGACAAAGCGAATAATTTTAAGTACCTTTGAATATATAGAAAAGGGGACCATTTTATAGTGATAATGAACTAATTGGGGTTGAATAAAAATTCTAAACCTCCAAAAACTCAAAACCATGCATTTCATCAAATCTATTATTGCCACTACCTTGACTAGCAAATTCAATTGACTAGAATGGTCTCTGCAAGTAGAGAACACACTCATCTTCAATAATCTATGGTTCGATATTTATGATGGGGAAAAATAACTAGCTAAACCAACAAGGAATGCAAATGATACTTAGACATGAAAGCATAAAAACCTGAAGGCATTGGCCTTGATGAGGGCATTAGTGGATAGAGATGTGTTTCATCATATATAGGGGTGCAATATACCATGGTAAGCATTTCAAAAATTGAAGGACCTATATCAATCCCATTCAAATTTGGAATTCATTTAGTTGTAGTTGAAACTATGCAACATAGAGTTGAAAGATGGTGATGTGATGAGATTAGATTTATACATATGAGCTATCAAACATGATGTTGAAGCAACATGTGTCAAAATTAACATATAAATGATTGTAATCATAAAATCACTTCTTCCTAACTATTCAAACTATTTGGAGTCTCTACAAGCAAGCAATCAGTTGAAGACTCTCACATTTGACCAGTTGGTTGAAAAGATGACAAAAAAAGAAAAGACTTTTGGAAGAAAAATTGAAACCACGATAGGTGAAAGTGTGTGCTATGTCAAAACAAATTCTTCCAAACCATCAAACAAGGCCACATCTTCCAAAAATGAAGGAAATAACAAGTACAAGTGAAAAGGTGGAAAAAATAAAAATCATAGTCGTCAAAAATAAAATAAAATGATAAACAAAACCTTTAATATGAATGGTGTGATAGAAAGTGTAGCCATGAGAATCACTAATGCAGGATTCCATAGGATAAAATTGAATCATACGATAAAAAGAAAGAGGGAAATTCAAATAAAGAGCCAAAAGAGTCAAACTAAACCCAATCCACTAGTGAATGTGTGTTTTCCAGTATCGATGATGAAGCAAATAATGTCTTAATTAATTATTCATGGTTTGATTCTTGGGTTCTTGATATTGGTGTCACTCAACATATGACTTTTTGAAAAGACTTATTTGAGGAATACAATGAAGAAAGTTGTGGCTCTCTATACCTTGCAGATGGATCAAGATTGAAATTATAAGAAAGAGGTACAATTCGACTCAAGTGTCAAGAGCTTCTAGACTATAAACTTGAGAATGTTCTCTACCTTCCTCAATTGAAATGAAACTTATTTTCCCTAGTGCTCATAAGTCAATAAGGCCCTTCCATTATGTTGGATAATGGTGATGTTATAATTAAGACAAAATGTGACAATAGTCATCTTGACTAGATATGAGGAAAGGAAACTACTTAAACTGAAGGGTAAGCCATCAAACTCAAGGAATTATGCTCATCTTGTGAAAGATGAAATGTCTCTAAACATGTTGTGGCATGCTATATTTGGGCGCACTCACTATAAAATCATTCATGTATTACAAAAGAATAGTGTTGTTGGCATACTTACATTACCCAAAAAAATTTATGAGAAGTGTGAAGCCTACAACTTGGCTAAACACACAAGAGAACTATTTTCGAAGCCATAGTGGAAAATAGATAGAAAATTGCAACTTGTTCATTAAGACTTGTGTTCTATTCCAATCCTCTTTGCTAGTGGTCATAAGTACTTCATGCTATTCATTGATCAATATAATAGGATGATATAGATACACTTTATGAAAAAGAAATCAGAACCCTTCGATACTTTCAAAAAGTTTCAAACAATGATTGAAAATGAAACACAAACCCACATCGAGACACTCAGGATAGATAATGGTGATGAATTCTCATCAAATAAGTTTGAATCCTATCTTTAATAAAATATTATCAAACACCATCTCATAGTTCCTTAGACTCCAAAACAAAATGGATTAGTTGAAAGAATGAAAAAACTGTGATGAGTATGGTTCATGCAATATTATGTTCCAAAGGAGTAAATCTGTACTTTTGGGCTGAAATAGATAAAATAAAAGTATACATTCACAAAAAATGACCATCAATAGCTCTTGAATCAAAGGCTCCATATGAGATGTGGTGTGGTCACCTCCCTTCACTGCAACATCTTCAGATTTTTGGATCCACTTGTTATGCATTGATTCCAAAGGAGAAGAAAAATAAATTGGACCATAGGAGTTGAAAATGCATAAAATTGGGATACTCTGATTCCTCCAAGGCATACTAGCTATACGATGAGAAAGATAATAAGTTTTTTGTTGCAAGAGAAGTTGTCTTCTATGAAACTATAAAGGAAAATGACATATTGATCGGCAGTTAAGATGACTAGACAAATATGCAAAGTTTGGTGTCTATAAAGAGAGTGATTTGGATGTTGTAAACAATATGTAGGGGACATAGAGTTTGGAATCTATTGATTTTTTGTTGTCTCCTATACATGATCTTGAAACTCCTTCTAAAGGAAAGAGTGAAATTTCATAAGATATTAAACAAGGCCATCATAATAGAGGGTAGACAGTGAAGGAACTTTAGAGGATGAACACAAAGAACTTATAGCATAGAATAATACGCCTAAGTGGGCCACTCAGACACTAAAATATGTGAGGCCTAATGAATTTTGGAAAACATGCACTCAAATTGCACATGTAATCTCCTCTAAGATAGCCAAGTTTATTGATGGAATTTAGGACATGATTGGAAATTTCACATTGGATGATTCTTCAAGAGGAACTCAATGTTGAATTTGACTTAGAACCAGTAAATTTCAAACAAGTTGAGAAGCTTGAATCTTGGAGAAAAGTAGTAAAAGATGAGTATAGTTCACTAGTGAAAATGGGACTTGGAATCTGGTTGATCCACCATATGGTTGTAAAATGATTGGCTATAAAGTAAGGCTTGTCACAAAGGGATATGCTCAAAATGAAATAATTGACTAAAATGAAACAAATACAAGGCAGATGGCTCAAAATCAAAGAATTGGGTATATTGAAACAAATACAAGGTAGATGGCTCACTTGACAAGCATAAAGTAAGGCTTGTCATAAAGGGATATGCTCAAAATCGAAGAATTGACCAAAACGAAACCTTTTCACCTACAACAAAATGCTCTACCATTTAGACCATGTTGTCTATGGCAGATCACAGCAGATGGAAAATTCATCAAATATATGTCAAAAATGCATTTTTAAATGGAGATCTCAAGGAAACTATGTACATGACACAACTTGATGGTTTTGTAGTAAAGGGATAAGATCAAAAAGGTGTGCAAACTAAAAAAATCACTATATGGTTTGAAACAAGCTCCTCAAACATGGTACAAAAAAATAGTTGAGTACCTCATGAACATGAACTTCACACATTTTGAGTTTGAAGATGCAACCCTTTTGTCAAAATAGTTAGAAAAATAGTTGTAGTTATGGTGGTGTATATTGATGGTTTGCTCATCATAGGGAACAATGAATGGTATACTAGAAAATTCAAATTAGAGTTGATGAAAATCTTTGAAATGACTATTTTGGGTTAACTTCATTACTATTTGGGTACTAAAGTATTTCAAAAACCAAACTATTTCCTCATCACTCAATAGAAGTATGTTGGTGACATTATGATCAAGTTCAAAATGGCATGTTTTAAGCCTCTCAACACGCCCATGGAACATAATCTCAAATTGACATATAAAGATTCACCAAATTTGGTTGATGTTAGTTAATACATACAACTCATTATAAGTATAATTTATGTGACTAACACTCAACCAAATATATCATTTTCAGTGTGTGTCCTCTCAAGATTCATGCAATAACCTAGGGAGAGTCATTGGGTAGTAACAAAAAGGGCCCCCAAATATTTCAAAGCCACACAACATTTTGTGCTCAAATACTACAAGGTACGAGACTTCAAACTAGTTGGGTATTTAGATTCTGACTATGCTGATGATCATGAAGATGAAAAATATACCTCAGGTTTTCTAATGAATTTAAGAATAGTAGTTATCAGTTATAAATCTAAAAATAAATTAGTGCTAGCAATTTCTTCATCAAAAGTAGAATATATGGCCACTTCAGAGGCAACTAGAGAGATCTTGTGTCTCAAAAGTGTTCTTTCAAATTTGTAGGAGCAATAGGTTTTGTCAACACCTCTCATGGTTCACAACACTTTTGTAATCTAAATAGAAAATAATCCAATCTTTCACAACCTACCTAAACATATTAATACCAAATTTCATTTAATTAGGCACTTTTTGAAAGATGGCAATGTCAAGTTAAAACATTACCTAACAACAGAGCAACCAACAAACATCTTGATAAAAGCACTTGGATGAGAAATTTTTTAAAAGTTTAGAGGAGTGCTTGGTCTAATAAATACCCCTACATATTAATGGGGGTTTTAACAATATTGTACATAATTTTTTATTAATCTCAGATGTCCAGTCTTTTGTCTTATTCAATAATCTTTCCATTCTCATAGGAATAGGAAGAGTCATTGGAAATGTGAAATGAATAATATTTCTCGGTCTATTATATGTAATGTTTTCTCTCATTTTGATTTGAATCATGAAATTGAATTTAATGTGCATTTTTAATAAGATTATCTAGCATGTCAATGTCACCTAGTTATTAGAATAAAGGACCATGCACCCAAAACCACCACCTTTGTTGTGATGGCTTAGAAAGGCCACTGAGAACATGACAATATATTTTTCCATATCTACAAATGATTTCTACCATAACCATGTGAAGGTGATCATTGGTAGGGAAAGTCAAGTGGCACTTGAATTACATCATATTATGCACACCCCCAATGATCTGATTAGATTTGCAAATCCTTCACCTCTAGTATAATGTTTTTAACCTAAAATTGAATTTGAAGCATGACATTAGAAATAAATAACACCTTGTTAGCAACTGAAAATATCCATCAATGGAAACATGATTAAAAATTATAATGTTTCTTTCTTTCTATAACTTAAATAGCATCTATAAGCATAAAATATTCCAAATCTGGTTGTATTACTCAAGTAAAATTGTTAAATCCCCTAGAAAAACTATTTCCATTTGAAAAATTATGGAATAAATAGTTAAAATAGGGTGTGGATCCATCTCTAAGTAAATTGAGCATTACAAAAAAACCATAAGAGGTGTTATAATGTCATAGGTTGAAGGCAAGTAATAAATTTTGCATGGGTAAACCCCATAGGTATAAGGTGGTGTTCTATGGGAAAACCTTGATAAAGGATGCACCAAAGGAAATGTTTTTTCTTATGACAATGATGGATTTCCAAAAGTTATAAAACCTCATATTCCAAACAATCTCAAAGGAATGAAACCTCCAACAATAATTATACCAAAAAAATATCCATAAAATATTTGTGAAAAACTTTAGATCCTTTAAAATTGGCCCAATAGAAATATCTAAACAAACATTCCAACCTGGAATATGTTAGAGTATATGTCTCATGCTTGTTAGGTTCTAGTTCGGGTTTTTGTCTTTTTTTAGTTATTTCCTATGTGGGGTTTTATGCCACATTGATTAATTAGGCTTGCTTCTTGTTTCTCCTTAATTTTATTCTTGCCAAACCCCCTCACAAGCAACCAAACTTAATTTTCTTCTTTTTTGATTTTTGCTTTTTCATTATAATTTTGGACCCATTTTTGGCTACAACCAGTGTCTTATTATCATGAGATTTGGCCCACATTGTACATATGCCACTATTTCACTTTGTATTATCTTGGCCAGTTTTTTTTAAGTGTGACGTCCTTTTCATGTGATTTTCTAAAATATCATTTTTTAGCAACTGGTCATTTCAGGTGTGTTTTTGCAGACATGATGGCTTTTTTCATCATTTTTCACACTCTTTCATCATCCCACTATTGGATTTATAATTCAAAGTATTATATTTTAATGTTTTAGGTTTTCTTTGTTAAATAAGTTGGTTACTCAAGAAAGTTGGTTTGTTCCCATAACCACCTAGGAAGATTTTTAAATCTTTCAACTTTCACTATAAAATCATCTCAAAATAATATTTTATCATTTTGTGTGAAATACAAGGTTAACAATGTAATTTTTTTTAATTTTTATTGTTGTAATTCAGGCCAACAGTGGTGTCAGAGCCATAGATCATGGAGGAATGATGAAATTAGACAACAATTTGAAAAATAATAAATTTTCAATGCCCAAAAATTTAAAGAGTAAAGATTGAGGAAATTTTAATAAATCAGCACTTGAGAAGGAGAATTGAAAGATCTAGTTTGGAGTTTGGTTGTGATTCATTTTTTTTCTAAAATAGTACAATGACCCATGCAAGGCAGAATGGTAGCTAAGGTATTTTATTTTTTTGTCTAGTAATATATTGATTTTTTGTGAATGAATAAAAGAATCAATGTTTTTTGTTTGGTTCCACTTTAAATACCAATTTGTATGGCGATCTATGGAGTATAGTGCTTCATTTGCCAAATGTAGCTGTCCATTTGCAGCGTTAAATTCTAAAAAGAAGTATATAAGGAATTTTTATCTATTAAAAAAAGGGGTTGCACAAATTGTTCATGTTTTTTTAAATTGTATATTGAACACCTAAGTGGCATAATGCAATATCTGATGAAGCATTGAAATCTGTAACATAGTCTCATTTGTCTTTAACCATAAAAAATGTGTGGGCTCCACTAGGAAGACAAGGGTATAATTTTTTTTACATACAAAGTAAAAAATTTCCCTAAACTTTTTTACTATGCAATTATTTTATTTGTAAAAATCTATGTGACTTAACTTTAAATGCATATATATTTTATTTCAAAAAAATTAGAAAAATCAAGGTCATGTGAAATAACTTGTTAATTTGTATTCAATTTTATTGAAGGCAAGTTGGTTTAAGGGTATTTTATTAAGTCACTTGAAACAAGAGGTCAAGGTTTCAACCCTAAAAATTCCAAAAAAAATTAAAAAAAAATCAAAGGGGTCATTTCAATTAATTGTGAAAACTAGAAAAATTTGCACCTATCATGATGGATTTTACCATATCTTAAACACATTATCATATTATTTTGTCAAATTTACCTTTTTGGAAACTAGACTCAAATAGATTTTCATTGAGTATAAATAAGGAGGGGTCCATCATGTCTTTCTATGATATTTTAATCCTCGCAAACTAGTCAAATTTTTTTGAATTAGCATTAAGGGGGGTATGCCTAGCCTGATAGAGGAGCAAAATTTCAAATTTTCATATATTCTACATATGGTGGAAAAATTATTCATATAACCACTCATTTTTCATAGAAATGGATTTTTAGGAGTATCAGTGAATGTAATTTTTAATTTTAGCATGTGTAAATTTTTTCATATTTTGAATAAATTACATGTTGTAATGAAATTAGGGGCATTTTCAGTGGAATCTGACACCAAAAGTTTTTCTCAAATATTAAAAATGTGTTACATACATCAAACAAAGATCATAATGACATATCCCACCTCTTTTGTTATTGGTGATGATGATTTTATATTTCAGTGTTTACAGGTCCCTAAGGATCTAACCAATGAAAGAGAACCAATTGAAGATTGATGAATCCACAGAGGTTGGAGGATTTTTTTATCCAATTTTCTATTCACTCAGAGCATGGGTTCGCGACTAGGATATCAATTTTTGGCTTGTGTTTTTTCTTTCAGTTCCATTTTTGGCTTTTTATATCTGATATTCATGACATAAAGTGGATAGAGTGGTTTGAATTTATTTTTGTGTTGCACAACGTCTTACGTCTCACTAATAGGGAGAAATACATTGCATAGTAGCCTTCAAGCAATCATTTATGGTTGTACGGGTCAAATTTAGATTTACTAGCATTTTTTATTGTTGAGTAAAGGCATGCATGTGATGTTGGCGATTGTTGGGCATCTAAGAGATGTGTCATATAGAGTACCGGGGGATCACTTGGATGAGTTATTATGTGGGACATTATGTGAGATAATTTAGTTAGATAGTCTTTGATCAGGTTTTACTATATTACATTATGATGACCATAGAGGATGAGTAGGCTTTGATCATGTTCATCAACCTTTTATGCCACAACTTGATGGGGAGACTTCTGTATGGAGTGACATCAATTTTGATTAGTACCATGGTGTAAAGTATGCTAGCTTGTAGATGTAACATAGATACTCATTGATGACTTTAAACTCATTGCTCTAGATATTTTCTATACCCGTTGGATCAACGGGAGTTTGTTAGGTTTGTAATCCAAAGTCATTTAATTTAATGTTTTAAGTTTGCTTTGTTAAATAAGTTGGTTATGCGGGAAAGTTGGTTTGTTCCCGTAACCATCTATGAAGCTTTTTAAAGCTTTCACCTTTCATTCTAAAACCATATTGAAATAATATTTTATCATTTTGTGTGAAATACAAGGTTAGCAATGTAATGTCTTCATTATTCTTGTTGTAATTTGGGCTAACACCCAAAACATGCTCTATTCTAGTTTGCACAATGGCACTTTGACACACTTGTAGTTTGTGTCATGTCTATATCAAGGCCTTTTCTTATTGCCTTGTCTTATTTTTTGGAGACACTTTTTGACTCCCTTGTTTTTGGAGCATCTCTCATGATACATGATGTCATTTTTGATAGGGTGATAGTCTCTTTGTTTAGAGCTATTCTAGTGAAGCCCATTATCTTCCTTATTTTCATTTGGTATTTTTTTTATGGAATATACTGTACTCATACTGATTTATAATGTGCTAGGGAGGATTTGCTGATTCAGCGTTGTCTACCTTCATGAATTTGTGTGTTTTATTTTGAGCACCTTTTCAGTTCTTCAATTGCTATCTCTTCCATCACTACTAGAGGCATCCTCTTTGAAAAACATTATCTATATTTTTGACACCACTTTTACGATAGTTGACAGTCTATAATAGCTTCAAATGTATCTATTCTAGTGAATCTCAGTGTCATATTATCTTTTTCGATAGTTTGATAGTCTCTTTCAGTGTATTCTGGTGTATATAGTGTCATCTTATTCATTTTTTGAGTAGTGAACTCAGACCACTCATACAAACCTTTTTTTGTCACTCCACCAAGTCAGTAATATGGGGAGGTGTGGTGTATAATCTGCTTCTTAGTTGTTGATCATTCCTTACACATACAATACTCTTGTTTACTTTCATCACCATTGACAGTATTCTTGATTGAAGCTATGCTAGTGAAACCCAGTGTCAGTTATTTTTATGATAAATTAGTGGATTCATATTACTCATGTAGATTAAGTTCCTTTATGACTTGTGAATACTTAGAGTGTGGACTACTTCATCATCATCAAGGGGATTTCTATCTCTCTCTTCTTCATTTCTCTCTTTTAGGGGAATTTTTTCCTATGAGTTTTCCTCTTTTTCCACTATATGAAAGCTATATGTATATGTTGATTAAAAATTAGTGTTTTTTGGATTCCTCCTTTGTACATGGGTATCTTTTTCAAGCACTTTATTTACCAAAACCCATATGATTATTTCTTACTTGACTCCATGGCCTTCTTGGTGATTCTTATAGTGACACTAGTGTGGTATCCCCACCAATGACATAAGTGTGGAAACCCCACAAATATTTGTGTTCACTTTTCACCATCTTATTGAAGAGTATTAAAGTAATGATTCATTGGATTTATCATTCTACCTAGTATTCTGGAGTGCAATGTTCATATTCATTGATCATCATATTCAACACCATTCCTACTTTCACTTGGTGGTTAGAGTGACTCAACATTTGTGTACTCCGGTAAGATGGATTGAAATACATAGGGACATGTGACTTCACTCTTCATCTTTTATTTTTATCCCTTAGCTTCACTTGAAGGGGGTGTTTGAGTATATTTCTCATACATGGTAGGTTTTAGCTATGATTTTTATCTTTTTCCTAGTTTTGTTTTATGTGGGGATTTATCCCATATTGCTTATTTAATCTTGTTTCTTGTTTCTCCTTGCCTACCTAAAGAAGGATTCTTTATTTTATTAATCATGTTTTTTTCTAAATAACAATTGGTTTTGTTCATAATTGGTTTATTCTTTGTGAGTATGTTTAAGTACTCATGGTTATGGTAATGGCATGTTAGAGATATCTTGGTTGAAGAGTGTTTGAAATATTTAAAAATAAGTAGTATTATAAGGTGACTAATAAAAAAATTAACAAAAATTTGTAACTAAAATCACTTGAGAACAAACCTAGAACTTAGAATCCAAGGAGAGAGGTAACCCAAGAGGAAATCATTTTGTCCACCTTATACACCACATAGCTCCATAGGTCTAAGGGAGATGCTTGAAATGAAAATTTAATGCTAAGAAAGTTAAATTATTCCTCATGTTGAATCCATCTCCAATTGAATACATCCAACCATTGAGAAATTAACATTTTAGATTGCCTATACCATTGGGTTTTTTTTCATTGAATTAACAAGTTTAAAGAAAGGTATAATATCTGAAGGCACTCCATAAAATATATCACATATGTTTCTTCTTTTAAAAGTATGAATGAGTTATTTGTATAATGGACATTAACTTAGAGATGATAGGTAGAATTTGGTATGGATATGCCCTTAACCAACCTCTAGAAGTGTAGTTAGTGAAAAGATAGTTGAATCCTTCTAGAAAGCGTAAAAAGAGAAGGAGATAACATATAAACATGTTTGATAGACATAACAATCCTAAAATTATCTTACTGAATACCATAAATACTGATGTAGACATGTGTCTTGGAAGATCATGTTAATTGTACAAATAAACATGGGGAAAAGCCAAGAAAATGAAGCATAACAATGAATAAAGACTACTCAATCTTGTTGTATGATTTCTCAAAATAAATTTTGATAAAGAGGTCTTTTTATTGATAGGTTCAATCCCACTCCATACCTTATCAAATCATAGTGAGATTGTGAAGAATGTATTTATTAAGAATGAAACATATATATGATGTATTATTAACAATGACTACATTGTTATAATACTATTATGTTTTTATATAATAATTGTTGATTTACCATTTTGAATTAAAAGAATATCATTGACTTAAATTAGTCATATTATTATTAAGTCTTGATGATTGTTTATATATACTAAGTTATTAACAACATTTTACTACTTCCCTAAACTATCCTACGAATTAAACCTAATCAAATATTTTAATTCCTTGACTATGGTGATGTTCGAAGTATTAGCTATCATTGGCAATTATGTAAATAGTGGGCTTTTGTGAAGTTGATATTTGACCATGTGACGTCAATAGACCATGTATGAAATAAAAGGAATAAAATAATGAATAAGGAATTTTAGAGAAAGTTAGAGAATGCTTGGATTTATTGATTGTGTCTAATTAAGGGTAAGATGAGAGATTAATGGTTAATGGCTTTTCTGTATAAATGGAAACTACAAGATCTATGCAAGTAGTTGCATGCATTACATGAAAAAGGAAAAAAAAGGCTGATGGAGAAATAATAAGAGGAGAGATGGTGAAGGGCATGGAGGACATGACATGAGGAAGAGAATTAGGATAAGAGTGAAAGAAAATGGACTATTCTGGTTCAAGAAGTTCATCTACATGCCATTACAAGGTTGGTGATGTTATTTAATTTTGTGTGGAATATAGAAAATTATGAAAATATATAAATATATTTATCTATTAGGATTTATAAAAATGATTTGCATTTTAGTTAGGATATAGGCTTAGCCCTATGGATGGCTCGGCCATCCACAACACTAAGCCAATATCCTCTAAATCCATAAAAAGATGAGCTATAACTGTATGAGAGTAAAATTGTAGGGTTAAATGGATTTTCATTATTATGATGGAAATATGCCCAAATTAAGATTAATAGGGTTTATCCAATGGTTTTTTACATGTAATATGACTGATATTTTGTCTTGACCCTTGATATATATATAATACACATGACTAGTAAAAATGTGAAGTCTAAGTAATTTGAAGAACCAAAGAATGGATATGTATATAAAATTATGTGTATTGCATGTTTTTGAAATTAATTTAAGCATTTAATATACCTATAAATAGGACTATGTTTTGTTTTAGAAATCATATATATATATATATATATATATATATATATATATATATATATATATATATATATATATATATATATATATATATCTGTGTGTGTGTGTGTGTGTGTGTGTGTGTTTAGTTGGATGTATGTGAAAATTTTGAGCATGTATAATACATAGTTCTTGTGTGTATTTTGACAAATATGAAGTTTGAGTTGAATTGATGAATGAACAAGGGTTGACATTATAAAATTGTGTATTGTTTGCTATGAGGTTCATTTAGGGTTAGTAAATATATACTTGGAGACTATGTATATTTGTCATTAAAATAGTGAAAATATTTGTATGGACTCTGTGTGTGTGTGTGTGTGTGTGTGTGTGTGTGTGTGTCTTTGTTATCCATATAGTGAGAATATATGAACTTTGTGTTCATTCTCATTTCAAACCATGAACATAGGTATATTAGGATTGTGTGTAATTATCCTTTAAATCAAGGAGGTATATAGAGGTCTGAGTTTAATTGTTTTATAAAAATGATCCTTTATAAAAAAATATAGGGGATTGCATGTATTTATTTATAATCCTATCTCAATTATGATTTTTATAATTTATAGGAATTATGTGAAATGAAAGGGGATTGTTATATTTTATTTGGAAAATTATTATCATATAGATATAGTTAATTATAGTGTCGAATTGGGAAATAGAATAATTGGATTTTTCTCATACACATATATACAAAGCGTATGGCTAGTAAATCATTTATGTGAAAAGGGTATTAGGTGTAAGTTATATTATGAGACCTATAGCAAGTTATGGAATCATAAAACATATACATGAAATGAATGTTAACATCAAATTAAAACATACTAGAATCTTAAATACATTTTATTCAGATAATGTGACTTGTAGTTATTTATTGGTTTGAGTATTTGGTTTGAAATCTCTATAAAAATTGGTAATGTATTTAAAACACATGAGTTTTTATATGTATTTTAGTTGTCAGAGTCTAACTTGTAACAATATATATGATAATATATTTGAACTAATACATACACTAGTGTAAGGTCCAAATACATAAAGACCTAGGTACTCATATACATAAATATGAATGTATTTAGTATGTATAAATGTATGTATATATGAAATATATCTATGTGAGGACCTAGGTACTCATATACATAAATATCATATATTTGTACATTGGGATTTATGCCTATAATTATAGTATTATTACTTATTAAATTAAGTCATAAAATCTTGAGGACATGACACTATAAAAATATGCATACAACCTCCTAGAAATATAACAAGTTCTTTTTAAAAAGTATTATGTTTTCGTATGAAATATGATTTTTTTTTTATTATGATTGGTTGTTTTGAAATTAAGTAGTGTGTAGAAAAAAATAATGGACTATAATTTTGTTGGTTTTCATAGAATGTAGTATAATTTAATTTAATTATGAAAATTAAAACTATGCAATCTAAGTATATATTATTCCCAATTGGTATATATTGTACTTGTTATGCTTATTATTTATGAAATAAATAATATAGTGGTAATTCATTCATTCGTTTGATAGGATAAATGTATGTATTTGGATTATACCTATATTTATTATGTTTTACGCCTGCTAATAAGAAGTAATTTGTATGAATATGTTGTTTATATTTATATTAACCAAAATTTGCATTGAAAATTACTAATTAGGTAGTGAGACAAACTTTAATAGCTTACATAACATCACCAATTCTAGATAAATGTAATCTGATTAAGTGGTGTGTATGAATTTGACGAATTGTAGAGATCAATAATTATTAAAAACTTTGGCCAAAGTTATGTTTAGTTAAACATTATCATTTCTTATGTATGATTTAAATGTTTGTGTGATATCATGTTAGAACATATTTATTTATGGTACACATCATGTTTTAGAAATCTTATAGCACACAGGTGCAAGTTTATCTGTACAGATTCTCACACTGTCACTATCTACCCATCCGTGAAGGGAGGGCCATTATATGATGGAGGATTGTGCGGGGGATCGATAGTCCATGGTTCATGTGGAAAAGTGCTCAAATGATGCTCTCCCTCCTCACAACAGTACTTATTTAGAAACTACACTTGAGATTACCATATATATTACAGTTCGAGGAACTCATGTTCAGTGGAGCCTTGTATCTTGTATTGTATTTATTATTAAAACATTATTTCTAATGAAATGTAATTATTTACTCATTATACATTGACAATAGTGGTTGTATTATTGTACCATCTATGGCTGAAAATTTGTAATTAATTTTTATATTTAATTATGTTTTATTTCATATAATGCTAGTGATCAGTAATAGGTAGATGTTACATGTTTATTTTATAGTTAACATACTTAGTGTGTTATATTTGGGTCTCTAATTAGATTTTTATGGTGAAATCTAATGAGATAATATGTAGATTGAAATATTCAAAAAAATTATTACATTATTCCAAGTAAATATTAACGGATATGTTATAATTTTTTAGATCCCTTAAGGCCAAACAAGTTAAGGGAAAATTAAAACCATCAAAACAATGCATAGTCATCTCACCAACCTACTAGAGGTCTCCTTGGCCTTCTTGGACCACTATAAACTTGTGTTCCAAGCCTAAGACAATATGATGGAGAGAATACAAGAATTGTATAAGCATATAGATGTGGTTTCTTGCAAGTTAAGCCCTTCATCTCAAAAACATTGTGATGCCCATCTTTCTCTTGATGAGGTATTTATTATTATATAATGTATGGGTAATGATAAAATTTGAGGGTAGATATATTTCCATATTAATTTCAAAAATCCACTTGGAAATTTATGGGTTCTTATTTGCTTTAGGTTTATAGAGAAGCCCTACATAATAAATTTTTAGGGGCCATCATAAATAGAGCCAATATTAAGTTTATTCCTAAAATTTATGATCTTGAGATTATTACTAGTTAACCCCTAATCACCATACCAAATGTTTCCTACAAGTCATTTCCAAAGACTTATAGTTTCTTATGTATCACATCCTCCATGCAATCATTTGGATAGAGAAAATGTGTATTATAAAAAATGAGTACATCCTAGATAATTTCATTATAGTTTAGGACGAAATGAAGTGGTTTTGTGTCTCTCAAAAAAGGACCATTTTTATCAAGATTTATTTCAAAAAAGCTTTTGATCAGATTGAATGGCTCTTTATCCTCACTATGCTTAAATATATAGGTTTTGGTAACTTGTTTCTTTCTACAGTTCAAACTCTATATTTTGAAACTTTAGCTTATCTCACCATCAATGGTCACAAGTATCATACATTTTAACGTTTTCATTTCATTTGAAAAGTTTTCCCTCTTACCCCATCTTTGTATGTCTTAGATACTAAAGAATTTGGTTATTTGTTTGCTTACATAGTAGACCATGGGATTATTAGGGTAATTACTTTTCCTAAATGCCCCTCTTATCTCATTAACTGGTGTTTCATAGATGATTCTTTCCTCATGATTGTAGAACAATAATACTTATTAAAAGAGACACTTTGTTGCCTCAAAATATTTTATAAAGCCTTTGGGTCAATCCTATAATGGGATGAAATCGAGTGTTACAGATAGAGCATGATGCCGTTATCTAAGTGGCTCCAAAATTATCAACGAAAGTGGATCTAGAGAGGGAAGACATTCAAATTTCTTGGTATTCCATTTACCTTTGACAACTCCCCCCTCTATGCTCTAGCTTATGAATTGAAAGAATTAAGAATTTTTTTTTAGTGGATTACAAAGTCCATTTCCCTCCAGACAAGCTTGAGGTTTATACTAAAATTATTGTAGCCACTCATGTCCACTATTCCTCTTGTTGGGATCTTTCAAAATCCATGTATGAAAAATTATTAAAGTTATTGAAAGAGTTTCTCTTGGCCAATGCTAATAATAATTGAGGTTTCCATAGAGTAATTTGGGACATTTGTTTCATTTCTTCTGACAAAGAACAAATGGGCATTATTGATATTTACAAAAAGAAAATTCTATCTATAATAAGTGGCTTGAAAGGTAAATTGGGGGAAATGATGCTTGAAAAATTATCCTGAGACACTATTATTAAAATTTCTCACACCGAGCTTAATTTCTTCACCAGTTTAATTTTTCTTGCAAAAAATGCTCTAGGTCAAGCTTCAAATACTCACTAGTGATGAAGGAGATTAATATAAATTTCTAAATTTAAATAGTGGTTTTACACCAATATTTAAATAAAGTATCTCATCTATTTAAAGGGAGAATCTATGGAAATATTTGAAATTCAAAAGCCCTTTTTATTCTCAAATGAAGCCCAAGCTATATTGTAAAGCTAGCTCATGCTCTATTAAAGCCTTTTGAAAAGGAAGCTAGCTAGAAAAGAATAATTATTTGAGAGTAAAAGGGAGACCATCATGATTTGAATATTAAAAAAATTAAATCTCCTCTTCATTTAAATGTGTATAAGCAACTAAATTTACAGCTAAATTCGGTGAAGTATATAAGAAAGCATGGGAAAACATGAAGAATATTTCTTGAGCCACTACAAATTAAAAAAAAGCTACAACAAGGGACATATTATAGAATTTTATTCAATTATCCTCTACTTGTGAAAGTGGGACGCTGAAAGTTGATGTCTTTTTTCTCTCTTTCTCTTCTTTCTTCTTCTATATAATTTAATGAACTTTTTTGAGTAAGGGGCAGGTCTCTTGGGATTTTTAAGTCTATTAAATTTTAATTCAAATCTGAGACCCTATTGTTTTTCTATGTATAAATATTTTGAGCCTTCATTAGAATAGAATGTGATTGTACATACTTCCCACAAGTAACAAAATTTATTATGGTACTTGTTTATCTATCCCTTGGCTATTTTCTTGTTTTTAGAACTCCATGTATGGTTTGTTTTTTATTGTTTACAATTTATTTTATCTATTGTGTTCATTTCCCTTCCTAAATACTAAATAACATTGTGTTTATAGAGATAATATATCCTCGTATTTCCTTCCTAGTGCATCACAATTTCATTTTTGTTTAGTCTTATAACTCTTTCCCCTTCCAAATTTTTCTTTCATTCAAGTAGTTTAGGTATATTATCACTAGTTTATAAAACATAACCAACTGGATATGGAGGTTCTCTACAAGAAGTAGTCCCACATTGAGTAGACATCCCATGTTTGGATGATATCTGGGAAACACTCAATAAGACATTTTATACCATTACCAACTATATTTTTGAAGGTATTCCTTATGGAAAAAACTATTTGAAAAACATTGGATTACACTCTTTTGATTACTTTTGTCCAAATCAAGATAGAAGGGTCCTTTGTGGCTAAGATCATGTGGAAATATTTTGAAACATTGAAACCTTTTCTAAAATGGGTTGATAATGGTTTTCAAAATGGTCTCTCTTTTAATGACCATATTCTTTGGTGTCCCGTATCATGACAAATTCTAAACTCTCTCTAGAAAATATGTTAGGTATAAAAAATCTTTGGAGTTTCAAAAAATTAATTTACATTGTATGGTATTTGGTTTCCTCCTACGATTAGATCCCATGGAATAATGTGAAAATCAAATATAAGTTTCCAAATAGAGACTTGTCTTTTGTTTTGGGTATTTAAGAATTGATGTGTGATGCCATGCTTCATAAGATGGATCCACAACCTCCACTTACTTGGTACAAGAATTGGTAGTGGAATTACAATATTATATTATAAAACTTCTCTCTATGACTCCTTTATTAGATCATGAGTTTAGAACTCATTTCTACCAAAAGCTTAGTACTCCCGTCCATGAAACTCCAAGTTAATGTTAAATCTCTTTATCATTCCAGCATCCAAGATTCCTTGATCATCCTTGAACATATGCCGACAACCAAGTATGTAAATGAACCAAGACCTCTAAAAATAAGGTTTTTTATAATACACTATAGAGTTTCTGCTCTACTGACTACCATGCAAAGATTCATGGCTCAAGATACGGAACTGTAAAGTTATCTTCAACACTAGTAACCTAATCTTCTATATTCTCAAGAGTAATACACTCAAACATTTTCCATTATTGTGATTAAATTGATTTGGGTCTTGGCAGTGGAACCAAAATGTTGGGTTTTCTTTGTTAATTTCAGCTCTATCATTGAAGTTTAGCCCAATGAGCTAGCATGTTGACCATTTCATGTAAGATTGAGGTCTTACATGTTTACCCCAAGCACACAACAAACTACCGATTTCCAAAGCTTTTGTTTCATAGTGTTAATAACTTGTCCATATCCTTCTCTCTATACAAATTAAATAATGATTATATAAATGCAAAGATAGACTACCTTGATCCTTTGAGTTTTAGGTTCAATTAATATCACTACACAGAATATTATCATCTTATATTAGCATCAGTTACATAGAAAAGAAAATAAAGATAGGCAAGAAATCATATTTAAGTCTAATCACTTAGTTTACATACCATCATTCATTATAAAACATAAGAAGTTGATAAAATGTGTTATCTCATATATTAAGCTTAATCATCAAAAAGGTAAAAATTCATCACAAATTTGTCAAAAAAATCCATCCCAATAGTACTTTAAAATAGGGGTATTTATACTTGTTTTTCCCTGACTAAGTGTTTAGATCATTAATAGCATGAAGAATTAGACAATTAACTCTCATCAAACTACGAGTCATGACGCACAATAATTATATTTTTCCTAATGACCCAGGCCTATGTGCCCCTTATATCATTGCTCTATGTTATGTCTTTGCTAATATGTGTTCTTATCCTTATGATCTGATGAAAAATTTCTTATTAATAGGGTTAGGGTGACTCATATGATCTATTCTTTTAACTTCTCCCACTTCCCATGCACTCCCCTAGTCTTCTACTTCTATTCTAAGTCCTATGTCCTTGTGTTTCTCGCAAATCATTCCCCTCTAACTTGGTTCTCTCATGTCAGTTCCTCAACACCATTGTCCTCTTTCATCCCATTGGTTACTTGATATGATTATTTTGTGCCTATCATCTATGCTTCTGTGCTATGATGCATCATATTACACCCTTAGGGAAATGGATAAGTAGAATCTAGTAAAAAAATTTGCTCAAGATCATCAGATAAATATTAGAATCAAATAAGAAGAAGTGGGGTGAACAACTAAATTTTACCTTATGGGATGATAGGATTACACCTAAGATAGACATAGGAAAAATCCCTTTTGATCTTGTTTATGGAGTTCAAGCAATTTTGCTTATAAATTTACAGTTGCCCACTTATTAGATCATGTAGAAACTAGAAGATAATGAACAAATCAACCAATATGAGAGAAGGATGAACCATATTATTGAACTTGATTAAATTTTAAGATAACCTCATGAAAATTACCTAAATTTCAAGGAAAAGCTAAAGAAAATATTTAATAGGAAGGTTACTCTAAAAATCTTCTATGTAGGTGGTTTGGTCCTACTTTGGGGTAATAGGTATGAGAAAAAAGGTAAGCATGGAAAATTTGATGACTTGTGGATGGGTCCGTACTCCATTGACTAATGAATTAGGGAGCATAATTTATTTTTGAAGAACTTGGATGGTGAAATAATGGATTTGTCAGTCAATGGCAAACATCTGAAGTAATTCTTAGATTGAGTCAATTCACAACTATGTACATAATTATATAGTGTTTTGTCCTTTATTGTTTAGTCTCTTTGTTGCCCCTCTAATTTGGGATTTATTTATATAGTTTCCATTTGTGTTATGTTGTGTGTTCATTTTTATATCCTCTTGATTTATTTCCGTCAAGTTTACCATTATTTTGTTGAGCCTTCATAAGTGTTTATTGATAAATTATTAAGTCTTGACTCTGTGACCCATTGGATTGGCACCTGATCTTATATTTTAGGGTGCTTTGCACACCCATAGTGGGTATGCATCCTTGGGTGAGAGCTATTGTTAATTCCCAAAATTTTATTAAGGTAATTGGACCCTTATCAAGTATTAATATATAAGTTTTTAACTCAATTCTAGTTTTAAAGTGCCTTTGCTCTGCCAAAAAATCTAAGTGAGTTCATGTTTGTTTAGTTTGAGAAACCCTCATTCTAATTTCCCTAGCATAGAAGCCATGATTTAAAAGTAATCATAAATGGGAAAATTTTTAATATGTTGTGGGCTTAGTTTTATTTTTTATACTAAGGCTTGGTGGTGTTTATTAACATGACCAACCCTTAGTCAAAATTTTCATGTTTGGTCCCTTTTACTTCATGTAGCCTAGTCCCTTTTATTAAATTAAATTGTTATGGATAATCCTCATGGTCCATTTCATTTGTTAGCATGGTCTAAATAAATCTTGATCCCCTTGTTTTATGCTTAGCATAAAAGTCCACAGGCCCTTTTCCTTTAGGCATTTTTCCCATGCAAAAACCCTAACAAAAGTTAATTATCTCGATAAAATATCGAAGGCTTAGTTTCTTCAATAAAAGTGTCAAGCTCAACTTTTTAGTAAAAGTGATCAATTTCAAATCTTTCAAGAAAAGTATAGAGCTCAAATGCTTTAGAGAAATTATTTTAGATAAAATGTCTAAAATAATTATCCTGACCAGAATTATTGTGGAACAATTATCCCAACACAAAAATGTCAAAGACAAAATTCCTATGGACCCAAGGGCTGAAGAAAAATAGGGATATCGAAGATAGAAAAATTGAAGACAAAGGTATTAAAATATAAAGACCCAAAAATAATGCCCCAAGCTTAAAACTTGGTAATTTTCCTTGTTTATTTTGAGATAATCATAGTTGAGTTGGTGGATCATGATCAAATGGTTCATGTCAATGTGAAGGAAGATGATCACATGACATGTGAATAATGTTGAACAATCAAAAATTCTAAGAGCCCCATTATAGTGATAAGTGTCACCATATAGGTGGACTACTTAATGATCTTATAGAACACATGGATCAACAAATGTCAAAAGACCTCTAGAGGACATGTGTTGAATTATTAATGAATAGAACCAATAATGTGATGGTCAAGTGAACATTTGTGATGGTTACATGAACAATTTTTGATAGGCATATGGAAATCCAAGTTAAGATTCAATACATACTTGCCTTATGTTGTCTACCAAAAATATCACTCATTTTTGGGACAACATTTGAACTATTTTCATCCTATAGACCAAAATTGTCTCTTCCCTTTTAAAAATTTGTCCTGGGCATTCAAATTCCTCATTTTTCAAGCTTCTCTAAAATCTACGGACTCTGTAGGCTAGAATCTATGGAATTTGTAGGCTAGAATCTATGGACTCTGTAGGCTAGAATCTATGGACTCAGCAGGAAGAGAAATCTACAGACTCTATAGGCCAAGTTCAACAGGCTTTGTAGGTTGATTTCTATGGACTCTTTCAAGGTTAAAGAAATATATGAACTTGGTTTCTAAGAACTCTGTAGGTAGGTTCATTTCTATAGGTTCAAAGGCTTCTGCAGGTGGGTTCAACTAAAAGAATCAGTTTCTAACACTTGGTCATTTCTAGGATTGTTTCAGTAACTTGGTTCAATCAAAAATCTTCATCAGCAAGCATCTAAGCAAAGAAAGCTTGAACCATTAAACCATTGAATCACTTTGGTTCAAAGGTTCAACAAGTTCAAAATTCAAAAGGTTGAACCATCTTGGTTCAACAGTGGGTTCAATCAAAGGAATGATTCAATGTCTTGGTTCAGCCAAGCGGTTCAATGCTTTGTTTCACTCAGCTAGTTCATCTACTTTGGTTCATCCTTTGGTTCAATCAAATGGTTCATCAGTCAGTTCAAGGTTTCATTTGAACCGTTGAACCAAAACTTGGTTCAACGATTGGTTCAAACAAATGGTTCAAAGGCAGGTTCAATCAAGTGGTTCAATGCTCAGTTCATCCACTTGGTTAAAAGGTTTGGTTCAATCAAATGGTTCAATGACTTAGTTCAACCAAGTGGTTCACTGTGATGGTTCAAAGGAGCGGTTCAAATGTAAAAGTTCAAGAGAGCTTCCCAAAAGACAAGTGCCCTTGCGGAGGGCACTTGGTCGACAAAAATACCCTTCAAAAGGGTCATTTTTAAAAAAGGCTGCAAAGGTAAATTCTTTCAGATTTTTGTTTCAGGCATTTGAAAAAGTCTAAGGCATAATTCTTTCAGACTTTTGTCTGAAGGAATCCTTCAGACAAAAAGTCTGAAAGAATTCAAGAACTAACTGCAAGAAGAAAACCTGAAGGAAATTCTCAAAGGCAAACAGAACAAAATGGAAATTTTGCAGACTTTTTATCCACAAGAAATTTCCCCAGACAATTTGTTTGTGAGAATAATACCTGTAGAGAAAGCCTGGGCAAATTATCTGCAGACTTTTTGTCTGTAGGAAATTGTCCACTGGAAAATGCCCCTGGAGACAACCGAAGAGACAGTCCACTAATGAAAAGGCCATGAGAGACTTCTAAGGTGAAGGACACCAAAGGAACCTAAAGGGCAAGTACCCTTGTAGGGGACTCTCAGCTGCCAAATTGAAGAGTCACCTTCCCTTCGAGAAGATGTAAAATAAGAAGCCCAAAGGATATTCAAAGATAGCCTGAAGGAAAGACACCCTTGTGAGGGGCTCTTCTCGACCCAGGGCAGATCATTTCTTAAGGCCTAAAAGGGCAAGTTATTTCCAAGAAAGTGCCAAATATAAAATCTGAAGAAAGACTAAGGGGTGACGTGCCCGAAGTGGTCAAATTCAAGACAACAAACTACCTGTTGAAAACATAGTGATGGGCACGTGAACATCAATTTCAAAGTACATAAAATAGCCATTAATCTTTTAAATCTATAGACCCGAATGCATTCACAGGCTTTAAGGCCAAGACCAACAAAAAGCGAGGAAGGAACAAAACAATAAATTGAATCCAAGACCCAATTTAATTAACCAGAAAAGGAGGAATGATGAAGGTAAGATCAGATCACTAGGTGGACATTGAAAGTTGCAAACTTTCAATAATGTGACTTGTTTCTTTGCATTGATAAAATCAAATGGTTAAATGCCCCTAAGTTCCAACCTATCTTCTTAATAGATTCTAACACAACATGATATGTTACTGTTCCTGAGTCCTTCTTGAAGAGGTTATATAAGGGACTCTCTTCTATTGTAAATATATCTCTTTTTTGACAATAAAAATGAAACTCTGCCCAAATTGAAAGGCACTTTTGAGACTTTGAGCTTAGTTTGTTGATCATATTTTGTTATTGGAATAAGAAAGCAAGTGATTTTTTAGACTTTGTGATGTGATATCTTTTTTCTTAGGGAAACTGTTCTTATGTCTTTTTCCTTAATATATCTTCTATTCCTTTAATTCAACAAGCAAAATTAATGACAACAGTCAAGAAGGTGTCCTGAAGAGTCAAGTGTGTTGAGACTTTGTGCCCCCATAATTGCCTTTAGTGTGTTTTCTTTCATTTTTGTGTAAATGACCTTAGGATGACTTTGTGCCCTCATTGTCCTTCGTATCTTACTCTTGAGCAATCTAGGTGGAGACTTTGTGCTACATCTTGATTTGCTAGTTATTACATCCTTTGCTACATTTTGTTGTTACTACAAGGAGTATTCTTGTGGTTTGCTGAATAGTACTTCTAAAAGAAGAGGAGTGTTGTTTGTCATTTCCCTTGAGTTTTTCCTTTGATTTTCACAAATCATCACTAAAGACAGACAGATGGATGGTTTATCCTACCCTTGAGTATTATTTTCTGTTTATATATATATATATATATATATATATATATATATATGGAACCTCCCCTTGATGAGAGGAGAAACTAGTTGCCTTTTGATGTGGTAAAACTGCACATTTAGATGACCAGTCTTCCTACTTTGGCTAATCAGACATATTTTGTTTATTAGTACGTTGATCGACAAAATATTCAACCAACAATTATTGGTGACTCCACTAGGGATATACCCATTATCCATTTATAATCTATCCATTCACCTCCACACCAATCAGGAAAGAACGCATAGTCTAAAGCCTCAAGCTTTAACTGAAGCAAGGTCATTTTTTTTCCATTTTTGTTTCACAATCTAGCAGATTCAAGGTATACACGAAGCCAAAGGGCTAAAGGTATAATTGACCCTATTTTTGAGTTGGTACAATAAAGTGATTTTGATTTGTTTCCTTCACCATATCATCTACAACGAACCAAGAGCTTTCCTCCTACTAAAGTCAAATCTCCATTGCCAGACAAAATATCTACTTCTATTATTAATAAATCTTTGCCAATAATTACCCCTCTGAGATTTGTTATTCCTCCTTTTCATAATCCTACAATGGCAGTTCAAGGCCCCTGGGGTAATGCTTTTGGTCCTCTCAATCTTACTTCACCTCTACATGAGCTTCCATGCAGTTCAATAAAGAATTTCCCAAAATTCTATGGTGATGGGAAAGTTCATCCTGATGAACACATTGCAGCCTTCAGCATAGCTTGTGGAGTAATCAGAGTAGAATTTGAAGATGTAGCAGTAAGTCCTTTTGTAGAAACATTACAAGGTGCTACTAAAAATTGGTTTTAACATCTACAAGCTCAGTCAGTGACTAATTGGAATACCCTCAAAGCTAAGTTTGAAGCCAAATTCAAACTTACAGAAGATGCACATCCACTTCTGGCTCAACTTACACAGATGATGAAAGAGCCTCATGAACCAATGAGAGACTTCATAGCCAAATTTGACAAACTAAGGAACATAATTCCTGTAATACCTCGACCTACAGCTGAGAATCTCAAATGCTTTTTCATTAATTCTCAGTTACCAGAAGTAAGTTTTCTCTTGAGATGTGCTGCTCTTGAGATGTGCTGCTCAAATAGATTTTGCTGCAGCTCAACTTTTGGCCACTGAGGTAGAAGATGGTCTCATCTTAGCAAGGAAGATAAGAAGAGATCAAAATAGAAATAGATCTTCATCATCTTCTGAATATGCATCTATAGGAACCACTGATCCAATGGTGCAAAAGCTGGTAAATGAAGTGCTAGCCTTGAAAAATCAAATGGCACAAAGAATGTCTTCTACTCCTTCATACAGAGATATTCTAAGAAGGACATTCCAAAATTAGTCATATTAGGGAAATGCTTCCAAAAATGAAGGGAAATAGAATCACCTTCCTCCCCCACAAGGGAAACTTGCCCTTGAAGCTCTTCCAACCAACTCAGCAGTTGGATATTTGGAAACAAAACATGCTTTCTCTTTCCAACCTGAGTTTGAGTAAGAAAATGATGTTTATCTCTTCACAGAGGATCAAGAAGAATCATCTGGTGACTCCCACATTGGTTTCTTGAACTATCAGGATGAACCCAGAAGCAAAGGAGAACTATTGATGGATCATATGCAGTGTTTACTAGGTCCAAAAACCAATTAGTCCAGCAAGATGATAAAGGGAAGACAGAGGATCAACCTCAACTTGCAATTACAATTGCTAAGCATGGAATGACTCTACCTTTTCAGTCAAAGGATCTGGTGATCACCCAAAATGTAAGTACATCAATTTCACCTTCACCTTCTACTCCCATTTTGCAAACTAGCCCTCCTCCCATCCCTCCTAAAACCCAAAAAGTTGAAATGACATCCTCTGTACTTAGTCGAATTTAGCTATTTGATATAATTGATCATGTCAAAAAGACCAAAATACAAATGTTTGAATTTGAATATTTGTAGTCCAATCTTGATCAATTGGATAAGTTGGTCCAATGTGTCAAGAACTAGACCGTCCCTGCAAGATAAGAGGTTAAGAAAATAATTCCTAGTTCCCCAAAGAACATGCCCATTCAAAATAATCGTGTCTTTACTCCTCCAACTGCCCCTAGGAAAATAGAACCTTTCTATGTTTCCCTATTAATAAATGGTTATCAGCGCAACAATTGCATCATTGGTTCTAGGGCATCTAACAATGTCATGCTTGCTAAAGTAGCTGAGTCTCTAGGTCTCACATTGACCAAAACATTAGGGAGATGTTTCTCCATGGAGAACAAGCAAGTACCATTGCTGGGGCAAATCAAAGATGCCCAATTTGCATTTGGAACTTTTCCAGACAAGAGAATCAGGATGACTGTCTTGGTGGCTGACGTCCCAACATCTTATGGCATTTTTCTTGGATGAAATTTATGCAAAGACATGGGAGGATAACTAAGCATGGACCTGTCTAAAGCAAGGATCCCTGTCTAAGGCATAATTAAGAGATTGCTCCCTAAAAATGAGGCAAAATACGTGGTCACCCAAACATCATCTCCTATAGCACAAATTTTGTTTGAGTCTTCAGGTAGGGGTAATTATTTCTTTACCACAGAGGATGTTCATATTTCTACAAATCAAAGTCCTATAGCTAACAATCTAAGAATTGATCCAAATAAGATTTGAGGAGAATTGGTAGATCACAATATAAGTAAGGAAGGATCTTCCATCTCTAATGAAGAGAAATTTGATAGGAGATTAGCTTCTGATGATGCTTCGATCTTCAAATCCAATGGCAGTAATTTTTCCACCAATGATGGAGTTGAGACTGTGTTGATATCTTCTCAGGGAGATATTCTTCCTTCATGTAATTTGCAAGTCAGCAACACCAACAACATAGCTGGATGCAAATCTCTGTTGCTTGGATTGAAGAGTTCTCAAGATGAAGAAATCAAAGTCCTTCACATCAAAGGAGATGTTATGCTGATAATTTGTGAGGAGTTTGATATGCACAATCCAATCATGTGTTGGACTGGACCAGCAAAACAACAATTTATGATGGTGGACCATGCTGATGCAAACCAAAATCAAGCAAAGGGACCCTTCACATAGAGAGCAAGGAGTTATAGCTTTCAAATTAAAGACCACATCCTGCCATGGGGCAAGAAGAAGAAAGAGTTAACAGGAACATGCAAAAAATCATTTTCTTGGTGGAGAGCTCCATTCGCCCATCACCGTTTCTGGGGAAAAAATGTCTTCATGCTGAAATATCAAGATGGCACACTCTTTTCTTTGCCTCACAATGGGGAGCATCTGAAACACTTCAACTCTTGAAGTGTCAAATCATTGCATCTATATATATGTATATTTGTACAAGTTTTTAATTCTATTTTGTTTTGTTTATTTTCTTTTTGATGCCTTGCATTTTTGTGTAGTATGACTCTGGAGCCCAATGGTACACATGAAGACACTAGAGATTCTAGATTCTACTCCCTTCAATTCTTTTTGCAATTGATAGAGGTTCTCCAACTGGAGCCAACTGTTGTCTCCCAAAAATATCACTCATTTTTGGGATAACATTTAAACTATTTTCGTCCTACAGACCAAAATTGTTTCTTCCCTTTTCAAAATTTGTACTGGGCATTAAAATTCCTCATTTTTCAAGCTTCTCTGAAATCTATGGACTCTGTAGGCTAGAATCTATGGACTCTGTAGGCTAGAATCTACGGACTCTACAGGCTAGAATCTACGAACTCTTAAGGCTAGAATCTATGGACTCAGTAGGAAGAGAAATCTACGGACTCTACAGGCCAAGTTCAACGGGCTTCATAGGTTGATTTCTATGGACTCTTTCAAGGTTAAAGAAAACTACGGACTTGGTTTCTATGCACTCTGTAGGCAGGTTCAATGGCTTCTGCAGGCATGTTTAACCAAAAGAATCAGTTTCTAACACTTGGTCATTTTCAAGATTATTTCAGTACCTTGGTTCAATCAAAATCTTCATCAACAAGCATCTAATCTATGAAAGCTTAAACCGTTGAACCATTGAAGCACTTTGGTTCAAAGGTTCAACAAGTCCAAAATTCAAAAGGTTGAACCATCTTAGTTCAATGGCGGGTTTAATCAAAGGAATGGTTCAATGGCTTGGTTCGACCAAGCGATTCAATGCTTTGTTTCACTCATTTGGTTCATCTGCTTTGTTTCAATGCTTTGGTTCATCCTTTGGTTCAATCAAATGGTTCATTAGTTAGTTTAAGGATTCGTTTGAACCATTGAACCAAAACTTGGTTCAATGATTGGTTCAAACAAATGGTTCAAAGGCAAGTTCAATCAAGTGGTTCAATGCTCAGTTCATCCGCTTGGTTCAAAGGTTTGGTTCAATCAAATGGTTCAACAACTTAGTTCAACCAAGCGGTTCACTATGACGGTTCAAATGAGTGGTTCAAATGTAAAAGTTCAAGAGAGCTACCTGAAAGACAAGGCCCCTTGCGAAGGGCTCTTGGTCGACAAAAATACCCTTCAGAAGGGTCATTTGCAAAAAAGGCCACAAAGGTAAATTCTTTCAGATTTTTGTTTAAGGCATTTGAAAAAGTCTAAGGCATAATTCTTTCAGACTTTTGTTTGAAGGAATTCCTTCAAACAAAAAGTCTAAAAGAATTCAAGAACTGACTGCGAAAAGAAAACTTGAAGGAAATTCTTAAAGGTAAATGGAACAAAATGGAAATTCTGTAGCCTTTTTATCTGTGGGAAATTTTTGCAAACAATTTGTCCATGGGAATAATACCCATAGAGAAAGTGTGGGGAAATTATCCTCAAAATTTTTGTCCATGAGAAATTGTCTATGGGAAAATGCCCCAAGAGACAGCTCGAGAGACAGTCCACTAATGAAAAGGCCACGAGAGACTTCTAAGGTGATGGCCATTGAAGGACCTCGAAGGATAGGTGCCCTTACGGGGGACTCTCAGCTACCAAATTGAAGAGTCACCTTCCCTTTAGGAAGATGTAAAATAAGAAGCCTAAAGGCTATTCAAAGACCACTTGAAGGGTAGATACCCTTGCGGGGGGCTCTTCTCGACCCAAGGCAGATGATTTCTTAAGGCCTAAAAAGGCAAGTTCTTTTCAGGAAAGTGCAAAATAGAAAAGCCAAAGAAAGACCAAGGGGTGACACGCCTGAAGACATCAAATTCATGACAATGAACTAGCCGTTGAAAATGTAGTGACGGGCACACGAATGTCAATTTCAAAGCTCATAAAATATCCGTTGATCCTTTGAATCTATAGACCCGAATACATTCACAGGATTTAAGGCCAAGACCATTAGAAAGCAAGGAAGGAACAAAATAGCAAATTGAATCCATGACCCGATTCAATTAAGCAAAAAAGGAGGAATGATGAAGGTAGGATCAGATCACCAGGTGGACATTTAAAGTTATAAACTTTCAATAGCGTGACTTGTTTCTTTGCATTGATAAAATCAAATGGGTAAATGCCCCTAAGTTCTAGCCTATCTTCTTAATAGATTCCAACACAACATGATGTGTTACTGTTCCCAAGTCCTTCTTGAAGAGGCTATATAAGGGACTCTCTTCTATTGTAAATATATCTCTTTTTTGAAAATCAAAATGAAATTCTGCCCAAATTGAAAGGCACTTCTGAGACTTTGAGCTCAGTTTGTTCATCATATTTTGTTATTGGAATAAGAAAGCAAGTGATTTTTCAGACTTTGTGCTGTGTTATCTTTATTGTTAGGGAAACTATTCTTATGTCTTTTTCCTTAATATATCTTCTGTTCCTTTCATTCAACACATATAATTAGTGACAACAGTTAGGAAGGTGTCCTGAAGAGTCAAGTGTGGAGAGACTTTGTGCCCCCATAATTACCTTTAGTGTGTTTTCTTTTCATTTCTGTGTAAAGGACCTTGGAACGAGTTTGTGCCCTCATTGTCCTTAGTATCTTACTCTTGAGCAATCCAGGTAGAGACTTTGTGTTGCATCTCAATTTTTTGGTTATTACATCCTTTTCTACATTTTGTTGTTACTACCAGGAGTATTCTTGTGGTTTGTTGAATAGTACTTCTCAAAGAAGAGGAGTGTTGTCTGTCATTTCCCTTGAGTTTTTCCTTTGATTTGCACACATCATCTCTAAAGAAAGAGAGATGAATAGTTTGTCCTACCCTTGAGTATTATTTTCTATTTATATATATAGCATAACTATAGGGAACCTCCCGTTGATGAGAGGAGAGACTAGTCCCCTTTTGATGTGGTAAAAACTGCACATTTAGATGACCAGTCTTCCTACATTGGCTGATCAGACCTATTTTGTTATCAGTACACTGATCGACAAAATATTCAACCAACACCTTATATGGCTTAAATTTTATGGTCAAATGAATGTCAAAGATGTTAATGTGGATGTTAAATGATGGGTGCGTGGATGTCAAATTTAAATCATAAAAATCAATCATCCATTGGAGATTAAATTTGATGGTTATGTCAACATCATTGATGCTCATGCAGATGTCAAATGATGGATGCATGAATGTCAAATTTAATCCATAATAGATAGCCAATGGCATTTCATCATGGAAAATGAGATCAACAGTCTACATTTGATCATGTAGATCAAAGATCCTGTACAAAGTTAGTTTATGGAGTTTTCACCATTGACAACAGATTGACTAGGAAAATTGTGTATGAGTCGTGGTGGATCTACAAGAATTCTAGGGTTTTAAAAGAAATTAAATATTTCATCGAAGAGACATGAGTCCCTATATCTAGAAGCTCATGATTTAAGACATTGTAAAAGACACACAGGTTGAACATTTAGATGTCACTGATTTTTTGTAGGTACATTTGAAGTTTATGACTTGTGGATGGAATGTGAATTTTGACATTTAGTAGTAGAGATGGACACTTTGAAATAAAATGTAATAAATATGTATCACTTGAAATCTATTGACATTATTGTTATGATTTTTGCATACTATTATAATGGATTTTATATTCATAAAATTGATGCCCTCTTTACAAATCTCAGGTAAATCCTCTATGAGAAGGGAAGTTATAAGAATGAAAAGTCTATGTTTAGTGCATTATAGTTCAAAATGGCTTTACTAACCCCTTATGTGCTCATTTGAGAGTTCCTTACGGAAACTTCTTAGGGGGACTATAAGAGCCAATTGCATAAATTGCAAACAACCAAGTGGAATCAAAATTTTCCCAATAAGTCAAAAATGAAATAATGCATTTATGCACAAAAAAAATAAACAAGGGGAAAACCCTAAAAACACAAATTTGCAAGAATAAAAGATACAAATTACTAAATATAAAAAGGCAAGGAGCCAAAAGGGTAAAAAGGTAGATTGACCTAAGTCATTTGCATTTTTCATTATTGTGTTTGCCCAAGCTTCTCCATGGAAAGATATTGTAGGTTTACAAGTCCAAGGTGGGCCACTTCAAAAAAGATCATTCAAAGGGCCATGGATCCATAACATTGCTAGGGAATCATGGTATAATTAGGTTGTTCTATGGCATGTATGAGAAGGAGGGCATCTGTCTATAAATTTCTAGCTATGCAGGTAAGTGGTCAGAAACATACCCATATAGTTGCACATAAATATAAATTTTATTCATCTCTCTACCATGAATATTCTCTTTCTAGCTCATGTGAAAGCATTTTCAATCAAGAGATAAAAGACTTTGTTTCATATATTCATCATTCTTTGCAGATGCAGTTGTAGTTATGATTTTTATTGCAAATGGATGAAGAATTAAGGCATGACAAGGGAATATTTTCCATTTGGAAGCATCTTGGTGTACTTGGAATTTTATTTTGTGATTTTGAAAATTGTGACCCATACTCCCAGATATGAAAGTGTATAAATAGGGGACTTCTCCTTTATTAAAATGTTGTTGTTGGTCCTTTTTTTTGTGTTCATTTTCTCTGAGTCTAGGTTTTGTAGAAATTATTTTGGGATCAATTATTATGTGTATATTTTCTCTCCCTTGCTAAAGTGGTTGCATCTATACATCCATTAACAAGATTATTAGAGCATGTTTATTTCTCCCTTAGAAAAAGAGCAATCTCACAATACTTGTCTCCATGACATCATTTTGAAATACTGATATGTAAAATTTATTTTCAAGTTAATGAAAATGTTGGTGGTTCTTTGCTATTTCCTATGAATGAAGTGTAGCAACATGTTTTACAAGAAATTTTGAATGGACATTTAGATTTGTGCTCACCCCTGATTGTCATTTTGAGCATATATTTAGATTATAAACTCTCTATGCATTACTTCAGGATAGGTTGTTGAATAAATTGCTAGGGCACCCTGGGTTTATGGATATGACAGGGAAAAACATTTGAAAGATTAGTTTTAGTGTATGTTATAGTCTCTCAGGGATCATTTGGTATTTTTTTTTATCTTATATTTGAATTTTTTCTCCATCTTTGCTAAGGAATATTGTCATGAAATAATGCAAGATACCCTATTGTTTGGAAACCACCATCACACCACTCTCCTTATTTTTAATCTTCTAACCTATCTTACCCTAAAAATAACACAATGTTTATACATTTTAAGTGTTATTTGCCCTTGAAAATGCATAATATCTTGCATATTTGAAATGTGTTTATAGTTTGTGTTTTAAATTCTAGTATTGTAGTCTTTTATTCAGCCCCTGTTGTTGAAGATTCTATAAAATGAATATTGTAGTCTCTTTCCATCTATTTTTTGTAGCTTGTATAAGACTTAGAAGATTTATGCATTTCATGTGACAACCCTTCACGAGTGAAGTGTGCTAACTTGGTTATGCTTTGGTCATATTTGTTCCTTCTGCCATGAATCCCCAAGGAGATTAAATTGAAAAATCTCTCCATGTCAACAAGCTACCTAATAGGTCCTCTCACCTTGGTTCAGGGAGAGTCAGAAGTAATAGGGAGTAGACCATACCCTTTGTAAGTGCCTCTCAATCATTTTCTACATTTGGTCTAGTCTTGATGTTAAACCCTACCCCAACTATGATGACATATGAGCAAGTTTTTTCATCTTTGCTTGTAATTTTTCTTTCAAGTGTGGAAAGCCAAGTGTATGAGGTGTACCACTGGGAACCAATAGATGTTATTGGTCTTATTAGGCCTACTAAGCCTAGATAGCAATTTGAAATTAACGGTAATATTTTGAAAGATTGGGTCTTTTGTATGAAGTGGAATAACATTATTTAATATATTAAGATTCCTTTGAAGACATAAATGCATTGAGATCGCTTAATAAATTTAAATGATGATCTTAAAAGAACCTAGTTAAGTAGGATTCATGCACTATAAGGTGATGAGAACATTGTAAGCTAGACCACTGTCATCATTATTCAATGATATTTTTGCTAATCTAAAGGATGGGCATGTATAATCATTTCTTGTGGGCTTGAAAAATACTTATTGTGTTTATTTTTATTGATAACTCAATCAATTTAATTATAGAAGGATCTTGGAAACTCATTAATTGTATCATTGACTGCTTGAACCCATTTTGAATCCACTGTAGTTTATATTCCCTATCATGCTAATTTTAGAATACAATTTTGTATTTTTGAATTTATCGCCACATGATTATTGTACTGTTCATGTTAAATATATTTGAGTTTATATTATGTCCTTTTCTGATATATATTGAAATGTGTACATGATTATTTTATTTCTCTTGCTAATATACCATGATGAAAATTGTGTTATTATATTTTCATGTCACGTGGATTATGGACATGATTTTTATAACTAACTTTGTTTATCTCTATATGATTATCTATACATATTTTGATGAATTCTACATTATTATGTGATTAGTGTATTTTCAATGTTAAGTATTGCTTTACTTATTACTGAAATTATTAGATGATTTATGCCTTTATATGATTGGACATGAGTATAATATATGATTGAATATCACATTTTTATTCATGTATGCAGCGTTTTTAACTACCTATAATGAGTACAAATAGGGGTTGGATATGTGATTTATATATTTCATATAAATACCAGTGAATATGTATCTTATGATTTATGTGACCATAACAAAAATCATAGTATTATGTGAATATATTATGAGTTTGTATGTTGAACTACTATTTTATAAATTACATGAATATTTTGACAAGTATAATAAGTGTACAAGCAGCAATAGTTTTGATATTATACAATTATTGTTTTATAAATTATATAAATGTTTTGACAGGTGTAATGAGTATACAAGTAGCACAGGTTCAAAATAGAAAGAGGAACAAGGAGTTTAACATTGACCCATAGACCGTAGTTATTCTAGATATGCCATATGAGCCTTGTACTAGCATGAATGTTGCTCTAAAAACATTTTTATTGATTTTATAAACCTTAACCTGCATACGCCGTAGTACCTTGATAAAAACATTCACTTACATTATTTATTTTTATGAGGGAACATTGACCAATATTTGAATTGGCTAAGAATAATAAAACCTTAAATTTCCAAAATCCTAAAATCGTTTACTTGCACTTTCACTCGCCAGAAATTGGGTGACTTACAAAATGTGGACCGATTATGCAACATAGAAAGCTATATCACTCATGATTGGATTCTTTTCAAAAGGGGGAAGTGGAGTTGTAAGCATAGAGTCTACTTAGGTTTCTCCCTGACAGTCTGCAAAACCCAGTTGGAAACAATATAGCATCATCTATGAACCGCTTCTAAAACAAAAGGTAGTCAATATGCATAGAATAAAGACGTCCAATTCAAGATAGCAAATCAAAGGATTGACATAGACAACGAAAAAAAGTTACTGCCCATATCTGTGCCTCTGGTTTGCCTATAAATTTTGCCATTAAACTCGACGCATGCTAGATAAAAACCTGATTAGGAAACTTGATAACAAAATCAATTTTTTGATAATTGAATTTTTCTTTGAGTAAAGAGAAGTAAAGGATTCGGGCCAAAAACAGTCGGGATGTTGGGCTATAGGCTCTCCACATCAAAACATGTCAGCGGGCGGAACAAGACCATGCAAGTACTTGATCAGAGAAATAGAGCCAATCAAATGGTTCTTCTGTTTCCATAACAAAGGAAGCAGAATGTAATCAATCCACTTAGAAGCTTTCCCCATTATGAATTACCCCCAATAAGAACATATGGAGCGGCAGGTAAAAGAAAATGACATTCTCCCTTCTATGTAGCAATTATGCAAGAATTTTTCAATCAAATGTTGCTTTACAATCAATGTAAAAAATGGTTTCTATTGTTTAAAAAAATCTTTCTAATAATGAAAGTCTTATGCATGTAGTTAGTTTAGATTGAATTCTATACGAAAATGAGTGTTTTCAGATCGAATCCTTGGACTACGCAGGCCGCTGTCATCATCAACTGAAAATGAAAACTGGGGATTGCTGTTCAACCACAGATATAAATATGCCGCTGCCAATGTTATAACTGTACTAACTCCATAAACTGAAAAAGCAGCCACAAGAAATGAAGAATTGGGATTTGCAACCAATATTCTGCTTCGTAATTCACCCACAGGATTTTCCTTTTCCAGAACGTTGGGGTGAGCTGTTGCCAAGCCAGTCAAATGCAGCATAGCAAAACTAACAGTCTCAGTTGTCATGATTAAAAAGACGACAGGAAGACCTGCTGCGATTTGAATGGGTGACTGATAACTGATATGGTAAACCTTTCTTATAATAGTAGATAGAGATGAGCTCGTGCCGTCAATCAAACGAGGCGGCTGCACGGTTCCAACTTCTTGACCACGACATTAAACATTAGTCCATGTGATTCATTACAGGGTGAAGAAAACACGTGTTAACCGTTCTTATAATAGTAGATAGAGATGACCTCCTGCCGTCAATCATACGATGCGGCTGCACGGTGAAGAATTGAAGAGTAGAGCTTTTAATACTAACAGTTGCCCCGAAGGTGCTAGGGAAGCCGGAGGGTGTTTTTTTCTTTTCCCCTTCTATAATAGTGTGCACATTTAACATAATTTAAGATTAAATATATTGAATAAAATTTAAATGTAGATTTATTAAAGATATTTTATCTTAATAAAGGACAAAATTTATGTTGATTTTTTTAAAAGAATATATTATCATCTAAAATATATTTAGAAAATAAAAAATTTAACATTTACAATTTTATGTATGTTATTGAAATGGTAAACATTTTCACAATGTTTATCTCTTATATCTAAAAAAGGATTGCAAGATTTCCATTTTTTATAGAATGAAAAATTAATTTGTATATCTTTTTTAATGGTATATAACAATGGTTATGTCATTATTACTGTTGTACAAATTTTACAGAATGCTATGAAATATTAACATTGAATTTATTCTTTTAATGAGGAGTCACATGGGGGCTACAATGATAATATTGCAATTGAATTCATTTGGGGTCCCATGAGTAAAGGTAATCAATTTCACATGTAGCATTAAGAATCACCGCTTTTTTAGTAGTAGGATGTCAAGACCCAAACAAAGGCTACACAGATGTTTAGGGCATGGCATTTGGGCATTAACCTATTTTCTATGGGACGATTATGATTCTCAGTTCAAAGATGTATGGTTTACCTTCCTTTTTCTAACAGTGGGTATCTTACTTTAAAATTGGAGAGTTCATTGGATAACATACATCTTCATCCAACCGCCTATATATTTATCTAGGATCTACCCATCCATCTATATATTTTGCATTTAGTAAAGTATTGCATGGCAATTCGGATTATGATCACCATGTTCCTACAATGACTTTACACTAACTTATTTGGCATCCAAATTCATTTTTACGGAACATGAAAGCAATAAAATATTTCAAGGTGAGCTAGACAATGATGATGAAAAGCAATAACAAATTAAAAGTTATAAATTTTAAGTAAAAATTAAATGTCAATTTACACTCTCACTTTATAAAATCCCTCTTAAACACATATCCATATAATATTTTTATATATTAATTACTAATTATTATATAAAAATTATACATTATATTCTATTTATAATAATAATATTAAACATTTAAAAATAAATTATTTTTAATTAAAATTAAATATAAATATTAGCTTTCTATTATATATTTATAATTATAATAAACTACAAATAATAATTTATAACAATATTCTTGAATAAAATTAAAATTTTGAAGTAGTTCATTCTTGTTCATTAATCTCAAGCTTAAGTAAATTACCAAAGCAATATAATGTTAAGATCCATAGTAAATATGGCATTTTTCTAAAATGATATTTTAAATTTCAGAAATCATTTATTTGTGGATTTTCTAACGGCAATCAGTTTAATAAAAAAGATTTGATGAGTGTCGTCTATTATAACCATGAATAATCAACCCCTGCCAGCATCTTAATTGTTTTTGCACCACTTACACTCTATTGTACGTACACTCTAATGTACAGTTTAACATGGAGATCATCAATAACATCAAGTATCGAAATCTGGTGGTTTTGAAACGCTTCTACATTCTAAGGGATGGTGCTATCTGTCATTGTGATATATCATAATGACATCATTATTGGAGATAATGAGTGGCAGAAAAGCTCTGGATACTAATTTATAAGAGAGGAGATGAGCATAGATATGATTCCAGGGTGAGGGCGAGGGCGAGGGCGAGGGTGAAATAGCAGACACAACTAATAAAATAATACATGTTAGTAATGGTCCTAACATGTCTGTAATACATATATTCATTTCAAAATTTATACTATTTACTATCTTAGACATGAAATCTCTATTGGACTGCACTTTAGCTTTTATGGGTTGTGTTTGATTTACATGATTCAACACCCTTTGATTTTAAATTGATGAAAAAAATTAATGTTTGAATTGTATTGCTAGTTATGGATGTAGATACCATATGTGAACGTTTTTTTTTTTACACCTACTTCTAGGAACTTTGATATTTAATATACACTAGATCAGCTGCTAACTGCACATTAATCACTCAAAACAAACTTATACTACTTCCAAAGATTTCAGACTTAATATAAATTTTAAATTGATGTATTTAATTTTAATATTATTTTTTGGGGTGTGAATGCAGGGGTTTGGCTAATGTTTTATGCTCTGCATTAAAATTTATAAAGAGTTCAGTTTTGAATGTATGCAGTGATTTAAATATTAAAATAAATATCAATATTTTAAAGCTTAGCTTATATCAAAGAATAGATCTTAAACATTATTTGTGTTGTATTATTATTATCATTACTAAAATAGTTCACAAGCCTGGCAATACTGTAAAAATGGTTACAAAGTGAGCTTGATACAAAATATATTGTTCATTATTTTTATGTTTTGGGTTTTGAATCATTGTGTTCTATATATTTATCCAGTGAAGTTGAAAAAATTAGTAGGGAAATGTAGCATTTGGAAGTAAAAAATCCTTCTTAGCCACTTACACAACAAACTAAATAGGAAACCATTGTCCAATCTGCTGGGTAAAATTGTGAAATGTGCTAGTGTTAAAATGGTAGAGAACAACATATTTTTGTGTCTAATGTGAAACGAATTTAAGAGCTTCCCCCAACATATAACTCTCTGGCTAATAAATAAATTTAATGAAGTATAAGATGTCAATTTATTTAATTTCAATTACTATTATAAAAATATTAATATTTCATATTGAAAAAGTCATTTCTATACAACCTACTTTTCAGATTTCTTTTGAAATTATCTTCTGTCAATTTTAATAATTTTTTTAACTTGTTATTTGTAATAAAACTAGTTTTAATGTTATATAAACTTAAGATTTTAGATATCTTGTTTGATATTACTTCCATGTAAGAAAGGAACCAAAAAAGACCATCAACAAAAGCGTATACTCTTTTGTCTATTCCCTTAACACTCTCTTTTCGAATTGAAAGACCGAGAAATTTCTTTTCCTTTGTAGCTATCCCTAACCAAAACCAAATTTAAGTGTCTAATATCTTTCTCTAAGCACTAAACATCACTAATGTTGAAAACCCTTGTGGTAAGATCCTTGAGAATGCTTCCCTTTTATGCAGAATGATGATGCAAGGAAACAAGTAAATATAGATATGTAACCTAAGGAATTCATTCACCTTTCGTGTGAAGAGCACATTTGAGAAGGGAAAGATGTAACCTAAATCAATATACTTATTGAAGTTTATGCTTTCAACCAGGTTGTTGATATGTGAAAGGAATTATTTAATTTTCTCTCTAGCATGTCTCTACTATAGATTAATCCCATCTACATATCACTCCCACTAGTTTATCTTTATTAAAAATGAATTTATTACTCTCTCTCCTCAAAATTATTTATAAAGAGGTTACAAACCACCACCTTGCGAATGCCTTTTATTTTCACATGGATGGCCTCCTTAAAGAATAAGATTATGGATCTAAGAATAAAAGCAACCGATATAAATGTTTTATCATTTATTCAAGATTTAATCGTATCAGTAGCATCATTTATCGACACCTTGGTAAATAAGGATGCCACATCAAAGCTAACCATTGTTTTATTAACACCACCTCTTTTATCACTGAAAAAATTACAAATGGGCTTGAATAACATATAAAATAATGTGTTCCCCACAAAATATTTTAACTAATTTTTCAAGAATACTAAATGTTAGTTGGAGACTTTGAGGTGTCTACAATTGGTTTTAATGAAATCTTTTCGTTGTCAATCTTATAAAAACCATTAATTCTAGGGGTGATCTCTTTATCAAGTTTTTCTTCATGCTATCATCCAATAAATAATATTTTAATTAAGAAACTCTATTTTCAATCAAGTTAATAAAACATCTTGATAATAATCTTTAAAAAAAATTTAAAGAAGTACCTAAAAAATTTTGTAATTGAAGAAATGATAAGTCATAAGCGTCGAGTTCACTACTGTTTTTATTTTTTATTTTTACAAGGTATTTTATACAAACACTTTTATTATTAGAACACATTAATAGTGTTAATATTAATAAATAAAATTAATTAAAAAAATATGGTTACAATAATAAAGTGGTTGATTGATGTTCATGGCCCACTCTTCATGCTATATAAAAGAAAGTGACTCAAATCAACACAACAACCAACAAGAAATGACAACGAGAAACTAAGGCAATTTTAAAATTGAAAACATTTTCTAGTAAAGGACTTCATGATTTAATATAAGATCTAAAACATTGGTTATGTTTTTAATGAAACTGTATAACAAAGTAGTTTTCAAAGTTTAAATTATTATAAATTATATCTAGATGACATAAATAACACCATTTTGATTAAACAAGGGTTTCTCATTTCACATATTCCATTTTATCTCTCATCACTACACTTGTCTAGTTTTTGTGGTTTAAAACCCTAAATTTGTATTGAAAATCGATAATTTTGAAAAAAATTCACATCTCAATTTATAATAATTTTGCATCAACTTTAAGAAATAAAATATTACTTAAAATTTTGATTTTATTAAACCTTTCTTCCTATCTACATTGGGTTGGTTTTTTGTTTTAAAATTTGGGTCACCTTTGCCATGCATTGACTACTTTAAATTAATCATAATAATAATTAAAAAATTATTAACATGTTATCTTCTTTGGAATTTAATTTCTCAAATCCATTACATTTTTTCAAGATCAAAATAATATTTAGATATAGTTAGTTGAAGGATGTGCCAAACGGAAATATTTTAGGTTGTGTTTTTTAAAAATATGTAGGAATTAGAAATGTTTCACACATATATGTCTATATATCTTTAGTACCCCAAATAAATATTCACTATTACCTAAAAAAACAAATAAATTGTAAAGTTTGAGTTATATAACATTAATATTTTGAGATTGACGATCCTTATGGAATGTCATACACTTTTTCATTGACATATATTTACATTAACTATTGATACAACATAAGTGAATGAATGATTTTGTTAGATATTGTAGACAATCTTTTCTTATTGCAAAAATCTTAGCAATAAAAATCATGTCTCAATTTCAAGAATTTTGCATCAACTTTGGGAAATAAAATTTTATCAAAAATTTGATGCAACTAAACCTTTCTTCTTATCTATATTGAGTTGAATTTTTGTGTTGAAATTTGACTAACCTTTGGCATGCATTGAATATAACAACAATAAAATTACAACAAATTATCTTCTTAGGATTCAATTTGTCAAATCCCTTACACATTTTCAAGCTCAAAATAATATTTATATATGATTGGTTAAAGGATATGGCACACAACTATTTTATGAATTTTTTTCCAAAATGATATGAGAATTGACAATGTTTCATAAAAATATGCCTATTTATTTGGTACCTCAAATAAATATTCACCATTATTTACAAAAATAAATAAAATGTTAATTTTGAGATATATAACACTAATGCTTTGAGATCAAGGATCCTTATAGAATGGCACACATTCCTCCATATAGATACCTCTATATTAATTATAAACACCATCAAACTTTTACAATATAATCAAATGAATATATTTTTTTTAAATATTATATATTATCCTTTTTTATTGCAAACAACTTTCCAAAAAATTGATTCCATCAACCTAATCAAATGAATAAAATTTTATTTTTGTCATTTTTTATTAGTGAAAATGACTAAAAAATCCTAATTGTGATATTAAATGCACTCACTCTTCCTCAGTCACCATGCAACATGTGCCTCCAAACTCCCAATCTTTTGTTTTCGGCTCCCAATCTTTTGTTTTCCCCTTTTCTATAGATTTCACTTGAAGAAATATAGAAAATTAAACAAAATTCCCTCTAATTCTTTTTTTTGGTATCATATGGGTTATTTGGCATGATTTGAGTACAACTTGAATCTTTAGTTCAGATTTATTGGATTTAGTCTTGTTATAAGTGGGTGATGTTTTATTTCAATACAACATCATCATCTTTTTCCATTTCAATATTTGTTTCCATGGTCTACTGTAATATGAAATAAAAATTATTTTCATTGTTTTTGGTTTTTTATTTGGCTCAACTTTGGGTTAATTTGGGTTGCATTTTCATTGATATTTGGGTGGAATATTAGTGTATTTTGGGTTGATCTTGGTTTGAAATTTGATTACATTTGCATCAAATTTTGAAATGAAAATGAAAAATGAATTTTGATGATGAAATTTTGAATGGAAATCGGACAAAAATTACATCAAATGGAGTAGTTTCTACATATATGAACTCTATAATATATAATCATAACCAAAAATTAAACACAAAATAAAAATAAGATCCACTTGAAAGATATTCATGTACCAATGGTAAATGAAGTAATATGATTGAATAAAAAATATTAACCATTTTGAGCTAGATTATTTTAAAAATACAAAAGAATAATAATATGAACTAGATTAGTTTTCCTTATAATAATTTAGAAGAGAGAATATATAGATCTATTTATAAAGATAATTTTATAGGAAAAAACTCTAAGTCTTAATTATGTTTTCTTAAAGAAATATTTATAACTAGTAAAGTTTTATATGTATAACAACTCTATTACTCCATACAACTAATATACGTATGAAAATAGAATATGAAGGACACGAGCCTTTTAAATTTTAAATTTTTATTTCCCTTTAATGTTTAACAAGTATTAATGTTTTAGCATAAATTTATCATTTCCACATGGCGCATATTCTATTATTGATTTTAACACTTGATATCATGTATTGAAATGGCTTTGTTGAAAACCCGCTTCACTATTCTTCTTGTTTATTTGTAAATGTCCATGTCTGTAGGGTAGTGAAGATTTTCATCAGTGAATGCTTTAGATTCAAATGCATTGTGCAAACAAAATAGATTTTTGAGTTTTTACATCATACTGAGAAAGGGCTGAGCTTTCTGAAGAAATCTTCTACAGGGTGTTTTGCTGGAGCAGGAATCGAATTGGGTGAAAATACATATATTGTAAATGAGGATCCAAAAGTCCTTGGGAAATTTGTGTGGGTGAAGCAACATGTAAAATGCAAGTCTCCAAATTGTAATTGTAAATTGCGGTCAAATCTCTCAATTCCGTCATTCAAAATTAATAAGAAAAAGTCAACTCAAGAGAAACTTTAAAGAGATTTGATGGAAGAATGAGATTTTAAATTTTTTGCATTTGTGCAAATTATAAATTGCAGTTAGGTCTCCCAAGCCCCTAGTCAACACGGGTCAACATAGGGTCCCGATACAAATGAGAACTTTTAAAAACAACTGATCTTTGTGCCCCTTTCTTCAATTTTCAGATATTGGCAGTGTGTTCTTAGCTGCTCATACTCCTCTCTCTTGTGAATTCTTTCAATATCCCTTTTTTGTAAAATATTTTGACCTTTCTCATCATAGGGAAATCTGCCATCGATTAGTTTGCCATAAATGTCTTGTGCATTCCTGTAGTCATTCTCAAAATAGACAAACACGATCACATGATCCAGGAAAGCATCGTGGCTGTGCGCAAGTGCACCCAAGTTGAGAGCTATTTGCATCAATACCCAGTAAAGATTCCAGAATCCTATCAGTTATGTAGGAAAAACTATCCCGAAGTCTTAATACGTCTAATTATTGATCCTTACAACCAGTGCTAATCAAGTCTTCATCTAGCACGCAGGGAACCAGTACTGCATCGTTCCCATAGCTCAAATGTTTCTACAGACCCCATACACACATGATCAAGAGAAAAGTGACAAAAAATATCTTGAAAATCCACCGAATATTTCTTCTCTTTTGCTTCTTCAAGAAGTGGCAATATTCTTCCATGCATCAATTTGTGCGGGGTGCTGAAATCCCTATCTCTGGTGGTGCCACCACTTCTTGTTATTGCCGTGGCCATTATTTGGCGCTTCCACAATAATATTTTCGGGTGCCACAGTAACCATATTGGATGCAACACAAGTTCCTCAAACATCCGCAATCATGCGTATAGGAGTAAGAGATGGTAACCGAGGAGCAGAAGAATCTCAAGTCTAAAGCCTCCAACATTCCTTCTCAGTCCCTAGGTCACTACTCGACTTCGTTTGGCACGGTTTCAAATTTAATTTTTTTTATGAATTTTCCTTTCAAGTCCACAAGTCATTAGATGAGACATATATGTACACGTAAGTCATGTAGAATTTTAACATGGATCATTTATAACAAAACATGGATCAATGTTAAAATCATAAAAATATAATATTTTATTGCAAATGTCGAATAAGATTAAAATAATAATTTTACAAAGCTTACAAATTTTTAAATATATTAAGAATCATTTCAATTTGATGTTTTATTGTGGATTTATAATTGTAGTTAAATTGATTTGCATTCAAATACTATAAATGACATGTTTTATATTAAGCGAGTTTTTTTATAAATATTTATATTTACAATTAAGTTTTCTATCTTCACATCGCATAAATTGTTCTTTTATTTTGAATTTATACTTAAAAAAAATTAAATTGATTTTTTTTCAAATCTCATAAAATTATATATTGTATACTAAGTTCGTTTAGAAATTCTGATAGAAACAAGTTATAATCTATTCCAAGTAAATTTAAAAAAATTATTCAAAAAATGCTACAATAAATCAATAATTTGTAAGTCTCTATTTCAATTTAAAATATTTATTTAAATTTATAGATGTTATTTTAATAATATATTTTAACATTAAAATCTATTTTTAACAAACTACAATAAAATAATAAAAATTTATATCTAATTCTATTTTTAAAACTTAAATTTAATTTCAAATAAGTTTATAGTTAAAAACAAATCTTTTCAACTATCAAAAATACTTCAATTTTTATAAAATTTACCAACCAAAAACTTACTTTAAAGTTAGAATTTGAATATGTACTTTATAGACCCCACTCAATTAGTGAGTCGCTTCCTTCTCTTTTACCACGCGTTTGTGAAAAACTCTAGAAAATAAAATTTAAAGGGAAGAATCTTTTAGGTCCGTAATTTTTAGAACATTATTTTAAGTCGACTTTCCTACTCTTTTGAAGCTGTATAGTTGTACTCACATTTAATTCGTATAGACGAAAACATTTTTTTAATTGCAGGTTTTATATTTTTTATATTGTTACTATTATTACATAATCTATAATTTTGGATTACGTTATTTCATAATTAACCATTTTGGATTTATATAAATTAATATTTTTAAATTTAAATAGAGAATTTTATGTTGTGAAGTTGTATGAAGATTTGTATATTAATATATTATTTTTTTAGTTATTTTAAAAATGTGATTAATAATTATAAATAAATAATTAATTATTGAAAATTTTATATAATATATTATGATTGGATATTATAAGTATACATTATTAGATAATGTAATTTTTTATAATAATTATTAATTTCTTTTTATTTGATAATTAGTCTTTTCATATATAAGATAATTTTAAGCAGAGTTGGGGAGTGAGACATTTGGAATTTGTAATGGTTTTCTGCTCTGAATCGTGCAGATGAGTGCCACAACCATCTTGGTTGGGGGATTAATTAGTGTACAAAGGAAGATGGACATATCAATTACTGTTTCTATCGTTACATTAATGACTACGTCTAAGTTTCCCCACTTTGTTGAGGATCCCTACCCAAATGCAAGGTAAATATCATTTCTTGCTTACATTTCTTTCCAGTATTTTTAAGTTATTAAAATAGAAGGCATTTAATTATTTGATATGATGAAAATAAGCAACTTTTTTTTTTCTTTTTTTTTCAAAGTATATAGATATAATCTTGGATTAGTTATTGCTTCTTGATTATATATATATATATATATATATATATATATATATAAAGTCTCATACATAATGTTTCACTCTAATATTTAATGTCTCATAATTTTATTTTAGAAAAAATAATAAAAAACCAACTTTTATAAACTTTAAATGTTGCAATAATTACTGTAAAAAAAATATTGCACTTTTCTTAAAATGTATTGTCATTTTGTAACATGTTGATAATAAATTTACAAAAATGACTAAATTTCAAATCTTCATTTTAAATATATAGATTTTTTATCATCTTCGTTGCTTTTAAAAATGATCCTTTTACAACAATAACTTGTGTCTTCTCAATATAAATATAATGTTTGGGTGATGACAAGTGCTCATACTCTCACATCAATAAATTTACACGTCTCCTCAATATATGACTTTCACGCTTATATCAATAGACTTGCATGTCTTCGGAACATATCAAACCTCACAAAAACAATTGATTTAATTAACACCACTTTTCATATATATATATATAAAAGTTTGTGTTTTTAAAAAACATTCCAAAACATCAAATTTTCTAAGAGGATCTCTAGTTCCTTTTCATTTTGGGGTTAGTGGTGATGAGAACACTCTCTAAACCAAGGTGGTTTAATTATAATTGTAAACCTTCGATAAAATCTAAACTAATATTACAATTAAAATGTTTTTTAGAATTGAGTATATGAATAATTAATTCATTTAATAAATTATATTATTAAATATATTTTACAATAATTTTAAATATATTGTATTCTTATCCAAAAAAAATTCCTAATCTATTATAAATTTATTTATAATTTATTATGATTTTATTTTATTTTTATTTTTCTTATATTTATAGGTGTTCTTCCAGTGGTATCCGGGGAATAATATAACTTTGTGTAAACATTATAAGAAAAATTATACCCACTTTTAATTTATTTATTTAGTTGGATCACAATTATTCAATAACAATGAACGTGAATTAAGAGAATATGGTAAGTGAATAATATTTATTATTATAGTAATTTAATTTAATTAGAAGTAAAATAATTTAATTAATATATGATAGGTGAATTATATTTATTGTTATATCAAATAGTAGTATTATTTAAAAGCCAATAATATAATATAATATAATATATAAAACAATTTAATTATTTCAAAGCTCATATAATTAAAAGACATACAAATAAAAACATAATCATATCATAACAATAAATTGTAAAAATAAATTATCATAAAAGAATTATCACATCATAAAAAATATCATCACATACATGATAACAAATAAATAAATAAATAATCCTAATTAATTTATAATTAATATATAGATTTTATCATATTATACTTATAAAGAATCATAACAATAAAATTGTAATTTATAAGTAATATATTTTTTTTATCACATCATATTTATAAATAATCATAACAATGAAATAATATGTATGTATGTATTACCACATTATATTTTTGTGTGTATGTATGGATGTATATTATGATTTATTTTTAAAATTTTATTCTATAAATATAACATGATTATGTGTATATATATACATGTGTGTATGTATGTATGTATATACATACATACATACATACATGATGTATGTATGTATGTATATGTATATGTATATATTTGTGTGTGTGTGTGTGTGTGTGTGTGTGTGAGAGAGAGAGAGAGAGAGAGAGAGAGAGAGAATATGTGTGTATAAATGTGTGTGTACCCATATATGTATATGTATATATAGATATGTGTGCATGTGTGTGTGTGTGCGCACGTGCACGTGCACGTATATGTATACACGTACATATATGTATACACACACATACATGTGTATCTGTATACACATACATATGTATATACATATATATAATCACATTATATTTATAAATAATTGTAACAATGAAATTTTAAAAATAAATTATCATAAAAAATATTACCACATCATAATAAATAATATACATATAAGTATAATTAATTTATAGATAAATAAAATTATAAAAATAAATTATCATAAAAATATTAGCACATCATTATTAATAAATAAATAAATAGATAGATAGATAACATACATATAATTATGTAATATGTAGAATTTATTAAATCATATTTATAAATAATTATAAGAATCAAATTGTAAAAATAATTAATTTTTAGGTAGTACACATAGATTTTACCACATTGTATTTACAGCCAATGGCAATAATCTTTAAAAATAACAATTACTTGTAAAAATAGATTATCATATAAGAATTATCACATCATAAAAAATATCATCACATACATGATAACAAATAAATAAATAAATAATCCTAATTAATTTATAGGTAATATATAGATTTTATCATATTATACTTATAAAGAATCATAACAATAAAATTGTAATTTATAAGTAATATATTTTTTTTTATCACATCATATTTATAAATAATCATAACAATGAAATAATACATATGTATGTATGTATTACCACATTATTTTTTAGTGTGTATGTATGTATGTATGTATGTATGTATGTATATTATGATGTAATATTTTTTATTGATAATTTATTTTTAAAATTTTATTTTATAAATATGACATGGTTATGTGTATATGTGTGTGTGTGTGTATAAATATGTGTGTGTGTACCCATATATGTATATGTATATATAGATGTGTGTGTGTGTGTGTGTATGCGCGCGTGTGCGCGTGTGCGCGTGGGTATATGTATACATGTACATATCTGTATATACACATATACATGTGTATTTGTATACAAATATACATGTTTATTTGTATACACATACATATGTATATACATATATATATATAATCACATTATATTCATAAATAATTGTAACAATGAAACTTTAAAAATAAATTATCATAAAAAATATTACCACATCATAATAAATAAATAATATACATATAATTATAATTAATTTATAGATCAATAAAGTTATAAAAATAAATTATCATAAAAATATTAGCACATCATTATAAATAAATAGATAGATAGATAACATACATATAATTATCTAATATATAGAATTTATTACATCATATTTATAAATAACTATAAGAATGAAAATTGTAAAAATAATTAATTTATAGGTAGTACACATAGATTTTACCACATTGTATTTACAAATTAACTTATCATAATAATGAATTATAAAAATAAATTATCATAAAAAAATATAATATAGATAATATACAAATAATCAAAATTAGTTTATAGGTAGTTATAAATTTTACCGTATCATATTTATAAATAATCAAAATAATGAAAAGTTAAAAATAATTTATCATAAAAATTTTCAATACATGATATTTATAAATAATCATAATAATAATATTGTTGAAATAAATTATCATAAAAAAATACTATACTATAAATAATTAATTTATATATAATATATAAATTTTATCACATATATTATAATAAATAAATAATAATTAAATAATGTGTGCACGTGCGTGCATATACAGAAATATGTACATATACATATACACACACACACATATACATATATACATATACATATACATATACATATACATATACATATACATATACATATATATAAACTTGTGTGTACATATAGATATATATAATCACATTATATTTATAAATATTCGTAACAATGAAATTTTAAAAATAAATTATCATAAAATATATTACCACATCATAATAAATAATATACATATTATTATAATTAATTTATATATATATAAAATTATAAAAATAAATTATCGTAAATAAATAAATAAATAAATAAATAAATAAATATGTAATATATAAAATTTATTGCATCATATTTATAAATAATTATAAGATTGAAATTATAAAAATAATTAATTTATAGGTAATATACATAGAATTTACCATATTGTATTTACAAATTAACTTGTCATAATAATGAAATATAAAAAAAAATTATCAAAAAAAGAAAAATAATATAAAAATAATCATAATTAATTTATAGGCACCTATAAATTTTATCATATTATATTTATAAATAATCATAACAATGAAAATTTAAAAATAATTTATCATAAAAAATATAATTACATGATAATAAATAAATAACATTATATTTATAAATAATCATAATAATAAAATTGTTGAAATAAATTATCATAAAAAATATTATTATATCATAAATAATTAATTTATATGTAATATATAAATTTTACCACATCTATCATAATAAATAAATATTGTGTTACTTTGTATTTCTCATTTTAAAATTGTGTTAAATATTTATATTAAGTATTTTTTATTATATTTACTTTTAATGTATACTAAGATAAGAACTACTAACATATATAATTGTTTTGAGAATGATGATATATTAAGTTAATATTTTTAAAATTATTTTATTATTTTTATAAATTAAAAATTTAATTATAAAAATAATAAAAATTTAAAAATAATATTAAATTAAAAATAATTATTTATAAAAATTATATAAATAATAATCTTTAAAATTATTTATACACTTTAAAACATCCCAAAGAAAACATAATTTATCTCAAAATTTTAGTTAAGAAAATTCTTAGTTTAAATACATCTTTGATAGGTTATTTTAAAAATAAATTATTATTTTTTCTATTTTAAGTTGGGATATACATTTTAATATATTTTAGAATTATTTTTACAATTTAATTATTTTTGAATCATTCAAAATTATTAATTATTAATTTTAATTTAGAGTAATATAAAAATTTCATATTTCATATTCTTTATGTTACAATAGAAGTGGGCTTCATAGTAATATTATGGTTGATTGGTTGTATCATGAATTTTTACATGTTTGACCTTTCCTTCTCTTCTTTTTTAAGAATTACTTTTATGACTTTAGAATAAATTTATTTATTCAAAAATAATAATCTTGCATTGATTAAAGAGCTTGGTTCACATTAATATATTAACATAATAGATCATGATCTTTATATAAATGAAGTGATGCCAAAAAAAATAACCCTCTTAATATAATGATAGATTGATTGCATTTATTCATAAAAAAATGGAATAGTAAATTGAAAAATCAATATTGTATTTCAACTACACCTACATGATCATTATGTTCGGGATAACGACAACTATAAAAAGTTAATTGGACTAGATTCCAACTCATTTAGTGCAAGATGACCTTGGAACATTATTATATCATAAATTGTATGAGTGAAAATTTCTCATAATAATAGTTTGGGTTTAAAAAAAAATAGTTTTATTATTTGTGGAGATTTAATTTATTTTAAAAAAAATTAATTTCACCTTTAATTATTTGATAAGTTAATTTCTAAATCTATCATATTGAGTGAAACAATTTCTGTCATTTCAAATATAATATGTATACTCATCTTCATAGGAAATAAAATCATATATATATATATATATATATATATATATATATATATATATATATATATATATATATATATATATATATATATATACAAAAAGCAAAGGAGAAACACAATACTAGTCTTCCTTCCTTATATATATATATATATATATATATAGACACACACACGTATATATACAAAAAATAAAGGAGAAACACAATACTAGTCAGCCTTCCATTGTAAACAAAACAAGATTATAGAAAAGGCAAATAAAAATTAATCAAAGTATACAACACTAGGAACTCTCCCACATCACTCTTGAACGAGCCATTTTCACTTGTGTAGTCGACATAAGTCACAATATGTAGCGTATCTTAGTACTTTTTAAAAGCTTTATGAGTCAAATGGTTACTTTATATTGTAATAAGTTGTACAAAATCTTGCATATCATATTGCTTAAGAATCACGAATTACCTTTATTAAATGCTTGAATTGAGAGGTAAGAGATAAATAAACATGGTCCCTGAACCTTAGTATCTCATTTTTCCTTATGAATTTAGGGTGCAAGGTAATTTGATTGATAATATTTCTATATGTATATATTTACACATGCTCATGCTGAACCTCTTCTAGCCATTCTATAATGATTGCCTAACATTTGCGTAAACACATGATTCTTCATCTTTTTGGGGTAAGACATGTATATCTTTACACATGATCATGCTGAACCTCTTTTATCCATTCTAGAATGATTGCCTAACGTGTGCGTAAACACATGATTCTTCATCTTTGTGTGGTAAGACATTTGTTCTGAACTTATCCTTACTTTTTTATGTAATTTTATTATTATTAAATATTTTCTTCTATTAAATATAGATAAAATGTATTGTTGATCCTTTAAAAAAATAGGTGGGATGAAGTGACACTCAAAATAAGATATCACATTGGTTTTTGATGGAGAAAAGAGTTCAAAAACAAATTTAAAAATTATATTTCTAATTATTTTAATTAGAATAAATTTAATTAAATTCACTTAATATAATATTTTTTCATAAAAACTTTGCATTAAAAAAGAATAGACTATTAAAAACAATTTAATTTTTTTTTAAGAATCAAAAAATTATTATAAACGGTCATTAAGTAACATGAGAAAATAGAGTATAAAGAGGTAGCGAAGCATCATCCGATTTATCACTCCAACCACTACTAAAAATAGGATCTAACATATTAGGTATCGACTTCCACTTATCATTGTTTGTTATTTTTATTTTTTTCTTATTCTTTCTCATCTTATTCAGTTGAGGAGATAATAAGAACTAGTCGATAAAACTTTCCTAGAGACAATACCTATAACAATATTGTACATATTTGTTATTATTCCTAGGTGTCTAGTATTTTATCTTATTCAATAATATTTTCATTCCCGTAGGAATATGAAGAGTCATTGGGAATGTGAAATGAATAGTCTTTATTGGTCTATTAAATGTAATGTTTTCTCTCATTTTGATTTGAATTGTAAAATAAAAATTCATGTGTATTCTCAATAATATTATTTAGCCTATCATTGGTATCAGAGCTTGGAAAATTTTATTTTATTTTTCTTCTCCAAATTTATAACTATGCGTCCTAGTATATTAATGTTATCAGATATTTTGGCAAACCTGTGCTAGATATTTTAGACCTCTGCTAGTATTTTTAGAATACAAAAGGTGTTCTATCTCTTTCTATTGCATAGCATCTGATTAGATGCATATTGTTGGTTTCCAATTTCATTTCATCTATTTTTAAGGATGTTTTGGACTTGATTGTGTATCTTCTGACAAGCATCTTCACCTCATAATTGTACAATTATTTCTAGTTGAGTGGTATTTCATTTTGTAATGAGTTGTCATTAAAAACTTGAGTGACATTGTAAGACTGCCTTGTTCTTCCCCTACTCTACGCATTTCTCTACCATGTTTAGCTAAGTTGAAGTTCACTTATATGTTGTTTTGGCAGTGGACTTAGTGTAAAATATGTGGACTTGCATAGACAACATATATCTCAGACTTATGTTAACATTTTTAAGGCAGTTCACAAGACATTGGTCCAACTCATATTATCTATTTTCAACCTTTTTTGGATGAATTTTGCATTGAAGTTTAAAAAGAAATTGCCATTTGAAAGTGTAAATCTTCAAATATATTTGGAGGAGGCTATATCTTTTCGTATTCCAATATTGGAGTCTTGCTTTGGAGGAGATTAGGTAAATTTTTAAGCTTTTTCATTTAAAAATCAAATTCCATTTTCTATCAAATGACCTTTTTCAAATTTTGAAAATGTTTAAATTTAAAAATTAATTAAAATTTGAGCAATTTTTTATTGAAATTGCCTTGAGCAAGCTACTCTTAGCAAATTTGACAAACAACAACCAAATTTTGAAAATTCAAAGATAAATAAGGAGAGTTACTCTTTTACCCATTTGTGTATGTCGAAGAACATAAAATTCAAAAATCAAGAAAACTTGAGTATATTGATGTATAAGATTTTATTTTCAAGCTGATGTTAATGAAAAACTGAATAATTTTAAGTACCTTTGCATATATAGACAAGGGGACCATTTTATAGTCATAATGAACCAATTGGGGTTAAATAAAAACTCAAAACCCTCCAAAAACTCAAAACCATGCATTTCATCAAATCTATTATTGGCACTACCCTGATTGGAAAAGTCAGTTGACTAAAATGGTCTCTGTAAGTAGACAACACACTCATCTTAAATAATCTATGGTTCGATCTTTATGATGGAGAAAAACAACTAGCTAAACCAACAGGGAATGCAAATGATACTCAGACATGAAATCATAAAAACCTAAAGCCATTGGCCTTGATGAGGGCATCAGTGGATAGAGATGTGTTTCATCATTTATAGGGGTCCAATACACAATGGTAAGAATTTCAAAATTTTAAGGACCTATATGACTCCCATTCAAAGTTGGAATTCATTTAGTTGTAGTTGAAACTATGCAACCTAGAGTTGAAAGATGGTGACGTGATGAGATTATATATATATATATATATATATGAGCTATCAAACATGATGTTGAAGCAATAGGTGTCAAAATTGACATATACATGGTCATAGTCATAAAATCACTTCTTCCTAACTATTCAAACTATTTTGAGTCTCTACAAGCAAGCAATCAGTTTAAGACTCTCAAATTTGACCAGTTGGTTGAAAAGATGAAAAAAAAAAGAAAAGGCCTTTGGAAGAAAAATTGAAACCACAATAAGTAAAAGTGTGTGCTACGACAAAAAAAATTCTTCCAAACCATCAAACAAGGCCACATCTTACAAAAATGAAATTAATAACAAGTACAAGTGAAAAGGTGGAAAAAATGAAAATCATAGTGGTCAAAATAAAAAATAGAATGATAAACAAAACTTTTACTAAGAATGGTGTGATAGGAAATGTAGCCATGAGACTCACAAATATAGGATTACATGGGAAAAAATTAAATCATACGATAAAAAGAAAGAGGGAAATTCAAATAAAGAGTCAAACTCAGTGCAATTCACCAGTGAATGTGTGTTTTCTACTACTGATGATGAAGCAAATAATGTCTTAATTAATTTTTCATGGTTTGATTCTTGGTTTCTTGATATTGGTGTCACTCAACATATGAATTTTTGAAAAGACTTATTTGAGGAATACAATGAATAAAGGTGTGGTTCTCTATACCTTGTAGATAGATCAAGTTTGAAACCATAAGGAAGAGGTGCAGTTCGACTCAAGTGTCTAGAGCTTTTAGACTATAAAATTGAGAATGTTCTCTACCTTCCTCAATTGAAATGAAACTTATTTTCCCTAGTGGTCATAATTAAATAAGGCCATTTCATTATGTTGGATAATGGTGATGTTACAATCAAGAGAAACTGTGACAATAGTCATCTTGACTAGATATGAGGAAAGGAAACTACTTAAACTGAAGGGTGAGCCATCAAACTCAAAGAATTATGCTCATCTTGTGAAAGATGAAATGTCTCCAAAAATGTTGTGGCATGATAAATTTGGGCACACTCACTATAAAATCATTCAAATATTACAAAAGAATATTGTTGTTGGCATGCTTACATTGCCCATAAAATTTGATGAGAAGTGTAAAGCCTACATCTTGGTTAAACACACAAGAGAACTATTTTCGAAGCCATAGTGGAAAATAAATAGAAAACTACAACTTGTTCATTTAGACTTGTGTTCTCTTCCAATCCTTTTTACTAGTGGTCATAATTACTTCATGCTATTCATTTATCAATATAATAGGATGGCATAGATACACTTTATGAAAAAGAAATCAGAATCCTTTGATACTTTCAAAAAGTTTCAAACAATGATTGAAAATGAAATACAAACCCACATCGAGACACTCAGGATAGATAATGGTGATGAATTCACATCAAATAAGTTTGAATCCTATCTTTAATAAAATAGGATCAAACACCATCTCATAGATCCTTAGACTCCACAACAAAATGGATTACTTGAAAGAATGAAAGAATTGTGATGAGTATGGTTCATGCAAGATTATGTTTTGAAGGAGTAAATTTGAACTTTTGGGATGAAGTATCTAAAATAAAAGTATACCTTCACAACAGATCACCATCAATAGCTCTTGAATCAAAGACTCCATAAGAGCTGTGGTGTGCTCACCTCCCTTCACAGCAACATCTTCAAATTTTTGGATCCACTTGTCATGCATTGATTCGAAAGGAGAAGAAAAATAATTTAGACCATAGGAGTTAGAAATGCATAAAATTGGGATATTCTGATTCATTTAAGTCATATAATCTATATGATGATAAAGAGAATAAGTTTTTTATTGCAAGAGAAATTGTCTTCTATGAAACTGTAAAGGATAAACAACATATTGATCGACAATTAAGATGGCTAGACAAATATGAAAAGTTTGATGTCTACAAAGAGAGTTATTTGAATGTTCCAAACAATATGTGGAGGACAAGGAGTTAGCAATCTATTGGTTTTTTGTTGTCTCCTATACATGAGCTTGAAACTCCTCTTAAAGGAAAAAGTGAAATTTCATAATATATTGAACAAGAGCCATCAAAATAGAGGGTAGATAGTGAAGAAACTTTAGAGGATGAACCCAAAGAACTTGTAGAATAGAATAATATGCCTAAGTGGGCCACTCAAACACTAAAATATGTGAGGCCTAATGAATTTTGGAAAACATGCACTCAAAGTGCACATGTAATCTCCTCTAAGCTAGACAAGTCTATTGATGGAATTTAGGACATGATTGGAAAATTCACATGAGATGATTCTTCAAGAAGAACTCAATGTTGAATTTTATTCAAAACAAATAAATTTCAAAAAAGTTGAGAAGATTGACTCTTGGAGAAAAGCAATGAAAGATGAGTATAATTCATTGGTGAAAATGGGACTTCGAATCTGGTTGATTGGATATCAATTTTTATTCATGTATATAGAATTTTTAACTACCTATAGTGGGTACAATCAAAGGTTCAAAATGTGATTGATATTTTTCAACGCATATTATCTATTTTCAACCTTTTTTAGATGAATTTTACATTGAAGTTTAAAAACAAATTGCCATGTGAAAGTGTAAATCTTCAAATATATCTAGAGGAGGCTGTATCTTTTCATATTCCAATATTGGAGTCTTGATTTGGACGAGATTAGGTAATTTTTTAATCTTTTTCATTTAAAAATCAAATTCCATTTTCTATCAAATGCCCTTTTTCAAATTTTGAAAATATTTAAATTTGAAAAGCATTTAAAATTTGAGAAATTTTTTATTGAAATTGCCTTGAGCAAGCTACTCTTATCAAATTTGGCAAAGAACAACCAAAGTTTGAAAATTCAAAGAGAAATAAAGAGAGTTACTGTTTTACCCATTTGTGTATGTCAAAGAACATAAAATTCAAAAATCAAGAAAAATTGAGTATATTGATGTATAAGATTTTATTTTCAAGCCGGTGTTAATGATAAAGCAAATAATTTTTAGTACCTTTGCATATATAGAAAAGGGGGCCATTTTATAGTCATAATGAACCAATTGGGGTTAAATAAAAACTCAAAACCTCCCAAAACTCAAAACCATGCATTTCAACAAATCTGTTATTGTCACTACCTTGATTGGCAACGTCAATTGACTAAAATGGTCTCTATAAGTAGAGAACACACTCATATTCAATAATCTATGGTTTGATATTTATGATGGAGAAAAAAAACTAGCTAAACCAATAGAGAATGGAAATGATACTTAGACATGAAAGCATAAAAACTTGAAGGCATTGGCCTTGATGAGGGCATCAGTGGATAGAGATGTGTTTCATCATTTATAGGGGTCCAATACACCATGGTAAGAATTTCAAAAATTGAAGGACCTATATGACTCCCATTAAAAGTTGGAATTCACTTAGTTGCAATTAAAACTATGCAACCTAGAATTGAAAGATGGTGATGTGATGAGATTGAATTTATACATATGAGCTATCAAACATGATGTTGAAGCAATAAGTGTCAAAATTGACATATACATGATCGTAGTCATAAAATCACTTCTTCCTAACTATTCAAAATATTTGGAGTCTCTACAAGCAAGCAATGAGTTGAAGACTCTCACATTTGACCAGTTGGTTGAAAAGATGACAAAAAGAGAAAAGGCTTTTGGAAGAAAAATTTAAACCACAATAGGTCAAAGTTTGTTTTATGCCAAAAAAAATTCTTCCAAAACATCAAACAAGGCGACATCTTCCAAAAATGAAATTAATAACAAGTACAAGTGAAAAGGTGGAAAAAATGAAAATCATAGTGGTCAAAATAAAAAATAGACTGATAAACAAAAACTTTACTTAGAATGGTGTGATAGAAAAGGTAGCCATGAGACTCATGAATATAGGATTCCATGGGAGAAAATTAAATCATACGATAAAAAGAAAGAGGGAAATTCAAATAAAGAGTCAAACTCAGCCCAATTCACCAGTGAATGTCTGTTTTCCAGTACTGATGATGAAGCAAATAATGTCTTAATTAATTTTTCATGGTTTTATTCTTGGGTTCTTGATATTGGTGTCACTCGACATATGACTTTTTGAAAAGACTTATTTGAGGAATACAATGAATAAAGTTGTGGTTCTCTATACCTTGTAGATAGATCAAGTTTGAAACCATAAGGAAGAGGTGCAATTAGACTCAAGTGTTCAGAGCTTCTAGACTATAAAATTGAGAATGTTCTCTACCTTCCTCAATTGAAATGAAACTTATTTTCCATAGTGGTCATAAGTCAATAAGGCCATTCCATTATGTTGGATAATGGTGATGTCACAATCAAGAGAAAATGTGACAATAGTCATCTTGACTAGATATGAGGAAAGGAAACTACTCAAACTTAAGGGTGAGCCATCAAACTCAAGGAATTATGCTCATCTTGTGAAAGATGAAATGTCTCCAAACATGTTGTGGCATGCTAAGTTTTGGCACACTCAATATAAAATCACTCATGTATTACAAAAGAATAGTGTTGTTGGCATTCTTACATTTCCTAAAAAATTTGATGAGAAGTGTGAACCCTACATCTTGGCTAAACACACAAGAAAACTATTTTTGAAGCCATAGTGGAAAATAAATAGAAAACTGCAACTTGTTCATTTAGATTTGTGTTCTCTTCCAATCCTCTTTGCTAGTGGTCATAAGTACTTCATGCTATTCATTGATCAATATAATAGGATGATATAGATACACTTTATGAAAAAGAAATCAGAACCCTTTGATACTTTCAAAAAGTTTCAAACAATGATTGAAAATGAAACACAAACCCGCATCGAGACACGCAGGATAGATAATGGTGATGAATTCAAATCAAATAAGTTTGAATCCTATCTTTAATAAAAAAAGGATCAAACACCATCTCATAGTTCCTTAGAATCCACAACAAAATGGATTACTTGAAAGAATGAAAGAACTATGATGAGTATGGTTCATGCAATATTGTGTTTTAAAGGAGTAAATTTGCAGTTTTGGGCTGAAGTAGCTAAAATAAAAGTATACCATCACAACAGATCACCATCAATATCTCTTCAATCAAAGACTCTATACAAGATGTGGTGTGCTCACCTCCCTTCACTGCAACATCTTCAGATTTTTGGATCCACTTGTTACGCATTGATTCCAAAGGAGAAGAAAAATAAATTGGACCAGATGAGTTAAAATTGCATAAAATTGGGATATTCTGATTCCTCTAAGGCATACAAGATATACGATGAGAAAGAGAATAAGTTTTTTATTGCAAGAGAAGTTGTCTTCTATGAAACTGTAAAAGATAAATAACATATTGATTGGCAGTTAAGATGACTAGCCAGATATGCAAATTTTGATGTCTACAAAGAGAGTGATTTGAATTTTCCAAACAATAAGTGGAGGACACAGAGTTAGGAATCTATTGATTTTTTTTTGTGTCCTATACATGAGCTTGAAACTACTCTTAAAGGAAAGAGTGAATTTTCATAATATATTGAACAAGGGCCATCAAAATAGAGGGTAGATAGTGAAGGAACTTTAGAGGATGAACCTAAAGCACTTGTAGCATAGAATAATATGCCTAAGTGGGCCACTCAAACACTAAAATATGTGAGCCCTGATGAATTTTGGAAAACATGCACTCAAAGTGCACATGTAATCTCCTCCCAGCTAGACAAGTCTATTGATGGAATTTAAGACATGATTGAAAAATTCACATTAGATGATTCTTCAAGAGGAACTCAATGTTGAATTTTATTCAAAACCAATAAATTTCAAACAAGTTGAGAAGATTGACTCTTGGAGAAAAGCAATGAAAGATGAGTATAATTCATTGGTGAAAATGGGACTTAGAATCTGGTTGATTGGATATCAATTTTTTATTCATATATATGTAGCGTTTTTAACTACCTATAGTGGGTACAATCAAGGGTTGGATATGTGATTGATATTTTTCATATAAATACAAGTGAATGTGTATCATATGATTTATGTGACCATAACAAAGATCATAATATTATGTGAATATGTTATGATTTTTGATGTTCAATTACTATTTTATAAATTACATGAATATTTTGACAAGTACAATAAGTGTACAAACAACAAGAGTTTTGATGTTATATAAATATTATTTTATAAATTATATAAATGTTTTGACAGAAATGGAAAGAGGAACAAGGAGTTTAACATTGACCCACAGACCTTAATTACTCTAGATATGCCATATGGGCCTTGTACTAGCGTGAATGTTGCTTATTTGACTTTTACATGCGTTCACGACATCATGCTCTAGAAACATTCTTATTGATTTCATAAACCTTAAACTGCATATGACGTAGTACCTTCATAAAAACATTCACCTTACATTGTTTGTTTTTATGAGGGAACATTTACCAAGACATGAATTTGCAAGAAATATTAAAACCTTAAATTTCCAAAAACCTAAAATCGTTTACTTGCACTTTCATTCGCCAGAAATTGGGTGCCTTATGAAATGTGGACCGATTATGCCAAACCCAGTTGGACATATGCTCATCTTTGAGAGTCTGCCAAACCCAGTTGGAAACAAATAGTATCATCTATGAAGCGCTTGTAAAACAATAGGTACTCAACATGCATAGAATAAAGACCTCCAATTCAAGATAGCAAAGAAAAAGATTGATATAGACAACCCAAAAAAAAATTACTGTCCATATTTGTGCCTCTAGTTTGCCTATAAAATTTGGCATCAAACTCGAGGCATGCTAGATAAAAACCAGAATAGGAAGCTTGATAATAAAATCAATTTTTTGATAATTGAATTTTTCTTCGAGTAAAGTGAAGTAAAGCATTCGGCCAAAAAACAGTCGGGATATTGGGCTATAGGCTCTCCACATCAAAAGTGAATAAGAGCATGTCAGCGGGAGGAACAAGACCATGCAAGCCCTTGATCAGAGAAATAGAGCCAATTAAATGGTTCTTCTGTTTCGATAACAAAAGAATCAGAATGTAATGAATCCACTTAGAACCTTTCTCCATTCTGAATTACCCCCAATAAGAACATATGGAGCGGCAAGTAAAAGAAAATTACATTCTCCCTTCTATGTAGCAATTATGCAAGAATTTTTCAATCAAATGTTGCTTTACAATCAATGTAAAAAATGGTTTCTATTGTTTAAAAAAATATTTCTAATAACGAAAGTCTTTTGCATGCAGTTAGTTTATATTGAATTCTATACGAAAATGAGTGTTTTCAGATCGAATCCTTGGACTGCACAGGCCGCTGTCATCATAAACTGAAAATGAAAACTGGGGATTGCTATTCAACCACAGATATAAATATGCCGCTGTCAATGTTATAACTGTAATAACTCCATAAACTGAAAAAGTAGCCACAAGAAATGAAGAATTGGGATTTGCAACCAATATTCTGCTTCGTAATTCACCCAAAGGATTTTCCTTTTCCAGAACGTTGGGGTGAGCTGTTGCCAAGCCAGTCAGAAGCAGCATAGCAAAAATAAGAGTCTCAGTTCTCATGATTAAAAAGACGACAGGAAGACCTGCGCGATTTGAATGGGTGACTGATAACTGATATGGTAAACCTTTGTTATAATAGTACATAGAGATGAGCTCGTGCCGTCAATCAAACGAGGCGGCTGCACTGTTTCAATTGCACGTTCTTCCAGTCTTTCCCTAGCAACTTCTTGACCACGACATTAAACATTAGTCCATGTGATTTATTATAGGGTGAAGAAAACACGTGTAAGAATTGAAGAGTAGAGCTTTTAATACCAACAATTGCCCCGAAGGTGCAAGGGAAGCCGGAGGGTGTTTTTGTCTTTTCCCCTTTTATGGTAGTGTGCACATATAACATAATTTAAGTATATTGAATAAAATTTAAATGTAGATTGATCAAATATATTTTATCTTAATAAAGGACAGAATTTATGTTGATTTTCTCAAATGAATATATTATCATCTAAAATATATTTAGAAAATAAAAAATTTAACATTTACAATTTTATGTATGTTATTGAAATGGTAAACATTTTCACAATGTTTATTTTCTATATCTAAAAAAGGATTGCAAGGATTCTATTTTTTTATAGAAAGAAAAATTAATTTGTATGTTTTTTTTAATGGTATATAACAATGGTTATGTCACTATTATTGTTGTACAAATTTTACAGAATGCTATGAAATATTAACATTGAATTTATTCTTTTAATGAGGAGTCACGTGGGGGCTACAATGATAATATCGCAATTGAATTCATTTGGGGCCCCATGAGTAAAGGTAATCAGTTTCACATGTAGCATTAAGAATCACCACATTTTTAGTAGTAGGATGTCAAGACCCAAACAAAGGCTACACAGATGTTTATGGCATGGTATTTGGGTATTAACCTATTTTCTATGGGACGATTATGATTCTCAGTACAAAGATGTATGGTTTACCTTCCTTTTTCTAATAGTGGGTATCTTACTTTAAAATTGAAGAGTTCATTGGATACCATACATCTTCATCTAGCCGTGTATATATTTGTTTGGGATTTACCCATCCATCTATATATTTTGCATTTAGTAAAGTATTGCATGGAGATTCGGATTCTGATCAGCCTGTTCCTACAATGAACTTACAATAACTTATTTGGCATCCAAATACATTTTTACGGAACATGAAAGCAATAAAATATTTCAAGGTGAGCTAGACAATGATGATGAAAAGCAATGACAAATTAGAAGTCATGAGTTTTAAGTAAGAATTAATTGTCAATTTACACTCTCACTCTATAAAATCCCTCTTAAACACATATCCATATAATATTTTTATATATTAATTAATAATTATTATATAAATATTATACATTATATTCTATATATAATAATTATATTAAACATTTAAAAATAAATTATTTTTAATTAAAATTAAATATAAATATTAACCTTCTATTATATATTTATAATTATGATAAACTAAAAATAATAATTTATAACAATATTCTTGAATAAAATTAAAATTTTTAAATAGTTCATTCTTGTTCATTAATCTCAAGCTTAAGTAAATTACCAAAGCAATATAATGTCAAGATCCATAGTAAATATGGCATTTTTCTAAAATAATATTTTAAATTTTAGAAATCATTTATTTGTGGATTTTCTAATGGCAATCAGTTTAGTAACAAAGATTTGATAAGTGTCATCTATTATAACCATGAATAATCAACCCCTGCCAGCCTCTTAATTGGTTTTTCACCACATACACTCTATTGTACATAATGTGTATACTAACTGTTGACCCAAGATAACAAAATAAAATTGTCAAGAAAATCAACACAATCAACAAAACACTTTCCAATAGTCTGCTAGTTATTTTCAACACAATCAACAAAACACTCTCCAACAATTTGATAGTTATTATCAAGAAAATCAATAACCACTCTGCTGATGAAGATGTAGATTTCTTAAACAAGGTGGAGATCATCAATAACATCAAGTATCGAAATCTAGTGGTTTTGAGACACTTCTACATTCTAAGGGATTGTGCTATCTGTCATTGTGATATATCATAATGACATCATTATTGGAGATAATGAGTGGTAGAAAAACTTTGGATACTAATTTATAAGAGAGGAGATGAGCATAGATATGATTCCAAGCTAAGGGTGTGTGAGGGCGAGGGTGAGGGTGAACTATCAGACACAACTAATAAAATAATACATGTTAGTAATGGTCCTAACATGTCTGTAATACATATATTCATTTCAAAATTTATACTATTTACTATTTTAGACATGAAATCTCTATTGGACTACACTTTAGCTTTTATGGGTTGTGTTTGATTTACATGATTCAACACCCCTTGATCTTAAATTGATGAAAGAAATTAATGTTTGAATTCTATTGCTAGTTATAGATGTAGATACCATAAGTGTGAACATTTTTTTTTTCACCTACTTCTAGAAAATTTGATATTTAATATACACTAGATGAGCTACTAACTGCACAGTTATCACTCAAAACAAAATTATACTACTTCCAAAGCTTTCAGACTTAAAATAAATATTAAATTGATGTATTTAATTTTAATATTATTTTTTTTGGGTGTGAATGCAGGGGTTTGGCCAATGTTTTGTGCTCTGCATTAAAATTTATAAAGAGTTCAGTTTTGAATGTATGTAGTATTTTGAATATTAAATTAAATATCAATATTTTAAAGTTTAGCTTATGTCAATGACTAGACCCTAAACATTATTTGTGTTGTATTAATATTATCATTACTAAAATAGTTCACAAGCTTGGAAAAACCCTGAAAATGGTTAGAAAGTGAGCTTGATACAAAATATATTGTTCGTTATTTTTATGTTTTGGGTTTCGAATCATTGTGTTCTATGTATTTATCCAGTGAAGTTGGAAAAATTAGTAGGGAAAGGTAGAATTTGGAAGTAAATAATCCTTCTTATCCACTTACAGAACAAATAAATAGGAAACCATTGTCCAATCTTCTAGGCAAAATTGTGAAATGTGTTAGTGTTAAAATGGTAGATAACAACATATTTTTGTGTCTAATGTGAAATGAATTTAAGAGCTTCCCCCACCATATAACTCTCTAGCTAATAAATAAATTTAATAAGTTATAAGATGTCAATATTTTTAATTTCAATTACTATTATAAAAATATTAATAGTTCATATTGAAAAAGTCATATCTATACAGCCTACTTTTCAGATTTCATTTCAAATTATCTTCTGTCAATTTTAATAATTTTTTAAACTTGTTATTTGTGATAAAACTAGTTTTGATGTTATGTAAACTTAGGATTTTAGATATCTTGTTTGATATTACTTCCATGTAAGGAAGGAACCCAAAAATGACCATCAACAAAAGTGTATACTCTTTTGCCTAATCCCTTAACACTCTCTTTTAGAATTGAATGACAGAGAAATTTCTTTTCCTTTGTAACTATCCCTAACCAAAACCAAATTAAAGTGTCTAATATCTTTCTCTAAGCACTAAACATCACTGATATTGAAAACCCTTGTGGTAAGATCCTTGAGGATGCTTCCCTTTTATGAAGAATGATGATGCAAGGAAACATGTAAATATAGATATGTAACCTAAGGAATTCATTCACCTTTTGTGTGAATAGAACATTTGAGAAGGGAAAGATGTAACCTAAATCAATATACTTATTGAATTTTATGCTTTCAACTAGGTTGTTGATATGTGAAAGGAGTTATTTAATTTTCTCTCTAGCATGTCGCTAGCATAGATTAATCTCATCTACATATCACTTCCACTATTTTATCTTTATTAAAAATGAATTTTTTACTCTCTCTCCTCAAAATTATTTATAAAGAGGTTACAAACCACCACCTTGCAAATGCCTTTTTTTTTCACATGGATAGCCTTCCTAAAGAATAAGATTGTGGATCTAAGAAGAAAAGCAACCGATCTAAATGTTTTATCATTTATTCAAGATTTAATCATATCACTAGCATCATTTATCAACACCTTGGTAAATAAGGATGCCACATCAAAGCTAACCATTGTTTTATTGACACCACCTCTTTTATCACTGAAAAAATTACAAATGGGCTTGAATAACATATAAAATAATGTGTTCCCCAAAAAATATTTTAACTAATTTATCATGGATACTACATGTTAGTTGGAGACTCTGAGGTGTCTACAATTGGTTTTAATGAAATCTTTTCATTGTCAATATTATAAGAACCATTAATTCTATGGGTGATTTCATTATCAATTTTTTATTCCTGCTATCATCCAATAAATAATATTGTAATTTGGAAACCCTATTTGCAATCAAGATAATAAAACATCTTGATAATATTCTTAAAATAAATTTTAAAGAAGTACCTAAAAAAAATTTAATTGAAGAAATGATAAGTCATAAGCGTTGAGTTCGCTATTGTTTATTTTATTTTTTTTACAAGGTATTTTATACAATCACTTTTATTATTAGAACACATTAGTAATATTAATGTTAATAAATAAAATTATTAAAAAAATATATATGGTTACAATAATAAGGTGGTCGATTGATGTTCATGGTCCACTCTTCATGCTATATAAAAGAAACTGACTCAAATCAACACAACAACCAACAAGAAATGACAATGAGAAACCAAGGTAGTTTAAAATTGCAAACACTTTCTAATAAAGGAATTCATTATTTAATATAAGAATTAAAACATTGGTTATGATTTAAATGAAACTGTATAACAAAACAATTTTCAAAGTTTAAATTATTATAAATTAAATATAGATGACATGAATAACACCATTCTGATTAAACAAGCGTTTCCCATTTTACATATTCTATTTTATCTCTCATCACTACACTTGTCTAATTTTTGTGATCTAAAACCTTAAATTTTTATTGAAAATCGATAATTTTGAAAAAAAATCACATCTCAATTTATAATAATTTTTCATCAACTTTAAGAAATAAAATCTTACTTAAAAATTTGATTTTATTAAACCTTTCTTCCTATCTACATTGAGTTGGATTTTTGTTTTAAAATTTGGGTTACCTTTGCCATGCTTTGTCTACTTTAAATTAATCATAATAATTATTAAAAAATTACAACTTGTTATCTTCTTGGGATTTAATTTCTCAAATCCATTACATGTTTTCAAGATCAAAATTATATTTAGATATAGTTAGTTGAAGGATGTGCCAAACGGAACTATTTTGGGTTGTATTTTATAAAAGTATGTAGGCATTAAAAATGTTTCACACATATATGTCTATATCTTTAGTACCCCAAATAAATATTCACCATTACCTAAAAAAAAAATAAATTGTTAAGTATATAACATTAATATTTTGACAATGATGATCCTTATGGAATGTCATATACTTTTTCATTGACATATATCTACGTTAACTATTGATACAACATAAGTGAATGAATGATTTTGTTAGATATTGTGGAAAATCCTTTCTTATTGCAAACAACTTAGCAATAAAAATTATGTCTCAATTTCAAGAATTTTGCATCAACTTTGGGAAATAAAATCTTACCAAAAATTTGATGCAACTAAACCTTTCTTCTTATCTACATTGAGTTGAATTTTTGTGTTGAAATTTGAGTAACCTTTGGCATGCATTGACTATAACAACAATAAAATTACAACAAATTATATTCTTAGGATTCAATTTGTCAAATCCCTTACACATTTTCAAGCTCAAAATAGTATTTATATATGATTGGTTGAAGGATATGCCACACATAACTATTTTAAGACTTTTTTTCCAAAATGATATGAGAATTGAGAATGTTTCATAAACATATGCCTATTTATTTGGTACCTCAAATAAATATTTACCATTATTTTTTTTTTTTTTTAAAAATGTTAATTTTGAGATATATAACACTAATGCTTTGAGATCGAGGATCCTTATAGAGTGGCACACATTCCTCCACATAAATAACCCTATAGTAATTATAAACACCATCAAACTTTTACAATATAATTGAATGATTTTTTTTTAGATATTATACATCATCCTTTCCTATTGCAAACAAGTTTCCAAAAAATTGATTCCATCCACCTCATCAAATGAATTAAAAAAAAAATTGTCATTTTTTATTAGTGAAAATGACTAAAAAATCCTAATTGTGATCTTAAATGCACTCACTCTTCTTCAGTCACTATGCAACATGTGCCTCCAAACTCCCAATCCTTTGTTTTCCCTTTTCTATTGATTTCACTTGAAGAAATATGGAAAATTAAACAAAATTCCCTCTAATTCATTTTTGTGTATTATATGAGTTATTTGGCATGATTTGAGTACAACTTGAATCTTTAGTTCAGATTTATTGGATTTTGTGTTGTTATTCCTGGGTGATGTTTTATTTCAATAAAATATTACCATCTTTTTCCATTTTAATATTTGTTTCCATGGTCTAATGTAATATGAAATAAAAATTATTTTCATTGTTTTTGGTTTTTTATTTGGCTCAACTTTGGGTTAATTTGGGTTGCATTTTTATTGATATTTGGGTGGAATATTAGTGTATTTTGGGTTGATCTTGGTTTGAAATTTGATTGTATTTGCATCAAATTTTGAAATGAAAATAAAAAATGAATTTTGATGATGAAATTTTAAATGGAAATCGGACAAAAATTACATCAAATGGACTAGTTTCTACATATATGAACTCTATGATATATAATCATAACCAAAAATTAAACACAAAATAAAAATAAAATCCACTTGAAAAATTTTCATGTACCAATAGTAAATGAAGTAATATGATTGAATAAAAACTATTAACCATTTTGAGCTAGATTATTTTAAAAATACAAAAGAATAATGATATGAACTAGATTATTTTTCCTTATAATAATTTAGAAGAGAGAATATATAGATCTATTTATAAACATAATTTTATAGGAAAAAATTCTAAGTCTTAATTATGTTTTCCTAAAGAAATATTTATAACTAGTTAAGTTCTTTATGTATAACAAGTCTATTACTCCATACAACTAATATACTTATGAAAATAGAATATGAGGGACACGAGCCTTTTAAATTTTAAATTTTAATTTCCCTTTAATGTTTAACAAGTATTAATGTTTTAGCATAAATTTATCATTTCCACATGGCGCATATTCTATTATTGATTTTAACACTTGATTACATGTATTGAAATGGCTTTGTTGAAAACCCGCTTCACTATTGATCTTGTTTATTTGTAAATGTCCATGTCTGTAGGGTAGTGAAGATTTTCATCAGTGAATGCTTTAGATTCAAATGCATTGTGCAAACAAAATAGATTTTTGAGTTATTACATCATACTGAGAAAGGGCTGAGCTTTCTGAAGAAATTTTCTACAGGGTGCTTTGCTGGAGCACGAATGGAATTGGGTGAAAATACATATATTGTAAATGAGGATCTAAAATTCCTTGGGAGATTTGTGTGGGTGAAGTAATATGTAAAATGCAAGTCTCCAAAATGTAATTGTAAATTGTGGTCAAATATCTCAATCTCGCCATTCAAAGCTGATGAGAAAAAGTCAACTCAAAAAAAGCTTTAAAAAAATTTGATGATGCAAGAATGAGATTTTAAAATTTTACATTTGTGCAAATTACAAATTGCAGTTAGGTCTCCCAATCCCCTAGTCAACATGGGGTCCCAATACAAATGAGAACTTTAAAAAACACCTGATCTTTGTGCCCCTTTCTTCAATTTTCAGATATTGGCAGTGTGTTCTTAGTTGCTCATACTCCTCTCTCTTGTGAATTCTTTCAATATCCCTTTTTTGTAAAATAATTAGAACTTTCTCATCATAGGGAAATCTGCCATCGATTAGTTTTCCATAAATGTCTTGTGCATTCCTGTAGTCATTCTCAAAATAGACAAACACGATCACATGACCCAGGAAAGCATCGTGGCTGTGCGCAAGTGCACCCAGGTTGAGAGCTCTTTGCATGAATACCCAGTAAAGATTCCAGAATCCTACCAGTTATGTAGGAAAAACTATCCCGAAGTCTTAATGCGTCTAATTATTGATCCTTACAACCAGTGCTAATCAAGTCTTCATCTAGCACGCAGGGAACCAGTACTGCATCGTTCCCATAGCTCAAATGTTTCAACCGACGCCATACACATATAATCAAGAGAAAAGTGAAAAAAAATATATTGAAAATCCACCGAATCTTTCTTCTCTTTTGCTTCTTCAAGAAGTGGCAATAATCTTCCATGCATCAATTTGTGCGGGATTCTGAAATCCCTATCTCTGGTGGTGCCACCACTTCTTGTTATTGCCGTGGCCAATATTTGGCGCTTCCATAATAATATTTTCTGGTGCCACAGTAACCATATTGGATGCAACACAAGTTCCTCAAACATCCGCAATCATGCGTATAGGAGTAAGAGATGGTAACCGAGGAGCAGAAGAATCTCAAGTCCAAAGCCTCCAACATTCCTTCTCAGTCCCTAGGTCACTACTCGACTTCAATTGTCACGCTTTCAAAGTTAATTTTTTTTAATGAATTTTCCCTTCAAGTCCACAAGTCATTAGATGAGACATATATGTACATGCAAGTCATGTAGAATTTTAATATAGATTATTTATAACAAAACATGGATCAATGTTAAAATCATAAAAATATAATATTTTATTGTAAATGTTGGATAACCTTAAAATAATAATTTTATAAAGCGTACAAATTTTTAAATATATTAACAATCATCTCAATTTGATGTTTTATTGTGAATTTATAATTGTAGTTAAATTGATTTGCATTCAAATATTATAAATGACATGTTTTATATTAAGCGAGATTTTTTGATAAACATTTATATTTACAATTAAATTTTCTATCTTCACATCCCATAAATTGTTCTTTTGTTTTGAATTTATATTTAAAAAAAATTAAATTGATTTATTTTCAAATCTCATAAAATTATGTATTGTATACTAAGCTCGTTTAGAAATTTTGATAGAGACAAGTTATAATCTATTCCAAGTAAACTTAAAATCTATATTCAAAAAATACTACAATAAATAAATAATTTGTAAGTCTCTATTTCAATTTAAAATATTTATTCAATTTTATAGATGTTATTTTAATAATATATTTTAACATTAAAATCTATTTTTCTCAAACTACAATAAAATAATAAAAATTTATATTTAATTCTATCTTTAAAACTTAAATTTAATTTCAAATAAATTAATAGTTAAAAAAAAATCTTTTCAATTATTGAAAATACTTCAATTTTTATAAAATTTACCAACCAAAAACTTTCTTTAAAGTTGGAATTTGAATATGTACTTTAACACGCGTTTGTGAAAAACTCTAGAAAATAAAATTTAAAGGGAACCGTAATTTTTAGAACATTATTTTAACGACTTTCCTACTCTTTTGAAGCTGTATAGTTGTACTCACATTTAATTCGTATAGACGAAAACATTTTTTCAATTGCAGGTTTTATATTTTTTATATTGTTACTAGTATTTCATAATCTATAATTTTGGATTACGTTATTTCATAATTAACCATTTTGGATTTACATAAATTAATATTTTTTAATTTAAATAGAGAATTTTAATTTAAATAGAGAATTTTATGTTGTGAAGTTGTATGAAGATTTGTATATTAATATATTATTTTTTTAGTTATTTTAAAAATGTGATTAATAATTAATTATTGAAATTTTTATATAATATATTATGATTGGATATTATAACTATAAATTATTAGATAATGTAATTTTTTATAATAATTATTAATTTCTTTTCATTTGATAATTAGTATTTTTATTTATAAGATAACCTTAAGTGGAGTTGGGGAGTGAGACGATTGGAATTTGTAATGATTTTCCGTTTTGAATCATGCAAACGAGTGCCACAACCATCTTGGTTTGGGGATTAATTAGTGTACAAAGGGAGATGGACATATCAGTTACTGTTTTTGTCATTGCATTAATGGCTACGGTTAAGTTTCCCCACTTTGTTGAGGATCCCTACCCAGATGCAAGGTAAATATCATTTCTTGCTTGCATTTCTTTCCAGTATTTTTAGGTTATTAAAATGGAAGGCATTTAATTATTTGGTATGATGAAAATAAGCAATTTTTTTTTTTTCTTTTTTTTCAAAGTATATAGATATAATCTTGGATGAGTTATTGCTTTTTCATAATGTCTCACTCCAATATATAATGTCTCATAATTTTATTCCAAAATAAATAATAAAAAACCAACTTTTACAAACATTAAATGTTGCAATAATTATTGTACAAAAAAATATTGCACTTTTCTTAAAATGTATTGTCATTTTTTAACATGTTGATAATAAGTTTACAAAAATAACTAAATTTCAAATCTTCATTTTAAATAAATAAATTTTTTATATCTCCATTGCTTTGAAAAATAATCCTTTTACAACAATAACTTGTGTCTTCTCAATATAAATATAATGTTTGGGTGATGACAAGTGCTCATACTCTCACATTAATAAATTTACACGTCTCCTCAATATATGACTTTCACTCTTATATCAATAGACTTGCATGTCTTAACACCAACATATCAAACCTCACAAAAACAATTGATTTAATTAACACCACTCTTCTAGTTTTAGTTATATATATATATATATATATATATATATATGGATATAAGGTTTATGTTTTAAAAAAAACATTCCAAAACATCAAATTTTCTAAGAGGATCTCTAGTTCCTTTTCATTTTGGAGGTAGTGGTGATGAGAGCACTCTCTAAACCAAGGTGGTTTAATTATAATTGTAAACCTCCGATAAAATCTAAACTAATATTACAATTAAAATGTTTTTGAGAATTGAGTATATGAATAATTCATTCATTTAATAAATTATCTTATATATTATTAAATATATTTTACAATAATTTTAAATATATTGTATTCTTATCCAAAAAAAAATTCTAATTTATTATAAATTTATTTATAATTTATTATGATTTTATTTTATTTTTATTTTTTCTTATATTGATAGGTGTTCTTATAGTAGTATCCAGGGAGTAATATAACTTTGTGTAAACATTATAAAAAAAAATTATACCCACTTTTAATTTATTATTATTCAATAACAATGAAGGTGAATTAAGAGAATATGGTAAGTGAATAATATTTATTATTATAGTAAAATAATTTAATTAATATATGATAGGTGAATTATATTTATTGTTATATCAAACAGTAGTATTATTTAAAATCCAATAATATAAAATAATATATAAAACAATTTAATTATTTCAAAGCTCATATAATTAAAAGATATAAAAATACAAACATAATCATATCATAACAATAAATTGTTAAAATAAATTATCATAAAAGAATTATCACATCATAAAAAATATCATCAGATATATGATAACAAACAAATAAATAAATAATCTTAATTAATTTATAGGTAATATATAGATTTTATCATATTATACTTATAAAGAATCATAAAAATAAAATTGTAATATATAAGTAATATTTTTTTTTATCACATCATATTTATAAATAATCATAACAATGAAATAATACATATGTATGTATTACCACATTATATTTTTGTGTGTATATATGTATGTATGTATATTATGATGTAATATTTTTACTGATAATTTATTTTTAAAATTTTATTTTATACACACACACACACACACACACACACACACACACACACACACACACGTGTGTGTGGGCGGGGGAGGTGGGCGCGGGGGCGGGGTGTGTGTGTGTGTGTGAGTGAACATATCTGTGTCTGTATCGATATATGTATATGTATATATAGATGTGTGTGTGTGCGCGCATGCATATGTGCGCGTGTGTGCGCGTGTGCGCACATATGTATACATGTACATATATATATATACACACATGCATGTGTATCTATATACATATACATATGTATATACATATATATAATCACATTATTTTTATAAATAATTGTAACAATGAAATTTTAAAAAAATTATCATAAAAAATATTACCACATCAAAATAAATAAATAATAAATAATATACATATAATTATAATTAATTTATAGATAAATAAAATTATAAAAATAAATTATCATAAAAATATTAGCACATCATTATAAATAAATAAATAGATAGATAGATAATATACATATAATTATGTAATATATAGAATTTATTACATCATATTTATAAATAATTATAAGAATGAATTTTTAAAAATAATTAATTTATAGGTAATTCACATAGATTTTACCACATTGTATTTACAAATTAACTTATCATAATAATGAATTATAAAATAAATTATCATAAAAAAATATAATATAGATAATATACAAATAATCATAACTAGTTTATAGGTAGTTATAAATTTTACCGTATCATATTTATAAATAATCATAATAATGAAAAGTTAAAAATAATTTATAATAAAAAAATATCAATACATGATAATAAATAACATTATATTTATAAATAATCATAATAATAATGTTGTTTAAATAAATTATAATAGAAAATATTATATTATAAATAATTATTTTATATATAATATATAAATTTTATCACATCTATTATAATAAATAAATAATGTGTTACTCTCTTGTGTGTGTGTGCTCGCGAGTGTACATATATAGAAATATGTGTATATACATATACATATATATAATCTTTTGTGTGTGTGTGTGTGTGTGTGTGTGTGTGTGTGTGTGTGTGTGTGTGTGTGTGTGTGTGTATAATCACATTATATTTATAAATAATCATAAAAAATAAATAAATTATCATAAAAAATATTACCACATCATAATAAATAATATACATATAATTATAACTAATTTATAGATAAATAAAATTATAAAAATAGATTATCATAAAAATATTAGCACATAATAATAAATAAATAAATACCATATAATTATGTAATATATAAAATTTATTGCATCATATTTATAAATAATTATAAGATTTAAATTGTAAAAATAATTAATTTATAGGTAATATAAATAGAATTTACCATATTGTACTTACAAATTAGCTTATCATAATAATGAAATATAAAAAAAATTATCATAAAAAAACATAAATAATATAAAAATAATCATAATTAATTTATAGGCACCTATAAATTTTATCATATTATATTTATAAATAATCATAACAATGAAAATTTAAAAATAATTTGTCATAAAAAATATCATTACATGATAATAAAAAATAACATTATATTTATAAATAATCATAATAATAAAATTGTAAAAAAAATTATCATAAAAAATATTATTATATCATAAATAATTAATTTATATGTAATATATAAATTTTGTTCATTTGATTAGGTGGATGGTACAATATGTGGAGGACACGGAGTTGGGAATCTATTGATTTTTTTTGTCTCCTATACATGAGCTTGAAACTCCTCTTTAAGGAAAGAGTGAAATTTCATAATATATTGAACAAGGGCCATCAAAATAGAGGGTAGATAGTGAAGGAACTTTAGAGGATGAACACAAAGAACTTATAGCATAGAATAATATGCCTAAGTGGGCCACTCAAACACTAAAATATGTGAGGCCTAATGAATTTTGGAAAACATGCACTAAAATTGCACATGTAATCTCTTTTAAGCTAGCCAAGTCTATTAATGGAATTTAGGACATGATTGGAAAATTCACATTGGATGATTATTCAAGAGGAACTCAATGTTGAATTTCATTCAGAACCAATAAATTTCAAACAAGTTGAGAAGCTTGAATCTTAAAGAAAAGCAATGAAAGATGAGCATAATTCACTGGTGAAAATGGGACTTGGAATCTGGTTGATCCACCATATGGATGTAAATTGATTGGCTATAAAGTAAGGCTTGTCATAAAGGGATATGCTCAAAATGAAATAATTGACTAAAATGAAACAAATACAAGGAAGATGGATCAAAATAAAAGAATTGGGTATATTGAAACAAATACAAGGCAGATGGCTCATTTGACAAGCATAAAGTAAGGCTTGTCATAAAGGGATATGCTCAAAATCAAAGAATTGACTAAAATGAAACCTTTTCACCTACAAAAAAATGATCTACCATTCAGACCATGTTGTCTATGGTAGATCACAATAGATGGAAAATTTACCAAATATATGTCAAAACTGCATTTTTGAATGGAGCCCTCAAGGAAACTATGTACATGACGCAACCTAATGGTTTTGTAGTAAAGGGATAAGATGAAAAAGGTGTGTAAACTAAAAAAATCACTATATGGTTTGAAACAAGCCCCTCAAACATGGTACAAAAAATAGTTGAGTACCTCATGAGCACGAACTTCAAACATTTTGAGTTTGAAGATGCAACCCTTTTGTCAAAATAGTTAGAAAAATAGTTGTATTTATGGTGGTGTATATTGATGGTTTTCTCATCATAAAACCATCATATGGAAAAATGAATGTTATACTAAAAAATTCAAATTAGAATTGATGAAAATCTTTGAAATGACTACTTTGGGTTATCTTCATTACTATTTGGGTACTGAAGTAATTCAAAAACCAAACTATTTCCTCATCACTCAACAAAAGTATGCTGGTGACATTATGATCAAGTTCAAAATGGCATATTTTTAGCCTCTCAACACACCCATGGAACATAATCTCAAATTGACATCTAAAGATTCAACAAATTTGGTTTATGCCACTAAAAACATACAACTCATTAGAAGTCTAATTTATGTGACTAAGACTCAACCAAATATATCATTTGCAGTGTGTCCTCTCAATATTCATGGAATAACCTAGGGAGAGTCATTGGGTAGTAACAAAAAGGGCCCTCAAATATCTCAAAGCCACACAACATTTTGTGCTCAAATACTCCAGGGCAAGAGACTTCAAACTAGTTGGGTATTCAGATTCTGACTATGCTGGTGATCATGAAGATGAAAAATCTACCTCAAGTTTTATAATGAATTTAGGAATAATAAATTATTGATAACAATTTCTTCATCAAAAGTAGAATATATGGCCACTTCAGAGGCAACTAGAGAGATATTGTGTATCAAACGTGTTCTTTCAAATTTGTAGGAGCAATAGGTTTTGTCAACACCTCTCATGGTTCACAACACTTTTGTAATTCAAATAGAAAAGAATACAATATTTCACAACCTAACTAAACATATTAATACAAAATTTCATTTAATTAGGCACTTTTTGAAAGGTGGCAGTGTCAAGTTACAACATTACCTGACAACAGAGAAACCAACAGACATCCTGATAGAAGCACTTAGATGAGTAAATTTTGAAAAGTTTAGAGGAATGCTTGGTCTAATAAAAACACCTACATATTAATTAGGGTTTTAACAATATTGTACATATTTTTTTATTAATCTTAGATGTCCAGTCTTTTGTCTTATTCGATAATATTTCCATTCTCATAAGCATAGGAAGAGTCATTGGAAATGTGAAATGAATAATATTTCTTGGTCTATTATATGAAATGTTTTCTCTCATTTTGATTTGAATCATGAAATTGAATTTAATGTGCATTTTGAATATGATTATCTAGCCTGTCAATGTCACCCAATTATTAGAATAAAGGACCATGCACCCAAAACCACCAACTTTGTTGTGATGGCTTAGAAAGGCCACTGAGAACATGCCAATAGATTTTCCCATATCTACAAATTATGTCTACCATAACCATGTGAAGGTGATCATTGGTATGGAAATTCAAGTGGAACTCAAATTACATCATATTATTCACTTCCTTAATGATCCGATTGGATTTGCAAATCCTTCACCTCCAGTATAATGTTTTTAACCAAAACTTGAATTTGAAGAGTGACATTAGAAATAAATAACACCTTGTTAGCAACTGAAAATAGCCATCAATGGAAACATGATTAAAAATTACAATGTTTCTTTCTTTCTATAACTTAAATAGCATCTATAAGCATAAAATATTCCAAATCTGGTTGTATTTCTCAAGTAAAATGTTTAAATCCCCTAGAAAAACTATTTCCATTTGAAAATTTATGGAATAAATAGTTAAAATAGGGTGTGGATCCATCTCTAAGAAAATTGAGCATTACAAAATAACCATAAGAGGTGTTATAATGTCATAGGTTGAAGGCAAGTAATAAAATTTGTGTGGGTAAATCCCATAGGTATAAGGTGGTGTTCTATGGGAAAACCTTGATAAAGGATGCACCAAAGGAAATGTTTTTTCTTATGACAATGATGGATTTCCAAAAGTTATAAACCCTTATATTCCAAACAATCTCATAGGAATGAAACCTCCAAAAATAATTAGACCCAAAAAATATCCATAAAATCTTTGTGAAAAACTTTAGACCCTTTAAAATTGGCCCAATAGAATTATCTAAACAAACATTCCAACTTGGAGTATGTTAGAGTATATATGTCATGCTTGTTAGGTTCTAGTTAGGATTTTTGTCTTTTTCTAGTTATTTACTATGTGGGGTTTTATCCCACATTGATTAATTAGGCATGCTTCTTATTTCTCCTTAATTTTATTCTTGCCAAACGCCCTCACAAGCAACCATACTTAATTTTCTTCTTTTTTGATATTTACTTTTTCATTATAATTTTGGACCCATTTTTGGCTACGACTAGTGTCTTATTAGCATGAGATTTGGCCCACATTGTACATATGCCACTATTTCACTTTGTATTATCTTTTCCAATTTTTTTTAAGTGTGACATCCTTTGCATGTGCTTTTCTACAATATCATTTTTTAGAAACTAGCCATTTTGGGTGTGTTTTTGCATACATGATGTCTTTTTTCATCATTTTTCACACTCTTTCATCATCCCACTATTGGATTTATAATGCAAAGTATTATATTTTAATGTTTTAAGTTTGCTTTGTTAAATAAGTTGGTTACTCAAGAAAGTTGGTTTGTTCCCATAACCACCTATGAAGATTTTTAAATCTTTCAAATTTCATTGTAAAATCATCTCAAAATAACATTTTATCATTTTTTGTGAAATACAAGGTTAACAATGTAATTTTTTCATTTTACTTGCTGTAATTCAGGCCAAGAGTGGTATCAGAGCCACAGATCATGAAAGAGGATTGATGAAATTAGACAACAATTTAAAAAATAATAATTTTTCAATGCCCAAAAATTTAAAAAGTAAAGATTGAGGCAATTTGAATAAATCGGCACTTGAAAAGGAGAATTGAAAGATCTAGTTTGGAGTTTGGTTGTGATTCATTTTTTTCTAAAAAAGTACAATGACCCATGTAAGGCAGAATGGCAGCTAAGGTATTTTATTTTTTTGTCTAGTAATATATTTATTTTTTATGAATGAATAAAAGAAACCATTTTTTTCTTTTGGTTCCACTTTAAATACCAATCTGTATGGTGATCTATGGACTATAGTGCTTCATTTGCCAAATGTAGCAGTCCATTTGCAGCATTAAATTCTAAAAAGAAGTATATAAGGAATTTTTATCTATAAAAAAAAAGAGGTGCACAAATTTTTGATGTTTTTTAAAATTGTATATTAAACACCTAAGTGGCATAAGGCAATATCTGATGAAGCATTGAAATCTGTAACATACTCTCTTTTGTCTATAACCATAAAAACTGTGTGGGCTCCACTAGGAAGACAAGGGTATAATTTTTTTTACATACAAAGTAAAAACATTCCCTAAACTTTTTTACTATGCAATTAATTTATTTCTAAAAATCTTCATGACTTAACTTTAAATGCATATATATTTTATTTCTCAAAAATTAGAAAAATCAAGGTCATGAGAAATAGCTTGTTGATTTGTATTCAACTTTATTGAAGGCAAGTTGGTTTAAGGGTATTTTATTAAGTCACTTGACACAAGAGGTCAAGGTTTCAACCCTAAAAATGCCAAAAATATGTTTTTTCAAAGGGGTCATTTGAATTAAGTGTGAAAACCAAAAAAAATTGCACCTATCATGATGGATTTTACCATATCTTTAACACATTGTCAATTATTTTGTCAAAGTTACCTTTCTGGAAACTAGACTCAAATATATTTTCAATGAGTATAAATAAGGAGGGGTCCATCATGTCTTTCTATGATATTTTAATTCTCGCAAACTAGTCATATTTTTTGAATTAGCATTAAGGGGGGTATGCCTAGCCTGATAAAGGAGCTAAATTTCAAATTTTCATATATTCTACATATGGTTGATAAATTATTCATATAACCAATCCTTCTTCATAGAAATGGATTTTTAAGAGTATCAGTACAAGTAATTTTTAATTTTGTCATGTGTAAATTTTTTTTCATATTTTGAATAAATTACACATTGTAATGAAATTAGGTGCATTTTCAGTTAAATCTGACACCACAAGTTTTTCTCAAATATTAAAAATGTGTTGCATACATCAAACAAAGATCATAATGACATACCCCACCTCTTTTATTGTTGGTGATGATGATGTTATATTTCAGCATTTACAAGTCCCTAAGGATCTAACTTGCAAAATAAAACCAATTGAAGGTTGACGAATCCACAGAGGTTGGAGGATATTTTTGTATCCAATTTGTTATTCACTCAGAGTATGGGTTCACGACTAGGATATCAATTTCTGTTTTGTGTTTTTCCTTTCAGTTCCATTTTTAGCTTTTTATATATGATATTCATGACATAAAGTGGATAGAGTGGTTTGAATTTATTTTTGTGTTGCACAATGTCTTACCTCTCACTGATAGGGGAAATATATTTCATAGTAGCCTTCGAGCAATCATTGGTGGTTGTATGAGTCAACATTAGATTTACTAGAATTTTTTATTGTTGAGTAAAGGCATGCATGTGATGTTGGTGATTGTTAGGCATCTAAGAGATGTGTCATATAGAGTATTGGGGGATCACTTGGATGAGTTATTATGTGGGACCTTATGTGAGATAATTTAGTTAGATAGTCTTTGATCAAGTTTTACTATATTACAGTATGAGGATCATAGAGGATGAGTAGGCCTTGATCATGTTCATCAACCTTTTATGCCACAACTTGATGGGCAAACTTTTGTATGGAGTGACATCAATTTTGATTAGTACCATGATGTAAAGTATGATAGCTTGCAGATGTAACATAGATACTCATTGATCACTTCAGATTCATTGATCTAGATATTTTTTATACCCTTTGGATGAAGGGGGAGTTTTTTGGGTTTATAATCCAAAGTATTTTAATTTAATGTTTTAAGTTTGCTTTGTTAAATAAGTTGGTTACTCAGGAAAGTTGGCTTGTTCCTATAACCATCTATGAAGCTTTTTAAAGCTTTCACCTTTCATTCTAAAATCATATCGAAATAATATTTTATCATTTTGTGTGAAATACAAGGTTAGCAATGTAATTTCTTCATTATTCTTGTTGTAATTTGGGCCAACACCCACAACATCCTCTATTCTCGTTTGCACAATGGCACTTTGACACATTTGTAGTTTGTGTCATGTCTATATCAAGGCCTTTTCTTATTGCCTTGTATCATTTTGTGGAGACACTTTTTGACTCCCTTATTTTTGGAGCATCTCTCATGATACATGATGGCATTTTTGACAGGGTGATAGTCTCTTTGTTCAAAGCTATTCTGGTGAAGTCCATTATCTTCCTTATTTTCATTTGGTATTTTTTTATGGAATATACTATATTCATATTGATTTATAAAGTGATAGGGAGGATTTGTTGATTCAGAATTGTCTACCTTGATGAATTTGTGTGTTTTATTTTGATCACCTTTTCACTTCTTCAATTGTTTATCTCTTCCATCACTACTAGAGGCATCTTGTTTGAGAAACATCATCTATATTTTTGACACCAATCTTATGATGGTTGACAGTCTCTAATAGCTTCAAATGTATCTATTCTAGTGAATCCAGTGTCATATTATATTTTTTGATACTTTGATAGTCTCTTTCAGTGTATATAGTGTCATCTTGTTCATTTTTTGAGTAGTGAATTCAGACCACTCATACAAACCTTTTTTTTGTCACTCCACCGAGTCAACAATATGGGGAGGTGTGTTGTATAATCTACTTCTTAGGTGTTGATCATTCCATACACATATAATACTCTTTTTTACTTTCATCACCATTGACCACATTCTTGATTGAAGATATGCTAGTTAAACTCAGTGTCAGTTATTTTTATGATAAATTAGTGGATTCATATTACTCATGTAGATTAAGTTCCTTTATGACTTGTGAAAACTTAGAGTGTGGACTAATTCATCATCATCTTCAAGGGGATTTATATCTCTCTCTTCTTCTTTTCTCTCTTTTGGGGAAGTTTTTCCTACGAGTTTTCCTTTTTTTCCACTATATGAAATCTATATGTATATGTTGAAAAAAAAATTAGTTTTTTTTTGGATTCCTCCTTTGTACATGGGTATCTTATTCAAGCACTTTATTTACCAAAAACCATATGATGACTTCTTACTTGACTCCATGGCCTTCTTGGTGATTCTTATAGTGACACTAGTGTGGTATCCCCACCAATGACATCAGTGTGGAAACCCAACAAATATTTTTGTTCAATTTTCACCATCTTGTTGAAGAGTATTCAAGTAATGATTCATTCCATTTATCATTCTACCTATTATTTTGGAGTGCAATGTTCATATTCATTGATCCTTGTATTCAACACCATTCCTACTTTCACTTGGTGGTTAGAGTGACTCAACAACCATGTACTCCGGTAAGATGGATTGAAATACATAGGGACATGTGACTTCACTCTTCATATTTTATTGTTATCCCTTAGATTCACTTGAAGGGGGTGTTCGAGTATATTTCTCATATATGGTAGGTTCTAGCTAGGATTTTTATTTTTTTCCTAGTTTTGTTTTATGTGGGGATTTATCCCACATTGCTTATTTATTCTTGTTTCTCATTTTTCCTTGCCTACTTAAACAAGGGTTATTTATTTTATTAATCATGTTTTTTTCTAAATAACAATTGGTTTTGTTCATAATTGGTTTATTCCTTGTGAGAATGTTTAAGTACTCATGGTTATGGTAATGGCATGTTGGAGATATCTTGGTTGAAGAGTGTTTGAAATATTTAAAAATAAGTGGTATTAGAAGGTGCCCAATAATAAAATTAATAAAAATGGGTAACTACAAGTACTTGAAAACAAACCTAGAACTTAGAATCCAAGGAGAGAGGTAACCCAAGAGGAAATCTTTTTGTCCACCTTATACACCGCATAGCTCCATAAGTCCAAGGGAGATGCTTGAAATGAAAATTTAATACAAAGAAAGTTAAATTATTCCTCATGTTGAATCCATTTCCAATTGAATACATCCAACCATTGAGAAATTAACATTTTATATTGCCTATACCATTGGGTTTTTTTCACTGAATTAACAAGTTTAAAGAAAGGTATAATATCTGAAGGCACTCCATAAAATAAATCACATATGCTTCTTATTTTAAAAGTATGAATGAGTCGTGTGTATAATGGACATTAACTTAGAGATGACAGGTAGAATGTGGTAAGGATATGTCCTTAACCAACCTCTAGAAGTGTAGTTAGTGAAAAGATAGTTGAATCCTTCTAGAAAGAGAAAAAAGAGAAGGAGATAACATATAAACATGTTTGATAGACATAAAAATCCTAAAATTATCTTATTGAATACCAAAAATAGTGATGTAGACATGTGTCTTGGAAGAGCATGTTAATTGTACAAATAAACATGGGGAAAAGCCAAGAGAATAAAGCATAACAATGAATAAAGGCTACTCAATCTTGTTGTATGATTTCTCCAAATAAATTTTGATAAAGAGTTCTTTTTATTGATAGGTTCAATCCCACTCCATACCTTATCAAATCATAGTAATATTGTCAAGAATGTATTTATTAGGAATGAAACATTTTTATTCAGTTAGAATAATGTGAGGCAACAAATGCATAACAAGGGCTTTCAAAATTATATTATATGACACATTTAAGAGAGTAATCATATGCCAATTTATAATGAGATATGGGTCACCAAACTTCAAAATAAGTTTAGTGTTGCCTTGATTAATAATAGTGCCCAAATAGTTACTTTTAATGGATTCAAAGGGAAACCTAGTTCAAATTAAGTCATGCAGCATCCAAGAGGGTTTGATAACATTCACAAGGAAGCCACTAGTGTCAAGATCCTTATTAATTTCCATTTTTTAGACCACTTCATATAGGTCCCTTAGGGAGAGGAAGTGATGATGAAAAACCCTTTGGACATTAGATAATTTTCAAGGCACCTCTAGAAGACATTGCTTGAAGTCATTTTCACGGGCCAAAAAGGAATATTGAATGGTAAATACCCCATGATAATGAGCCAAAAAACCCTATATGATGTCTGGAAGTTTAAAGAGCCTTTTAATGGACTCATAAATGGCTCAAAAACTTGTCCACAATATATCAAGGTGGAATTATAATGAAAAATTATATGAAAACCTAATCTCTAATCTCTAACCAATGCATACAAGCCTAAGGTAACAACCATGAGCTTTGTCTGCCTCTTTGATTTTGAGCCTATGCATCCATTTTTCCATTTGTATTTGAAGGTTCTCATTGAAAGGGGAAAGATCAAGCTCATGTTAAGTTATAAGGAATCACAATTTGAAGCTTATTGATCCCATTATCTAAAAATAACATCTTTCTTGCCATTTAATTTAAGGTAGGAAGTTTTTCAAGAGAGAAAATCCAACCACCAACTGATACAATTAATCTCCCTAAAAGGTCATGACATCATGTTCCAAATTCACTTAATATGGTTAAGTGCCTATTCATGGGCCAAATGTGCCATGTCAAGATATAATTGGATTTTAACACTTAACTCAAGGTGTAAACCATTTGATACAAATATGAATGGGGAGATGATAATATATAACCACCTCCACAACCACACTAACCAAGATATCAAGTATTTTGGATAAAGAGAAAAAAAATTATTTGACCAATAATGCTTAATTTAATAATTTTAAAACCTTATAATTTTCTTACTTACAGTTAGACCAGGAGATGAAGTTGATTTGGAGGTAAAACATTGGTGGTGTTTAGGGTCAAAAAATCAAGATGGTTATGCATGCCAAATTAGGCCTCTATTTTACTCACACACCAACATGATATAGGAAGAATCCCTTCTTTATCCTTCATTAAATCCACCAGTATTAAGTCACCGCATAAGATCTAGTGGGCATCAAGCAATGAGTCAATAAACCATTACCAAAACTTTTCCCATTCCAAAACATTATTATAGGTATAATGTTGACAATAAAACAAATGGCCGTTGAAATCAAAAGGCATCCACACAACCCAATGAGTGACATCAAAGCCACAATTAACAATATGAAAACCCCTAACACAAAATCTTAAAATATTGATAGAGCCCAACACATTTATTTCCCCTATGAACTAATGAATTAACTCAAAATATTTTAACCTAGGTATATAAGACATCATTATGTAATGAACTGATCTTTCTGGAAAATTTTAAAATCAAGAGATTGAATTTTTTAACCCATTTATTTTGTTCTATGGATAATTATTTTTATCACAACAAAGAATTGAGGCTGTCATGATCTATGTGTATCACAACCAATAATCATTTTCTCCATTTTTCTAATACATGCATAGTTTCCAACATTACTTTAATGTTTTAAGACAAGAAATAACTAATGTGAATAATAATGTTTCCTTGCTTCTTTTTTCCATATGACCTATTATTTTGTAATCATATTATTCAATGACGTAGATATTTTTACATAATTTTTAATGAAGTGGTGATAATAACATGCTAATTCCCAAAATCCATGTAACTTAGATATCTTCTTTAGGGTAGGCCTTTTTTATAGTATTATTTTTTGTTGGATAAACCTTGACTATTTGAGTTTTTATGATACGTTTAAAATATTTAATTTATTTCTTTTGGGGGAGCTTATGAGAAAACTTATTCTACTAGGGTTTGTATTGTGTTGTACATTTAGTTATCTTATCTTTCCCTATATCAAATCATCTTTAATAGATTTTAAAGGCTAACTTGTATTTAATTCCACCCTTTTATTGTACTATGTTTCTTTAAATGACCTTCAACAAATCTAAAATAAACATAGTTTTCAACATTAGAGAGGATGACACCAAAACGAGCTCAAAATTTACCCCAAAGGCCTATGACGAAGTATAGATTCTGATAATCCTCCTCAGCCCAATGCATTTTTGTAAGTAGATGTTAAAAATGTCTTTAGATGGCATGAAAATAATTATCAGATTGATTAATATGTTGGCCACATACCCTATGAGGATTCCCTCAATCTTTGGATTAGACACCACTAGGAACCCTTGGGGTTATACGTTACTGGTTTTCATAACCTCACTAATGTTTTTTCCTATTCTACTTTAAGGACTGCCATATGTACAAGATCTTATTTATATGTTGAGCTATTATATCCTATGTATTACCCTAATGATTTTGTTACCATGGTCTTATAATTATAAGCTCTTTGAACACAAATTCCTAAGTTGCTTATTTGGGTTGAGTTACCTAGGCTTTCTCTTCCATTATGGGCCTTCCTCTCTAATATTATCAAACCCATAGGGAATTTGATTTGCTATGAGTTGTACATATTTTATTTTTTATGTCCTAAGTGCATCTATGTCAAGGTTGATTTGATGAAAGACTTGAAAGATTCTATTGATATTTAAGTAATGACTAAACATTTTTGTAGGAAATCACATACATTATCCTTCTAAACACATGTTTTTGGTGCCAATCACCCAAATATAATATTCAAGAACACCCCTCATGGTTTTCTCAGTGCCTTTTATCTAGTAAGCATCTCCTAAAAATAAAAAGGTGGAAAAAATAATGATGGGTGGACCATTGTCAATAACAAGAAAGTTGTCATCAAGAATAAAAACCCTAATTCAGTTCCTACTCTTCCCATTAGTAAACCCAAATAATGTGTGAAAAAACTAGATAACATTTTTGCTCCTCCCTACATTACTCCACAGTATCTTAGTTTTTTCATTGCCCTACAGTTCTAAGTTTCTCAAGAGAATAACTTGTAGATTATAATTATAGTGTTGGGACATCATCTGATAACACTCCCACCAAATGGTGACTACATGGTTTTCCTCACGATGATGATGAAATCCATAATAAGATATTGGGACTAAGTGTTGCTCCATATTACTAGGGGAATTTTTATTTCCACCCCAAAAACAACTGTTGGGTAATCATTTTGTATCACTTACCATAGAGGATTGAAAGTGAAAATTGCACATGAAGCATTATTCTACATGAATTATCCCCATAGAATCTTTGAGGTCTCAAATTCCTCTAATAAATTTTGTATGCCCATCATTTGTCAATAGTTAGGAATTTTAAATTTAATTTTTATAAGTTAATATTTCAAAGTTTATTATGCCGACTTATTTGAGAAGTATTTACCTGATGCATCACACTTTTCCACTTCACATGAAGATAGACATGGTGGCACAAGTATTTTGGTTTCACCAAATTTCCCTCCCTTATTTATTGAATTAGGAGAAGACCATGCACATCAGGTTATTTTGGTTATTCTTAATATTTATGGACATTATTTAGGAGTACTAAAAGTTTATGCACCTAATGATGGTCCTAAAAAATGATGATTTGGATATGGCACATAGATAACATACCCTTTTCCACCTCATTAATCTGTGGTGATTTTAATATGATTAAGATCCTTGAGGATAATTGTTGCCCTTCCTATGCGGTGGTGTAGGGGAATACGAAACTTGGTATTATTTAAAAAAATATTGGTATTTTTTGGACCCTATCTTTCAACAACATTCATCAATTAGAAAACTATGGTTTACTTAGTCCAAATTCCAAATATACATCAATTAATTCCTAACATGGTTATATCATGTAATGCTATTTGAGAAACATGTATCATCCTTCAACATCTCTAATGTGCAAGCTATCATGATTCACCCATATGTTGCCTTTTGTCAATCATAGTCCCATTACTAGTAAACTAGAATGGGGAGTTGGCCTTCATAAAGTCCCTCATTATCATTTCTTTAATATGTCACTTTTCAGCCACACGGGTGTGATCCAACTCATCTCTAAATTATAAAACTTTTCTCCACATCCTAACAAGCAGATTGTGTAAGTTCAAAAGTGAGACAATAATTCTATCTATAAAGAATACTAGAAAGATTCTTCTTAGATGGAATAAGGGCCATTTGATTCTATGTTATAAGCCTTGATTGCCTCACTCAATCACAAAATTAAAGTGGTTAAAATTTATGCTACCATATGTGATCAAATTAGGGTTGGATTGCAGTGGCTTAAGATTAGTGACCATGCCTCTAAGGATTTTTGTCACATTCTAATTTTTACTAAGCTAATTTACCTGATTATCCATACATTATTATAGTTGGTAAATTGATTTAATTATTAGTTTTGCTAAGTTTTAAGTCATATGTTGTTATGGAATAGTTGTATGTTATTTTCATTACATGATTTCATTATACGGATTAACACCTTAATACACACACACACACACACACACACACACACACACACACACACACACACACACACACACACACACACACACACATATACACACACACACACACACACATATATATATATATATATACATACATATATATATATACATATATATACATAGATATATATATACATATACATATATATATATACATATATATATATACATATATATATATATATATATATATATATATACATATATACATATATATATATATATACATATACATATATATACATATATATATATATACATATATATATATATACACACACACATATATATATACACACACATATATATATATATATACATATATATACATATATATATGTACATATATATACATATACATATATATGCATATATATACATATATATATATATACATATATATACATATATATATATATATATACATATATATACATATATATATATACATATATATATATATATACATATATATACATATACATATATATACATATATATACATATATATATATATACATATATATATATACATACATATATATATATATACATATATATATATATATACATATATATACATATATATATATATACATATATATATATATATACATATATATATATACATATATATATATATATATATACATATATATATATATATATATATATACATATATATATATATAAAGCTAAATAAAGACATTATATAATATATATGATGTATTATTAACAACGATTACATTGTTATAGTACTATTCTGTTTTTATATAATAGTTGTTGATTTACCATTATGAATTAAAAGAATATCATTGACTTAAATTAGTCATATTGTTATTAAGTCATGATGCTTGTTTATCTATACTAAGTTATTAACAAAATTATACTACTTCCCTAAACTATCCTATGAATTAAACCTAGTCAAATATTCTAATGCCTTTACTATGGTGATCTTCAAAATATTAGCTATCATTGGCAATTATATAAATAGTGGACTTTTGTGAAGTTGATATTCGGCCATGTGACGTCAATATACCATGCATGAAATGAAAGGAATAAAACAATGAAAAGGAATTTTAGAGAATGTTAGAGAATGCTTAGATCTCTTGATTGTGTCTAATTAAGGTTAAGATGAGAGATTAGTGGTTAATGGCTATTATGCATAAATGGAAACTACAAGATCTATGCAAGTAGTTTCATGCATTGCATGAAAAAGGAAAAAAAAGGCTGATGGAGAAAGAATAAAAGGAGATATGGTGAAGGGCATAGAGCACATGACATGAGGAAGACAATTAGGATTAGAGTGAAAGAAAGTGGACTATTTTGGTTCAAGAAGTTCATCTGCATGCCATTACAAGGTTGGTGATGTTATTTAATTTTGTGTGGAATATAGAAAATTATGAGAATATATAAATATATTTATCTATTAGGATTTAGAAAAATGATTTGCGTTTTAGTCAAGATATAGGCTTAGCCCTATGAATGGCTCAACCATCCACAACACTAAGCCAATATCCTCTAAATCCATATAAAGATGAGCTAGAACTATATGAGAGTAAAATTGTAGGGTTAAATGTATTTTCATTGTTATGATGGAAATATGCCCAAATTAAGATTAATAGGCTTTATCCAATGGTTTTTTACATGTAATATGAATAATATTTTTTCTTGACCCTTGATATATATATATACTACACATGAATGGTAAAAATGTGAAGTCTAAGTAATTTGAGGAACCAAAAAATTGATATGTATATAAAATTATGTGTATTGCATGTTTTTGAAATTCATTTAAGCATTTAATATACCTATAAACAAGACTATGTTTTGTTTTAGAAATCATGTGTGTGTGTGTGTGTGTGTGTGTGTGTGTGTGTGTGTGTGTGTGTGTGTGTGTGTGTGTGTGTGTGTGTGTGTGTGTGTGTGTGTGTGTGTGTGTGTTTAGTTAGATGTATGTCAAAATTTTGAGCATGTATAATACACAGTTCTTGTGTGTATTTTGACAAATATGAAGTCTAAGTTGAATTCATGAATGAACAAGGGTTGACATAAAAAATTTGTGTATTGTTTCCTATGACGTTCATTTAGGGTTAGTAAATATATACTTGGAGATTGTGTATATTTGTCATTAAAATAGTGAAAATATTTGTATGGACTCTATGTGTGTGTGTGTGTGTGTGTGTGTGTGCGCGCGCGTGCGAGAGCGAGAGAGAGAGAGAGAGAGAGAGAGAGAGAGAGAGAGAGAGAGAGAGAGAGAGAGAGAGAGAGAGAGAGAGAGAGAGAGAGAGAGAGAGAGAGAGAGAGAGAGTCTTTGTTATCCATATAGTGAGAATATATTAAGTTTCTGTTCATTCTCATTTCAAACCATGAACATAGGTATATTAGGATTGTGTGTAATTATCCTTCAAATCAAGGAGGTATATAGATATATGATTTTAATTGGTTTATAAAAATGATGCTTTATAAAAAAATACAAGGGATTGCATGTATATCTTTATAATCCTATCTAAATTACGAGTTTTATATTTTATATGAATTATGTGCAATGAAAGGGGATTGTTATAATTTATTTGGATAAGTAATAGCATATACATATAGTTAATTATAGTGTTGAATTGGGAAATAGAATAATTGGATTTTTCTCATACACATATATACAAAGTGTATGGCTTGTAAATCATTTATGTGAAAAGGGCATTTGGTGTATGTTATATTATGAGACCTATAGCATGTTATGGAATCATAAAACATATACATGAAATGAATGTTAACATCAAATTAAAACATATTAGGATCTTACATACATATTATTCAGATAACGTGAGTTGTAGTTATTTATTGGTTTGAGTATTTGGTTTGAACTCTTTATAAAAATTGGTAATGTATTTAAAACACATGAGTTTCTATATATATTTTAGTTGTCAGAGTCTAACTTGTAACAATATATATGATAATATATTTGAACTAATACATACACTAGTGTAAGGTCCAAATACACAAAGAAACCGTGCAAGGTTTTTTATGATATGTAGCTCATAATGACTTTGAATTGGATGTTGAATCAATTTATTTGATACTTATGAAAACCTATAGTGAGTAAAAGATCAAAATATTGATATAAATAGTCTATCGACATAGTACTCTATTTATTAATAATTTAGGAATATTAATATCTTGCAATGCATCATGAATGAATGTTGTAAATAGGAAAATTATAATGGTTGTTTGAATAATATGTATTACTTATTAGAAAATATAAATGAATATTGATATTCATATACAATATTTATATATTGTTTGAATATCTGTATGTAGTACATATTATGAATGTATTTAGTATGTATAAATGTATGTATATATGACATATATCTATGTGAGGACATAGGTACTCATATACATAAATATCAGATATTTGTACATTGGGATTTATGTCTATAATTATAGTATTATTACTTTTTAAATTAAGTCATAGAATCTTGAGGACATGACACTATAAAAATATGCATACAACCTCCTATAAATATAACAAGTTATTTTTAAAAAATATTATGTTTTCGTATGAAATATGACTTTTTTAATTATGATTGGTTGTTTTGAAATTAAGTAGTGTGTACAAAAAAATAATGGACTATACTTTTGTTGGTTTTCATAGAATGTAGTATAATTTAATTTAATTATGAAAATTAAAACTATGCAATCTAAGTATATATTATGCCCGATTGGTATAAATTGTACTTGTTATGCTTATTATTTATGCAATAAATAATATAGTGGAAATTCATTCATTAGTTTGATAGGATAAATGTATGTATTTGGATTATACCTATATTTTTTATGTTTTATTCCTGCTAATAAGAAGTAATTTGTATGAATCTATTTTTTATATTTATATTAACCAAACTTTGCATTGATTTTACTAATTAGGTAGTGAGACGAACTTTACTAGCTTACTTAGCATCACCAATTCTAGATAAATGTAATATGATTAAGTGGTGTGTATGAATTTGATGAATTGTAGAAATCAATAATTATTAAAAACTTTGGCCAAAGTTATGTTTAGTTAAACATTGTCATTTCTTATGTATTATTTAAATGTTTGTGTGATATCAAGTTAGAACATATTTCTTTATGATACACATCATGTTTTAGAAATCTTATAGCACACGGGTACAAGTTTATTTGTATAGATTCCCACACTGTCACTATCTACCCATCCATGAAGGGAGGGCCATTCTATGATGGAGGATTGTGTAGGGGATCGATAGTCCATTGTTCATGTGGAAAAGTGCTCGAGTGATGCTCTCCCTCCTCACAACAGTACTAATTTAGAAACTACACTTGAGATTACCATATATATTAGAGTTCAAGGAACTCATGCTTAGTGGAGCCTTGTATCTTGTATTGTGTTTATTATTAAAACATTATCTCTAATGAAATGTAATTATTTACTCATTATACATTGACAATAGTGGTTGTATTATTTTACCATCTATGGCTGAAAATTTGTAATTACTTTTTATATTCAATTATGTTTTATTTCATATAATGCTAGTGATTAGTAACAAGTAGATGTTACATGTTTATTTTATAGTTAACATAATTAGTGTGTTATATTTGGGTCTCTAATTAGATTTTTGTGGTTAAATATAATGAGATAATATGTAGATTGAAATATATATATATATATATATATATATATATATATATATAACGTTATTCCAAGTAAATATTAATGGAGATGTTATAATTTTTCAGATCCCTTAAGGCCAAACAAGTAAAGGGAAAATTAAAACCATCAAAACAATGCATAGTCATCTCACCAACCTACTACAGATCTCCTTGGCCTTCTTGGACAACTATAAACTTGTGTTCCAAGCCTAAGACAATATGATGGAAAGAACACAATAATCATATAAGCATATAGATGTGGTTCCTTGCAAGTTAAGCCCTTCAGCTCAAAAACATTATGATGCCCCTCTTTCTCTTGATGAAGTATGTATTATTATAGAATGAATGGGTGATGATAAAATTTGAGGGTAGATAGATTTCCATATTAATTTTAAAAATCCACATGGAAATTTATGTGTCCTTATTTGCTTTAGGTTTATAGAGAAGCCCTGCATAATAAATTTTTAGGGGCCATCATCAATAGAGCCAATATTAAGTTTATTCCTAAAATTTATGATCTTGAGATTATTACTAGTTAGCCCCTAATCACCCTACCAAATGTTTCCTACAAGTCATTGCCAAAGCGTTATAGTTTTTTATGTACCACATCCTCCATGAAATCATTTGGATACAGAAAATGTGTATTATTAAAAATGGGTACATCCTAGATAATTTCATTGTAGTTTAGGACGAAATGGAGTGGTTTTGTGTCTCTCAACAAAGGACAATTTTTATCAAGCTTTATTTTAAAAAAGCTTATGATCAGATTGAATGGCTCTTTGTCCTCACTATGCTTAAATATTTAGGTTTTGGTAACTTGTTTCTTTCTGTAGTTCAAACTCTATATTTTGAAACTTTATCTTATCTCACCATCAATGGTTACAATTGTCATACATTTAAATATTTTCATTCCATTTGAAAAGGTTTCCCTCTTAGTCCATCTTTGTATGTCTTAGATACTAAAGCATTTGGTTATTTGTTTGCTTACATAGTAAACCATGGGATTATTAGGGTAATTACTTTTCCTAAATGCCCCTCTCATCTCATCAATGGGTGTTTCATAGATGATTCTTTCCTCATGTTTTTAGAACAATAATCCTTATTCAAAGAGATACTTTGTTGCCTTAAAATATTTTGTAAAGCCTTTGGGTCAATACTATAATGGGATGAAACCCAATGTTATAGATAGAGCATGATGCCCTTATCTAAGTGGCTCCAAAATTATCAACAAAAGTGGATCTAAAGAGGGAAGACATGAAAATTTCTTTGTATCCCCTTTACCTTTGACAACTCCCCCCTCTACACTCTAGCTTATGAATTAAAAGGATTAAAAAAAAGGTTAGTGGATTACAAAGTCCATCTCCCTCCAGACAAGCTTCAAGTTTATACTAAAATTCGTGTAGCCACTCATGTCCACTATTCCTCTTGTTGGGCTCTTTCAAAATCAATGTATGACAAATTATTAAAGTTACTGAAAGAGTTTCTCTTGGCCAATGCTAAGAAAAATTAAGGTTTCCATAGAGTAACTTGGGACATTTGTTTCATTCCTTCTGACAAAGAACAAATGGGCATTATTGATATTTACAAAAAACAATTCTCTCTATACTAAGTGGCTTGTAAGGTAAATTGGGGCAAATGATGCTTGAAAAATTGCCCTGAGACACTATTATTAAAATTTCTCACACCGAGCTTAATTTCTTCACCAGTTTAATTTTGCTTGCAAAAAATGCTCTAGCTCAAGCTTCAAATACTCTCTAGTGATGAAGGAGATTAATATAAATTTCTAAATTTAAATAGTGGGCTTACCCCAATATTTAAATAAAGTATCTCATCTATTTAAAGGGACAAGCTATGGAAATATTTAAAATTCAAAAGACCTTTTTTATTCTCAAATGATGTCCAAACTATATTGTAAAGCTAGCTCATGCTCTATTAAAGCCTTTTGAAAAGGAAGCTAGCTAGAAAAGAATAAGTATCTGAGAGTGAAAGGGAGCCCATCATGATTTGAATATTAAAAAATTAAATCTCCTCTTCTTTTAAATGTTTATAAGTAACTAAATTTAGACCTAAAGTCAGTGAAGTACATAAGAAAACATGGGAAAACTTGAAGAATATTTCTTGAGCCACTACAAATTAAAAAAAAAAAAGCTACAATAAGGGACATATTATAGAATTTTATTCAATTCTCCTCTACTTGTGAAAGTGGGAAGCTGAAAGCTGATGTCTTTTTTCTCTCTTTCTCTTCTCTCTTCTTCTATATAATTTAATGAACTTTTTTGAGTAAGGGACAGGTCTCTTGGGATTTTTATGTCTATTAAATTTTAATTCAAATCTGAGACAATGTTGTTTTTCTATGTATAGATATTTTTCAGCTTTCATTATAATAGAATGTGATTGTACATACTTCCCACAAGTAACCAAATTTATTATGGTACTTGTTTATCTATCCCTTGGCTATTTTCTTGTTGTTAGAACTCTATTTATGGGTTGTTTTTTATTGTTTACAAGTTATTTTATCTATTGTGTTCATTTCCCTTCCTACATACTAAATAACATTGTGTTTATAGAGATAATATATCCTCATATTTCCTTCCTAGTGCATCACAATTTCATTTTTGTTTAGTCTTATAACTCTTTCCCCTTCCAAATTTTTCTTTCATGCAAGTAGTTTAGGTATATTATCACTAGTTTATAAAACATAACCAACTAGATATGGAGGTTTTCTACAAGAAGTAGTCCCACATTGAGTAGACATCCCATGTTTGGGTGATATCTGGGAAACACTCAATAAGACATTTTATACCATTACCAACTATTTTTTTTTAGGTGTTCCTTATGGAAAAAACTATTGGAAAAACTTTGGATTACACTCTTTTGATTACTTTTGTCCAAATCAAGATAGAATGGTCCTTTATGGCTAAGATCATGTAGAAATATTTTGAAACATTGAAACCTTTTCTAAAATGTGTCGATAATGGTTTTCAAAATGGTCTCTCTTTTAATGACCATATTCTTTGGTGTCTCGTATCATGGCAAATTCTAAACTCTCTCTAGAAAATATGCTAGGTGTAAAAAATCTTTGGATTTTCAAAAAATTAATTTACATTGTATGGGATTTGGTTTCCTCCTATGATTAGATCCCATGGAATTATGTGAAAATCAAATATAAGTTTCCAAATATAGAATTGTCTTTTACTTTGGGTATTTAAGAATTTATGTGTGATGCCATACTTGATATGATGGATCCACAACCTCCATTTGCTTGGTAAAAGAATTGGCAATGGAATTATAATATTATATTACAAAATTTCTCTCCATAACTCCTTTATTAGATCACAAGTTTAGAACTCATTTCTACCAAAAGATGACTACTCCCATCCATGAAACTCCAAGTTAATGTTAAATCTCTTTATCATTCCAGCATCCAAGACTATCTCCTTCCAAGATTCCTTGATCATCCTTGAAAATATGCCGAAAACCAAGTACGTAAATGAACCAAGACCTATAAAAATAAGGTTTTCTATAATACACTATAGAGTTTCTGCTCTACTGACTACCATGTAAATATTCACGGCTCAAGATACAGAACTATAAAGTTATCTTCAACACTAGTAATCTAATATTCTATATTCTCAAGAGTAATATGCTCAAAGATTTTCCATGATTGTGCTTCAATTGATTTGGGTCCTAGTAGTGGAACCAGAATGTTGGGTTTTCTTTGTTAATTTTAGCTTTATCATTGATGTTTAGCCCAACGAGGTAGCATGTTGGGCCTTTCATGTAAGATTTAGGTCTTACATGTTTACCCCAAGCACACAACAAACTACCAATTTCTATAAATTTTGTTTCATAGTGCTAATAACTTGTTCATATCCTTCTCTTTATACAAATTAAATAATGATTATATAAACGAAAAGATAGACTACCTTGATCCTTTGAGTTTTAGGTTCAATTAATATCACTACACAAAATATTATCATCTTATATTAGCATCTTATAGGGCAAAACTCATATTTAAGTCTAATAACTTAGCTCACATACCGTCATTCATTATAAAACATAAGAATTTGATAAAATGTGTTATCTCATATATTAAGCTTAATCATCAAAAAGGTAAAAGTTCATAACAAATTTGTCAAAAAAATCCATCCCAATAGTACATTATAATAGGGGTATTTATACTCTTTTCCCTGACTAAGTGTTTAAATTATTAATATCATGAAGAATTGGCCAATGAACTCTCAATAAAATAAGAGTCATGACACTCAGTAATTGGATTTTTCCTAAAGACCTGGGCCTATGTGCCCCTTATATCCTTGCTCTATGCTATGTATTTACTAATATGCGTTCTTCTCCTTATGATCTAAAGCAAAATTTCTTATTAATAGGGTTATGGTGACTCATATGAACCATTCTTTTAACTTTTCCTACTTCCCATGCACTCCCCTAGTCTTCTACTTCTATTTTGAGTCTTATGTCCTTGTGTTTCTTGCAAATCATTCCCCTCTAACTCGGTTCTCTCATGTCGATTCCTCAATACTATTGTCCTCTTTCATCCCATATGTTACATGCAATGATTATTTTGTGCCTATCATCTATGCTTCTGTGTTATGATGCATCCAATTACACCCTCAGGGAAATGGGCAAGTAGAATCTAGTAAAAAAAACTTGCTCAAGATCATCAGATAAATATTAGAAGTAGATAAGAAGAAGTGGGGTGAACAAATAAATTTTACCTTATGGGATGATAGGATTACACCTAAGATAGATATAGGAAAAATCCCTTTTGATCTTGTTTATGGAGTTCAAACAATCTCAATTATAAATTTACAGTTACCCACTTATCAGACCATGTAGAAACTAGAAGATGATGAACAAATCAACCAATATGAGAGAAGGATGAGCCATATTATTGAACTTGATTAAATTTTAAGATAACCTCATGAAAATTACCTAAATTTCAAGGAAAAGCTAAAGAAAATATTTGATAGGAAGGTCACTCTAAAAATCTTCTAAGTAGGTGGTTTGGTCATACTTTTGGGTAACAGGTATGAGAAAAAAGGTAAGCATGGAAAATTTGATGACTTGTGGATGGGTCCCTACTCCATTAACTAATGAATTAGGGAGCATAATTTATTTTTTAGAAACTTAGATGGTGAAATAATGGATTTGTCAGTCAATGGCAAACATCTAAAGTAATTCTTAGATTGAGTCGATTCACAACTATGCAAATAATTATATAGTGTTTTGACCTTTGTTGTTTAATCACTTTGTTGCCCCTCCAATTTGGGATTTATTTGTATAGTTTCACTTTATGTTTTGTTGTGTGTTCATTTTTAGATCCACTTGATTTATTTTCGTCAAGTCTACCATTATTTTGTTGAGCCTTCATAAGTGTTTATTGATAAATTATTAAGTCTTGACTCTGTGACCCAATGGATTGGCACCTGGTCTTATATTTTAGGGTGCTTTGCACACCCATAGGGGTTATGCATCCTTCAGTGAGAGCTAATGTTAGTTCCCAAAATGTTACTAAAGTAATAAGACCCTTATCAAGTATTAATATATACGTTTTTTACTCAATTCTAGTTCTCAAGTGCGTTTACTCTCTCAAAAAATCTAAGTGAGTCCATTTTTGTTTAGTTTGATAAACCCTCATTATAATTTCCCTAGCATAGAACCCATGATTTAAAAGTAGTCATAAATGGGAAAAATTTTAATATGTTTTGGGCTTAGTTTTATTTTTTATACTAAGGCTTGGTGGTGTTTATTAACATGACCAATCCTTAGTCAAAATTTTCATGTTCGGTCCCTTTTACATCATGTAGCCTAGTCCCTTTTATTAAATTAAAAGGGTATGGGTAATGCTCATGGTCCATTTCATTCATTAGCATGGTCTGAATAAATCTTGATCCCCTTGTTTTATGCTTAGCATAAAATTCCATAGGTCCATTTCCTTCAGGCATTTTGCCCATGTAAAAACCCTGACAAAAGTTAATTATCTGGATAAAATGTCGAAGGCTTAATTTATTTAGCAAAAGTGTCAAGCTCATTTTTTCTAGTAAAAGTGGTCAATTTCAAATCTTTCAAGAAAATTATAGAGCTCAAATGCTTTAAAGAAATTATTTTAGATAAAATGTCTGAAATAATTATCCTGAACAAAATTAGTGTGGAATAGTTATCCCTTCACAAAAATTTCAAAGAAAAAAGTCCTGAGGACCCAAGGGTTGAACAAAAATAGGGATATCGAAGATAGAAAAATTGAAGACAAAGGTATCAAAATATAAAGACCCAAAAATAATTCCCTAGGCTTAAAACTTGGTAATTTTCCTTGTTTATTTTGAGCTAATCATAGCTGAGTTGGTGGATCATGATCGAATGGTGCATGTCGATGTCGAGGAAGATGATCACATGACATGTGAATAATGTTGAACAATAAAAAATTGTAAGATCCCCATGATAGTGATAAGTGTCAACATATAGGTGGACTTCCTAATGATCCAATAGAACACATGGATCAACAAATGTCAAAAGACCTCTAGAGGACATGTGCTGAATTCTTAATGAATAGAACCATCAATGTGATGGCCAAGTCAACATATGTGATGGTTGCATGAATAATTTCTGATAGGCATATGGAAATCCAAGTTAAGATTCAATACATACTTGCCTTATATGCCTTGAATTTTATGGTCACATGAATGTCAAAGATGTTAATGTGGATGTTAAGTGATGGGTGCGTGGATGTCAAATTTAAGTCATAAAAATCAATCATCCATTGGAGATTAAATTTTATGGTTATGTGAACATCATTTATGGTCATGTAGATGTCAAATGATGGATGCATGAATGTCAAATTTAATCCATAATGCATAGCCAGTGGCATTTGATCATGGAAATTGAGATCAACAATCTACATTTGATCATGTAAATCAAAGATCCTGTACAAAGTTAGTTTGTGGACTTTTCACCATTGACAATAGATTAACTAAGAAAATTGTGTATGAGTCATGGTGGATGTACAATAATTCTAGGTTTTTATAATATATTAAAAATTTGATCGAAGAGACATGAGTCCCTATATTCAGAAGCTCAAGATTTATCTCCCAAAGACATTATAAAAGACACATAGGTTGAACATTTAGATGTCACTAATTTTTTGTAGGTACATTTGATGTTTATGACTTGTGGATGGAATGTGTATTTTGAAATTCAGTAGTAGAGATGGACACTTTGCAATAAAATGTAATAAAGATGTATCACTTGAAACCTATTCACATTATAGTTATGATTTTTGCATACTAATATAAAGGATTTTATATTCATAAAATTGACGCCCTCTTTAGAAATCTCAAGTAAATCTTATATGAGAAGGGGAGTTATAAGAATGAAAAGTCTATGTTTAGTGCATTATAGTTCACAATGGCTTTAGTAACCACTTATGTGCTCATTTGAGAGTTCCCTAGGGAAACTTCTTAGGGGGACTATAAGAGCCAATTGCATAAATTGCAAACAACCAAGTGGAATCAAAATTTCCCCAATAAGTCAAAAATGAAATAATGCATTTACGCACCAAAAAAATAAACAAGGGGGAAACCCTGAAAAGGCAAATTTGCAAGAAAAAAAGATACAAATTACTAAATCTGAAAAGGCAAGCTAGAGCCAAAAGGGTAAAAATGTAGAATGACCTAAGTCTTTTGCATTTTTCATTATTGTGTTTGACCAAGCTTCTCCATGGAAAAATATTGCAAGTTTACAAGTCCAAGGTGTGCCACTTCAAAAAAGATCATTCAAAGGGCCATGGATCCATAATATTCCAAGGGAATCATGGTATAATTAGGTTGTTCCATGGCATGTATGAGAAGGAAGGCATCTATCTATAAGTTTCTAGCTATGCAGGTAAGTGGTCAGAAACATCCCCAAATAGTTACACATAAATATAAATTTTATTCATATCTCTACCATGAATATTCTCTTTCCAGCTCGTGTGAAAGCATTTTCAATAAAGAGATAAAAGGGTTTGTTTCATATACTCATCAATCTTTGTAGATGTATTTGGAGTTATGATTTTTATTGCAAATGGATGAAGATTTAAGGCATGACAAGGGAATATTTTCCATTTGGAAGCATCTTGGTGTACTTGAAATTTTTTTTTGTGATTTTGAAAATTGTGACCCACAGTCCTTGATATGAAAGTGTATAAAGAGGGGACTTCTCCTTTATTCAAATGTTGTTGTTGGTCTTTTTTTTTGGTGTTCATTTTCTCTCAGTCTAGGTTTTGTAGAAATAATTTTGGGTTCAATTGTTATGTGTAGATTTTCTCTCCCTTGCTAAAGTGGTTGCATCTATACATCCATTAACAAGATTTTTAGAGAATGTTTATGTCTCCCTTAAAAAAAGAGCAATGTCACCATGCTTATCTCCATGGCATCATTTTGAAATAATGATATGTAAAATTTATTTTCAAGTTAATGAAAATGTTGGTGGTTCTTTGCTATTTCCTATGAATGAAGTGTAGCAACATGTTTTACATGAAATTTTGATTGGACATTTAGATTTGTGCTCACTCTTGATTGTCATTTTGAGCATATATTTAGATTATAAACTCTCTATGCATTACTTTAGGATAGGTTATTGAATAAATTTTTAGGGAACTCTAGGTTTATGGATACGATAGGGAAAACCATTTGAAAGATTAGTTTGAGTGTATGTTCTTGTCTCTCAGGGATCATTTGGTATTTTTCATGATCTTATATTTGATTTTTTTCTCCATCTTTGCTAAGGAATATTGTCATGAAATAATGCAAGATACCCCATCGTTTTGAAACCACCATCACAACACTCTCCTTATTTTTAATCTTCTAACCTATCTTACCCTAAAAATAACACAATGTTTATATAGTTTGTGTTATTTGCCCTTGAAAATTTGTCAAAAAAAACTATCAGAATAGTACATTATAATAGGGGTATTTATACATTTTTTTACCTGACTAAGTGTTTAAATCATTAATAGCATGAAAAATTAGCCAATGAACTCTCAACAAACGAAGAGTCATGAGGCTCAATAATTAGATTTTTCCTAAAGACCCGGGCCTATGTGCCCCTATATCCTTGCTCTATGATATGTATTTGCTAATATGTGTTCTTCTCCTTATGATCTTATGCAAAGTTTCTTATTAATAGGGTTAGGGTGACTCATATGAAGCATTCTTTTAACTTCTCCTACTTCCCATGCACTCCCCTAGTCTTCTACTTCTATTCTGAGTCCTATGTCCTTGTGTTTCTCACGAATCATTCCCCTCTAACTCGGTTCTCTCATGTCAGTTCCTCAACACCATTGTCCTCTTTCATCCCATAGGTTACATGATATGATTCTTTTGTGCCTATCATCTATGCTTCTGTCCTATGATGCACCCAATTACACCCTCAGGGAAATGGGCAAGTAGAATCTAATAAAAAAAACTTGCTCAAGATCATCAGATAAATATTAGAAGCAAATAATAAGAAGTGGGGTGAAAAACTAAATTTTACCTTATGGGATGATAGGATTACACCAAAGATAGATATAGGAAAAATCCCTTTTGATCTTGTTTATAGAGCTCAAGCAATTTCACTTATAAATTTATAGTTGCCCACTTATAAGATCATGTAGAAACTAGAAGATGATGAACAAATCAACCAATATGAGAGATGTATGAACCATATTATTGAAATTGATTGAATTTTAAGATAACCTCATGAAAAGTACCTAAATTTCAAGGAAAAGCTAAAGAAAATATTTGATAGGAAGGTAAGCATGGAAAATTTGATGACTTGTGGATGGGTCCCTACTCCATTGACTAATCAATTAGGGAGCATAATTTATTTTTGAGAAACTTGGATGGTGAAATAATGGATCTGTCAGTCAATGGCAAACATCTGAAGTAATTCTTAGATTGAGTTGATTCACAACTATGCATATAATTATATAGTGTTTTATCCTTTGTTTTTTAATCACTTTGTTGCCCCTCTAATATGGGATTTATTTGTATAGTTTCCCTTTGTGTTTTGTTGTATGTTCATTTTTAGATCCACTTGATTTATTTTCGTCAAGTCTACCATTATTTTGTTGAGCCTTCATAAGTGTTTATTTCTAAATTATTAAGTCTTGACTCTGTGACCCAATGGATTGGCACTTGGTCTTATATTTTAGGGTGCTTTGCACACCCATAGTGGGTATGCATCCTTGGGTGAGAGCTAATGTTAGTTCCCAAAAAATTTCTAAAGTAATTGGACCCTTATCAAGAATTAATCTATAAGTTTTTTACTCAATTCTAGTTTTCAAGTGCCTTTGCTCTCTAAAAAAATCTAAGTGAGTTCATGTTTATCAGTTTGAGAAACCCTCATTCTAATTTCCCTCGCATAGAACCCATGATTTAAAAGTAGTCATAAATGGGAAAAAATTTAATATGTTTTGGGCTTAGATTTATTTTTTATACTAAGGCTTGGTGGTGTTTATTAACATGACCAACCCTTAGTCAAAATTTTCATGTTTGGTCCCTTTTACTTCATGTAGCCTAGTCCCTTTTATTAAATTAAAAGGGTATGGATAATGCTCATGGTCCATTTCATTCATTAGCATGGTCTGAATAAATCTTTATCTCCTCGAATCATGGTATAATTAGGCTGTTCTATTGCAAATGGATGAATATTTAAGGCATGACAAGGGAATATTTTCCATTTGGAAGCATCTTGGTGTACTTGAAATTTTATTTTGTGATTTTTAAAAATTTGGCCCATAGTCCTAGTTATGGAAGTGTATAAATAGGGGACTTCTCCTTTATTCAAACGTTGTTGTTGGTCCTTTTTTTTCATGTTCATTTTCTCTAAGTCTAGGATCTGTAGAAATTATTTTGGGATCAATTGGTATGTGTAGATTTTCTCTCCCTTGCTAAAGTGGTTGCATATATACATCCATTAACAATATTTTTAGGGCATGTTTATGTCTCCCTTAAAAAAAGAGCAATCTCACCATGCTTGTCTCCATGGCATCATTTTGAAATACTGATATGTAAAATTTATTTTCAAATTAATGAAAATTTTGGTGGTTCTTTGCTATTTCCTATGAATGAAGTGTAGCAACATGTTTTACAAGAAATTTTGATTGGACATTTATATTTGTGCTTACTCCTAATTATCATTTTAAGCATATATTTAGATTATAAACTCTCTATGCATTACTTCAGGATATGTTGTTGAATAAATTGTTAGGCACCCTGGGTTTATGGATATGACAGGGAAAAGCATTTGAAAGATTAGTTTCAGTGTATGTTCTAGTCTCTCAGGGATCATTTGGTATTTTTCGTTATCTTATATTTGAATTTTTTCTCCATCTTTGCTAAGGAATATTGTCATGAAATAATGCAAGATACCCTACTGTTTGGAAACCACCATCACACCACTCACCTTATTTTTAATCTTCTAACCTATCTCACCCTAAAAATAACACAATGTTTATATATTTTAAGTGTTATTTGCCCTTCAAAATGCATAATATCTTGCATATTTGAAACCTGTTTACAGTTTGAGTTTTAAATTATAGTATTGTAGTCTTTTATTCAACACCTCTTGTTGAAGATTCTATAAAATGAATATTGTAGTCTCTTTCCATCTATTTTTTGTATCTTCTATATGACTTAGAGGATTTATGCATTTAATGTGACAACCCTTCACAAGTGAGGTGTGCAAACATGGTTATGCCTTGGTCATATTTGTTCCTTGTGCCAAGAATCCCTAAGGAGATTCAATTGAAAAATCTCTCCATGTCAGCAAGCTACCCCATAGGTCCTCTCACCTTGGTTCAGGGAGAGTCAGAAGTAACAAGGAGCTGACCATACCCTTTGTAAGTGTCTCTCAATCATTTTCTACATTTGGTCTCGTCTTGATGCTAAACCCTTTCCTAGCTATGATGACATAGGAGCAGGTTTTTTCATCTTTGCTTGTAATTTTTCTTTCAAGTGTGGAAAGCCGAGTGTACGAGGTGTACCACTGCGAACCAATAGATGTTATAGGTCTTATTAGGCCTACTAAACCTAGATAGCAATTTGAAATTAAAGGTAATATTTTGAAAGATTGGGTCTTTTGTATGAAGTGGAATAACATTATTTAATCCTTGCACTGCAAAGACGCTGTCATCATCAACTGAAAAGAAATACTGGGGATTGTTGTTCAACCACAGATATAAATATGCCGCTACCAATGTTATAACTGTAATAACTCCATAAACTAAAAAAGCAGCCACAAGAAATGAAGAATTGGGATTTGCAACCAATATTCTGCTTCGTAATTCACCCAAAGGATTTTGCTTTTCGAGAATGTTGGGGTGAGCTGTTACCAAGCCAGTCAGAAGCAGCGCAACCTAAATAACACTCTCAGTTGTCATGATTAAAAAGACGACAGGCAGACCTGCGCGATTTGAATGGGTGACTGATAACTGATATGGTTAACCGTTCTTATAATAGTAGATAGAGATGAGCTTGTGCCGTCAATCAAACGATGCGGCTGCACGATTAAGAATTTAAGAGTAGAGCTTTTAATGCTAACAGTTGCCCCGAATGTGCAAGGGAACCCTGAGGGTGGGTTTGTTTTGTTGATTTCCTCTTATCACTTAAAGTAATGTGCACATTTAACATAATTTAAGATTAAGTAAATAGAATAAAACTTAAATGTAGATTGATTAAAGATATTTTAATTTAATAAAGGCTGTAATTCACGTTAATTTTCTCAATTGAATATATTATTTTAATTTAACTACTTATAGTGGGTGCAGTCAAAGGTTGGATATGTGATTGATATTTTTCATATAGATACAAGTGAATATGTATCATATGATTTATGTAACCATAACAAAGATCATAATATTATGTGAATATGTTATGAGTTTTGATATTATATAATTATTATTTTATAAATTATATAAATGTTTTGACAGAAATGGAAAGAGGAACAAGGAGTTTAACATTGACCCATAGACCATATTTACTCTAGATATGCCATATAGGCCTTGTACTAGCGTGAATGTTGCTTATTTGACCTTTACATGCTTTCACGACATCGTGCTCTAGAAACATTCTTATTGATTTCATAAACCTTAAACTACATATGACGTAGTACCTTCATAAAAACATTCACCTTACATTGTTTGTTTTTATGAAGGAACATTTACCAAGACTTGAATTTGCAAGAAATATTAAAACCTTAAATTTCCAAAATCCTAAAATCGTTTACTTGCGCTTTCCTTCACCAGAAATTGGGTGCCTTACGAAATGTGGACCGATTATGCAATTTAGAAAGGTATATCACTCATGATGGCATTTTTTTCAAAAGGGGGAAGTGGAGTTGTAAGCATAGAGGCTACATATGTTCATCTTTGAGAGTCTGCCAAACCCAGTTGGAAACAAATAGCATCATCTATGAAGCGCTTGTAAAACAATAGGTAGTCAACATGCATAGAATAAAGAACTCCAATTCAAAATAGCAAAGAAAAAGACTGATATGGACAACCGAAAAAAAATTAGTGCCCATATTTGTGCCTCTAGTTTGCCTATAAAATTTGCCATCAAACTCGGGGCATGCTAGATAAAAACCAGATTAGGAAACTTGATACTAAAATCAATTTTCTGATAATTGAATTTTTCTTCGATTAAAGTGAAGTAAAGCATTCGGCCAAAAAATAGTCGGGATATTGGGCTATAGGCTCTCCACATCAAAAGTGAATAAGAGCATGTCAGCGGGAGGAACAAGACCATGCAAGCCCTTGATCAGAGAAATAGAGCTAATTAAATGGTTCTTCTATTTTGATAACAAAGGAATCAGAATGTAATGAATCTACTTAGAACCTTTCTCCATTCTGAATTATCCGCAATAAGAACATATGGAGCGGCAAGTAAAAGAAAATGACATTCTCCCTTCTATGTAGCAATTATGCAAGAATTTTTCAATCAAATGTTGCTTTACAATCAACGAAAAAAATGGTTTCTATTGTTTAAAAAAATCTTTCTAATAACAAAAGTCTTATGCATGCAGTTAGTTTAGATTGAATTCTATACGAAAATGAGTGTTTCAGATCGAATCCTTGGACTGCATAGGCCGCTGTCATCATCAACTGAAAATGAAAACTGGGGATTGATGTTCAACCATAGATATAAATATGCCACTGCCAATGTTATAACTATAATAACTCGATAAACTGAAAAAGTAGCCACAAGAAATGAAGAATTCTGATTTGCAACCAATATTTTGCTACGTAATTCACCCAAAGGATTTTCCTTTTCGAGAACGTTGGGGTGAGTTTTTGCCAAGCCAGTCAGAAGCAGCATAGCAAAAATAACAGTCTCAGTTGTCATGATTAAAAAGACGACAAGAAGACCTGTGAGATTTGAATGGGTGACTGCTAACTGATATGGTAAACCTTTCTTATAATAGTACATATAGATGAGCTCGTGCCGTCAATCAAACGAGGTGACTGCATGTACTTCCAAGCTTTCCCTAGCAACTTCTTGACCATGACATTAAACATTAGTGTTAGAAACTGAAGTCAACAGGATATAATTTCTCCACTTGATGTTTAACTGCCTATTCCACCTCCTTCGTTCGCAGCTCTCATGCATGCAACAACAGTTAACAATCAATTAGTTCAAACAGGTAGAGAAGTAGTTCAGTCTTGTTTGCATGCAAAGACTGTAGTTAAATTTAGACTGTAGTTAATTTTAGACTGTTGTTAATTTTGGTTAGTTATACAGTTATTTTTATTTTCAAAATCTATTTAAAGGACCCATGGGATTAGTATTGTAAGCAAGATCAAGAAAATCAATAAAATTCTTGTTTTTCCATGATTGCTGTAGCAGTCTGAGTGTGTTCTATTTTTTACTTGTTATGCTCTATTTTTCTATCAAAGTGGTATCAGAGCACAGGTGTGAGAGCGCAGGGACGTGTTAGCAGTAAAGAAGAAGTTCGAGTCCCCCGTGTGTTCGACGCAGCAGTCAACATTCTTCTGCAGAGCCATTTGAAAATGTAGTAGAGGATAGCTGCTTTCAAATGCAGTATATATATATATATATATATATATATATATATATATATATATATATATATATATATATATGACGCAACATGCATAAGTGACGGTGAATAAATTCTTGCTTTGTGTGGTCGTGGCTGAATGAGGGAGATGCTCCGACGGCTGTAGAGCCACGTTAGAATCCCTGGTTTGGTCATGTTAATCATGGTGGCCATAACCAAAAAAAAAATGATTGCAAGGAAAACATCCCAACACCCAATCCGTGGACGTTGAACCCTATCCAAAAAAATTGAAGTGTTGAAGTCAGTGATAAGCGTATTGCCCATTTGGAGTGTAGGAATCATTGTGGCCCTCATCTTATAGGGCACTACCAAAACTTACATGATTTACCAGAATTGTTTTTTTTGAGAGCCATCGCAATTCGGAAAGCGAGAATATAATTTTAAAAAAAAACACATAAGGCCTTTGATCACTCAAGTGGATATTTCTACAGTGCTCCTTCACATAGAAGTTGCAGCTGCTTATAGCTAAGAAGAAGCATAGCAAAGAAGTGTGCTTCAACCCTCCTTGCAACTATTGTTCATTGTCATCTTTTAGTGTGAGACATGGCAACAAATAATAGTATTTCTCAGCGTCAAATTTCTGTTTTCAATGGTAAGAATTGTGATTTTTGAGAAATTAAAATGAGAACATTGTTTTGCTCACAAGATGTTTGGGATTTGGTAGAGACTGGTTTTGTAGAACCACAGGATGAGGCTGCCCATCAGGCATTAACTCGAGCACAAAAGGAAGAACTTAAAGAGAACAAGAAAAAATATACAAAAGCTCTATTTCTAATCCAATAGGCATTGGATGAATCTATTTTTGCTAGATTTATAGCAGCAACGAGATCCAGATCGGCAAGGAAAATCTTGGAGACTACCTATAAAGGTAATACAAAGGTAAAAATTGCTAAATTGCAATCTCTTAGGAGAAGTTTTGAAAATTTGCAAATGAATGATTCAGATTCAATAGACCAGTTTATGGGGCAAGTATTGAATATAGTGAATCAAATTAGATCTAATGGAGAAATAATAATGAATCAAAAAATCATATAAAAAATACTTAGGAGTTTACCCAACAAATTTGATGCAATAGTTGTAGCTATTGAAGAAACCAAGGATTTGGAACAGTTATCAGTAGACGAATTAATGGGTTCTTTGTCAACACATGAATCCAGAATGAATAGAAATAATAATACTTCTCTTGAGAATGCTTTCAAGTCATAGGTATCATTTGGCAGAGGAAGAAGAAGAGAAAGGTCAAACTTCAGAGGAAGAGGTAGAGGTAGAAATGGAAGGAACAATCTAGATCAAGGTGAAAACAATAATCAAAACTACAACAATAGAGGATGTGGCAACAATCACTTCCAGAAATGTTCACAGGGGTTTGATAAATCTAACATTCAATGTTATTACTATACAAAATATTGACATTATGCAAGTGAATGCAGAAAAAAACAAGGAGATGTGGACAAGCAGAATGCTAATTACACAAATGAAACTAGTTCTAATCCTGGAAGCTTATTTCTCACTTGTCATGTTACTCATAAAAATGCTAGAGATATTTGGTTCTTAGATAGTGGATGCAGTAACCATATGATAGGGAATAAATAATTCTTTGCTAGTCATGATGATTTCATAAAATCTGAAGTGAAATTAGGGAATGATAACATAGTGGATGTAATGGGTAAAGGAGTAATAAATGTTTTGGCAAAAAATGGTGAAAGAAGGTTTATACTTGATGTTTATTTTATACCTGGACTAAAGCATAATCTTATGAGTATTGGATAGTTAGTATAGAAAGGTTATAGAGTATCCTTTATTGATAATGTTTGCACAATACTAGACAAGTTTCCAAGTGATAGGTTGATAGAAAAAGTGGAGATGACTAAGAATCGGATGTTCCCTCTTCGAATACAGTGCATCCAAGGAGAAGAGGAAGCCCACTTCAAAACCATGAATCTAGACCAATCATGGCTATGGCACTTAAGGTATGGACATTTAAATTTTGGAGGTTTGAATTTATTACAAAAGAAAAATATCGTGAAGGGATTACCACTAATAGAATAGCCAAGAAGTTCATGTGACAGTTGCATTTTGGCAAAACAACATAGAGAGAGCTTTCCAGTAGGAGCCTCATACAGAGCAAAGGTAATATTGGAGCTAGTCCATAGTGATTTATGTGGACCAGTGCAAATTCCATCATTTGGAGGTAGTTCTTATTTTCTAACCTTCATTGATGACTTTAGCAAAAAGACATGGATATATTTTCTCAAAAATAAGTCTGAAGCCTTTGGAAAGTTTAAAGAATTCAAGGCTATGGTTGAAAAGTAGAGTGGCCTTTACATCAAGGTACTTAGATCAGATAGAGGAGGTGAATATATGTCTAATGAATTTCAAGGTTTTTCCAGATATAATGGCATTAAAAGGCAACTGACTACAAGGTACACACCACAACAGAATGGTGTAACAAAAAGAAAGAATAGAACAATCATGGAGATGGCTAGAAGCATGTTGATGGCCAAGCATTTTTCAAATGAATATTGGGTAGAAGTAGTAACATGTGCAGTATAATATTTTGAATAGAAGCCCAACAAAGAGTGTCAGAGATCGAATTCCACAAGAAGCTTGGAGTGGTAAGAAGCGTAGTGTACATCATTTCAAAAAATTTGGTTATATTGCATATCTCTTATACCATCTAAATTGATAAGAAAACTTGATGATAGAGGTGAGAAATGCATTTTTACTGGCTATAGTGAAGAATCAAAAGATTATAAGTTGTATAACCCTATTTTAAATAAAGTGATTATTAGCAGAGATGTTGAATTTAAGGAAGAAGAAGTATGGGATGGTATCACCATCACAATTGGAGCACCAATTCCACAAAAAGAAGAAGAATCTGAAGAACAAATTTTGCAAGGTGATCAATCCTCTCCACAAGAAAGAACAAGTACTCCAATAAGCACACCTAAGAGCTTAGCACAAGTGAATCATCTGGTCATGCATGTCATCCTACTCCAAATTCACAAGGGATGAATCAGATCCAAATCTTGCCACTTTAAGATCAAGATTTAAAGGTAAGAAAATAAGAAACTTGAGTGAGATTTATAATCAAGAAGAGAAGTTAGATTTGTGTTCAAATTTTGCTCTTTTCTCTCATGATCCTATGTATTATGAAGAAACAGTTAATGAGGAACATTGGATAAAAGCAATGGATGAAGAGATGAATGCCATTGAAAGAAATCAAACATGGGATCTAACTAATCTACCTAAAGGTAAGGATTGCATAGGATTCAAATGGTTTTATAAGACCAAATTTGATGCAGAAGGAAATGTTGAAAAACACAAGGCAACATTAGTAGCAAAAGGTTTTGCACAAGAACATGGAATTTATTATAATGAAACATTCGCTCCAATTTCTAGACTTGATACTATTAGAATGGTTTTAGCAATATCTGCTCAAAATAATTGGAATGTATATCAAATGGATGTCAAATCAGCTTTCTTGAATGGTTTCCTAGATGAAGAAGTGAATGTAAAACAACCACCAGGTTATGAAGTACAAGGACATGAAGAAAAAGTCTACAAATTGAATAAGGCCCTTTATGGTCACAAGTAAGCACTAAGAGCATGGTATAGCAGGATTGATACATACATGAAAAATAATGGATTCAATAGAAGCAATAATGAGTCTACATTGTGCCCAAAAATCAACAAAGAAGGTCAGATTTTGATTGTGTGTTTGTATGTTGATGATTTGATTTTCACTAGAAATTCATCTGTAGACAGATTAAAACTAGAAATGAAGAAAGAATTTGAAATGATAGATTTTAGATTAATGAAGTACTTTTTGGGCATAGAAGTTATACAATCAGAGAAGGGAATTTTTATCTCTCAAACTAAATATGCAAAGGATGTGTTAAGCAGATTTAAGATGCTGAATTGTAAACCAACACCTACACCAGTTGCTACAGGGACCAAAATTAGCAAAAAAGACAAAGGGTCTAATGTTGATTCTACAACATTCAAAAGACTAGTTGGTAGTTTGATGTATCTTACAGCTACAAGACCAGATATCATGTATGGAGTCAATTTAATCTCTATATTCATGGAGTCACCAAAAGACTCGCATTGGCAAGTTGGAAAAAGGATATTGAGATATGTGGTAGGAACGACAGAATATGGAATTTTATATTCCAAAACTAATGATTTTAGTTTGATTGGTTATACTGATAGTGATTTTGCAAGTAGCATTGATGACAGGAAGAGTACTTCTGGACATGCCTTTCTTTTAGGAACATGTGTGGTCACATGGGCATCCAAAAAGAAACCTATAGTGACACATTCATCAGCTGAAGCAGTGTATGTAGTAGCCACATTAGCAGCATGTCAAGTAACTTGGATGAGGAGAATATTGAAATTTTATTACAAGCATAGAAGGAGTCTACACCAATCTTTTGTGACAACAAATCAGCAATTGCATTGTCAAAAAATCATGTTTCTCGTAAGAGGAGCAAGCACATTAATACAAGATTTCATTTTATCAGAGAGCTAGTAAACAATGGAGAAATCTATCTGGAATTCTATAGATCTGAAGACCAATTGGCAGATATATTCACAAAGGCATTAGCAAAGGAGACATTTGATTAGCTAAGACAAAATTTAGGCATTGTAAATGTTGAAGTAGTTAGTGGTAGAAATTAAGGGGGAGTGTTAGAAACTAAATTCACTAGGAGATAATTTCTCTACTTGATGTTTAACTCCTTGTTCTACCTCCCTCACTTGTTTGCATCTCTCATGCATGCAACAGTAGTTAACAATCAGTTAGTTCAAACAAGTAGAGAAGCAGTTCAGTCTTGTTTGCATGCAAAGACTTTAGTTAAATTTAGACTGTAGTTAATTTTAGATAGTAGTTAATTTTCGTTAGTTATTTAGTTATTTTTGTTTTCAAAATCTATTTAAAGGACCCATGGGTGTAGTATTGTAAGCAAGATCAAGAAAATCAATATAATTCTTGTTTTTCCATGATTGTTGTAGCAATCTGAGTGTGTTCTATTTTTTTGTTATGCTCTACTTCTTGACCACGACATTAAACATTAATCCATGTGATTTAATATAAGGTGAAGAAAACATGTGTAAGAATTGAAGAATAGAGCTTTTAATACTAACAGTTGCCCCGAAGGTGCAAGGGAAGCTAGAGGGTGTTTTTTTCTTTTCCCCTTTTATAGTAGTGTGCAAATTTAACATAATTTAAGATTAAGTATATTGAATAAAATTTAAATGTAAATTTATCAAAGATATTTTATCTTAATAAAGGAAAAAAAAATTGTAGGTGGTCTGGTCTTACTTTGGGGTAACAGGTATAAGAAAAAAGGTAAGCATGTAAAATTTGATGACTTGTGGATGGGTCCCTACTCCATTGACTAATGAATTAGGGAGCATAATTTATTTTTGAGAAACTTGGATGGTGAAATAATGGATCTGTCAGTCAATGGCAAACATCTGAAGTAATTCTTAGATTGAGTCGATTCACAACTATGTACATAATTATATAGTGTTTTGTCCTTTGTTATTTAGTCGCTTTGTTGCCCCTCTAATTTGGGATTTATTTGTATAGTTTCCCTTTGTGTTTTTTTTTGTGTTCATTATTAGATCCACTTGATTTATTTTCGTCACGTCTACCATGGTTTTGTTGAGCCTTCATAAGTGTTTATTGATAAATTATTATGTCTTGACTCTATGACCCAATGGATTGGCACCTAGTCTTATATTTTAGGGTGCTTTGAACACCCATAGGGGGTATGCATCCTTGGGTGAGAGCTAATGTTAGTTTCCAAAATTTTACTAAATTAAATGGACACTTATCAAGTATTAATATATATTTTTTTACTCAATTATAGTTTTCAAGTGCCTTTGCTCTGTCAAATAATCTAAGTGAGTTTATGTTCTTCAGTTTGAGAAACCCTCATTCTAATTTCCTTGGCATAGAACCCATGATTTAAAAGTAATCATAAATGGGAGAAATTTTAATATGTTGTCGGCTTAGTTTCATTATTTATACTAAGGCTTGGTGGTTTTTATTAACATGACCAACCCTTAGTCAAAATTTCCATGTTTGGTCCCTTTTACTTCATGTAGCGTAGTCCCTTTTATTAAATTAAAATGGTATGGATAATGCTCATGGTCCATTTCATTTGTTAGCATGGTCTGAATAAATCTTGATCCCATTTTTTAATGCTTAGCATAGAAGTCCACAGGTCCTTTTCCTTCAGGCATTTGGCCCATGAAAAAATCCTGACAAAAGTTAATTATCTGGATAAAATGTCGAAGGATTAATTTCTCCTGCAAAAGTGTCAAGCTCAATTTTTTTAGTAAAAGTGATCAATTTCAAATCTTTCAGGAAAATTATAGAGCTCAAATGCTTTAGAGAAATTATTTTAGATAAAATGTCTGAAATAATTATCTTGACCAAAAATATTGTGGAACAATTATCCCAACACAAAAATGTCAAAGACAAGAATCCTGAGGACCCAAGGGCTATAGACAAATAGGGATATTGAAGATAGAAAAATAGACGACAAAGGTATCAAAATATAAAGACCCAAAAATAATGCCCTAGGCTTGAAACTTGGTAATTTGCCTTGTTTATTTTGAGCTAATCATAGCTGAGTTGGTGGATAATGATCGAAAGGTGCATGTCGATGTGGAGGAAGATGATCACATGACATGTGAATAATGTTGAACAGTCAAAAGTTCTAAGATCCCCATGATAGTGATAAGTGTCACCATATAGGAGGTCTTCCTAATGATCCAATAGAACACATGGATCAATAAATGTCAAAAGACCTCTAGAGGACATGTGTTGAATTCTTCATGAATAGAACTATCAATGTGATGGCCACGTGAATATCTATGATGCTTGCATGAACAATTTTTGATAGGCATATGGAAATCCAAGTTAAGATTCAATACATACTTGGCTTATATGGCTTAAATTTTATGGTCACATGAATGTCAAAGATGTTAATGTGGATGTTAAATGATGGGTGCGTGGATGTCAAATTTAAGTCATAAAAATCAATCATCCATTGGAAATTCAATTTTATGGTTATTTGAACATCATTAATGGTCATGCAAATGTCAAATGATGGATGCATGAATGCCAAATTTAATCCATAATGGATAGCCAGTGGCATCTAATCATGGAAAATCAAATCAATAGTCTGCATTTGATCATGCAGATCAAAGATCCTGTACAAAGTTACTTTGTGGAATTTTCACCATTGACAACAAATTGACTAGGAAAATTGTGTATGAGTTATGGTGGATGTACAAGAATTCTAGGTTTTTAAAATAAATTAAAAATTTAATCGAAGAGACATGATTCCCTATATCCAAAAGCTCATGATTTATCTCCCAAAGACACTGTAAAAGACACATATGTTGAACATTTAGATGTCACTAGTTTTTTGTAGGTACATTTGAAGTTTATGACTTGTGGATGGAATGTGTATTTTGACATTTAGTAGTAGAGATGGACACTTTGAAATAAAATGTAATAAAGATGTATCACTTGAAACCTATTGACATTATTGTTATGATTTTTGCATACTAATATAAGGGATTTTATATTCATAAAATTGATGCCCTCTTTGCAAATCTCAGGTAAATCCTATATGAGAAGGGAAGTTATAACAATGAAAAGTCTATGTTTAGTGCATTATAGTTTGAAATGGATTTACTAACCCCTTATGTGCTCATTTCAGAGTTCCCTTGGGAGACTTATCAGGGGGACTATAAGAGCCAATTGCATAAATTGCAAACAACCAAGTGGAATCAAAATTTCTCCAATAAGTCAAAAATGAAATAATTCATTTATGCATGAAAAAATAAACAAGTGGGAAACCCTGAAAAGGCAAATTTGCAAGAAGAAAATATAAAAATTACTAAATGTGAAAAGGCAAGTTGGAGCCAATGGGTAAAAAGGTAGAATGACCTAAGACTTTTGCATTTTTCATTATTGTGTTTGCCCAAAGCTTCTCCATGGAAAGATATTGCAGGTTTACAAGTCTAAGGTGGGCCACTTCAAAAAAGATCATTAAAAGGGCCGGGGATCCATAATGTTCCCAGGGAATCATGGTATAATTAGGTTGTTCCATTGCATGTATGAGATGGAGGGCATCTGTCTATAAGTTTCTAGCTATGTAGGTATGTGGTAAGAAACATCCCCAGATAGTTGCACATAAATATAAATTTTATTCATCTCTCTACCATGAATATTCTCTTTCCAACTCGTGTGAAAGCATTTTCAATCAAGAGATAAAATATTTTGCTTCATATATTCATCAATCTTTGCAGATGCAGTTGGAGTTATGATTTTTATTGCAAATGGAAGAAGATTTAAGGCATGACAAGGGAATATTTTCCATTTGGAAGCATCTTGGTGTGCTTGAAATTTTATTTTGTGCTTTTGAAAATTGTGACCCACAGTCCTAGATATGCAAGTGTATAAATAGGGGACTTCTCCTTTATTCAAATGTTGTTGTTGGTCCTTTTTTTTTTTTTTGTGTGTTCATTTTCTCTAAGTCTAGGATCTATAGAAATTATTTTGGGATCAATTGTTATGTGTAGATTTTCTCTCCCTTGATAAAGTGGTTGCATCTATACATCCATTAACAATATTTTTAGACCATGTTTATGTCTCCCTTAAAAAAAGATCAATCTCAACATGATTGTCTCCATGGCATCATTTTGAAATAATGAATAGTAAAATTTATTTTCAAGTTAATGAAAATGTTGGTGGTTCTTTGCGATTTCCTATGAATGAAGTGTAGCAACATGTTTTACAAGAAATTTTGATTGGACATTTATATTTGTGCTCACTCCTGATTGTCATTTTGTGCATATATTTAGATTATAAACTCTCTATGCATTACTTCAGGATAGGTTGTTGAATAAATTGTTAGGGTACCCTAGGTTTATGGATATGACAGGGAAAAGCATTTGAAAGATTAGTTTCAGTGTATGTTCTAGTCTCTCAGGGGTCATTTGGTATTTTTTGTTATCTTATATTTGAATTTTTTCTCCATCTTTGCTAAGGAATATTGTCATGAAATAATGCAAGATACCTTATTGGTTGGAAACCACCATCACACAACTCTCTTTATTTATAATCTTCTAACCTATCTTACCATAAAAATAACACAATGTTTATATATTTTAAGTGTTATTTGCCCTTGAAAATGCATAATATCTTGCATATTTGAAACCTATTTACAGTTTGTGTTTTAAATTCTAGTATTGTAGTCTTTTATTCAACCCCTGTTGTTGAAGATTATATAAAATGAATATTTTAGTCTCTTTCAATCTATTTTTTGTAGCTTGTATATGACTTAGAGGATTTATGCATTTCATGTGACAACCCTTCACGAGTGAAGTGTGCAAACTTGCTTATGCCTTGGTCATATTTGTTCTTTGTGCCAAGAATCCCCAAGGAGATTGAATTGAAGATCTCTCCATGTCAGCAAGCTATCCCATAAGTTCTCTCACCTTGGTTCAGGGAGAGTCAGAAGTAACAGGGAGCAGACCATACCCTTTGTAAGTGTCTCTCAATCATTTTCTACATTTGGTCTAGTCTTGATGCTAAACCCTTTCCGAGCTATGATGACATATGAGCAAGTTTATTCATCTTTGCTTGTAATTTTTCTTTCAAGTGTGGAAATCCGAGTGTACAAGGTGTACCACTGGGAACCAATAGATGTTATAGGTCTTATTAGGCCTACTAAGCCTAGATAGCAATTTTAAATTAAAGGTAATATTTTGTAAGGTTGGGTCTTTTGTATGAAGTGGAATAACATTATTTACTCTATTAAGATTCCTTTGAAGACAAAAATGCCTTGAGATTGCTTAATAAATTTAAACGATGATATTAAAAGAACCTAGTTAAGTAGGATTCATGCACTATTAGGTGATGAGAACATTATTAGCTAGACCACTGTCATCATTATTCAATGATAATTTAGATAATCTAAAGGATGGGCATGTATAATCATTTCTTATGGGCTTGAAAAATACTTATTGTGTTCATTTATATTGATAACTCAATCAAGTTAATAATAAAAGGATCATGGAAACCCATTAATTGTATCATTGACTGCTTGGACCCATTTTGAATCCATTACAGTTTATATTCCCTATCATGCTAATTTTAGAATACAATTTTGTATTTTTGAATTTATCACCACATGATTATTGTATTGTTCATGTTAAATATATTTGATTTTATATTATGTCCTTTTCTAATATATATTGAAATGTGTACATGATTATTTTATTTCTCTTGCTAGTATACCATGATGAAAACTGTGTTATTATATTTTCATTTCACGTGGATTATGGACATGATTTTTATAACTGACTTTGTTTAGCTCTATATGATTATCTATAAATATTTTGATGAATTCTACATTATCATGTGATTAGTGTATTTTCAATGTTACGTATTGCTTTACTTATTACTGAAATTATAAGATGATTTATGCATTTATATGATTGGACATTAAAGTATAATATATATGATTGAATATCAATTTTTTATTCATGTATGTAGCATGTTTAACTACCTATAATGGGTATAAATAGGGGTTGGATATGTGATTGATATATTTCATATAGATACCAGTCAATATGTATCCTATGATTTATGTGACCATAACAAAGATCATAGTATTATGTGAAAATGTTATGAGTTTGTATGTTGAATTACTATTTTATAAATTACATTAATATTTTAATAGGTATAATAAGTGTACAAGCAGCAATAGTTTTGATATTATATAATTATTGTTTTATAAATTATATAAATGTTTTGACAGGTGTAATGAGTATACAAGTAGCACAAATTCAAAATAGAAAGAGGAACAAGGAGTTTAACATTGACCCACAGACCATAGTTATTCTAGATATGCCATATGAGCCTTGTACTAGCGTGAATGTTGCTTATTTGACCTTTACATGCTTTCACGATATCATGCTCTAGAAACATTCTTATTGATTTCATAAACCTTAAACTGCATATGACGTAGTACCTTCATAAAAACATTCACCTTACATTGTTTGTTTTTATGAGGGAACATTTACCAAGACTTGAATTTGCAAGAAATATTAAAACCTTAAATTTCCAAAATCCTAAAATCGTTTACTTGCAGTTTCCTTCACCAGAAATTGGGTGCCTTACGAAACGTGAACCGATTATGCAATTTAGAAAGGAATATCACTCATGATGGCATTCTTTTCAAAAGGGGGAAGTGGAGTTGTAAGCATAGAGTCTACATATGTTCATCTTTGAGAGTTTGCCAACCCCAGTTGGAAACAAATAGCATCATCTATGAAGTGCTTGTAAAACAATAGGTAGTCAACATGCATAGAATAAAGACCTCCAATTCAAGATAGCAAAGAAAAAGATTGATATATACAACCAAAAAAAAATTACTCCCCATATTTGTGCCTCTAGTTTGCCTATAAAATTTGCCATCAAACTCGAGGCATGCTAGATAAAAAACCAGATTAGGCAACTTGATAATAAAATCAATTTTTTGATAATTGAATTTTTCTTTGAGTAAAGTGAAGTAAAGCATTCGACCAAAAAACAATCAGGATATTGGGCTATAGGCTATCCACATCAAAAGTGAATAAGAGCATGTTAGCGGGAGGAACAAGACCATGCAAGTCCTTGATCAAAGAAATAGAGCCAACTAAATGGTTTTTCTGTTTCAATAACAAAGGAATCAGAATGTAATGAATCCACTTAGAACCTTTCTCCATTATCAATTACCTGCAATAAGAGCATATGGAGTGGCAAGTAAAAGAAAATGACATTCTCCCTTCTATGTAGCAATTATGCAAGAATTTTTCAATCAAATGTTGCTTTAAAATAAATGTAAAAAATGGTTTCTATTGTTTACAAAAATCTTTCTAATAATGAAAGTCTTATGCATGCAGTTAGTGTAGATTGAATTCTATACGAAAATGAGTGTTTAAAGATCGAATCCTTAGACTGCACAGGCTGCTACCAATGTTATAACTATAATATCTCCATAAACTAAAAAAGTTGAAGGAGAAAATAAGAAGATATAAAAATAGAAAATAGAACAGAGGCAAAATAGATTGCTACGGCAATACTGAAAACAAGAATCTTATTGATTTTCTTAAATATCTTGATCTTCTTGATCTTGCTGCTACAATACTGCGCCCAAGAGATCTTTAAATAGATTTTCTTGGCAAATCAAACTAAGAATAGACTAATCCTTAACTAATCTAAAACTAACTTCAACTGCTACTACATGCAAGTTGAGCAAGGTGTAAGACTGTTGTTTAACTATTTGAAATAACTGATCTCTAACTCTTTGTTAACTGTTGTGCATGCATGAGAAGGAGTAGATAGAAGAGGGAGGTGCAACAGGCAATTAAGTGCAAAGTGGGGAAATTATCTCTTGTTAATCTTCAGTTTCTAACACTCCCCCTTAATTTCTACCACTAACTACTTTAGCATTTACAATGCCTTAATTTTGTCTTAGACAATCAAAGGTCTCCATTGCTAATGCCTTTGTGAATATATCTCCCAATTGGTCTTCAAATCTACAAAATTCTAGATGGATTTCTCCATTGTTCACTAACTCTCTGATAAAATGAAATTTTGTATCAATGTGCTTGCTCCTCTTATGAAAAACATGATTTTTTGATAATGCAATTGTTGATTTATTGTCACAAAAGATTGGTGTTGACTCCTTCTATGCTTGTAATAAATCTATCAATATTCTCCTCATCCAAGTTGCTTGACATGATGTTGATGTGGTTGTTACATACTCTGCTTCAGCTGATGAAAGTGTCTTGATAGATTACTTTTTGGATGTCGATGTGACCACCCCTATTCCTAAAAGAAAGGCGTGTCCAAAAGTACTCTTCCTATCATCAATGCTACCTGCAAAATCACTATCAATTTAACCAATCAAACTAAAATTTTTAGTTATGGAATATAAAATTCCATATTATTTTGTTCTTGCCACATATCTCAATATCTTTTTTCCAACTTGCCAATGTGATTATTTTGGTGACTCCATGAGTCTAGAGATTAAACTGACCCCATACATGATATCTGGTCTTGTAGATATAAGATACATCAAACTGCCAACTAGTCTTTTGAATGTTGTAGAATCAACATTAGACCCTTTGTCTTCTTTGCTAATTTTGGTCCCTGTAACAACTGGTGTAGGTGCTGGTTTACAATTTAGCATCTTAAGCATATTTAGTTTGACAAATAAAAATTCCCTTCTCTGATTGTACAATTTCTATGCCCAAAAAATACTTCATTAATCCCAAATCTGTCATTTCAAATTCTTTCTTCATTGCTGATTTAAATGTGTCTATAGACAAATTTCTAGTGAAAATCAAATCATCAACATATAAACACACAATCAAAATCTGACCTTCTTTGTTGATTTTTGTGTACAATGTAGGCTCACTATTGCTTATGTTGAATCCATTGTTTGTCATGTATGAATCAATCATGTTATACCATGCTCTTGGTGCTTGCTTGAGACCATAAAGGGCCTTCTTCAATCTATAGACTTTTTCTTCATGTCCTTGCACTTCATAACCTGGTGGTTGTTTCACATACACTTCTTCATCTAGGAAACCATTCAAGAAAACTGATTTAACATCCATTTGATATACAAAGCAATTATTTTGAGTAGCTATTACTAAAACCATTTTAATAGTATCAAGTCTAGCAACTAGAGCAAATGTTTCATTATAATCAATTCCATATTCTTGTGCAAAACCTTTTGCTACTAACCTTTCCTTGTGCTTTTCAATATTTCCTTCTGCATCAAATTTAGTCTTATAAACCCATTTGACTCCTATACAATCCTTACCTTCAGGTAGATTAGTTAGATCCCATGTTTGATTTCTTTCAATGGCATTCATCTCTTCATCCATTGATTTTATCCAATGTTCCTCATTAATTCCTTCTTCATAATACATAGGATCATGAGTGAAAAGAGTAAAATTTGAACACAAATCTAACATCTTATCTTCTTGATTATAAATCTCATTCAATTTTCTCATTTTCTTACCTTTAAATCTTTATCTTAAAGTGGCAAGAGTTGGAGCTGATTCATCACTTACTTGTGACTTTAGAGTAGGATGACATGCATGACGAGACAAATCACCTTATTTTAAGCTCCTAGGTGTTCTTATTGGAGTGCTTGTTCTTTCTTGTGGAGAGGATTGATCACCTTGCAAATTTTGTTCTTCAAATTCTTCTTAATTTTGTGGAATTGGTGCTCCAATTGTGATGGTGCTACCATCCCATGCTTCTTCTTCCTTAAATTCAACATCTCTGCTAATAATCACTTGCTTCAAAATGGGGTTATACAACTTATTAGCCTTTGATTCTTCACTATAGCCCATAAAAATAGATTTATCATCTCTATCATCAAGTTTTCTACTCAATTTAGATGGTATAAGAGAATATGCAATACTACCAAATTTTTTGAAATGATGTACACTATGTTGCTTACCACTCCAACCTAGTTGTGGAATTCGATCTCTGACACTCTTTGTTGGGCTTCTATTCAGAATATACACTGCACATGCTACTGCTTCTGCCCAATATTCATTTGACAAGTGTTTGGCCTTCAACATGCTTCTAACCATCTCCATGATTATTCTATTCTTTCTTTCTACTACACCATTCTGTTGTGATGTGTACCTTGTAATCAGTTTCCTTTTAATGCCATGATATTTGCAAAAAACTTGAAATTCATTAGACATATATTCACCTCCTCTATCTGATCTAAGTACCTTGATGTAAAGACCACTCTACTTTTCAACCATAGCCTTGAATTCTTTAAGCTTTCCAAAGGCTTCAGACTTATTTTTGAGAAAATATATCCATGCCTTTCTGCTAAAGTCATCAATGAAGGTTATAAAATAAGAACTACCTCCAAATGATGGAATTTGCATTGGTCCACATAAATCACTATGAAATAGCTCCAATATTACCTTTGCTCTATAGGAGGCTCCTACTGGAAAGCTCTCTCTATGTTGTTTTGCAGGAATGTAACTTTCACATGAACTTCTTAGTTGTTCTATTGGTGGTAATCCCTTCACCATATTTTCCTTCAGTAACAAATTCAAACCTCCAAAATGTAAATGTCCATACCTTAAGTGCCATAGCCATGATTGGTCTAGATGCATGGTTTTGAAGTGGGCTTCCTCTTCTCCTTGGATGTACTGAATTTGAAGAGGGAACATTCGATTCTTGGTCATCTCCACTTTTCCTATCAACTAGTCACTTTGAAACTTGTCTAGTATTGTGCAAACATTATCCATAAAGGATACTCTGTAACTTTTCTATACTAACTGTACAACACTCATAAAAATATGCTTTAGTCTAGGTAAAAAATAAACATCATGTATAAACCTTCTTTCACCATTTTTTGCCAAAACATTTATTACTCCTTTACCCATTACATCCACTTTGTTATCATTTCCTAATTTCACTTCAGATTTTATGAAATCATCAAGACTAGCAAAAAATTCATTATTCCTTGTCATATGATTGCTGCATCCACTATCTAAGAACCAAATATATCTAGCTTTTTCTTGAGTAACATGACAAGTGAGAAATAAGCTTCCAGGATTAGAACTAGATTCACCAGGATTAGAACTAGATTCATTTGTGTAATTAGCATTCTGCTTGTCCACATATCCTTGTTTCTTTTTGCATTCACTTGCATAATGTCCATATTTTTTGTAGTAATAACATTGAATGTTAGATTTATCAAACCTCTATGAACTTTGCTGGAAGTGATTGTTGCCACGTCCTCTATTGTTGTAGTTTTGATTATTGTTTTCACCTTGATTTAGATTTTTCCTTCTAGTTTTGCCTCTGCCTCTTCCACTAAAATTTGACCTTCCTCTTCCTCTTCCTTTGCCAAATGGTACCTGTGACTTGAAAGCATTCTCAAGAAAAGTATTGTTATTCCTATTCATTCTGGATTCATGTGTTAACAAAGAACCCATTAATTCATCTACTGATAACCATTCCAAATCCTTGGTTTCCCCAATAGCTACAACTATTGCATCAAATTTACTAGGTAAACTCTTGAGTATTTTTTCTATGATCTTCTGATCTGTTATAGTTTCTCCATTAAATCTAATTTGATTCACTATATTCAACACTTGACCTATAAACTGGTTTATTGAATCTGAATCATTTATTTGCAAATTTTCAAAACTTCTCTTAAGAGATTGCAATTTAGAAATTTTTACCTTTGTATTACATTGATAGGTAGTCTCCAAGATTTTCCATGCCGATTTGGATCTCGTTGCAGCTGTAACTCTAAAAAAAATAGATTCATCCAATGCCTATTGGATTAGAAATAAAGCTTTTGCATCTTTTTCTTATTCTCTTTAAGCTCTTCCTTTTGTGCTCATGTTAATGCCTGATGGGCAACCTCATCCTGTGGTTCTACAAAATCATTCTCTACCAAATCCCAAACATCTTGTGAGCAAAACAATGTTCTCATTTTAATTGCCCAAAAATTGTAATTCTTACCATTGAAAATGAGAATTTGAGGCTGAAAAATATTGTTATTCATTTCCATGTCTCAAGCTGAAAGACCGCACCATAATATCACTCAAAATCAATCAGATGACAAAACTCTTCCGGTATTGACAACACTATGGCTACGGCTACACGTCCTTGCAATGTGCTTCACAAACAACAGTGATCTAATTTTATCTTCTTTTTTTTTGTTTCTCCTTAATGTTGTAGTCTCCTTTAGATCAAATTTAATAAAGATATTGTAGGCTGCAATAAATTTTTAAATTTTGCTGTAGAAGCCAAATAAACTGAACCACTTGAATGCTTTTATCTTCTCACGTGTGGGAACTATTCACAGTGCCAATAATCTAGTGTGCATGAATTTAAGGAGGGGAGATAGGCTGGCTGAGTGCTGACACTACTAAATTTGTAGAACTCACTTGTGTAGGCCTCCCAAGGTCTGCACTTCTTCACTCTAGTGCTTCAAACCTATGCTTCTTCTTTGAACGGCTACATGATTCTATTGTTTTGTCTTTTCTTCAACTCTTCGAGCTCTCCACGTCCCTCAACGGCTTTCTCTATAGACTCCTTTCTACTGTACATCACCTATTCCACTTGACTATTGCGCTTTTCCTTTTCTGGCTCTGATAGCAATTTGAAGGAGAAAATAAGAGCATATAAAAATAGAAAATAGAACAAAGACAAAATAGATTGCTACAGCAATGCTGAAAACAAGAATTTTATTGATTTTCTTGAATCTCTTGATCTTCTTGATCTTGCTGCTATAATACTACACCCAAGAGATATTTAAATAGATTTTCTTGGTGAATCAAACTAAAAATAGACTAATTCTTAACTAATCTAAAACTAACTTCAACTGCTACTGCATGCAAGCTGAGTAAGGAGTAAGACTGTTGTTTAACTATTTGAACTAACTGATCTGTAACTTTTTGTTAACTATTGTGCATGCATGAGAAGGAGCAAATAGAAGAGGGAGGTGTAATAGGTAGTTAAGTGTGAAGTGGAGAAATTATCACCTATTAATCTTCATTTTCTAACAAAAGTAGCCAAAAGAAATGAAGAATTGGGATTTGCAACCAATATTCTGCTTCGTAATTCACCCAAAGGATTTTCCTTTTCGAGAATGTTGGGGTGAGCTATTGCCAAGCTAGTTAGAAGTAGCATAGCAAAAATAATAGTCTCAGTTGTCATGATTAAAAAGATGACAGGAAGACCTGTGTGATTTGAATGGGTGACTGATAACTGATATGGTAAACCTTTCTTATAATAGTACATAGAGATGAGCTCATGCCGTCAATCAAATGAGGTGGTTGCACGTACTTCCAGTCTTTCCCTAGCAACTTCTTGACCATGACATTAAACATTAGTCCATGTGATTTAATATAGGGTGAAGAAAACACGTGTAAGAATTGAAGAACAAAGTTTTTAATACTAATAGTTGCCCCGAAGGTGCAAGGGAAGTCGGAGGGTGTTTTTTTCTTTTGAAGGAAATAAAGAAATAATACAGCAAAAATAAAATAATAGACAAAATTCAGATTGCTACAACAATTCTAGAAAACACAAGAATTTTATTAGTCTTTCTTGAATCTTGTAGATCTTCTTGATCTTGCTTGTTACAATACTACCCCCATGAGTCCTTTAAATAGATTTAAAAACAAAAAATAATTAGAAAAGCAAACTAAAGACTAATTTTAGTCTTTACATGCAAACTACTTAACTCTCGAACTACTTGAACTAACTGTTTGATAACTATTGTGCATGCATGAGGAGTGGAGAAATTATCTCCAGTCTCTAACACTCCCCCTTAATTTCTACCACTAACTACTTCAACATTTAAAATGCCTAAATTTTTCTTAGATAATCAAAGGTCTCCTTTGCTAACATCTTTGTGAATATATCTACCAATCATGTAGAATACACCACCTTGCAAAATACATCACCTTATATGTGGAATACACCACCTTGCGAAATGCATCACCTTATATGTGGAATACACCACCTTGCAAAATACATCACCTTATATGTGGAATACACCATCTTACGAAATACATCACCTTATATGTGCATTACACCACCCTATGAAATACATCGCCTTATATGTGGATTACACCAACTTGCGAAATACATTGCCTTATATGTGGAATACACCACCTTGAAAAATACATCACCTTATATGTGGAATACCCTACCTTTTGAAATACATCGCCTTATATGTGGAATACACCATCTTTCAAAATACATCGCCTTATATGTGGATTACACCACCTTGCGAAATACATCACCTTATATGTGGATTACACCACCTTGCGAAATACATCGCCTTATATGTGGAATACACCACCTTGCAAAATACATCACCTTATATGTGGAATACACCACCTTGCAAAATACATCACCTTAAATAGAATTGTTCCCCTAATTTTAAAAAATTAAATTTTTGTTACTAGCTTTCACGCTGTAAATACTTGAATCTTTTGACCTCACCAGCTCTAAATTTGTCCAAAAATTCTATGAAAGTGTCCAAATATAATGTGACTGAGTTTGTTGTAGGTGGTATATTTCAAAGAAACTAAAGCATCCAACTATGCCAAAGATCCGTATGATGCACTACTGTGCATTGACTTTCCTGTGTCCAGCTACACCAAAGATCCATGTAACGTGCTGTTGTGTGAAGCTTGCATCGAATATCTTCTGCCAACTGCTCTTGTCTAGTTGGCCTTACTGTTCACCTGATGATTCTGTGGCTAAAGTATCCTTTCACCTTGCTAGATGGCCTTCAAATCTACTGGTTCTCCATGCCGTTGCACCATCCCAAGCTTCTTTCCCACAGTCTCTTGCCTGGGTTGTTGCATTGACTTTTGTGCAAGCTCAGACCTGTGCTCTCAAATTTTGTCATCTCACCTCACGCCAAACTACTACTGTTGCATCCACGCTGGCTCTGATACCAATTTGAAGGTAAAACTAAGCAAAAAAAATAGAAAATAAAAATAGAAACCCTCAGATTGCTACGGCAATCATAAAAACAAGATTTTATTAATCTTTCATGAATCTTGCAGATCTTGCTTTCTTACTTCCAATTACAGAGCTATGCCCTCCAAAATTGTTGTAGCAATCCAAATTTTTTCTGTTATTTTTTTTTTTTTATATGGTTTCTTTATTGCCTTCAAATTGGTATCAGAGCATATAAAAATAGAGCACACTTAGATTGCTACAACAATCATGAAAAAAATAGATTTTATTGATCTTTCTTGATCTTGCTTATCTTCTTGATCTTGTTTGTTACAATACTGCACCCATGAGTCCTTTAAATAGATTTGAAAACAAACAATAATTATAAAATCAAATTGAAGACTAATTTTAGTTTTTGCATGCAAACTACTTAACTCTCTAAGTGCTTGAACTAACTGTTGTGCATGCATGAGAAGGAGTGGAGAAATTATCTCCAGTCTCTAACATCTTTTTCCCTTTTATATTAGTGTGCACATTAAACATAATTTAAGATTAAGTATATTGGATAAAATTTAAATGTAAATTGGTCAAAGATATTTTATCTTAATAAAGGGCAAAATTTATGTAGGTGGTTTGGTCCTACTTTGGGGTAATATGTATGAGAAAAAAGGTAAGCATGGAACATTTGATGACTTGTGGATGGGTCCCTACTCCATTGAATAATGAATTATGGAGCATAATTTATTTTTAAGAAACTTGGATGGTGAAATAATGGATCTATTAGTCAATGGCAAACATCTGAAGTAATTCTTAGATTGAGTCGATTCACAACTATGTACATAATTATCTAGTGTTTTATCCTTTATTTTTTAGTCGCTTTGTTTCCCCTCTAATTTGGGATTTATTTGTATAGTTTCCCTTTGTATTTTTTTGTGTGTTCATTATTAGATCCAATTGATTTATTTTCATCAAGTCTACCATTGTTTTTTTGAGCCTTCATAAGTGTTTATTGATAAATTATTATGTCTTCACTATGTGACCCAATAGATTGGCACCTGGTCTTATATTTTAGGGTGCTTTGAACACCCATAGGGGGTATGCATCCTTGGGTGAGAGCTAATGTTAGTTCCAAAAATTTTACTAAATTAATTGGACCCTTATCAAATATTAATATATAATTTTTTACTCAATTCTAGTTTTCAAGTGCCTTTGCTCTGTCAAAAGATCTAAGTGAGTTTATGTTTCTTTAGTTTGAGAAACCCTCATTCTAATTTCCCTAGCATAGAACCCATGATTTAATAGTAATCATAAATGGGAAAATTTTTAATATGTTGTGGGCTTAGTTTTATTTTTTATACTAAGGCTTGGTGCTGTTTACTAACATTACCAACCCTTAGTCAAAATTTTCATGTTTAGTCCCTTTTATTTCATGTAGCCTAGTCCCTTTTATTAAATTAAAATGGTATGGATAATGCTCATATTCCATTTCATTTGTTAGCATGGTCTGAATAAATCTTGATACCCTTGTTTTATGCTTAGCATAAAATTCCACAGGTCCTTTTCCATTAGGCATTTTGCCCATGCAAAAACCCTGACAAAAGTTAATTATCTCGATAAAATGTCGAAGGATTAATTTCTTCAGCAAAAGTGTCAAGCTCATTTTTTTAAGTAAAAGTGATCAATTTCAAATCTTTCAGGAAAATTATAGAGCTCAAATGCTTTAGAGAAATTATTTTAGATAAAATGTCTGAAATAATTATCCTGACCAAAAATATTGCGGAACAATAATGACAAAGACAAAAGTCCTGAGGACCCAAGGGCTGAAGACAAATAGCGATATTGAAGATAGAAAAACTAACGACAAAGGTATCAAAATATAAAGACCCAAAAATAATGCCCTAGGATTGAAACTTGGTAATTTGCCTTGTTTATTTTGAGCTAATCATAGCTGAGTTGGTGGATAATGATTGAAAGGTGCATGCCAATGTGGAGGAAGATGATCACATGACATGTGAATAATGTTGAACAGTCAGAAATTCTAAGAGCCCCATGATAGTTATAAGTGTCACCATATAGGTGGACTTCCTAATGATCCAATAGAACACATGGATCAATAAATGTCAAAAGACCTCTAGAAGACATGTGTTGAATTCTTCATGAATAGAACTAGCAATGTGATGGCCACGTGAATGCCTATGATGGCTGCATGAACAATTTTTGATAGGCATATGGAAATACAAGTTAAGACTCAATACATACTTGCCTATATGGCTTAAATTTTATGGTCACATGAATGTCAAAGATGTTAATGTGGATGTTAAATGATGGGTGCGTGGATGTCAAATTTAAGTCATAAAAATTAATCATCCATTGGAAATTAATTTTTATGGTTATGTGAACATCATTAATGGTCATGCAAATGTCAAATGATGGATGCATGAATGTCAAATTTAATCCATAATGGATAGCCAGTGGCATTTAATCATGGAAAATGAGATCAAAACCCTACATTTGATCATGCAAATCAAAGATCCTATACAAAGTTAGTTTGTGGAGTTTTCACCATCAACAACAGATTGACTAGGAAAATTGTGTATGAGTTATGCTGGATGTACAAGAATTCTAGGTTTTTAAAATAAGCTAAAAATTTGATCGAAGAGACATGAGTCCCTATATCCAAAAGCTCATGATTTATCTCCCAAAGACATTGTAAAAGACACATATGTTGAACATTTAGATGCCACTAGTTTCTTGTAGGTACACTTGAAGTTTATGACTTGTGGATGGAATGTGTATTTTGACATTCAGTAGTAGAGATGGACACTTTGCAATAAAATGTAATAAAGATGTATCACTTGAAACCTATTGGCATTATTGTTATGCTTTTTGCATACTAATATAAAGGATTTTATATTCATAAAATTGATGCCCTCTTTACAAATCTCAGGTAAATCCTATATGAGAAGGGAAGTTATAAGAATGAAAAGTCTATGTTTAGTGCATTATAGTTCGAAATGGCTTTACTAACCCCTTATGCACTAATTTGAGAGTTCCCTAGGGAAACTTCTCAGGGGGGAATATAAGAGCCAATTGCATAAATTGCAAACAACCAAGTGGAATCAAAATTTCTCCAACAAGTCAAAAATGAAATAATGCATTTATGCACCAAAAAAATAAATAAGGGGGAAACCCTAAAAAGGCAAATTTGCAAGAAGAAAAGATACAAATTACTAAATGTGAACAGGCAAGATGGAGCCAAAGGGTAAAAAGGTAGAATGACCTAAGTCTTTTGCATTTTTATTATTGTGTTTGCCCAAGCTTCTCCATGGAAAGTTATTGCAGTTTTACAAGTCCCAGGTGGGCCACTTTAAAAAAGATCATTCAAAGGGCCATGGATCCATAATATTCCCAAGGAATCATGGTATAATTAGGTTGTTCCATGACATGTATGAGATGGAGGGCATCTATCTATAAGTTTATAGCTATGCAGGTAAGTGGTCAGAAACATCCCTAGATAGTTCCACATAAATATAAATTTTATTCATCTCTCTACGAGGAATATTCTCTTTCCAGCTCATGTGAAAGCATTTTCAATCAAGAGATAAAAGATTTTGTTTCATATATTCATCAATCTTTGTAGATGTAGTTGGATTTATGATTTTGATTACAAATGGATGAAGATTTAAGGCATGACAAGGGAATATTTTCTATTTGGAAGCATCTTGGTGTACTCGAAATTTTATTTTATGATTTTGAAAATTGTGACCCAAAGTCCTAGATATGCAAGTGTATAAATAGGGGACTTCTCCTTTATTCAAATGTTGTTGTTGGTCCTTTTTTTTCATGTTCATTTTCTCTAAGTCTAGGATCTGTAGAAATTATTTTGGGATCAATTGTTATGTGTAGATTTTCTCTCCCTTGCTAAAGTGGTTGCATCTATACATCCATTAACAATATTTTTAGAGCATGTTTATGTTTCCCTTTAAAAAAGGGCAATCTCACCATGCTTGTCTCCATGGCATCATTTTGAAATACTGATATGTAAAATTTATTTTCAAGTGAATGAAAATGTTGGTGGTTCTTTGCTATTTCCTATGAATAAAGTGTAGCAACATGTTTTACAAGAAATTTTGATTGGACATTTATATTTGTGCTCACCCCTGATTGTCATTTTGAGCATATATTTAGATTATAAATTCTCTATGCATTACTTCAGGATAGGTTGTTTAATAAATTGTTAGGGCACCCTAGGTTTATGGATATGACAAGGAAAAGCATTTGAAAGATTAGTTTCATTGTATGTTCTAGTCTCTGAGGGATCCTTTGGTATTTTTCATTATCTTATATTTGAATTTTTTCTCCATCTTTGCTAAGGAATATTGTCATGATATAATGCAAGATACCCTATTGTTGGGAAACCACCATCACACCACTCTCCTTATTTTTAATCTTCTAACCTATCTTACCCTAAAAATAACACAATGTTTACAAATTTTAACTGTTTTAAATTCTTCTATTGTAGTCTTTTATTCAACCCCTGTTGTTGAATATTCTATAAAATGAATATAGTAGTCTCTTTCCATCTATTTTTTGTAGCTTGTAGATGACTTAGAGGATTTGTGCATTTCATGTTACAACCCTTCACGACTGAAGTGTGAAAAATTGGTTATGCCTTGGTCATATTTGTTCCTTGTGCCAAGAATCCCCAAGGATATTGCATTGAAAAATCTCTCCATGTCATCAAGCTACCCCATAGGTCCTCTCACCTTGGTTCAGGAAGAGTCAGAAGTAACAGGGAGCAGACCATACCCTTTGTAAGTGTCTCTCAATCATTTTCTACATTTGGTCTAGTCTTGATGCTAAACGCTTTCCCAACTATGATGACACATGAGCAGGTTTTTTCATCTTTTCTTGTTATTTTTCATTCAAGTGTGGAAATCTGAGTGTACAAGTTGTACCACTGCGAACCAATAGATGTTATAGGTCTTATTAGGCCTACTAAGCCTAGATAACAATTTGAAATTAAAGGTAATATTTTGAAAGATTGGGTCTTTTGTATGAAGTGGAATAACATTATTTACTCTATTAAGATTCCTTTGAAGACAAAAATGCCTTGAGATTGCTTAATAAATTTAAACGATGATATTAAAAGAACCTAGTTAAGTAGGATTCATGCACTATTAGGTGATGAGAACATTATTAGCTAGACCACTGTCATCATTATTCAATGATAATTTAGATAATCTAAAGGATGGGCATGTATAATCATTTCTTATGGGCTTGAAAAATACTTATTGTGTTCATTTTTATTGATAACTCAATCAAGTTAATAATAAAAGGATCATGGAAACCCATTAATTGTATCATTGACTGCTTGGACCCATTTTGAATCCATTACAGTTTATATTCCCTATCATGCTAATTTTAGAATACAATTTTGTATTTTTGAATTTATCGCCACATGATTACTGTATTGTTCATGTTAAATATATTTGATTTTATATTATGTCCTTTTCTAATATATATTGAAATGTGTACATGATTATTTTATTTCTCTTTCTAATATACAATGATGAAAATTGTGTTATTATATTTTCATGTCACGTGGATTATGGACATGATTTTTATAATTGACTTTGTTTAGCTCTATATGACTATCTATAGATATTTTGATAAATTTTACATTATCATGTGATTAGTGTATTTTGAATGTTATGTATTGCTTTACTTATTACTGAAATTATTAGATGATTTATGCATTTATATGATTGGACATTAAAGTATAATATATGATTGAAAATCAATTTTTTATTCATGTATGCAACATTTTTAACTACCTATAATGGGTACAAATAGGGGTTGGATATGCGATTGATATATTTCATATAGATACTAGTCAATATGTATCTTATGATTTATGTGACCATAACAAAGATCATAGTATTATGTGAATATGTTATGAGTTTGTATCTTAAATTACTATTTTATAAATTAGATGAATATTTTAATAGGTATATTAAGTGTACAAGCAGCAATAATTTTGATATTTTATAATTATTGTTTTATAAATTATATAAATGTTTTGACAGATGTAACGAGTATATAAGTAGCATATGTTCAACATAGAAAGAGGAACAAGGAGTTTAACATTGACCCACAGACCATAGTTATTCTAGATATGCCATATGAACCTTGTACTAGCGTGAATGTTGCTCTAAAAACATTCTTATTGATTTTAAAAACCTTAACCTACATATGATGTAGTACCTTGATAAAAAAATTCACTTACATTGTTTATTTTTATGAGGGAACATTTACCAATACTTGAATTGGCAAAAAATAATAAAACCCTAAATTTACAAAATCCTAAAATCGTTTACTTGCACTTTCATTCGCCATAAATTACGTGACTTATGAAATGTGGACCAATTATGCAATTTAGAAAGTTATATCACTCATGATTGGATTCTTTTCAAAAGGGGGAAGTGGAGTTGTAAGCATAGAGTCTACATATGTTCCTCCTTGAGAGTCTGCAAAACCCAGTTGGAAACAAAACAACATCATCTATGAACCACTTGTAAAATAAAAGGTAGTCAATATGCATAGAATAAAGACCTCCAATTCAAGATAGCAAAGAAAAAGATTGACATAGACAATGAAAAAATATTACTGCCCATATCTGTGCCTCTGGTTTGCCTATAAAATTTGCCATCAAACTCGATGCATGCTGGATAAAAACCTGATTAGGAAACTTGATAACAAAATCAATTTTTTGAAAATTGAATTTTTCTTTGAGTATAGAGAATTAAAGAATTCGGGCCAAAAAGAGTCAGGATGTTAGGCTATAGGCTCTTGACATCAAAAGTGATTAAGAGCATGTCAGTCAGCAAAATAAGACCATGTAAAATAAAGTGATTAAGTACATATGGAGTGGCAAGTAAAATAAAATGACATTCTCCCTTCTATGTAGCAATTAATCAAGAATTTTTTAATTAAATGTTGCTCTACAATCAATGTAAAAAATGGTTTCTATTGTTTTAAAAAAAAGCTTTCTAATAACGAAAGTCTTATGCACGTAGTTAGTTTAGATTGAATTCTATATGAAAATGAGTGTTTTCAGATCGAATCTTTGCACTACAAGGATGCTGTCATCATCAACTGAAAAGAAAAATTGGGGATTACTATTCAACCATAGATATAAATATGTCGTTGCCAATGTTATTACTTTAATAACTCCGTAAATTGAAAAAACAGCCACAAGAAATGAAGAATTGGGATTTGCAACCAATATTCTACTTCGTAATTCACCCATGTTAGATTTATGATCAAAATTGAAATAAATAAAATTGCAACACAATGAATAATGAACACAAATGGATAAATCTGATTTAATCTTCTAAAGTCTGCTCTTTATAAATATACTTGTTATTGAATATATCTATCTTGAACAATGAGAAAGCATTATATATACAAGTGAGAAGAAAGAGACACATCTCTTCAATCTCCCTTTTGGCAAAGAGACACAAATATTCAATCTCTTTGTTGGCCTTCATCAATAGTTCAAGACATTGGGTTGGAAGTAGGAACTTGAAGCTGCTCCTCCAACATCAACTCTCCCTCTCAGCTAGGGAGGATACTTCCAGCTACATAAGACATGTCACCTCATTGTGATGTAAATGACACTGGATGACATCCATCTGGCTCTCTTAGAGTGTGGAATCAAGATATTTCACCTCACACTTCTCTCATAGAGAAGAACTCATGATCAAGGGATTTCACCTCAAACTTCTCTCTTAGAGAAGAACTCATTATCAAGGGATTTCACCTCGAACTTCTCTCTCAGAGAAGAACTCATTATCAAGGGATTTCACCTTGAACTTCTCTCATAGATAAGAACTCGTTATCAACAAATTAATGATACTAAGACTCTTTCTTAGTTAAGGCTATACTCTCCACTATACCAAGCGTATCTCGAAAGTACACAAACTTTAACTTAGAGAGATGCTTGGTGAGAATGTCTACCGTCTGCTCATCAATGCTGATATACCTTAACTCAATATCTTTCCTGAATACCATATCTCTAATATAATGGTATTTGATTTCAACATGCTTGGTTCTATCATGAAACATTGGATTGATAGAAATCTTCACATAGCTCTGGTTATCACAATGAATGATTATAGGCTCCATTGATTGTTTAAACAATCCTGCAAGGAGTTTATGAAGCCATACTACTTCCTGAGCTACCAGACAAGCTGCAATATACTCTGCCTCTGTTGTACTCAATGATACAGATGACTATTTCCTGCTGCACTAGGAAATCATAGCAGTTCCCAAACTAAAACAACATCCAGAGGTGCTCTTTTGATCAGAGATACATCTTGCCCAATTAGAATTAGTATATCCGTGCAATTTCAAGTCTATACTAGAATAATATCTCAAGCCATATCTAACTGTACCATGCAAAAATCTTAGGATATGCTTCACTACAACTAGATGTATTTATCTTGGTTCACACATGAACTGACTAAGTGCACTCACTACATAGCAAATATCTAGTTTGGTATTAACTAGATACATCAATGAACCAATCATTTATCTGTACATGCTAGGATCTACCAGATCTGAACTAGCTGCAGCCTCTTTTAACTTCAACAAATTTGACTCCATCGGTGTAGATATCGGTTTGCAATTTGTCATACCAAATCTCTTCAATATGTCAATAGAATACTTCCCTTCACTTAGAATGATCTCATCTGGTCTTTTCCATACTTCTAAACTAAGGAAGTAATGTAAGAGATCAAGATCCTTCATTTCAAATTCTGAAGCTAACTCCTTACATTTGAAAATGAGGTGATCTTCTTCGGTAATAAGAAGATCATCAACATAGAGAACCAAGATTAATGTGTTGCCATCAATTAGCTTGAAGTATAGGTTTGAATCAGCATCATTCTTGGAGAAATTCAAGCTCATCAAGTATCGATCAATTCTTTCATACCAATCATGAGGAGCCTGCTTAAGGCCATACAAAGCCTTCTTCAGTTTGCAAACATGAGATTCCTTCCCATGAACCTCAACACCATTAGGTTGCTCAATATATATGTCTTCCTTCATTACACCATTTAGAACTGTTGTCTTCACATCCATTTGGTGTAATTTCCATCCTTTAAATGTTGCAATAGCAATGATGGTTCTGACGGATGTATAATGAGCAACTGGAGCAAAGGTTTCCTCATAATCTACTCCCTCTTTTTGAGAGAATCCTCTAGCCACAAACCTAGCCTTGTACTTATTAATGCTTCCATTAGCTGCATGCTTGATCTTGAAGAGCCACTTAGAAGAAACAACAGATTTTCCTTCAGGTCTAGGTATGATATCCCAAACATCATTCTTGAGGATGGATTGATACTCTTCAGCGATAGCATCTCTCCATATTTGTTGACTAGTAGCTTCCTTAACACTAGAAGGCTCAAGCTCAATAATTTGACTCATTAATAACACATAATTTTAGAGCTTATGAGGTCTCTTGCTTTCTCTAAGAGATCTTTGGGGACCTGTATATTTTCCTACCTCTTGCATGTTTTCTTGAGTCCATCGAGGCCTTTTTCGTACTATAACAATGTCACTAGGTCCATTAGTTGGTTCCAAAGGCTTAAGTGAAACATCATCTTCTTTTGAATCAAAAATCTCCCTCTGAATTTTAGGAGTATGGTCAACTTCCATATCCTGAGGAGACTCTTGGTCTTCATTATCTATCTCCATATGAATGCTCTTAGATCTTTTGAATGCAACATCCTCTTCAAATGTAACATCCCTACTGATCTCAATCAACTTCTGACCTGGAATGTAAATTTTATAGGCTTTTGAAGTTTCACTATAGCCTACAAATATACCCTTCTTGCCAGAAGGATTCAACTTAGTCCTTTTATCTTTTGGTATGTGAAAATATACTGGACAACCAAAGATCCTCAAATTACTTACTTTCAGCTTTACCCCTATGAAAGCTTCTTCAGGAGTCATGTTCTCTAAAATGCGGTGAGGGATTCTATTTTGAACATAAACAACTATCTTAGATGCTTCAGCCCAAAGGAAGATTTGCAGATCTTGGCCATGAATCAAAGCTTTGGTAGCTTCTACAATAGATCTATTCTTCCTTTCTACAACACCATTCTGTTGAGGGTTGTAAGGAACACATAACTCCCTCTTAATCCCCATTTCAATGCAAAAGTTACAAAATTCATCAGAGGTATACTCCCCTCCGTTGTCAGATCTCAAAACTTTGATCCTCTTCCTAGATAAGTTCTCTACCTGAGCTTTAAACTCTTTGAACCTCTCAAGTACTTCTTTAGATTATTTAGATTTCAATAAATAATTCCAAGTCTTTCTAGAGTGGTCATCAATAAAAGTAATTTAATATAAGAAACCACCCAAAGAAGCAACAGACATTGGACCACATAAATCAGAATGAATGAGATCTAGAATACATTTAGATCTACTTTCTCTAATATAACATGGTCTTTTAGTATTCTTACCCATGGCACAACCTTTGCAAGTACCTTCATGCTCCTAGTCAAATTTTGCAAGACCCGTGACCATCTTCTCCATGATAGGTAGAGCTCGAAAGTGTAGGTGAGCTAATCTTCTATCCCAAAGATCACACAAGTTTGAAGAATCATGTACTAATCCCTGAAGTGGACAAGTAATTAGCCTATAGAGGCTCTCATGTCTAACTCCAATTATTTGAGCAGTTTTGAAGTTGAATTCTTCATCCACACAAGAACTTTGCCTTCGGAGAAGGCAACTTGATACCCCTTGTCTTCCAAGGGTGAAATGGAAACCAAATTTCATTTGATGCCTAGAACATAGAGAACATCACTTAACCTTAGAGTAATGCCAAATTTTAAGTGGAGAGTAGAGATTCCAATCCCTTTCACTGAATAGCTAGCATCATATCCAATGATAATTTGTTCACAAGAATTTCTCTCCATCAAGTTTGATAAATGCTTCTTAAACCCAGTGATGTGTCGAGATGCACCATTATCAATTAACCAAGTGTTGGTGTCAGTAGGTACATTGCTTGATAATGCTAAATAGAAAAAATATTCACATGTTTCCTTCTGAGGAGAGGGATCATCAACATCTGCAATGGTGGATTTTTTCTTAGGCCTGGAGGGAAAATATTTGGCAATGTGACCATACTTGTCACACCTAAAACATTGGATTTTGGAGAGGTCCCTTTTCTTCTTGAAAGTGAGAGCACCATTAGTTTCATTATCTCTATTTCTCTTGAAGAATCCTTTCTTCTCATTCTTGCTTTTCTTCTTAAATGATTTAGAGGAAAGGACATGAATGTCTTCATTGGTAGAGCTTTGACCAATTCCTCTAGCAACCAATCTAGCCTCTTCTTGAATGCAATCTACCCTCAATCGATCAAACTTGGGAAGTTTCGATCTTGCATTAATTCCTTGAATGTAGGATTCCCATTATGAAGGAAGGCCATTGAGAGCAAGCATGGTCAAGTCTTTGTCATCAACTACATGACCAATTATAGAGAGTTGATTTCTTAATTCTGAAATCTTCATAAAGTAAGTAATAACTGTTTCTCCTTTCGCCATTTTCACATGATGTAGTTTTTGCTTCAGTGCAAGAGCCCAGCTGGTGTTGTTGATTTCATACATTTCCTCCAAGGTTTTAAACATGTCCCTTGTTATCTTCAACTTGGAGACAATCAGAACAATATGATCTTTAATGGAGTCAACCAATATCTTCTTTGCCTTGATGTCTTTCTTTTTCCACTGCAACTTCTCTTCTTCCTCCAATGGTTTGGGAACTTTGGTTTCCACAAACTCAGCCAAGTCATTTTCTTCCAAGGTGAGCATGAATCGAAACCTCCATGATGTGAAGTTGGATGCTCCTTCGAGACTATCCTCAATTTTAAGAGTATTCACCATCTTGACTAAGATAGGGATAAATAAGAGATATAAAGAACAAAAGAAAGTATTTATATAATTACAAGTATGATCACGATCGCCTTCAAACCTGCTCTGATACCATGTTAGATTTATGATCAGAATTGAAATAAACAAAATTGCAACACAATGAATAATGAACACAAATGGATAAATCTGATTTAATCTTTTGAAGTCTGCTCTTTATAAATATACTTGTTATTGAATATATCTATCTTGAACAATGAGGAAGCATTATATATACAAGTGAGAAGAAAGAGACACATCTCTTCAATCTCCCTTTTGGCCAAGAATCCCCAAGGAGATTGAATTGAAAAATCTCTCCATGTCAGCAAGCTACCCCATAAGTTCTCTCACCTTGGTTCAGGAAGAGTCAGAAGTAACAGGGAGCAGACCATACCCTTTGTAAGTGTCTCTCAATCATTTTCTACATTTGGTCTAGTCTTGATGCTAAACCCTTTCCCAGCTATGATGACATATGAGCAAGTTTATTCATCTTTGCTTGTAATTTTTCTTTCAAGTATGGAAATCCGAGTGTACAAGGTGTACCACTGGGAACCAATAGATGTTATAGGTCTTATTAGGCCTACTAAGCCTAGATAGCAATTTGAAATTAAAGCTAATATTTTGAAAGATTGGGTCTTTTGTATGAAGTGGAATAACATTATTTAATCTATTAAGATTCCTTTGAAGACAAAAATCCATTGAGATTGCTTAATAAATTTAAATTATGATATTAAAGGAACCTAGTGAAGTAGGATTCATGCACTATTAGGTGATGAGAACATTATTAGCTAGACCACTGTCATCATTATTCAATGATAATTTAGCTAATCTAAAGGATGGGCATGTATAATCATTTCTTGTGGGCTTGAAAAATACTTATTGTGTTCATTTTTATTGATAACTCAATCAAGTTAATAATAAAAGGATCATGGAAACCCATTAATTGTATCATTGACTGCTTGGACCCATTTTGAATCCATTACAGTTTATATTCCCTATCATGCTAATTTTAGAATACAATTTTGTATTTTTGAATTTATCGCCAGATGATTATTGTACTGTTCATGTTAAATATATTTGATTTTATATTATGTCCTTTTCTGATATATATTGAAATGTGTACATGATTGTTTTATTTCTCTTGCTAGTATACCATGATGAAAATTGTTTTATTATATTTTCATGTCACTTGGATTATGGACATGATTTTTATAACTGACTTTGTTTAGCTCTATATGATTATCTATAAATATTTTGATGAATTCTACATTATCATGTGATTAGTGTATTTTCAATGTTACGTATTGCTTTACTTATTACTGAAATTATTAGATGATTTATGCATTTATATGATTGGACATTAAAGTATAATATATATGATTGAATATCAATTTTTTATTCATGTATGTAGCATTTTTAACTACCTATAATGGGTACAAATAGGGGTTGGATATGTGATTGATATATTTCATATAGATACCAGTCAATATGTATCCTATGATTTATGTGACCATAACAAAGATCATAGTATTATGTGAATATGTTATGAGTTTGTATGTTGAATTACTATTTTATAAATTACATGAATATTTTAACAGGTATAATAAGTGTACAAGCAGCAATAGTTTTGATATTATATAATTATTGTTTTATAAATTATATAAATGTTTTGACAGGTGTAATGAGTATACAAGTAGCACAGATTCAAAATAGAAAGGGGAACAAGGAGTTTAACATTGACCCACAGACCATAGTTATTCTAGATATGCCATATGAGCCTTGTACTAGCGTGAATGTTGCTCTAAAAACATTCTTATTGATTTTATAAACCTTAACCTGCATACGACGTAGTACCTTGATAAAAACATTCACTTACATTATTTATTTTTATGAAGGAACATTTACCAATACTTGAATTGGCAAAAAATAATAAAACCTTAAATTTCCAAAATCCTAAAATCGTTGCACTTTCATTCGCCAGAAATTGCGTGATTTACGAAATGTGGACCGATTATGCAATTTAGAAAGCTATATCACTCATGATTGGATTCTTTTCAAAAGGGGGAAGTGGAGTTGTAATCATAGAGTCTACATATGTTCCTCCTTGAGAGTCTGCAAAACCCAGTTGGAAACAAAATAGCATCATCTATGAACCGCTTGTAAAACAAAAGGTAGTCAATATGCATAGAATAAAGACCTCCAATTCAAGATAGCAAAGAAAAAGATTGACATAGACAACGAAAAAAAATTACTGCCCATATCTGTGCATCTGGTTTGCCTATAAAATTTGCCATCAAACTCGATTCATGCTAGATAAAAACCTGAATAGGAAACTTGATAACAAAATCTATTTTTTGATAACTGAATTTTTCTTTGAGTAAAGAGAAGTAAAGGATTCGGGCCAAAAACAGTCGGGATGTTGGGCTATAGGCTCTCGACATCAAAAGTGAATAAGAGCATGTCAGCGGGCCGAACAAGACCATGCAAGTCCTTGATCAGAAAAATAGAGCCAATCAAATGGTTCTTCTGTTTCCATAACAAAGGAAGCAGAATGTAATGAATCCACTTAGAAGCTTTCTCCATTATGAATTACCCCCAATAAGAACATATGGAGCGGCAGGTAAAAGAAAATGTCACTCTCCCTTCTATGTAGCAATTAATCAAGAATTTTTCAATTAAATGTTGTTTTACAATCAATGTAAAAAATGGTTTCTATTGTTTAAAAAAAAATCTTTCTATTAACGAAAGTCTTATGCACGCAGTTAGTTTAGATTGAATTCTATATGAAAATGAGTGTTTTCAGATCGAATACTTGCACTGCAAGGACGCTGTCATCATGAACTGAAAAGAAAAACTGGGGTTTGCTGTTCAACCACAGATATAAATATGCCGCTGCCAATGTTATAACTGTAATAACTCCATAAACTGATAAAGCAGCCACAAGAAATGAAGAATTGGGATCTGCTTCGTAATTCACCCAAAGGATTTTCCTTTTCGAGAACGTTGGGGTGAGATGTTGCCAAGCCAGTCAGAAGCAGCGCAGCCAAATTAACACTCTCAGTTGTCATGATTAAAAAGACGACAGGCAGACCTGCGCGATTTGAATGGGTGACTGATAACTGATATGGTTAACCGTTCTTATAATAGTAGATAGAGATGAGCTCATGCCGTCAATCAAACGATGCGGCTGCACGGTTAAGAATTGAAGAGTAGAGCTTTTAATAGTAACAGTTGCAAGGGAACCCTGAGGGTGGGTTTGTTTTGTTTTTTTCCTATTATCATTTATAGTAATGTGCACATTTAACATAGTTTAAGATTAAGTAAATAGAATAAAACTTAAATGTAGATTGATTAAAGATATTTTAATTTAATAAAGGCTGTAATTCACGTTAATTTTCTCAAAAGAATATATTAGTTTAATTTAACTACTTATAGTGGGTACAATCAAAGGTTGGATATGTGATTGATATTTTTAATATAGATACAAGTGAATATGTATCATATGATTTATGTAACCATAACACAGATCATAATATTATGTGAATATGTTATGAGTTTTGACAATATATAATTATTATTTTATAAATTATATAAATGTTTTGACAGAAATGGAAAGAGGAACAAGGAGTTTAACATTGACCCACAGACCATAGTTACTCTAGATATGCCATATGGGCCTTGTACTAGCGTGAATGTTGCTTATTTGACCTTTACATGCTTTCACGACATCATGCTCTAGAAACATTCTTATTGATTTCATAAACCTTAAACTGCATATGACGTAGTACCTTCATAAAAACATTCACCTTACATTGTTTGTTTTTATGAGGGAACATTTGCCAAGACTTGAATTTGCAAGAAATATTAAAACCTTAAATCTCCAAAATCCTAAAATCGTTTACATGCAGTTTCCTTCACCAGAAATTGGGTGCCTTACGAAATGTGAACCGATTATGCAATTTAGAAAGGTATATCACTCATGATGGCATTGTTTTCAAAAGGGGGAAGTGGAGTTGTAAGCATAGAGTCTACATATGTTCATCTTTGAGAGTCTGCCAAACCCAGTTGGAAACAAATAGCATCATCTATGAAGTGCTTGTAAAACAATAGGTAGTCAACATGCATAGAATAAAGACCTCCAATTCAAGATAGCAAAGAAAAAGATTGATATATACAACCAAAAAAAAATTACTCCCCATATTTGTGCCTCTAGTTTGCCTATAAAATTTGCCATCAAACTCGAGGCATGCTAGATAAAAAACCAAATTAGGCAACTTGATAATAAAATCAATTTTTTAATAATTGAAGTTTTCTTTGAGTAAAGTGAAGTAAAGCATTCGGCCAAAAAACAATCGGGATATTGGGCTATAGGCTATCCACATCAAAAGTGAATAAGAGCATGTTAGCGGGAGGAACAAGACCATGCAAGCCCTTGATCAAAGAAATAGAGCCAACTAAATGGTTCTTCTGTTTCGATAACAAAGGAATCAGAATGTAATGAATCCACTTAGAACCTTTCTCCATTATCAATTACCTGCAATAAGAGCATATGGAGTGGCAAGTAAAAGAAAATGACATTCTCCCTTCTATGTAGCAATTATGCAAGAATTTTTCAATCAAATGTTGCTTTAAAATCAATGTAAAAAATGGTTTCTATTGTTTACAAAAATCTTTCTAATAATGAAAGTCTTATGCATGCAGTTAGTTTAGATTGAATTCTATACGAAAATGAGTGTTTTCAGATCGAATCCTTAGACTGCACAGGCTGCTACCAATGTTATAACTATAATAACTCCATAAACTAAAAAAGTTGAAGGAGAAAATAAGAAGATGTAAAAATAGAAAATAGAACAGAGGCAAAATAGATTGCTACGGCAATACTGAAAACAAGAATCTTATTGATTTTCTTGATTATCTTGAACTTCTTGATCTTGCTGCTACAATACTGCACCCAAGAGATCTTTAAATAGATTTTCTTGGCAAATCAAACTAAAAATAGACTAATCCTTAACTAATCTATAACTAACTTCAACTGCTACTACATGCAAGTTGAGCAAGGTGTAAGACTGTTGTTTAACTATTTGAAATAACTGATCTCTAACTGTTTGTTAACTGTTGTGCATGCATGAGAAGGAGTAGATAGAATAGGGAGGTGCAACAGGAAATTAAGTGCCAAGTGGGGAAATTATCTCTTGTTAATCTTCAGTTTCTAACACTCCCCCTTAATTTCTACCACTAACTACTTCAGCACTTACAATGCCTTAATTTTGTCTTAGATAATCAAAGGTCTCCATTGCTAATGCCTTTGTGAATATATCTGCCAATTGGTCTTCAGATCTACAAAATTCTAGATGGATTTCTCCATTGTTCACTAACTCTCTGATAAAATGAAATTTTGTATCAATGTGCTTGCTCCTCTTATGAAAAACATGATTTTTTTATAATGCAATTGTTGATTTATCGTCACAAAAGATTGGTGTTGACTCCTTCTATGCTTGTAATAAATCTGTCAATATTATCCTCATCCAAGTTGCTTGACATGTTGTTGATGTGGTTGCCACATACTCTGCTTCAGTTGATGAAAGTGTCATGATAGATTGCTTTTTGGATGTCGATGTGACCACCCCTGTTCCTAAAAGAAAGGCATGTCCAAAAGTACTCTTCCTATCATCAATGCTACCTACAAAATCACTATCAGTTTAACCAATCAAACTAAAATTGTTAGTTATGAAATATAAAATTCCATATTATTTTTTTCTTGCCACATATCTCAATATCTTTTTTCCAACTTGCCAATGTGATTATTTTGGTGACTCCATGAGTCTAGAGATTAAACTGACCCCATACATGATATCTGGTCTTGTAGATATAAGATACATCAAACTGCCAACTAGTCTTTTGAATGTTGTAGAATCAACATTAGACCCTTTGTCTTCTTTGCTAATTTTGGTCCCTGTAACAACTGGTGTAGGTGCTGGTTTACAATTTAGCATCTTAAACCTCCTTAACACATCCTTTGCATATTTAGTTTGACAAATAAAAATTCCCTTCTCTGATTGTACAACTTTTATGCTCAAAAAATACTTCATTAATCCCAAATCTATCATTTCAAATTCTTTCTTCATTGCTGATTTAAATGTGTCTATAGACAAATTTCTAGTGAAAATCAAATCATCAACATATAAACACACAATCCAAATATGACCTTTTTTGTTGATTTTTGTGTACAATGTAGGCTCACTATTGCTTATGTTGAATCCATTATTTATCATGTATGAATCAATCCTGTTATACCATGCTCTTGGTGCTTGCTTGAGACCATAAAGGGCCTTCTTCAATCTATAGACTTTTTCTTCATGTCCTTGCACTTCATAACCTAGTGGTTGTTTCACATACACTTCTTCATCTAGGAAACCATTCAAGAAAGCTGATTTAACATCCATTTGATATACAAACAAATTATTTTGAGCAGCTATTGCTAAAACCATTCTAATAGTATCAAGTCTAGCAACTGGAGCAAATGTTTCATTATAATCAATTCCATATTCTTGTGCAAAACCTTTTGCTACCAACCTTTCCTTGTGCTTTTCAATATTTCCTTCTGCATCAAATTTAGTCTTATAAACCCATTTGACTCCTATACAATCCTTACCTTCAGGTAGATTAGTTAGATCCCATGTTTGATTTCTTTCAATGGCATTCATCTCTTCATCCATTGATTTTATCCAATGTTCCTCATTAACTGCTTCTTCATAATACATAGGATCATGAGTGAAAAGAGTAAAATTTGAACACAAATCTAACATCTTTTCTTCTTGATTATAAATCTCATTCAATTTTCTCATTTTCTTACCTTTAAATCTTTATCTTAAAGAGGCAAGAGTTGGAGCTGATTCATCACTTACTTGTGAATTTAGAGTAGGATGACATGCATGACGAGACAAATCACCTTATTTTAAGCTCCTAGGTGTTCTTATTGGAGTGCTTATTCTTTCTTGTGGAGAGGATTGATCACCTTGCAAATTTTGTTCTTCAAATTCTTCTTAATTTTGTGGAATTGGTGCTCCAATTGTGATGGTGCTACCATCCCATGCTTCTTCTTCCTTAAATTCAACATCTCTGCTAATAATCACTTGCTTCAAAATGGGGTTATACAACTTATTAGCCTTTGATTCTTCACTATAGCCCATAAAAATGCATTTATTGTCTCTATCATCAAGTTTTCTTCTCAATTTAGATGGTATAAGAGAATATGCAATACAACCAAATTTTTTGAAATGATGTACACTATGTTGCTTACCACTCCAACCTACTTGTGGAATTCGATCTCTAACACTCTTTGTTGGGCTTCTATTCAGAATATACACTGCACATGCTATTGCTTCTGCACAATATTCATTTGACAAGTGTTTGGCCTTCAACATGCTTCTAGCCATCTCCATGATTATTCTATTCTTTCTTTCTGCTACACCATTCTGTTGTGGTGTGTACCTTGTAGTCAGTTGCCTTTTAATGCCATGATATTTGCAAAAAACTTGAAATTCATTAGACATATATTCACCTCCTCTATCTGATCTAAGTACCTTGATGTAAAGACCACTCTACTTTTCAACCACAGCCTTGAATTCTTTAAAATTTCCAAAGGCTTCAGACTTATTTTTGAGAAAATATATCCATGTCTTTCTGCTAAAGTTATCAATGAAGGTTAGAAAATAAGAACTACCTCCAAATGATGGAATTTGCATTGGTCCACATAAATCACTATGGAATAGCTCCAATATTACCTTTGCTCTATAGGAGGCTCCTACTGGAAAGCTCTCTCTATGCTGTTTTGCAAGAATGTAACTTTCACATGAACTTCTTAGTTGTTCTATTGGTGGTAATCCCTTCACCATATTTTCCTTCTTTAACAAATTCAAACCTCCAAAATGTAAATGTTCATACCTTAAGTGCCATAGCCATGATTGGTCTAGATGCATGGTTTTGAAGTGGGCTTCCTCTTCTCCTTGGATGCACTGAATTTGAAGAGGGAACATTCGATTCTTGGTCATCTCCACTTTTTCTATCAACTAGTCACTTTGAAACTTGTCTAGTATTGTGCAAACATTATCCATAAAGGATACTCTATAACTTTTCTATACTAACTGTACAACACTCATAATAATATGCTTTAGTCTAGGTAAAAAATAAACATTAGGTATAAACCTTCTTTCACCATTTTTTGCCAAAACATTCATTACTCCTTTACCCATTACATCCACTTTGTTATCATTTCCTAATTTCACTTCAGATTTTACGAAATCATCAAGACTAGCAAAAAATTCATTATTCCTTGTCATATGATTGCTGCATCCACTATCTAAGAACCAAATATATCTAGCTTTTTTCTTAAGTAACATGACAAGTGAGAAATAAGCTTCCAGGATTAGAACTAGATTCACCAGAATTAGAACTAGATTCATTTGTGTAATTAGCATTCTGCTTGTCCACATATCCTTGTTTCTTTTTGCATTCACTTGCATAATGTCCATATTTTTTGTAGTAATAACATTGAATTTTAGATTTATCAAACCTCTATGAACTTTGCTGGAAGTGATTATTGCCACGTCCTCTATTGTTGTAGTTTTGATTATTGTTTTCACCTTGATCTAGATTTTTCCTTCCAGTTCTGCCTCTGCCTCTTCCTCTAAAGTTTGACCTTCCTCTTCCTCTTCCTCTTCCTCTGCCAAATGATACCTGTGACTTGAAAGCATTCTCAAGAAAAGTATTGTTATTCCTATTCATTCTGGATTCATGTGTTAACAAAGAACCCATTAATTCATCTACTGATAACTGTTCCAAATCCTTGATTTCCTCAATAGCTACAACTATTGCATCAAATTTACTGGGTAAACTCCTGAGTATTTTTTCTATGATCTTCTGATCTGTTATAATTTCTCCATTAAATCTAATTTGATTCACTATATTCAACACTTGACCCATAAACTGGTCTATTGAATCTGAATCATTCATTTGCAAATTTTCAAAACTTCTCTTAAGAGATTGAAATTTAGAAATTTTTACCTTTGTATTACCTTGATAGGTAGTCTCCAAGATTTTCCATGCCGATTTGGATCTCGTTGCTGCTGTAACTCTGAAAAAAATAGATTCATCCAATGCCTGTTGGATTAAAAATATAGCTTTTGCATCATTTTTCTTATTCTTTTTAAGCTCTTCCTTTTGTGCTCATGTTAATGCCTAATGGGCAACCTCATCCTGTGGTTCTACAAAATCATTCTCTACCAAATCCCAAACATCTTGTGAGCAAAATAATGTTCTCATTTTAATTGCCCAAAAATTGTAATTCTTACGATTGAAAATGAGAATTTGAGGCTAAAAAATATTGTTATTCATTTCCATGTCTCAAGCTGAAAGACCTCACCATAATATCACTCAAAATCAATCAGATGACAAAACTCTTTCGGTATTGAGAACGCTATGGCTACAGCTGCACGTCCTTGCAATGTGCTTCACAAACAATAGTGATCTAATTTTATCTTCTTTTCTTTTGTTTCTCCTTAATGTTGTAGTCTCCTTTAGATCAAATATAATAAAGATATTGCAGGCTGCAATCACTCTTTAAATTTTTCTGTAGAAGCCAAATAAACTGAACCACTTGAATGCTTTTATCTTCTCACGTGTGGGAACTATTCACAGTGCCAATAATCTAGTGTGCATGAATTTAAGGAGGGGAGATAGGCTGGCTGAGTGCTGACACTACTAAATTTGTAGAACTCACTTGTGTAGGCTTCCCAAGGTCTGTACTTCTTCACTCTAGTGCTTCAAACCTGTGCTTCTTCTTTGAACGGCTACATGATTCTACTATTTTGTCTTTTCTTCAACTCTTTGGGCTCTCCACATCCATCAACGGCTTTCTCTATAGACTCCTTGCTACTGTGCATCACCTATTCCACTTGACTATTGTGCTTTTCCTTCTCTGGCTCTGATAGCAATTTGAAGGAGAAAATAAGAACATATAAAAATAGAAAATAGAACAAAGACAAAATAGATTGCTACAGCAATGCTGAAAACAAGAATTTTATTGATTTTCTTGAATCTCTGTATCTTGCTGCTATAATACTACGCCCAAGAGATATTTAAATAGATTTTCTTGGCGAATCAAACTAAAAATAGACTAATTCTTAACTAATCTAAAACTAACTTCAACTGCTACTGCATGCAAGCTGAGTAAGGAGTAAGACTATTGTTTAACTATTTGAACTAACTGATCTCTAACTTTTTGTTAACTATTGTGCATGCATGAGAAGGAACAGATAGAAGAGGGAGGTGTAATAGGTAGTTAAGTGTCAAGTGGAGAAATTATCAACTACTAATCTTCAATTTTTAACAAAAGTAGCCAAAAGAAATGAAGAATTGGGATTTGCAACCAATATTTTGCTTCGTAATTCACCCAAAGGATTTTCCTTTTCAAGAATGTTGGGGTGAGCTATTGCCAAGCCAGTCAGAAGTAGCATAGCAAAAATAATAGTCTCAGTTGTCATGATTAAAAAGATGATAGGAAGACCTGTGTGATTTGAATGGGTGACTGATAACTGATATGGTAAACCTTTCTTATAATAGTACATAGAGATGAGCTCATGTCATCAATCAAATGAGGTGGTTGCACGTACTTCCAGTCTTTCCCTAGCAACTTCTTGACCATGACATTAAACATTAGTCCATGTGATTTAATATAGGGTGAAGAAAACACGTGTAAGAATTGAAGAATAGAGTTTTTAATACTAATAGTTGCCCCGAAGGTGCAAGGGAAGTCGGAGGGTGTTTTTTTTCTTTTGAAGGCAATAAAGAAACAATACAGCAAAAATAAAATAATAGACAAAATTCAGATTGCTACAACAATTCTAGAAAACACAAAAATTTTATTAGTCTTTCTTGAATCTTACAGATCTTCTTGATCTTGCTTGTTACAATACTACCCCCATGAGTCCTTTAAATAGATTTAAAAATTACAAAAAAATTAGAAAAGCAAACTGAATTCTAATTTTAGTCTTTACATGCAAACTACTTAACTCTCAAACTGCTTGAACTAACTATTTGATAACTATTGTGCATGCATGAGGAGTGGAGAAATTATCTCCAGTCTCTAACACTCCCCCTTAATTTCTACCACTAACTACTTCAACATTTAAAATGCCTAAATTTTTCTTAGATAATCAAAGGTCTCCTTTGCTAACATCTTTGTGAATATATCTACCAATCATGTAGAATACACCACCTTGCAAAATACATCACCTTATATGTGGAATACACCACCTTGCGAAATGCATCACCTTATATGTGGAATACACCACCTTGCAAAATACATCACCTTATATGTGGAATACACCATCTTACGAAATACATCACCTTATATGTGCATTACACCACCCTATAAAATGCATCGCCTTATATGTGGATTACACCAACTTGCGAAATACATTGCCTTATATGTGGAATACACCACCTTGCAAAATACATCACCTTATATGTGGAATACACTACCTTGTGAAATACATCGCCTTATATGTGGAATACACCATCTTTCAAAATACATCACCTTATATGTGGATTACACCACCTTGCGAAATACATCGCCTTATATGTGGATTACACCACCTTGCGAAATACATCGCCTTATATGTGGAATACACCACCTTGCAAAATACATCACCTTATATGTGGAATACACCACCTTGCAAAATACATTTCCTTAAATAGAATTGTTCCCCTAATTTTTACAAATTAAATTTTTGTTACTAGCTTTCACGCTCTAAATACTTGAATCTTTTGACCTCACCAGCTCTAAATTTGTCCAAAAATTCTATGAAAGTGTCCAAATATAATGTGACTGAGTTTGTTGTAGGTGGTATATTTCAAAGAAACTAAAGCATCCAACTATGCCAAAGATCCGTATGATGCACTATTGTGCATTGACTTTCCTGTGTCCAGCTACACCAAAGATCCATGTAACGTGCTGCTGTGTGAAGCTTGTGTCGAATCTCTTCTGCCAACTACTCTTGTCTAGTTGGCCTTGTTGTTCACCTGATGATTCTATGGCTATAGTAGCCTTTCACCTTGCTATATGGCCTTCAAATCTATTGGTTCTCCATGTCGTTGCACCAACCCAAGCTTCTTTCCCACAGTCTCTTGCCTGGGCTGTTGCATTGACTTTTGTGCAAGCTCAGACCTGTGCTCTCAAATTTTGTGATCTCACCTCACGCCAAACTACTGTTGTTGCATCCACGCTGGCTCTGATACCAATTTGAAGTTAAAACTAAGCAAAAAAAATAGAAAATAAAAATAGAAACCCTCAGATTGCTACGGCAATCATAAAAACAAGATTTTTTAATCTTTCTTGAAACTTGCAGATCTTGCTTTCTTACTTCCAATTACAGAGCTATGCCCTCCAGAATTGTTGCAGCAATCCAAATTTTGTCTATTATTTTATTTTTTCTATATGGTTTCTTTATTGCCTTCAAATTGGTATCAGAGCATATAAAAATAGAGCACACTTAGATTGCTATAACAATCATGAAAAAATAGATTTTATTGATATTTCTTGATCTTGCTTATCTTCTTGATCTTGTTTGTTACAATACTGCACCCATGAGTCCTTTAAATATATTTGAAAACAAACAATAATTATAAAATCAAATTGAAGACTAATTTTAGTTTTTGCATGCAAACTACTTAACTCTCTAACTGCTTGTACTAACTGTTGTGCATGCATGAGAAGGAGTGGAGAAATTATCTCCAGTCTCTAACATCTTTTTCCCTTTTATATTAGTGTGCACATTAAACATAATTTAAGATTAAGTATATTGAATAAAATTTAAATGTCATTGATCAAAGATATTTTATCTTAATAAAGGACAAAATTTATATAGGTGGTTTGGTCCTACTTTGGGGTAATATGTATGAGAAAAAAGGTAAGCATGGAAAATTTGATGACTTGTGGATGGGTCCCTACTCCATTGAATAATGAATTAGGGAGCATAATTTATTTTTTAGAAACTTGGATTGTGAAATAATGGATCTATTAGTCAATGGCAAACATCTGAAGTAATTCTTAGATTGAGTCGATTCACAACTATGTACATAATTATCTAGTGTTTTGTCCTTTGTTTTTTAGTCGCTTTGTTTCCCCTCTAATTTGGGATTTATTTGTATAGTTTCCATTTGTCTTTTGTTGTGTGTTCATTATTAGATCCACTTGATTTATTTTCATCAAGTCTACCATTGTTTTACTGAGCCTTCATAAGTGTTTATTGATAAATTATTATGTCTTCACTATGTGACCCAATGGATTGGCACATGGTCTTATATTTTAGGGTGCTTTGAACACCCATAGGGTGTATGCATCCTTGGGTGAGAGCTAATGTTAGTTCCCAAAATTTTACTAAAGTAATTGGACCCTTATCAAGTATTAATATATAATTTTTTACTCAATTCTAGTTTTCAAGTGCCTTTGCTCTGTCAAAAGATCTAAGTGAGTTTATGTTTCTTCAGTTTGAGAAACCCTCATTCTAATTTTCATAGCATAGAACCCATGATTTAATAGTAATCATAAATGGGAAAATTTTTAATATGTTGTGGGCTTAGTTTTATTTTTTATACTAAGGCTTGGTGGTGTTTATTAACATGACCAACCCTTAGTCAAAATTTTCATGTTTAGTCCCTTTTATTTCATGTAGCCTAGTCCCTTTTATTAAATTAAAATGGTATGGATAATGCTCATAGTCCATTTCATTTGTTAGCATGGTCTGAATAAATCTTGATACCCTTGTTTTATGCTTAGCATAAAATTCCACAGGGCCTTTTCCTTCAGGCATTTTGCCCATGCAAAAACCCAGACAAAAGTTAATTATCTCGATAAAATGTCGAAGGATTAATTTCTTCAGCAAAAGTGTCAAGCTCAATTTTTTTAGTAAAAGTGATCACTTTCAAATCTTTCAAGAAAATTATAGAGCTCAAATGCTTTAGAAAAATTATTTTAGATAAAATGTCTGAAATAATTATCCTGACCAGAAATATTGTGGAACAATTATCCCAACACAAAAATGTCAAAGACAAAAGTCCTGAGGACCCAAGGGCTGAAGACAAATAGGGATATTGAAGATAGAAAAACTAACGACAAAGGTATCAAAATATAAAGACCCAAAGATAATGCCCTAGGCTTGAAACTTGGTAATTTGCCTTGTTTATTTTGAGCTAATCATAGCTGAGTTGGTGGATAATGATCGAAAGGTGCATGCCAATGTGGAGGAAGATGATCACATGACATGTGAATAATGTTGAACAGTCAAAAATTCTAAGAGCCCCATGATAGTTATAAGTGTCACCATATAGGTGGACTTCCTAATGATCCAATAGAACACATGGATCAATAAATGTCAAAAGACCTCTAGAGGACATGTGTTGAATTATTCATGAATAGAACTAGCAATGTGATGGCCACGTGAATGCCTATGATGGCTGCATGAACAATTTTTGATAGGCATATGGAAATCCAAGTTAAGATTCAATACATACTAGCCTTATATGGCTTAAATTTTATGGTCACATGAATGCCAAAGATGTTAATGTGGATGTTAAATGATGGGTGCGTGGATGTCAAATTTAAGTCATAAAAATTAATCATCCATTGGAAATTAAATTTTATGGTTATGTGAACATCATTAATGGTCATGCAAATGTCAAATGATAGATGCATGAATGTCAAATTTAATCCATAATGGATAGCCAGTGGCATCTAATCATGGAAAATGAGATCAACAGCCTGCATTTGATCATGCAGATCAAAGATCCTGTACAAAGTTAGTTTGTGGAGTTTTCACCATTGACAATAGATTGACTAGGAAAATTGTGTATGAGTTATGGTGGATGTACAAGAATTCTAGGTTTTTAAAATAAATTAAAATTTTGATCGAAGAGACATGAGTCCCTATATCCAAAAGCTCATGATTTATCTCCTGAAGACATTGTAAAAGACACATATGTTGAACATTCAGATGTCACTAGTTTCTTGTAGGTACATTTGAAGTTTATGACTTGTGGATGGAATGTGTATTTTGACATTCAATAGTAGAGATGGACACTTTGAAATAAAATGTAATAAAGATGTATCACTTGAAACCTATTGACCTTATTGTTATGCTTTTTGCATACTAATATAAAGGATTTTATATTCATAAAATTGATGCCCTCTTTACAAATCTCAGGTAAATCCTATATGAGAAGGGAAGTTATAAGAATGAAAATTCTATGTTTAGTGCATTATAGTTTGAAATGGCTTTACTAACCCCTTATGCACTGATTTGAGAGTTCCCTAGGGAAACTTCTCAGGGGGACTATAAGAGCCAATTGCATAAATTACAAACAACCAAGGGGAATCAAAATTTCTCCAATAAGTCAAAAATGAAATAATGCATTTATGCACCAAAAAAATAAACAAGGGGGAAACCCTGAAAAGGTAAATTTGCAAGAAGAAAAGATACAAATTACTAAATGTGAATAGGCAAGTTGGAGCCAAAGGGTAAAAAGGTAGAATGACCTAAGTCTTTTGCATTTTTTATTATTGTGTTTGCCCAAGCTTCTCCATGGAAAGATATTGCAGGTTTACAAGTCCAAGGTGGGCCACTTTAAAAAAGATCATTCAAAGGGCCATGGATCCATAATATTCCCAGGGAATCATGGTATAATTAGGTTGTTCCATGACATGTATGAGACGGAGGGAATCTATCTATAAGTTTATAGCTATGTAGGTAAGTGGTCAGAAACATCCCCAGATAGTTCCACATAAATATAAATTTTATTCATCTCTCTACGATGAATATTCTCTTTCCAGCTCATGTGAAAGCATTTTCAATCAAGAGATAAAATATTTTGTTTCATATAAGTATCAATCTTTGAAGATGTAGTTGGAGTTATGATTTTGATTACAAATGGATGAAGATTTAAGGCATGACAAGGGAATATTTTCCATTTAGAAGCATCTTGGTGTACTTGAAATTTTATTTTATGATTTTGAAAATTGTGACCCAAAGTCCTAGATATGCAAGTGTATAAATAGGGGACTTCTCCTTTATTCAAATGTTGTTGTTGGTCCTTTTTTTTCATGTTCATTTTCTCTAAGTCTAGGATCTGTGGAAATTATTTTGGGATCAATTGTTATGTGTAGATTTTCTCTCCCTTGCTAAAGTGGTTGCATCTATACATCCATTAACAATATTTTTAGAGCATGTTTATGTTTCCCTTTAAAAAAGAGCAATCTCACCATGCTTGTCTCGATGGCATCATTTTGAAATACTGATATGTAAAATTTATTTTCAAGTGAATGAAATTTTGATTGGACATTTATATTTGTGCTCACTCCTGATTGTCATTTTGAGCATATATTTAGATTATAAACTCTCTATGCATTGATTCAGGATAGGTTGTTTAATAAATTATTAGGGCACCCTAGGTTTATGGATATGAGAGGTAAAAGCATTTGAAAGATTAGTTTCAGTGTATGTTCTAGTCTCTGAGGGATCCTTTGGTATTTTTCATTATCTTATATTTGAATTTTTTCTCCATTTTTGCTAAGGAATATTGTCATGATATAATGCAAGATACCCTATTGTTTGGAAACCACCATCACACCACTCTCCTTATTTTTAATCTTCTAACATATCTTACCCTAAAAATAACACAATGATTAAAGATTTTAACTTTTATTTTCCCTTAAAAATGAATAATATATTGCATATTTGAAACATGTTTATAGTCTGTGTTTTAAATTCTTCTATTGTAGTCTTTTATTCAACCCCTGTTGTTGAATATTCTATAAAATGAATATTGTAGTCTCTTCCCATCTATTTTTTGTAGCTTGTAGATGACTTAGAGGATTTGTGCATTTCATGTTACAACCCTTCATGACTGAAGTGTGAAAAATTGGTTATGCCTTGGTCATATTTGTTCCTTGTGCCAAGAATCCCCAAGGAGATTGCGTTGAAAAATCTCTCCATGTCAGCAAGCTACCCCATAGGTCCTCTCACCTTGGTTCAGGAAGAGTTAGAAGTAACAGGGAGCAGACCATACCCTTTGTAAGTGTCTCTCAATCATTTTCTACATTTGGTCTAGTCTTGATGCTAAACACTTTCCCAACTATGATGACATATGAGCATGTTTTTTCATCTTTGCTTGTTATTTTTCATTCAAGTGTGGAAATTTGAGTGTACGAGGTGTACCACTGGGAACCAATAGATGTTATAGGGCTTATTAGGCCTACTAAGCCTAGATAGCAATTTGAAATTAAAGGTAATATTTTGAAAGATTGGGTCTTTTGTATGAAGTGGAATAACATTATTTAATCTATTAAGATTATTTTGAAGACATAAATGCATTTAGATCACTTAATAAATTTAAATGATATTAAAAGAACCTAGTTAAGTAGGATTCATGCACTATAAGGTGATGAGAACATTGTAAGCTAGACCACTGTCATCATTATTCAATGATAATTTTGCTAATCTGAAGGATGGGCATGTATAATCATTTCTTATGGGCTTGAGAAATTATTATTGTGTTCATTTTTATTCTTAACTCAATCAAGTTAAAAATAGAAGGATCATGGAAACCCATTAATTGTATCATTGATTGCTTGAACCCATTTTGAATCCATTGCAGTTTATATTCCCTATCATGCTAATTTTATAATACAATTTTGTATTTTTGAATTTATTGCCACATGATTATTGTACTGTTCATGTTAAATATATTTGATTTTATATTATGTCCATTTCTGATATATATTGAAATGTGTGCATGATTATTTTATTTCTCTTTCTAATATACAATGATGAAAATTGTGTTATTATATTTTCATGTCACATGGATTATGGACATGATTTTTATAATTGACTTTGTTTAGCTCTATATGATTATCTATAAATATTTTGATGAATTCTACATTATCATGTGATTAGTGTATTTTCAATGTTAGGTATTGCTTTACTTATTACTGAAATTATTAGATGATTTATGCATTTATATGATTGGACATTAAAGTATAATATATGATTGAAAATCAATTTTTTATTCATGTATGCAACATTTTTAACTACCTATAATGGGTACAAATAGGGGTTGGATATGCGATTGATATATTTCATATAGATACCAGTCAATATGTATCTTATGATTTATGTGACCATAACAAAGATCATAGTATTATGTGAATATCTTATGAGTTTGTATCTTAAATTACTATTTTATAAATTACATGAATATTTTAATAGGTATATTAAGTGTACAAGCAGCAATAATTTTGATATTTTATAATTATTGTTTTATAAATTATATAAATGTTTTGACAGATGTAATGAGTATATAAGTAGCATATGTTCAAAATAGAAAGAGGAACAAGGAGTTTAACATTGACCCACAAACCATAGTTATTCTAGATATGCCATATGAACCTTGTACTAGCGTGAATGTTGCTCTAAAAACATTCTTATTGATTTTAAAAACCTTAACCTACATATGACATAGTACCTTGATAAAAACATTCACTTACATTATTTATTTTTATGAGGGAACATTTACCAATTCTTGAATTGGCAAAAAATAATAAAACCCTAAATTTTCAAAATCCTAAAATCATTTACATGCACTTTCATTCGCCATAAATTACGTGACTTATCACTCAAAACCTAGTTATGCAATTTAGAAAGCTATATCACTCATGATTGGATTCTTTTCAAAAGGGGGAAGTGGAGTTGTAAGCATAGAGTCTACATATGTTCCTCCTTGAGAGTCTGCAAAACCCAGTTGGAAACAAAATAGCATCATCTATGAACCACTTGTAAAATAAAAGGTAGTCAATATGCATAGAATAAAGACCTCCAATTCAAGATAGCAAAGAAAAAGATTGACATAGACAATGAAAAAAATTACTGCCCATATCTGTGCCTCTGGTTTGCCTATAAAATTTGCCATCAAACTCGGTGCATCCTAGATAAAAACCTGATTAGGAAACTTGATAACAAAATCAATTTTTTGAAAATTGAATTTTTCTTTGAGTATAGAGAATTAAAGGATTCATGCCAAAAAGAGTCAGGATGTTAGGCTATAGGCTCTTGACATCAAAAGTGATTAAGAGCATGTCAGTGAGCGAAATAAGACCATGTAAAATAAAGTGATTAAGTACATATGGAGTGGCAAGTAAAGTAAAATGACATTCTCCCTTCTATGTAGCAATTAATCAAGAATTTTTTAATTAAATGTTGCTCTACAATCAATGTAAAAAATGGTTTCTATTGTTTTAAAAAAAATCTTTCTAATAACGAAAGTCTTATGCACGCAGTTAGTTTAGATTGAATTCTATATGAAAATGAGTGTTTTCAGATCGAATCTTTGCACTACAAGGACGCTATCATCATCAACTGAAAAGAAAAATTGGGGATTACTATTCAACCATAGATATAAATATGTCATTGCCAATGTTATTACTTTAATAACTCCATAAATTGAAAAAGCAGCCACAAGAAATGAAGAATTGGGATTTGCAACCAATATTCTACTTCGTAATTCACCCATGTTAGATTTATGATCAAAATTGAAATAAATAAAATTGCAACAAAATGAATAATGAACACAAATGGATAAATCTGATTTAATCTTCTGAAGTCTGCTCTTTATAAATATACTTGTTATTGAATATATCTATCTTGAACAATGAGAAAGCATTATATATACAAGTGAGAAGAAAGAGACACATCTCTTCAATCTCCCTTTTGGCAAAGAGACACAACTCTTCAATCTCCTTGTTGGCCTTCATTAATAGTTCAAGAAGTTGGGTTGGAAGTAGGAGCCTGAAGCTGCTCCTCCAACATCAACTCTCCCTCTCAGCTAGGGAGGATAATTCTAGCTACATAAGACATGTCACCTCATTGTGATGTCAACCACACTGGATGACATCCATCTGATTCTCTTAGAGTGTGGAATCAAGAGATTTCACCTCAAACTTCTCTCATAGAGAAAAACTCATTATCAAGGGATTTCACCTCAAACTTCTCTCTCAGAGAAGAACTCATTATCAAGGGATTTCACCTCGAACTTCTCTCTCAGAGAAGAACTCATTATCAAGGGATTTCACCTTGAAATTCTCTCATAAATAACAACTCATTATCAACAAATTACTGATACTAAGACTCTTTCTCAGTTAAGGCTATACTCTCCACTATACCAAGCTTATCTTGAAAGTACACAAACTTTAACTTAGAGAGATGCTTGGTGAGAATGTCTATCATCTGCTCATCAATGTTGATATACCTTAACTCAATATCTTTCCTCAATACCATATCTCTAATATAATGGTATTTGATTTCAACATGCTTGGTTCTATAATGAAACATTGGATTGATAGAAATCTTCACATAGCTCTGGTTATCACAATGAATGATTATAGGCTCCATTGATTGTTCAAACAATCCTGCAAGGAGCTTATGAAGCCATACTACTTCCTGAGCTACCATACAAGCTGCAATATACTCTGCCTCTGTTGTACTCAATGATACAGATCACTATTTCCTGCTGCACCAGGAAATCATAGCAGATCCCAAACTAAAACAACATCCAGAGGTGCTCTTTTGCTTAGAGATACATCTTGCCCAATTAGAATTAGTATATCTGTGCAATTTCAAGTCTATACTAGAAGAATATCTCAAGCCATATCTAACTGTACCATGCAAATATCTTAGGATATGCTTCACTACAACTAGATGTATTTGTCTTGGTTCACACATGAACTGACTAAGTGCACTCACTACATAGAAAATATCTAGTTTGGTATTAACTAGATACGTCAATGAACCAATCATTTATCTGTACTTGCTAGGATCTACCAGATCTGAACTAGCTGCAGCCTCTTTTAACTTCAACAAATTTGACTCCATCAGTGTAGATAACGGTTTGCAATTTGTCATACCAAATCTCTTCAATATGTCAATAGAATACTTCCCTTCACTTAGAATGATCTCATCTAGTCTTTTCCATACTTCTAAACCAAGGAAGTAATGTAAGAGATCAAGATCCTTCATTTCAAATTCTGAAGCTAACTCCTTACATTTGAAAATGAGGTGATCTTCTTCGGTAATAAGAAGATCATCAACATAGAGAACCAAGATTAATGTGTTGCCATCAATTAGCTTGAAGTATAGGTTTGAATCAGCATCATTCTTGGAGAAATTCAAGCTCATCAAGTATCGATCAATTCTTTCATACCAAGCACGAGGAGCCTGCATAAGGCCACACAAAGCCTTCCTCAGTTTGCAAACATGAGATTCCTTCCCATGAACCTTAAAACCATTAGGTTGCTCAATATATACATCTTCCTTGATTACACCATTTAGAACTGTTGTCTTCACATCCATTTGGTGTAATTTCCATCCTTTAAATGTTGCAAAGCAATGATGGTTCTGACGGATGTATAATGAGCAACTGGAGCAAAGGTTTCCTCATAATCTACTCCCTCTTTTTGAGAGAATCCCCTAGCCACAAACCTAGCCTTGTACTTCTTAATGCTTCCATCAGCTGCATGCTTGATCTTGAAGAGCCACTTAGAAGAAACAACAGATTTTCCTTCAGGTCTAGGTATGATATCCCAAACATCATTCTTGAGGATGGATTGATACTCTTAAGCCATAGCATCTCTCCATACTTGTTGACTAGTAGCTTCCTTAACACTAAAAGGCTCAAGCTCAATAATTTGACTCATTAATAACACATAATCTTAGAGCTTATGAGGTCTCTTGCTTTCTCTAAGAGATCTTTGGGGACCTGTATATTTTCCTGCCTCTTGCATGTTTTCTTGAGTCCATCGAGGCCTTTTTTGTACTATAACAATGTCACTAGGTCCATTAGCTGGTTCCAAAGGCTTAAGTGAAACATCATCTTCTTTTGAATCAAAAATCTCCCTCTGAATTTTAGGAGTATGGTCAACTTCTGTATCCTGAGGAGACTCTTGGTCTTCATTATCTATCTCCATATGAATGCTCTTAGATCTTTTGAATGCAACATCCTCTTCAAATGTAACATCCCTACTGATCTCAATCAACTTCTGACCTGGAATGTAAATTTTATAGGCTTTTGAAGTTTCACTATAGCTTACAAATATACCCTTCTTGCCAGAAGGATTCAACTTAGTCCTTTTATCTTTTGGTATGTGAAAATATACTGGACAACCAAAGATCCTCAAATTACTTACTTTCAGCTTTACCCCTATGAAAGCTTCTTCAGGAGTCATGTTCTCTAAAATGTGGTGAGGGCTTCTATTTTGAACATAAACAGCTGTCTTAGATGCTTCAGCCCAAAGGAAGATTTGCAGATCTTGGCCATGAATCAAAGCTTTGGCAGCTTCTACAATAGATCTATTCTTCCTTTCTACAACACCATTCTGTTGAGGGTTGTAAGGAACACATAACTCCCTCTTAATCCCCATTTCAATGCAAAAGTTACAAAATTCATCAGAGGTATACTCCCCTCCATTGTCAGATCTCAGAACTTTGATCCTCTTCCTAGATAAGTTCTCTACCTGAGCTTTAAACTCTTTGAACCTCTCAAGTACTTCTTTATATTATTTAGATTTCAATAAATAATTCCAAGTCTTTCTAGAGTGGTCATCAATAAAAGTAATGTAATACAAGAAACCACCCAAAGAAGCAACAGACATTGGACCACATAAATCAGAATGAATGAGATCTAGAATACATTTAGATCTACTTTCTCTAATATAACATGGTCTTTTAGTATTCTTACCCATGGCACAACCTTTGCAAGTACCTTCATGCTCCTAGTTGAATTTTGGAAGACCCGTGACCATCTTCTCCATGATAGGTAGAGCTCAAAAGTGTAGGTGAGCTAATCTTCTATGCCAAAGATCACACAAGTTTGAAGAATCATGTACTAATGCCTGAAGTGGACAAGTAATTAGCCTATAAAGGCTCTCATGTCTAACTCCAATTATTTGAGCAGTTTTGAAGTTGGAATTCTTCATCCACACAAGAACTTTGCCTTCGGAGAAGGCAACTTGATACCCCTTGTCTTCCAAGGCTGAAATGGAAACCAAATTCCATTTGATGCCTAGAACATAGAGAACATCACTTAACCTTAGAGTAATGCCAAATTTTAAGTGGAGAGTAGAGATTCCAATCCCTTTCACTGAATATCTAGCATCATCTCCAATGATAACTTGTTCACAAGAATTTCTCTCCATCAAGTTTGATAAATGCTTCTTAAACCCAGTGATGTGTCGAGATGCACCATTATCAATTAACCAAGTGTTGGTGTCAGTAGGTACATTGCTTGATAATGCCAAATAGAACAAATATTCACTTGTTTCCTTCTGAGGAGAGGCATCATCAACATCTGCAATGGTGGATTTTTGCTTAGGCCTGGAGGGAAAATATTTGGCAATGTGACCATACTTGTCACACCTAAAACATTGGATTTTGGAGAGGTCCCTTTTCTTCTTGAAAGCGAGAGCACCATTAGTTTCATTATCTCTATTTCTCTTGAAGAATCCTTTCTTCTCATTCTTGCTTTTCTTCTTAAATGATTTAGAGGAAAGGACATGAATGTCTCCATTGGTAGAGCTTTGACCAATTCCTCTAGCAACCAATCTAGCCTCTTCTTGAATGCAATCTACCCTCAATCGATCAAACTTGGGAAGTTTTGATCTTGCACTAATTCCTTGAATGTAGGATTCCCATGATGAAGGAAGGCCATTGAGAGCAAGCATGGTCAAGTATTTGTCATCAACTACATGACCAATTATAGAGAGTTGATTTCTTAATTCTGAAATCTTCATAAAGTAAGCAATAACTGTTTCTCCTTTTGCCATTTTCACATGATGTAGTTATTGCTTCAGTGCAAGAGCCCAGCTGGTGTTGTTGATTTCATACATTTCCTCCAAGGTTTTAAACATGTCCCTTGTTATCTTCAACTTGGAGACAATCGGAACAATATGATCTTTAATGGAGTCAACCAATATCTTCTTTGCCTTGATGTCTTTCTTTTTCCACTGCAACTTCTCTTCTTCCTCCAATGGTTTGGGAACTTTGGTTTCCACAAACTCAGCCAAGTCATTTTCTTCCAAGGTGAGCATGAATCGAAACCTCCATGATGTGAAGTTGGATGCTCCTTCGAGACTATCCTCAATTTTAAGAGTATTCACCATCTTGACTAAGAGAGGGATAGATAAGAGATATAAAGAACAAAAGAGAGTATTTATATAATTACAAGTATGGTCATGATCGCCTTCAAACCTACTCTGATACCATGTTAGATTTATGATCAGAATTGAAATAAACAAAATTGCAACACAATGAATAATGAACACAAATGGATGAATCTGATTTAATCTTTTGAAGTCTGCTCTTTATAAATATACTTGTTATTGAATATATCTATCTTGAACAATGAGGAAGCATTATATATACAAGTGAGAAGAAAGAGACACATCTCTTCAATCTCCCTTTTTGCAAAGAGACACAACTCTTCAATCTCCTTGTCGGCCTTCATAAACAGTTTAAGATGTTGGGCTGGAAGTGGGAGCTTGAAGCTACTCCTCCAACATCAACAACCCAAAGGATTTTCCTTTCCAAGAATGTTGGGGTGAGTTGTTGCCAAGCCAGTCAGAAGCAAAGCAGGCAAAATCACACTCTCAGTTGTCATGATTAAAAAGATGATAGACAGACCTGCGCGATTTGAATGGGTGACTGATAACTGATATGTTTAACCATTCTTATAATATTTGATAGAGATGAGCTCGTGCCATCAATCAAACAATGCGGCTGCACGGTTAAGAATTGAAGAGTAGAGCTTTTAATACTAACAGTTGCCCCGAAGGTACAAGGGAACCCTGAGGGTGGGTTGGTTTTGTTTTTTACCTATTATCATTTATAGTAATGTGCACATTTAACATAGTTTAAGATTAAGTAAATAGAATAAAACTTAAATGTAGATTGATTAAAGATATTTTAATTTAATAAAGGCTGTAATTCAAGTTAATTTTTTCAAAAGAATATATTATTCTAATTTAACTACTTATAGTGTGTACAATCAAAGGTTGGATATGTGATTGATATTTTTCATATAGATACAAATGAATATGTATCATATGATTTATGTAACCATAACAAAGATCATAATATTATGTTAATATGTTATGAGTTTTGATATTATATAATTATTATTTTATAAATTAAATAAATGTTTTGACATAAATGGAAAGAGGAAGAAGGAGTTTAACACTGACCCACAGACCATAGTTACTCTAGATATGCCATATGGGCCTTATACTAGCGTGAATGTTGCTTATTTGACCTTTACATGCTTTCACGACATCATGCTCTAGAAACATTCGTATAGATTTCATAAACCTTAAACTGCATATGACGTAGTACCTTCACAAAAACATTCACCTTACATTATTTGTTTTTATGAGGGAACATTTACCAAGACTTGAATTTGCAAGAAATATTAAAACCTTAAATTTCCAAAATCCTGAAATCATTTACTTGCACTTTCCTTCGCCAGAAATTGGGTGCGTTACGAAATGTGGACCAGTTATGCAATTTAGAAAGGTATATCACTCATGATGGCATTTTTTTCAAAAGGGGGAAGTGGAGTTGTAAGCATAGAGTCTACATATGTTCATCTTTGAGAGTCTGCCAAACCCAGTTGGAAACAAATAGCATCATATATGAAGCGCTTGTAAAACAATAGGTAGTGAACATGCATTGAATAAAGACCTCCAATTTAAGATAGCAAAGGAAAAGATTGATATAGACAACCGAAAAAAAAATTACTGCCCATATTTGTGCCTCTAGTTTGCCTATAAAATTTGCCATCCAACTCGAGGCATGCTAGATAAAAACCAGATTAGGAAACTTGATAATAAAATCAATTTTTTGATAATTGAAATTTTCTTTGAGTAAAGTGAAGTAAAGCATTCGGCCAAAAAAACAGTCGGGATATTGGGCTATAGGCTCTCCACATCAAAAGTGAATAAGAGCATGTCAGCGGGAGGAACAAGACAATGCAAGCCCTTGATCAGAGAAATAGAGCCAATTAAATGGTTCTTCTGCTTCGATAACAAAGGAATCAGAATGTAATGAATCCACTTAGAACCTTTCTCCATTCTGAATTACCCGCAATAAGAACATATGGAGCGGCAAGTAAAAGAAAATGACATTCTCCCTTCTATGTAGCAATTATACAAGAATATTTCAATCAAATGTTGCTTTACAATCAATGTAAAAAATGGTTTCTATTGTTTAAAAAAAAAATTCTAATAACGCAAGTCTTATGCATGCAGTTAGTTTAGATTGAATTCTATATGGAAATGAGTGCTTTCAGATCGAATCCTTGGACTGCACAGGCCGCTGTCATCATCAACTGAAAATGAAAACTGGGGATTGCTCTTCAACCACAGATATAAATATGCCGCTGCCAATGTTATAACTGTAATAACTCCATAAACTGAAAAAGCAGCCACAAGAAATGAAGAATTGGGATTTGCAACCAATATTCTGCTTCGTAATTCACCCAAAGGATTTTCCTTCTCGACAACGTTGGGGTGAGCTGTTGCCAAGCCAGTCAGAAGCAGCATAGCAAAAATAACAGTCTCAGTTGTCATGATTAAAAAGACGACAGGAAGACCTGCGCGATTTCAATGGGTGACTGATAACTGATATGGTAAACCTTTCTTATAATAGTACATAGAGATGAGTTCGTGCCGTCAATCAAACGAGGCGGCTGCACGTACTTCCAGTCTTTCCCTGGCAACTTCTTGACCACGACATTAAACATTAGTCCATGTGATTTATTATAGGGTGAAGAAAACACGTGTAAGAATTGACGAATAGAGCTTTTAATACTATCAGTTGCCCCGAAGGTGCAAGGGAAGCCGGAGGGTATTTTTTTAATTTTCCCCTTTTATGGTAGTGTGCACATTTAACATAATGTAAGATTAAGTATATTGAATAAAATTTAAATGTAAATTGATCAAAGATATTTTATCTTAATAAAGGACAAAATTTATGTAGGTGGTTTGGTCTTACTTTGGGGTAATAGGTATGAGAAAAAAGGTAAGCATGGAAAATTTGATGACTTGTGGATCGGTCCCTACTCCATTGACTAATGAATTAGGAAGCATAATTTATTTTTGAGAAACTTGGATGGTGAAATAATGGATATGTCAATCAATGGCAAACATCTGAAGTAATTCTTAGATTGAGTCGATTCACAACTATGTACATAATTATATAGTGTTTTGTCCTTTGTTGTTTAATCACTTTGTTCCCCCTCTAATTTGGGATTTATTTGTATACTTTCCCTTTGTGTTTTGTTGTGTGTTCATTATTAGATCCACTTGATTTATTTTCGTCAAGTCTACCATTGTTTGGTTGAGCCTTCATAAGTGTTTATTGATAAATTATTATGTCTTGACTCTGTGACCCAATGGATTGGAACCTGGTCTTATATTTTAGGGTGCTTTGAACACCCATAGGGGGTATGCATCCTTGGGTGCGAGGTAATGTTAGTTCCCAAAATTTTACTAAAGTAATTGGACAATTATCAAGTATTAATATATAATTTTTTACTCAATTCTAGTTTTCAAGTGCCTTTGCTCTGTCAAAAGATCTAAGTGAGTTTATGTTTCTTCAGTTTGAGTAACCCTCATTCTAATTTCCCTAGAATAGAACCCATGATTTCAAAGTAATCATAAATGGGAAAAAATTTAATATGTTGTGGGCTTAGTTTTATTTTTTATACTAAGGCTTGGTGGTGTTTATTAACATGACCAACCCTTAGTCAAAATTTTCATGTTTGGTCCCTTTTACTTCATGTAGCCTAGTCCCTTTTATTAAATTAAAATGGTATGGATAATGCGCATGGTTCATTTCATTTGTTAGCATGGTCTGAATAAATCTTGATCCCCTTGTTTTATGCTTAGCATAAAAGTCCACAGGTCCTTTTCCTTCAGGCATTTTGCCCATGCAAAAACCCAAACAAAAGTTAATTATCTCGATAAAATGTCGGAGGATTAATTTCTTCAACAAAAGTGTCAAGCTCAATTTTTTTTGTAAAAGTGATCAAATTCAAATCTTTCGAGAAAATTATAGAGCTCAAATGCTTTAGAGAAATTATTTTAGATAAAATGTCTGAAATAATTATCTTGACCAAAACTATTGTGGAACAATTATCCCAACACAAAAATGTCAAAGACAAAAGTCCTGAGGACCCAAGGGCTAAAGAAAAACAGGGATAGCGAAGATAGAAAATTTGACGACAAAGGTATCAAAATATAAACACCCAAAAATAATGCCCCAAGCTTAAAACTTGGTAATTTGCCTTGTTTATTTTGAGCTAATCATAGCTGAGTCAGTGGATCATGATCGAATGGTGCATGTCGATGTGGAGGAAGATGATCACATGACATGTGAATAATGTTGAACAGTCAAAAATTCTAAGAGCCCCATGATAGTGATAAGTGTCACCATATAGGTGGACTTCCTAATGATCCAATAGAACACATGGATCAACAAATGTCAAAAGACCTCTAGAGGACATGTGTTGAATTCTTAACAAATAGAACTAGCATTGTGATGCCAATTGAACATCTGTGATGGCTGCATGAACAATTTTTAATAGGCATATGGAAATCCAAGTTAAGATTCAATACATACTTGCCTTATATGGATTAAATTTTATGGTCACATGAATGTCAAAGATGTTAATGTGGATGTTAAATTATGGGTGCATGGATGTCAAATTTAAGTCATAAAAATCAATCATCCATTAGACATAAAATTTTACGGTTATGTGAACATCATTAATGGTCATGCAGATGTCAAATGATGAATGCATGAATGTCAAATTTAATCCATAATGAATAGCCAGTGGCATTTGATCATGGAAAATGAGATCAACAGTCTGCATTTGATCTGTAAATCAAAGATCCTGTATAAAGTTAGTTTGTGGAATTTTCACCATTGAAAAAAGATTGACTAGGAAAATTGTGTGTCAGTCATTGTCAATGTACAAGAATTCTAGGTTTTTAAAATAAATTTAAAATTTGATCGAAGAGACATGATTCCCTATATCCAAAAGCTCATGACTTATCTCCCAAAGACATTGTAAAAGACACATAGGTTGAACATTTAAATGTCACTAATTTTTTGTAGGTACATTTGAAGTTTATGACTTGTGGATGGAATGTGTATTTTGACATTCAGTAGTAGAGATGGACACTTTGCAATAAATATGTATCACTTGAAACCTATAGACATTATTGTCATGATTTTTGCATACTAATATAAAGGATTTTATATTCATAAAATTGATGCCCTCTTTACAAATCTCAGGTAAATCCTATATGAGAAGGGAAGTCATAAGAATGAAAAGTCTATGTTTAGTGCATTATAGTTCGAAATGGCTTTACTAACCCCTTATGTGCTCATTTCAGAGTTCGCTAGGGAAACTTCTCAAGGGGACTATAAGAGCCCAATTTCATAAATTGCAAACAACCAAGTGGAATCAAAACTTCTCCAATAAGTCAAAAATGAAATAATGCATTTATGCACTAAAAAAATAAACAAGTGGGAAACCCTAAAAAGGAAAATTTGCAAGAAGAAAAGATACAAATTACTAAATGTGAATAGGCAAGTTGGAGCCAAAGGGTAAAAAGGTAGAATGACCTAAGTCTTTTGCATTTTTCATTATTGTGTTTGCCCAAGCTTCTCCATGGATAGATATGCAGGTTTACAAGTCCAAGGTGGGCCACTTCAAAAAAGATCATTCAAAGGGCCATGGATCCAAAATATTCCCAGGGAATCATGGTATAATTAGGTTGTTCTATGGCATGTACGAGATGGAGGGCATCTGTCTGTAAGTTTCTAGCTATGCAGGTAAGTGGTCAGAAATTTTCTAAGATAGTTGCACATAAATATAAATTTTATTCATCTCTCTACCATGAATACTCTCTTTCCAACTCATGTGAAAGCATTTTCAATCAAGAGATAAAAGATTTTGTTTCATATATTCATCAATCTTTGCAGATGCAATTGGAGTTATGATTTTTATTGCAAATCGATGAATATTTAAGGCATGACAAGGGAATATTTTCCATTTGGAAGCATCTTGGCATACTTGAAATTTTATTATGTGATTTTTAAAATTGTGACCCACAGTCCTAGATATGCAAGTGTATAAATAGGGGACTTCTCCTTTATTCAAATGTTGTTGATGGTCCTTTTTTTTCCTGTTCATTTTCTCTAAGTTTAGGATCTGTAGAAATTATTTTGGGATCAATTGTTATGTGTAGATTTTCTCTCCCTTGCTAAATTGGTTGCATTTATACCTCCATTAACAATATTTTTAGAACATGTTTATGTCTCCCTTAAACAAAGAGCAATCTCACCATGCTTGTCTCCATGGCATCATTTTGAAATACTGATATGTAAAATTTATTTTCAAGTTAATGAAAATGTTGGTGGTTCTTTGCTATTTCCTATGAATGAAGTGTAGCAACATGTTTTACAAGAAATTTTGATTGCACATTTATATTTGTGCTCACTCCTGATTGTGATTTTGAGCATATATTTAGATTATAAACTCTCTATGCATTATTTCAGGATAGGTTGTTTAATAAATTGTTAGGGCACCCTAGGTTTATGGATATGACAGGGAAAAGTATTTGAAAGATTAATTTCAGTGTATGTTCTAGTCTCTCAGGGAACATTTGGTATTTTTCGTTATCTTATATTTGAATTTTTTCTCCATCTTTGCTAAGGAATATTGTCATGAAATAATGCAAGATACCTTATTGTTTGGAAACCACCATCACACCACTCTCATTATTTTTAATCTTCTAACCTATCTTACCCTAAAAATAACAAAATGTTTATATATTTTAAGTATTATTCACCCTTGAAAATGCATAATATCTTGCATATTTGAAACCTATTTAGAGTTTGTGTTTTAAATTCAAGTATTGTAGTCTTTTATTCAACCCCTGTTGTTGAAGATTCTATAAAATGAATATTGTAGTCTCTTTCCATATATTTTTTGTAGCTTGTATATGACTTAGAGGATTTATGCATTTCATGTGACAACCCTTCACGAGTGAAGTGTGCAAACTTAGTTATGCCTTGGTCATATTTGTTTCTTGTGCCAAGAATCCCCAAGGAGATTGAATTGAAAAATCTCTCCATGTTAGCAAGCTACCCCATAGGTCCTCTCACATTGGTTCACGAAGAGTCAGAAGAAACAGGGAGTAGACCATACCCTTTGTAAGTGTCTCTCAATCATTTTCTACATTTGGTCTAGTCTTGATGCTAAACGCTTTCCCAGCTATGATGACATATGAGCAGGTTTTTTCATCTTTGCTTGTAATTTTTCTTTCAAGGGTGGAAAGCTGAGTGTACGAGCTGTACCACTGGGAACCAATAGATGTTATAGGTCTTATTAGGCCTACTAAGCCTAGATAGCAATTTGAAATTAAAGGTAATATTTTGAAAGATTGGGTCTTTTGTATGAAGTGGAATAACATTATTTAATCTATTAAGATTCCTTGGAAGACATAAATGCATTAAGATCGCTTAATAAATTTAAATGATGATATTAAAATAACCTAGTTAAGTAGGATTCATACACTATAAGGTGATGAGAACATTGTAAGCTAGACCACTGTCATCGTTATTCAATGATAATTTTGCTAATCTAAAGGATGGGCATGTATAATCATTTCTTGTGGGCTTGAAAAATACTTATTGTGTTCATTTTTATTGATAACTCAATCAAGTTAATAATAGAAGGATCATAGAAACCCATTAATTGTATCATTGACTGCTTGAACCCATTTTGAATCCATTGCAGTTTATATTCCCTATCATGCTAATTTTAGAATACAATTTTGTATTTTTGAATTTATCGCCACATGATTATTGTATTGTTCATGTTAAATATATTTGATTTTATATTATGTCCTTTTCTAATATATATTGAAATGTGTACATGACTATTTTATTTCTCTTGCTAATATACCATGATGAAAATTGTGTTATTATATTTTCATGTCATGTGGATTATGGACATGATTTTTATAACTGACTTTGTTTAGCTCTATATGATTATCTATAGATATTTTGATGAATTCTACATTATCATGTGATTAGTGTATTTTCAATGTTACGGATTGCTTTACTTATTATTGAAATTATTAGATGATTTATGCATTTATATGATTGGACAATAAAGTATAATATATGATTGAATATCAATTTTTTATTCATGTATGCAGCGTTTTTAACTACCTATAATGGGTACAAATAGGGGTTGGATATGTGATTGATATATTTCATATAGATACCAGTCAATATGTATCCTATCAATTATGTGACCATAACAAAGATCATAGTATTATGTGAATATCTTATGAGTTTGTATGTTGAATTACTATTTTATAAATTACATGAATATTTTAACAGGTATAATAAGTGTACAAGCAGCAATAATTTTTATATTATATAATTATTGTTTTATAAATAATATAAGTGTTTTGACAGATGTAATGAGTATACAAGTAGCACAAGTTCAAAATAGAAAGAGGAACAAGGAATTTAACATTGACCCACAGACCATAGTTATTCTAGATATGCCATATGAGCCTTGTACTAGCGTGAATGTTGCTCTAAAAACATTTTAATTGATTTTATAACCTTAACCTGCATACGACGTAGTACCTTGATAAAAAACATTCACTTAAATTATTTATTTTTATGAGGGAACATTTACCAATACTTGAATTGGCAAAAAATAATAAAACCTTAAATTTCCAAAATCCTAAAATCGTTTACTGGCACTTTCATTCGCCAGAAATTGCGTGACTTACGAAATGTGGATCGATTATGCAATTTAGAAAGCTATATCACTCATGATTGGATTCTTTTCAAAAGGGGGAAGTGGAGTTGTAAGCATAGAGTCTACATATGTTCCTCCTTGAGAGTCTGCAAAACCCAGTTGGAAACAAAATAGCATCATCTATGAACCGCTTGTAAAACAAAAGGTAGTCAATATGCATAGAATAAAAACCTCCAATTAAAGATAGGAAAGAAAAAGATTGACATAGACAACAACAAAAAATTACTGCCGATATCTGTGCCTCTGGTTTGCCTATAAAATTTGCCATCAAACGCGACGCATGCTAGATAAAAACGTGATTAGGAAACTTGATAACAAAATAATTTTTTTGATAATTGAATTTTTCTTTGAGTGAAGAGAAGTAAAGGATTCGGGCCAAAAACAGTCGGGATGTTGGGCTATAGGCTCTCCACATCAAAAGTGAATAAGAGCTTGTCTTTGGGCGGAACAAGACCATGGAAGTCCTTGATCAGAGAAATAGAGCCAATCAAATGGTTCTTCTGTTTCCATAACAAAGGAAGCAGAATGTAATGAATCCACTTAGAAGCTTTCTCCATTATGAATTGCCCCCAATAAGAACATATGGAGCGGCAGGTAAAAGAAAATGTTGCTTTACAATCAATGTAAAAAATGGTTTCTATTGTTTAAAAAAAAATCTTTCTAATAACGAAAGTCTTATGCACGCAGTTAGTTTAGATTGAATTCTATATGAAAATGAGTGTTTTCAGATCGAATCCTTGCACTGCAAGGACTCTCTCATCATCAACTAAAAAGAAAAACTGGGGATTGCTGTTCAACCACAGATATAAATATGCCGCTGCCAATGTTATAACTGTAATAACTCCACAAACTGAAAAAGCAGCCACAAGAAATGAGGAATTGGGATTTGCAAACAATATTCTGCTTCGTAATTCACCCAAAGGATTTTCCTGTGAAGAATTGGGATTTGCAACCAATATTCTGCTTCGTAATTCACCCAAAGGATTTTCCTTTTCGAGAACGTTGGGGTGAGCTGTTGCCAAGCAAGTCAGAAGCAGCGCAGCCAAAATAACACTCTCAGTTGTCATGATTAAGAAGACGACAGGCAGACCTGCGCGATTTGAATGGGTGATTGATAAGTGATATGGTTAACCGTTCTTATAATAGTAGATAGAGATGAGCTCGTGCCGTCAATCAAACAATGCGGCTGCCCGGTTAAGAATTGAGGAGTAGAGCTTTTAATACTAACAGTTTCCCCGAAGGTATAAGGGAACACTGAGGGTGGGTTTGTTATGTTTTTTTCCTATTATCATTTATAATAATGTGCACATTTAACATAGTTTAAGATTAAGTAAATAGAAAAAAACTTAAATGTAGATTGATTAAAGGTATTTTAATTTAATAAAGGCTGTAATTCACGTTAATTTTCTTAAAAGAATATATTATTTTAATTTAATTACTTATAGTGGGTACAATCAAAGGCTGGATATGTGATTGATATTTTTCATATAAATACAAGTGAATATGTATCATATGATTTATGTAACCATAACAAAGATCATAATATTATGTGACTATGTTATGAGTTTTGATATTGTATAATTATTATTTTATAAATTATATAAATGTTTTGATAGAAATGGAAAGAGGAACAAGGAGTTTAACACTGACCCACAGACCATAGTTACTCTAAATATGCCATATGGGCCTTGTACTAACGTGAATGTTGCTTATTTGACCTTTACATGCTTTCACGACATCATGCTCTAGAAACATTCTTATTGATTTCATAAACCTTAAACTGCATATGACGTAGTACCTTCATAAAAGCATTCACCTTACATTGTTTGTTTTTATGAGGGAAAATTTACCAAGACTTGAATTTGCAAGAAATATTAAAACCTTAAATTTCCAAAATCCTAAAATCGTTTACTTGCAATTTCCTTCGCCAGAAATTGGGTGCCTTACGAAATGTGGACCGATTATGCAATTTAGAAAGGTATATCACTCATGATGGCATTTTTTTCAAAAGGGGGAAGTGGAGTTGTAAGCATAGAGTCTACATATGTTCATCTTTGAGAGTCTGCCAAACCCAGTTGGAAACAAATAGCATCATATATGAAGCGCTTGTAAAACAATAGGTAGTGAACATGCATTGAATAAAGACCTCCAATTTAAGATAGCAAAGGAAAAGATTGATATAGACAACCGAAAAAAAAATTACTGCCCATATTTGTGCCTCTAGTTTGCCTATAAAATTTGCCATCCAACTCGAGGCATGCTAGATAAAAACCAGATTAGGAAACTTGATAATAAAATCAATTTTTTGATAATTGAAATTTTCTTTGAGTAAAGTGAAGTAAAGCATTCGGCCAAAAAAACAGTCGGGATATTGGGCTATAGGCTCTCCACATCAAAAGTGAATAAGAGCATGTCAGCGGGAGGAACAAGACAATGCAAGCCCTTGATCAGAGAAATAGAGCCAATTAAATGGTTCTTCTGCTTCGATAACAAAGGAATCAGAATGTAATGAATCCACTTAGAACCTTTCTCCATTCTGAATTACCCGCAATAAGAACATATGGAGCGGCAAGTAAAAGAAAATGACATTCTCCCTTCTATGTAGCAATTATACAAGAATATTTCAATCAAATGTTGCTTTACAATCAATGTAAAAAATGGTTTCTATTGTTTAAAAAAAAAATTCTAATAACGCAAGTCTTATGCATGCAGTTAGTTTAGATTGAATTCTATATGGAAATGAGTGCTTTCAGATCGAATCCTTGGACTGCACAGGCCGCTGTCATCATCAACTGAAAATGAAAACTGGGGATTGCTCTTCAACCACAGATATAAATATGCCGCTGCCAATGTTATAACTGTAATAACTCCATAAACTGAAAAAGCAGCCACAAGAAATGAAGAATTGGGATTTGCAACCAATATTCTGCTTCGTAATTCACCCAAAGGATTTTCCTTCCCGACAACGTTGGGGTGAGCTGTTGCCAAGCCAGTCAGAAGCAGCATAGCAAAAATAACAGTCTCAGTTGTCATGATTAAAAAGACGACAGGAAGACCTGCGCGATTTCAATGGGTGACTGATAACTGATATGGTAAACCTTTCTTATAATAGTACATAGAGATGAGCTCGTGCCATCAATCAAACGAGGCGGCTGCACGTACTTCCAGTCTTTCCCTAGCAACTTCTTGACCACGACATTAAACATTAGTCCATGTGATTTATTATAGGGTGAATAAAACACGTGTAAGAATTGAAGAGTAGAGCTTTTAATACTAACAGTTGCCCCGAAGGTGCAAGGGAAGTCGGAGGGTGTTTTTTTCTTTTCCCCTTTTATAGTAGTGTGCACATTTAACATAATTTAAGATTAAGTATATTGAATAAAATTTAAATGTAAGTTGATCAAAGATATTTTATCTTAATAAAGGATAAAATTTATGTAGGTGGTTTGGTCCTACTTTGGGGTAACAGGTATGAGAAAAAAGGTAAGCATGGAAAATTTGATGACTTGTGGATGGGTCCCTACTCCAATGACTAATGAATTAGGGAGCATAATTTATTTTTGTGAAGCTTGGATGGTGAAATAATGGATCTGTCAGTCAATGGCAAACATCTGAAGTAATTCTTACATTGAGTCGATTCACAACTATGCACATAATTATATAATGTTTTGTCCTTTGTTGTTTAGTCTCTTCGTTGCCCCTCTAATTTGGGATTTATTTGTATAGTTTCCCTTTGTGTTTTGTTGTGTGTTCATTATTAGATCCACTTGATTTATTTTCGTCAAGTCTACCATTGTTTTGTTCAGCCTTCATAAGTGTTTATTGATAAATTATTATGTCCTGACTCTGTGACCCGATGGATTGGCACCCGGTCTTATATTTTAGGGTGCTTTGAACACCCATAAGGGGTATGCATCCTTGGGTGAGAGCTAATGTTAGTTCCAACCATTTTACTAAAGTAATTGGACCCTTATCAAGTATTAATATATAATTTTTTACTCAATTATAGTTTTCAAGTGCCTTTGCTCTGTCATAAAATCTAAGTGAGTTTATGTTTCTTTAGTTTGAGAAACCTTCATTCTAATTTCCCTAGCATAGAACCCATGATTTAAAAGTAATCATAAATGGGAAAAATTTTAATATGTTGTGGGCTTGGTTTTATTTTTTATACTAAGGCTTGGTGGTGTTTATTAACATGACCAACCCTTAGTCAAAATTCTCATTTTTGGTCCCTTTTACTTCATGTAGCCTAGTCCCTTTTATTAAATTAAAATGGTATGGATAATGCTCATGATCCATTTCATTTGTTAGCATGGTCTGAATAAATCTTGATCCCCTTGTTTTATGCTTAGCATAAAAGTCCATAGGTCCTTTTCCTTTAGGGATTTTGCCCATGCAAAAACCTTGACAAAAGTTAATTATCTCAATAAAATGTTGAAGGATTAATTTCTTCAGCAAAAGTTTCAATCTCAATTTTTTTATTAAAAGTGATCAATTTCAAATCTTTCAAGAAAATTATAGAGCTCAAATGCTTTAGAGAAATTATTTTAAATAAAATGTCTGAAACAATTATCCTGACCAAAATTATTGTGGAACAATTATCCCAACACAAAAATGTCAAAGACAAAAGTCCTGAGGACCCAAGGGGTAAAGAAAAATAGGGATATCGAAGATAAAAATACTGACAACAAAGGTATCAAAATATAAAGAGCCAAAAATAATGCCCCAGGCTTAAAACTTGGTAATTTGCCTTGTTTATTTTGAGTTAATCATAGCTCAGTTGGTGGATCATCATCTAATGGTGCATGTCGATGTGGAGGAAGATGATCACATGACATGTGAATAATGTTGAACAGTAAAAAATTCTAAGAGCCCCATGATAGTGATAAGTGTCACCATATAGGTGGACTTCCTAATGATCCAATAGAACACATGGATCAACAAATGTCAAAAGACCTCTAGAGGACATGTGTTGAATTCTTAATGAAAAGAACCATCAATGTGATGGCCATGTGAACATCTGTGATGGCTGCATGAACAATTTTTAATAGGCATATGGAAATCCAAGTTAAGATTCAATACATACATGCATTATATGTTAGGTTGTGGATCTAAAAGCTTAATTGATGCAGACATGGAGGACGTTGCTGAGCTTGCGAAGGATTGCTGAGTTGCAGGGCAACCGACGTCGGTCATATTACAGTGCAGAAGCAACCGACGTCGGTTATGAGTCGATCAACATTGGCCAAGAAGGAGCTGACATCGGCAACCTGTGTGTGCATGCAATTTGCATGCGGGTTCTAGACAGGTCTCTTTTTTGACTATCAGTTTGTATGTTAAAGGCTAATTATAGTCTTGGAGTTACGTGTCTAATTATTGTAATTAAAAAAGTCTAATTATTGTATGCATGAGATCTATATAATAGACTCATGGGCTGTATTGTAAAAGTGTGCTAGAAAGCCATTGAGCTTGAAGAGAGTGCTAGAGTAGCTCCTCCTAGTTCCAAAAGGGTGCTAATTGTGTATGATCAGGGAGAGTTGTAGGTTGTGCAAGTTCTACTAGGAGATCCACTAGAGTACTGGTTGAAGAATCATGAGGACTTGGTGAGGCAAGGACAAGGGTTCTTCAGGGTGTAGAGATATCTACATGGTAAGTAAGGTCTATTGATTTGCAAGTGGCAGCGAGGAAAGGGAGATCTACTTGGAGTACGATTGTGTACTTGGTGTACTGGCAACGTTGTTCCTAACTGGTGGAGGTGAACAACAACTCTGTATTTGAGTTGTGTGTTGGGACCGTGAGAGAGACGGAAGAAGTCCTTGAGGTGTGGCAAGCCTTAGAGGTGGAAGAAGAAGTGGCATCTTCTTTATTGTATTTTCTTTTGAGTGATTATTAATATAATTGTGTATTGTCTCTCGTATCTTGTGTTGTTTCATATTTTTAGTTACTTGTTCATTCTGGTTAAATTTCGTGTTTAGTTGCTTATACAAGAGGTAATCATATATACTCTTATTGGGGAGAGTAGGATCCTGACAGTTGGTATCAGAGCTTTTGGTTGGGTTGACTGATAAGTGGTTCAGATCTAGTTAGTGTGTGTTGATTACAGGTCACTCTCAGGGTTTCAGATTGAGTGGGAGTATAGCAATGGCAAAAGAAAGTAAGCTACGAATGGAGAAATTGAATAGCACGAATGGTCTGATTGATGGAAAGAAAGAGCAGGTAAAGGAAGATTGTTGGTCGGTAGAAGATCAACGTGTAGAAGCAGATGTTGTAGGTGTTGTTGCACAAGTTGCTCTAGATAAAGTAGAATATTGGTTTATAGATTCTTTTGCCTCTTTCCATGCAACCCGAAATGGAGCATCTTTTCAAGACTATGTCCAGGGAGACATTGGAGAGATTTATTAAGGGGTTGGTGAGCCTTGTCAGATTGTTGGCAAAGGGGAAGTGAAGCTAAAATTACAAATAGATAACACACGGATGTTGAATGAAGTCATGCAGGTTCTAGTCTTGGAGATGAGTCTAATTTTTTCAAAAAAGTTGGGTGATGGGAGATGCACAGTAACTCTCACAGCGGATGCACTTGAATTAGACAGTGGTAAGAAAGTAGGTATCCTTTATCTATCTACTTATATTACTAATTCACCTTCTATTGCAGAGATGTGGCTTCGTAGGCTTGGTTACATATGTAAGAAGGGAATGCATGTTCTTAAGCGAAAGATAGATATCTTTGACAAACTTAAGAACTGGAAAGCCTTGGTGTTCATGGAAGAGATGATGAACAGAGATTAGCTGAGTGGACTGAATTGTTCTGAACAAGGCTGTGTGGACAAGGGTTTGATCTAAAAGGAGATCGCGGGTAAAAATTCATCACTCACAGGCAAACACAGATACTGACATCGGTCAGGAGGAATCGACGTTGAACAGACAGGCACTGACGTCGATCATGTGCAGATCAGCAGAGTCGATGGTGTTAGGGAGCAGGAACTGACGTCGGTCATACAAGAACTGACGTTGACAAAAGGTACACCGGTGTCAGTTAGGAAACTAACGTCGGCAGACAGGGTCAGTCGCAAGGAACCGACGTCGGTCGGGTGTAGATTGGGAGATGGCCGAGATCGGTCATTGAAACGGATGTTAGGTGGATAGCAAGCTGTCAAGGAGTCTCAAACACCCATATAGAGGTCAGAAAGGGTAAGTGAACCTCATATTCATTGTTCACCTTCTTTATATTACTTATTGCTTACTGATGGTCAAGAACCGGGAAGACGTGAAGAGGTAATGCAGGTAGAATCTAGAAACAATGGGAGCGTGGCATGGATGAGGAGTGTGAGTCCTTGGAGAAGAACCAAACAAGAGTTTGTTGGTGGAGTTGTCAGTTGGAAAAAAGCACTGAGAAATAGTTGGATTCTCAAGTTAAAGAAGAGAGTGGATGGATACGTGAGACAGAAGGCCAGGTTATATGGTCTTGAGGAAGTTGCAAGACAGTGGTACAGGTTTTGACAGGTGGATGACAAAGCAGGGCTTTAGTCAATGTCAGTGTAACTATTGTGTTTGTCTTACTAGGTGGATGATGGTCGCAACATTATCTTGTTATTGTATGTGGATGGTATGCTTGGAGCAGGTTTGTACATATAGGGAGTTGTTGAGCTAAGGGTAAGGTTAGTTCAGATGTCTGTCATGAAGAATTTGGGAGCAGCAAAATTCTTTGGCATAAGAGACATGGAAGATCATAGGTTGATCTCTAGTGGGAGCTAATGTGAAGACGGTGTTGGTGGGGTTCAATATATAGAATCAGAAAGCACACCAAGGGCTGGAAAATTCAAGCTTTGCTTAGAACAGTGTTTGAAATCACATAAGGTCTAGTGTAGGGCCTGAGTTTTCCCAAGTAGTGGGAGTTGTTACAGAGTTTGGAGCCAATTCATGGAAGGAGCACTGGAGGGCAATTCAGTGGATTCTCAGGTGTTTGAGAGGGACTAGCAGCAGGTTAACTTGTTATGCAGGGTCAAGGTCTTCACTACATGGGTTTGTAGGTTCGGATGTGGTAGGTTACTTGGATGATAGGAGGTGCACCACAGGTTGTGTAGTGGTTGGTCTTCAAGTTTGAGCTTGAAGAGGGATACAAGCCAGGAAACAAATTAGACAGTGTACAGGTACAGGTATAGTGCAGCTATTTATCTCCAAATGGGATATTGTTAGGTTGTGGAGCTAAAAGCTTCACTGATGTAGACATGGAGGAGGTTGTTGAGGTTGCGAAGGATTGCTGAGTTGTAGAATGAGTTGCAGGGCAACCGACGTCGATCATATTATAGTGCAGAAGCAACCGATGTCAGTTATTAGTTGGCCGACATCAGTCAGGAAGGAGCCGATGTCGGCAACCTGTGTGTGCATACAGTTTGCATGCAGGTTCCAGACAGGTCTATTTTTGGACTATCAGTTTGCATGTTAAAGGCTAATTATAGTCTTGGAGTTGCGTGTCTAATTATTATAATTAAGAAAGTCTAATTATTGTATGCATGAGATCTATATAATAGACTCATGGGCTGTATTGTAAAAGTGTGATAGAAAGCCATTGAGCTTGAAGAGAGAGCTAGAGTAGCTCCTCCTAGTTCTAAATGGGTGCTGAGTGTGTATGATTAGGGAGAGTTGCAGGTTGTGCAAGTTCTACTAGGAGATCCACTGGGGTATTGGTTGAAGAATCATGAGGACTTGGAGAGGCAAGGACAAGGATTCTTTAGGGTGTAGAGATATCTACATGGTGAGTAAGGTCTATTGATTTTCAGGTGGTAGCAAGGAAAGGGAGATCTACTTGGAGTACGGTTGTGTACTTGGTGTATTGACAGCATTATTACTGACTAGTGGAGGTGAACAACAACTCTGTATTTGAGTTGTGTGTTGGGACCATGAGAGAGAGGGAAGAAGTCCTTGAGGTGTGGCAAGCCTTAGAGGTGGAAGAAGAAGTGGCATCTTCTTTATTGTATTTTCTTCTAAGTGATTATTAATACAATTGTGTATTGTCTCTTATATCCTCTGTTGTTTCATATTTCTAGTTACTTGTTCATTCTGGTTAAATTCCATGTTTAGTTGCTTATACAAGAGCTAATCATATATACTCTTATTGGGGAGAGTAGGATCCTGACATTATATGGCTTAAATTTTATGGTCACATGAATGTCAAAGATGTTAATGTGGATGTTAAATGATGGGTGCGTGGATGTCAAATTTAAGTCATAAAAATCAATCATCCATTGGAGATTAAATTTCATGGTTATGTGAATATCATTAATGGTCATACAGATGTCAAATGATGGATGCATGAATGTCAAATTTAATCCATAATGGATAGCCAGTGGCATTTCATCATGGAAAATGAGATCAATAGTCTGCATTTGATCATGTAGATCAAAGATCCTGTACAAAGTTAGTTTGTGGATTTTCACGATTGACAACAGATTCACTAGGAAAACTATGTATGCGTCATGGTGGATGTACAAGAATTCTAGGTTTTTAAAACAAATTAAAAATTTGATCTCAGAGACATGAGTCCCTATATCCAAAAGCTCATGATTTATCTCCCAAAGACATTGTAAAAGACACATAGGTTGAACATTTAGATGTCACTAATTTTTTGTAGGTACATTTGAAGTTTATGACTTGTGGATGGAATGTGTATTTTGACATTCAGTAGTAGAGATGGACACTTTGAAATAAAATTTAATAAGGATGTATCACTTGAAACCTATTGACATTATTGTTATGATTTTTCCATAATAATATAAAGGATTTTATATTCATAAAATTGATGCTCTCTTTACAAATCTCAGGTAAATCCTATATGAGAAGGGAACTTGTAAGAATGAAAAGTCTATGTTTAGTGCATTATAGTTAGAAATGGATTTATTAACACCTTATGTGCTCATTTGAGTGTTCCCTAGGGAATCTTCTTAGGGGGACTATAAGAGCCAATTTGATAAATTGCAAACAACTAAGTGGAATCAAATTTTCTCCAATAAGTCAAAAATGAAATAATGCATTTATGCACCAAAAAAATAAACAAGGGGGAAACCCTAAAAAGGCAAATTTGAAAGAAGAAAAGATACAAATTACTAAATGTGAAAAGGCAAGTTGGAGCCAAAGGATAAAAAGGTATAATGACCTAAGTCTTTTACATTTTTCATTATTGTGTTTGCCCAAGCTTCTCCATGGAAAGATATTGTAGGTTTACAAGTCCAAGGTGCGCCACTTTAAAAAAGATCATTCAAAGGGCCATGGATCCATAATATTCCCAGCGATTCATGGTATAATTAGGTTGTTCCATGGCATGTGTGAGACGGAGGGCATTTGTCTATGAGTTTCTAGCTATGCAGGTAAGTGGTCAGAAACACCCCTAGATAGTTCCACATAAATATAAATTTTATTCATCTCTCTACCATGAATATTCTCTTTCCAGCTCATGTGAAAGCATTTTCAATCAATAGATAAAAGAGTTTGTTTCATATATTCATCAATCTTTGTAGATGCAGTTAGAGTTATGATTTTTATTGCAATGTGATGAAGATTTAAGGCATGACAAGGGAATATTTTCCATTTGGAAGAATCTTGGTGAACTTGAAATTTTATTTTGTGATTTTGAAAATTGTGACCCACAGTCCTAGATATGCAAGTGTATAAATAAGGGACTTCTCCTTTATTCAAATGTTGTTGTTGGTCCTTTTTTTATGTTCTCATTTTCTTTAAGTCTAGGATATGTAGAAATTATTTTGGGATCAATTGTTACGTGTAGATTTTCTCTCCCTTGCTAAAGTGGTTGCATCTATACATCCACTAACAATATTTTTAGAGCATGTTTATGTCTCCCTTAAAAAAAGAGAAATCTCACCATGCTTGTCTCCATGGCATCATTTTGAAATACTAATATGTAGAATTTATTTTCAAGTTAATGAAAATGTTGGTAGTTCTTTGCTATTTCCTTGAATGAAGTGTAGCAACATGTTTTACAAGAAATTTGTATTGGACATTTATATTTGTGCTCACTCCTGATTGTCATTTTGAGCATATATTTAGATTATAAACTATCTATGGATTACTTCAGGATAGGATGTTGAATAAATTTTTAGGGCACCCTAGGTTTATGGATATGACAGGGAAAAGTATTTGAAAGATTAGTTTTAGTTTATGTTCTAGTCTCTTAGGGATCATTTGGTATTTTTTGTTATCTTATATTTGAATTTTTTCTCCATCTTTGCTAAGGAATATTGTCATGAAATAATGCAAGACACCCTATTGTTTGGAAACCACCATCACACCACTCTCCTTAATTTTAATCTTCTAACCTATCTTACCCTAAAAATAACAAAATCTTTATATATTTTAAGTATTATTCGCCCTTGAAAATGCATAATATCTTGCATATTTGAAACCTGTTTAGAGTTTGTGTTTTAAATTCTAGTATTGTAGTCTTTTATTCAACCCCTGTTGTTGAAGATTCTATAAAATGAATATTGTAGTCTCTTTCCATCTATTTTTTGTTGCTTGTATATGACTTAAAGGATTTATGCATTTCATGTGACAACCCTTCATGACTAAAGTGTGAAAACTTGGTTATGCCTTGGTCATATTTGTTCCTTGTGCCAAGAATCCCCAAGGAGATTGAAATGAAAAATCTCTCCATGTCAGCAAGCTACCCCATAGGTCCTCTCACCTTGGTTCAAGGAGAGTCAGAAGTAACAGCGAGCAGACAACACCCTTTGTAAGTGCCTCTCAATCATTTTCTACATTTGGTCTAGTCTTGATGCTAAACCCTTTCCCAACTATGATGATATATGAGCAGTTTTTTTCATCTTTGCTTGTTATTTTTCTTTCAAGTGTGGAAATATGAGTGTACAAGGTGTACCAATGGGAACCAATAGATGTTATAGGTCTTATTAGGCCTACTAAGCCTAGATAGCAATTTGAAATTAAAGGTAATATTTTGAAAGATTGGGTCTTTTGTATGAAGTGGAATAACATTATTTAATCTATTAAAATTCCTTTGAAGACATAAACGCATTGAGATCGCTTAATAAATTTAAATGATGATATTAAAAGAACCTAGTTAAGTAGGATTCATGCAGTATAAGGTGATGAGAACATTGTAAGCTAGACCACTGTCATCATTATTCAATCATAATTTTGCTAATCTGAAAGATGGGCATGTATAATCATTTCTTGTGGGCTTGAAAAATACTTAGTGTTCATTTTTATTGATAACTCAATCAAGTTAATAATAGAAGGATCATGGAAACCCATTAATTGTATCATTGACTGCTTGAACCCATTTTGAATCCATTGCAGTTTATATTCCCTATCATGCTAATTTTAGAATACAATTTTGTATTTTTGAATTTATTGCCACATGATTATTGTACTGTTCATGTTAAATATATTTGATTTTATATTATGTCCTTTTCTGATATATATTGAAATGTGTACATGATTATTTTATTTTTCTTGCTAGTATACCATGATGAAAATTGTGTTATTATATTTTCATGTCATGTGGATTATGGACATGATTTTTATAACTCACTTTGTTTAGCTCTATATGATTATCTATAAATATTTTGATGAATTCTACATTATCATATGATTAGTGTATTTTTGATGTTACGTATTGATTTACTTATTACTGAAATTATTAGATGATTTATGCATTTATATGATTGGACATTAAAGTATAATATAAGATTTAATATCAATTTTTTGTTCATGTATGCAGCATTTTTAACTACCTATAATGGGTACAAATAGGGGTTGGATATGTAATTGATATATTTCATATAGATACCAATCGATATGTATCCTATGATTTATGTGACCATAACAAAGATCATAGTATTATGTGAATATGTTATAAGTTTGTATGTTGAATTATTATTTTATAAATTACATGAATACTTTAAAAGGTATAGTAAGTGTACAAGCAACAATAATTTTGATATTATATAATTATTGTTTTATAAATTATATAAATGTTTTGACGGGTGTAATGAGTATACAAGTAGCACTGGTTCAAAATAGATAGAGGAACAAGGAGTTTAACATTGACCCACAGACCATAGTTATTCTGGATATGCCATATGAGCCTTGTACTAGCGTGAATGTTGCTCTAAAAACATTCTTATTGATTTTATAAACCTTAACCTGCATACGACGTAGTACCTTGATAAAAACATTCACTTAAATTATTTATTTTTATGAGGGAACATTTACCAATACTTGAATTGGCAAAAAATAATAAAACCTTAAATTTCCAAAATCCTAAAATCGTTTACTGGCACTTTCATTCGCCAGAAATTGCGTGACTTACGAAATGTGGATCGATTATGCAATTTAGAAAGCTATATCACTCATGATTGGATTCTTTTCAAAAGGGGGAAGTGGAGTTGTAAGCATAGAGTCTACATATGTTCCTCCTTGAGAGTCTGCAAAACCCAGTTGGAAACAAAATAGCATCATCTATGAACCGCTTGTAAAACGAAAGGTAGTCAATATGCATAGAATAAAGACCTCCAATTCAAGATAGCAAAGAAAAAGATTGACATAGACAAGGGAAAAAAAATACTGCCCATATCTGTGCCTCTGGTTTGCCTATAAAAATTGCCACCAAACTCGACGCATGCTCGATAAAAACCTTATTAGGAAACTTGATAACAAAATCAATTTTTTGATAATTGAATTTTTCTTTTAGTAAAGAGAAGTAAGGGATTCGGGCCAAAAATAGTCGAGATGTTGGGCTATAGGCTCTCCACATCAAAAGTGAATAAGAGCATGTTAGCGGGCAGACAAGACCATGCAAGTCCTTGATCAGAGAAATAGAGCCAATCAAATGGTTCTTCTGTTTCCATAACAAAGAAAGCAGGATGTAATGAATCCACTTAGAAGCTTTCTCCATTATGAATTACCCCCAATAAGAACATATGGAGCGGCAGGTAAAAGAAAATGACATTCTCCCTTCTATGTAGTTATTAATCAAGAATTTTTCAATTAAATGTTGCTTTACATGAAGGAGAATTAGAGAGCAAAAACAAGAACTCAAATAATTAAACAAGAACTGAACAATTGCTACAGCAATTTCTTGAAGGATGATATTTTTTTTTATCTTCTAATTTCCTTGATTACAATGTGCGCCCTTAGCGTCTTTAAATAGATTTAGAACCCAAACAATAACTGAAAATAGACTCATCTATTATTAGCTTCAACTACTTAACTAACTGCTTGTTCAAACAAACTCCTATCTAACTGATTGTTAACTAACTCAATCCTAACTGTCAGTTTACTAACTGATGCTTAATAACTTGCTTGCATGAAAACCGTAGGGAGGTGGGAGAAATTATCTCCAAATAACTTGACTTTCTAACACTCCCCTTTAATTTCTACCACTTACAATTTTAACATTTACAATGCCTAAATTTTGTCTCAAATAATCAAAGGTCTCTTTTGGTAATGCCTTTGTAAATATATCTACTAGTTGATCTTCAGATCTACAAAATCCCAGATGGATTTCTCCATTGTTCACTAATTCTCTGATAAAGTGAAATCTTCTATCTATGTGCTTGCTTCTCTTGTGAAACACATGATTTTTTGATAAAGCGATTGCTGATTTGTTATCACAGAAGATTAGTGTTGACTCTTTCTGTGCCTGTAATAAATCTTTCAATATTCTTCTCATCCATGTTGCTTGACATGCTGCTGATGTGGCTACAACATACTCTGCTTCAGCTGATGAAAGTGTCACTAGAAGCTATTTTTTGGATGCCCATGTGACCACACCTATGCCTAAAATAAAGGCATGTCCAAAAGTACTCTTCCTATCATCAACACTACCTACAAAATCACTATCTGTAAAACTAATCAAACTAAAATCTTTAGTTGTGGAATATAAAATTCCATAATCTGTAGTTCTTGCCACATATCTTAATAGCCTTTTTCCAACTTGCCAATGTGAGTCTTTTGGTGACTCCTTGAATCTTGAGATTAAACTAACCCCATAACTGATATCTGGTCTAGTAGCTGTAAGATACATCAAACTACCAACTAGTCTTTTGAATGTTGTAGAATCAACATTAGACCCTTGGTCTTCTTTGCTAAGTTTAGTCCCTATAGCAACTGGTGCAGGTGTTGGTTTACAATTCAGCATCCTAAATCTCTTTAACACATCCTTTGCATACTTAGTTTGACAGATAAAAATTCCTTTTTCTGATTGTTCAACTTCTATTCCCAAAAAATACTTTATTAATCCTAAATCTGTCATTTCAAATTCATTCTTCTTTGCTGATTTAAAAGTGTCTACAGACAAATTTCCAGTAAAAATCAAATCATCAACATATAAACATACAATTAAAATTTGACCTTCTTTGCTGATTTTTGTGTACAAAGTAGGCTAACTATCGCTTCTATTGAATCCTTTGCTTATCATATAAGAATCAATCCTACTATACCATGCTCTTGGTGCTTGCTTAAGACCATAAAGAGCCTTCTTCAATCTGTAAATTTTTTATTCATGTCCTTGAACTTCATAAGTTGTGGGTTGTTTCACATATACTTCTTCATCTAGAAATCCATTCAAGAAAGCTGATATTACATCCATTTGATATACATACCAATTATTTTGAGCAGCTATGGATAATACCATTCTTACAGTATCCAGTCTAGCAACTGGTGCAAATGTTTCATTATAGTCCACTCCATGTTCTTGTGCAAAACCTTTTGCAACTAACCTTGCCTTGTGCTTTTCAACATTTCCATCTGCATCAAATTTAGTCTTATAAACCCATTTGACTCCAATACAATCTTTACCTTCAAGTAGAGTAGTTAGATCCCATGTCTGATTTCTTTTTATAGCATTCATCTCTTCATCCATTGCTTTTAGCCAATGTTCCTCATTAACTGCTTCCTCATAATACATAGGGTCATGAGTGAAAAGAGCAAAATTTGAAACCAAATCTAATTTCTCTTCTTCTTGATTATAAATTTCATTAAACTTCTCATATTCTTACCTTTAAATATTGCTCTTAAAGTAGCAAGAGTTGGATCTGATTCATTACTTGTGAATTTGGAGTAGGGTGACATGCATGACTAGATTCACCTTGTTCAAACCTCCTGGGGGTTCTTACTGGAGTGCTTGTGCCTGCTTGTGGAGAGGATTGTCCACCTTGCAAATTTTGTTCTTCTTCAAAAAATTCTTCATCCTGTGGAATTGGTGCCCCAACAATGATGGTGCTACCATCCCATGCTTCTGCTTCCTTAAATTCAACATCCCTGCTAATAATCACTTGCTTTGAAATTGGGTTATATAACTTATATGCCTTTGATTCTTCAGAATAGCCAATAAAAATGCATTTCTCACCTCTATCATCAAGTTTCTTTCTCAATTTAGATGGTATAAGAGAATATGCTACACAACCAAAAATTCTGAAATGATATACACTATATTTCTTACCACTCCATGCTTCTTATGGAATTCCATCTCTGACACTCTTTGTTGGGCTTCTGTTCAGAATATACACTGCACAGGCTACTACTTCTACCCATTATTCATTTGACAAGTGTTTAGCTTTCAACATGCTTCTTGCCATTTCCTTGATTGTTTTGTTCTTTCTTTCTGCTACACCATTCTGCTGTGGTGTGTACCTTGTAGTCAACTGTCTTTTGATTCCATGATATCTGCAAAAATCTTGAAATTGATTAGACATATATTCACCTCCTCTATCAGATCTGAGTACCTTGATATAATGGCCACTCTGTTTTTCAACCATTGCCTTGAATTCTTTAAACTTTCCAAATGCTTCATATTTGTTTTTGAGAAAGTAGATCCAAGTCTTTCTGCTAAAGTCATCAATAAATGTTAGAAAATAAATCCTACTGAAAAACTCTCTCTATGTTGTTTTGCCAGAATACAACTGTCACATGAACTTCCTGGCTGTTTCATTGGTGGTAAACCCTTCACCATATTTTTCTTCTGTAACAAATTTAAAGCACCAAAATGTAAATGTCCATAACTTAAGTGCCATAGCCATGATTGATCTAGCTGCATGGAATTGTACTGGGCTTCCTCTTTTCCTTGGATGCACTGAATATGAAGAGGGAACATGCGATTCTTCGTCATTTCCACTTTACCTATCAACCTGTCACTTGGAACCTTGTCCAATATTGTGCAAACATTATCCATAAAAGATACTCTATAACCTTTCTGCACTAACTGACCAACACTCAAAATATTATGTTTTAGTCTAGGTACAAAATAAACATCAGGTATAAACCTTCTTTCACCATTCTTGGCTAAAACATTTATGACACCTTTACCCATGACATCTACTATGATATCATTTCCTAGTTTCACCTCTGATCTTACAGAATCATCAAGACTAGCAAAAAATTCTTTATTTCCTGTCATATGATTACCGCATCCACTGTCTAAAAACCAAATATCTTTAGCTTTTTCTTGAGTAACATTACAAGTAAGAAACATGCTTCCAGGATTAGAACTAGATTCACCTGTGTAATTAGCATTTTGCTTGTACACATATCCTGGTTTATTTTTGCAGTCACTAGCATAATGACCATATTTCTTGCAGTAATAACATTGAACATTAGATTTATCAAACCTTTGAGAACCTTGCTGTGAGTGGTTGTGACCACATCCTCTGTTGATGTAGTTTCCTCTAATACTGTAGTTTTGATTACTGTTCTCACCTTCATCTGAATTGTTCCTTCCATATCGGCCTCTGCCTCTTCCTTTGAAGCTTGACCTGGCTCTTCCTCTTCCTCTGCCAACTGATACCTGTGAATCGAATGCATTCTCAAGAGAAGAGTTATTTCTATTCATTTTGCATTCATGTGTTAACAAAGAACCCACTAATTTATCTACAGATAATTGTTCCAAATCTTTAGTTTCTTCAATAGCTACAACTATAGCATCAAATTTACTGGGTAAACATCTGAGTACTTTTTCTATGATCTTCTGATCCATGATAGTTTCTCCATTAGATCTGATTTGGTTCACTATATTCAAAACTTGACCCATAAACTGATCTATTGATTCTGATTCATTCATTTGAAAATTTTCAAAAGTTCTCCTTAGATATTGCAATTTAGCAATTTTTACCTTCGTATTACCTCTATAGGTAGTCTCTAGAATTTTCCATGCCTCTCTGGATCTCGTTGCTACTGCAACTCTAGAAAATATTGATTCATCCAATCCCTGTTGGATTATAAATAAGGCTTTTGCATCTTTCTTTCTGTTCTCTTTAAGGTGGTCCTTTTGTGCTTGATTTAACGCCAGATGGGTTGCCTCGTCCTGCGGTTCTACAAAATCACTTTCTACCAACTCCCATACATCTTGTGAGCAAAATAACGTTCTCATCTTAATTTCCCAAAAATCATAATTCTTACCATCGAAAATGGGAATTTGAGGTTGTGAAATACTATTATATGATGCCATTTCTTACACGTTCTACCTTCACGGCTTCTTGCACGCTTCTTCAGATGCTGACTAAGCGTCCTTAACCTGCTGGCTCTTCTTTAACTGCTGCGAGTCAATGATAACAAAAAGATACTAAAGAAATAATAATGATAAAAGAAATTTGGGCAGATTGTGCTTTCTTTTCTTGCTGGGCGCCGCTTGCTTCCCCCTTTTTTTTTGTTCTTTACCTGCTGGGTGGCACTTCTTCCTGGCTGTGCTACCGCGCTAGCCACTTCTACCACATCGGCCAGTCTATTAATTTTAGTGACTGTTGTCTGCGAGTCAAACTGGTGACTGCACGTGCTATGCTTCCAAATTTGCGCTTCAAGCTTGCGCTTCCAATTGACTGCGTGATTTCTTTGGCTGCGCTGACTGTCTTTTTGCATTAATAGCTGGTGCGTCGACCTGGGTTGACTGCACCTGAGCTTCCAACTAGGCGCTTCAAGTTCTGACTGCGCCCTTACCTTCTCTGCTTGCTGCGTGGCCTTCACAATTTTTTTTCTCCCACACAGCTAACAAACTGACTTCTACTGTGTGTGCTCTCAAAACTGCGCTTCACTCCTACACTCCCTGCTGAGAGCTCCTTGCTGGCCTTCCATGATCTTTAACTTGCTCTGATACCAATTTGAAGGAGAATTAGAGAGCAAAAACAAGAACTCAAATAATTAAACAAGAACTGAACAATTGCTACAGCAATTTCTTGAAGGATGAGATTTTTATTAATCTTCTAATTTCCTTGATTACAATGTGCGCCATTAGCGTCTTTAAATAGATTTAGAACCCAAATAATAACTGAAAATAGACTCATCTATTATTAGCTTCAACTACTTAACTAACTGCTTGTTCAAACAAACTCCTATCTAACTGATTGTTAACTAACTCAATCCTAACTGTCAGTTTACTAACTGATGCTTAACAACTTGCTTGCATGACAACCATAGGGAGGTGGGAGAAATTATCTCCAAATAACTTGACTTTCTAACATTACAATCAATGTAAAAAATGGTTTCTATTGTTTAAAAAAAAATCTTTCTAATAACGAAAGTCTTATGCACGCAGTTAGTTTAGATTGAATTCTATATGAAAATGAGTGTTTTCAGATCGAATCCTTGCACTGCAAGGATGCTTTCATCATCAATTGAAAAGAAAAACTGGGGATTTCTGTTCAACCACAGATATAAATATGCCGCTGCCAATGTTATAACTGTAATAACTCCATAAACTGAAAAAGCAGCCACAAGAAATGAAGAATTGGGATTTTCAACCAATATTCTGCTTCGTAATTCATCCAAAGGATTTTCCTTATCGAGAACGTTGGGGTGAGCTGTTGCCAAGCCAGTCAGAAACAGCGCAGCCAAAATAACACTCTCAGTTCTCATGATTAAAAAGACAACAGGCAGACCTGCGCGATTTGAATGGGTGACTGATAACTAATATGGTTAACCGTTCTTATAATAGTAGATAGAGTAGAGCTTTTAATACTAACAGTTGCCCCGAAGGTGCAAGGGAACCCTGAGGGTGGTTTTGTTTTGTTTTTTTCCTATTATCATTTATAGTAATGTGCACATTTAACATAGTTTAAGTAAATACAATAAAACTTAAATGTAGATTAATTAAAGATATTTTAATTTAATAAAGGCTCTAATTGACGTTAATTTTTTCAAAAGAATATATTATTTTAATTTAACTAATTATAGTGGGTACAATCAAAGGTTGGAGATGTTATTGATATTTTTCATATAGATACAAGTGAATATGTATCATATGATTTATGTAACCATAACAAAGATCATAATATTATTTGAATATGTTATGAGTTCTGATATTATATAATTATTATTTTATAAATTATATAAATGTTTTGACAGAAATGGAAAGAGGAACAAGGAGTTTAACATTGATCCACAAACCATAGTTACTCTAGATATGCCATATGGGCCTTGTACTAGCGTGAATGTTACTTATTTGACCTTTACATGTTTTCACGACATCATGCTCTAGAAACATTCGTATTGATTTGATAAACCTTAAACTGCATACGACGTAGTACCTTCATAAAAACAATTAGCTTACATTGTTTGTTTTTATGAGGGAACATTTACCAAGACTTGAATTTGCAAGAAATATTAAAACCTTAAATTTCCAAAATCCTAAAATCGTTTACTTGCACTTTCCTTCGCCAGAAATTGGGTGCCTTACGAAATGTGGACCGATTATGCAATTTAGAAAGCTATATCACTCATGATGGCATTTTCTTCAAAAGGGGGAAGTGGACTTGTAAGCATAGAGTCTACATATATTCATCTTTGAGAGTCTGCCAAACGCAGTTGGAAACAAATAGCATCATCTATGAAGCGCTTGTAAAACAATAGGTAGTCAACATGCATAGAATAAAGACCTCCAATTCAAAATAGCAAAGAAAAAGATTGATATAGACAACCAAAAAAAAAATTACTGCCCATATTCGTGCGTCTAGTTTGCCTATAAAATTTGCCATCAAACTCGAGGCATGCTAGATAAAAAACAGATTAGGAAACTTGATAATAAAATCAATTTTTTTGTAATTGAATTTTTATTTGAGTAAAGTGAAGTAAATCATTCGGCCAAAAAACAGTCGGGATATTGGGCTATAGGCTCTCCACATCAAAAGTGAATAAGAGAATGTCAGCGGGAGGAACAAGACCATGCAAGCCCTTGATCAGAGAAATAGAGCCAATTAAATGGTTCTTCTGTTTCGATAACAAAGGAATCAGAATGTAATGAATCCACTTAGAACCTTTCTCCATTCTGAATTACCCGCAATAAGAACATATGGAGCGGCAAGTAAAACAAAATGACATTCTCCCTTCTATGTAGTAATTATGCAAGAATTTTTTAATCAAATGTTGCTTTACAATCAATGTAGAAAATGGTTTCTATTTTTTAAAAAAATCTTTCTAATAACGAAGGTCTTATGCATGCAGTTAGTTTAGATTGAATTCCATACGAAAATGAGTGTTTTCAGATCGAATCCTTGGACTGCACAGGCCGCTGTAATCATCAACTGAAAATGAAAACTGGGGATTGCTGTTCAACCATAGATATAAATATGCCGCTGCCAATGTTATAACTGTAATAACTCCATAAACTGAAAAAGTAGCCACAAGAAATGAAGAATTGCGATTTGTAACCAATAATCTGCTTCGTAGTTCACCCAAAGGATTTTCCTTTTCGACAACGTTTGGGTGAGCTGTTTCCAAGCCAGTCAGAAGCAGCATAGCAAAAATAATAGTCTCAGTTGTCATGATTAAAAAGATGACAGGAAGACTTGCGCGATTTGAATGGGTGACTGATAACTGATATGGTAAACCTTTCTTATAATAGTACATAGAGATGAGCTCGTGCCGTCAATCAAACGAGGTGGCTGCGCGTATTTCCAGTCTTTCCCTAGCAAGCTCTTGACCACGACATTAAACATTAGTCCATGTGATTTAATATAGGGTGAAGAAAACACGTGTAAGAATTGAAGAATAGAGGTTTTAATACTGACAGTTGCCCCGAAGGTGCAAGGGAAGTCGGAGGGTTTTTTTTTCTTTTCCCCTTTTATAGTAGTGTGCACATTTAACATAATTTAAGATTAAGTATATTGAGTAAAATTTAAATGTAAATTGATCAAAGATATTTTATCTTAATAAAGGACAAAATTTATGTAGGTGGTTTGGTCTTACTTCATGGTAACAGGTAAGAAAAAAAGGTAAGCATGGTAAATTTAATAATTTGTGGATGGGTCCCTATTCCATTGACTAATGAATTAGGGAGCATAATTTATTTTTGAGAAATTTGGATGGTGAAATAATGGATCTGTCAGTCATTAGCAAACATCTGAAGTAATTCTTAGATTGAGTGGATTCACAACTATGTACATAATTATATAGTGTTTTATCCTTTGTTGTTTAGTCTCTTTGTTGCCCCTCTAATTTTGGATTTATTTGTATAGTTTCCCTTTGTGTTTTGTTGTGTGTTCATTATTAGATCCACTTGATTTATTTTCGTCAAGTCTACCATTGTTTTGTTGAGCCTTCATAAGTGTTTATTGATAAATTATTATGTCTTGACTTTGTGACCCAATGGATTGGCACCTGGTCTTATATTTTAGGGTGCTTCGAACACCCATAGGGGGTATGCATCCTTGGGTGAGAGCTAATTTTAGTTCCCAACATTTTACTAAAGCAATTGGACCCTTATCAAGTATTAATATATAATTATTTACTCAATTCTAGTTTTCAAGTGCCTTTGCTCTGTCAAAAGATCTAAGTGAGTTTATGTTTCTTAAGTTTGAGAAACCCTCATTCTAATTTCCCTAGCATAGAACCCATGATTTAAAAGTAATCATAAATGGGAAAAAATTAAATATGTTGTGGGCTTAGTTTTATTTTTTATACTAACGCTTGGTGGTGTTTATTAACATGACAAACCATTAGTCAAAATTCTCATGTTTGGTCCCTTTTACTTCATGTAGCCTAGTCCCTTTTATTAAATTAAAATTGTATGGATAATGCTCATGGTCCATTTCATTTGTTAGCATGGTCTGAATAAATCTTGATCCCCTTGTTTTATGCTTAGCATATAAGTCCACTGGTCCTTTTCCTTTAGGGATTTTGCCCATGCAAAAACCCTGACAAAAGTTAATTATCTCGATAAAATGTCGAAGGATTAATTTCTTCAGCAAAAGTTTCAATCTCAATTTTTTAGTAAAAGTGATCAATTTCAAATCTTTTAGGAAAATTATAGAGCTCAAATGCTTTAGAGAAATTATTTTAGATAAAATGTCAAAAATAATTATCCTGACCAAAATTATTGTGGAACAATTATCCCAATACAAAAATGTCAAAGACAAAAGTCCTGAGGACCCAAGGGCTGAAGAAAAACAGGGATATCAAAGATAGAAAAACTGATGACAAAGGTATCAAAATATAAAGACCCAAAAATAATGCCCCATGCTTAAAACATGGTAATTTGCCTTGTTTATTTTGAACTAATCATAGCTGAGTTGGTGGATCATGATCGAATGGTGCATGTCAATGTGGAGGAAGATGATCACATGACATGTGAATAATGTTTAACAGTAAAAAATTCTAAGAGCCCCATGATAGTGATAAGTGTCACAATATAGGTGGACTTCCTAATGATCCAATAGAACACATGGATCAACAAATGTCAAAAGACCTCTAGAGGACATGTGTTGAATTCTTAACAAATAGAACTAGCAATGTGATGGCCATGTGAACGTCTGTGATGGCTGCATGAACAATTTTTTATAGGCATATGGAAATCTAAGTTAAGATTCAATTCATACTTGCCTTATATGGCTTAAATTTTATGGTCACATGAATGTCAAGGATGTTAATGTCGATGGTAAATGATGGGTGAGTGGATGTCGAATTTAAGTCAACAAAATCAATCATCCATTGGAGATTAAATTTTATGGTTATGTGAACATCATTTACGGTCATGCAAATGTCAAATGATGGATGCATGAATGTCAAATTTAATCCATAATGGATAGCCAGTGGCATTTCATCATGGAAAATGAGATCAACAGTATGCATTTGATCATGCAGATCAAAGATCCTGTACAAAGTTAGTTTGTGGAGTTTTCACCATTGACAACAGATTGACTAGGAAAACTATGTATGAGTCATGGTGGATTTACAAGAATTATAGGTTTTTAAAATAAATTAAAAATTTGATCGAAGAGACATGAGTCCCTATATCCAAAAGCTCATGATTTATCTCCCAAAGACATTGTAAAAGATACATAGGTTGAACATTTAGATGTCACTAATTTTTTGTAGGTACATTTTAAGTTTATGACTTGTGGATGGAATGTGTATTTTGACATTCAGTAGTAGAGATGGACACTTTGCAATAAAATGTAATAAAGATGTATCAATTGAAACCTATTGACATTATTTTTATGATATTTGCATAATAATATAAAGGATTTTATATTCATAAAATTGATGCCCTCTTTACAAATTTTAGGCAAATCCTATATGAGAAGGGAAGTTATAAGAATGAAAATTCTATGTTTAGTGCATTATAGTTCAAAATGGATTTACTAACCCCTTATGTGCTCATTTGAGAGTTCCCTAGGGAAAATTCTTAGGGGGACTACAAGAGCCAATTGCATAAAATGCAAACAACCAAGTGGAATCAAAATTTCTCCAATAAGTCAAAAATGAAATAATACATTTATGCACCAAGAAAATAAACAAGGGGGAAACCCTGAAAAGGCAAATTCGCAAGAAGAAAAGATACAAATTACTAAATGTGAAAACTGAAGTTGGAGCCAAAGGGTAAAAAGGTAGAATGACCTAAGTCTTTTGCATTTTTCATTATTGTGTTTGCCCAAGCTTCTACATGGAAAGATAATGCAAGTTTACAAGTCCAAGGTGGGCCAGTTTAAAAAAGATCATTCAAAGGGCCATGGATCCATAATATTCCCAGGGAATCATGGTATAATTAGGTTGTTCCAAGGTATGTGTGAGATGGAGGGCATCTATCTATAAGTTTCTAGCTATGCAAGTAAGTGGTCAGAAACATCCCCAGATAGTTGCACATAAATATAAATTTTATTCATCTCTATACCATGAATATTCTCTTTCTAGCTCGTGTGAAAGCATTTTCAATCAAGAGATAAAAGAGTTTGTTTCATATATTCATCAATATTTGTAGATGCAGTTGGAGTTATGATTTTTATTGCAATTGGATGAAGATTTAAGGCATGACAAGGGAATATTTTCTGTTTGGAAGCATCTTCTTGTACTTGAAATTTTATTTTGTGATTTTGAAAATTGTGACCCATAGTCCTAGATATGCAAGTGTATTAATAGGGAACTTTTCCTTTATTCAAATGTTGTTTTTGGTCCTTTTTTTTTGTGTTCATTTTCTCTAAGTCGAGGATATGTAGAAATTATTTTGGGATCAATTGTTATGTGTAGATTTTCTCTCCCTTGTTAAAGCGGTTGCATCTATACATCCATTAACAATATTTTTAGAGCATGTTCATGTCTCCCTTAAAAAAAAGAGCAATCTCACCATGCTTGTCTCCATGGCATCATTTTGAAATACTGATATGTAAAATTTATTTTCAAGTTAATAAAAATGTTGGTGGTTCTTTGCTATTTCCTATGAATGAAGTGTAGCAACATGTTTTACAAGAAATTTTGATTGGACATTTATATTTGTGCTCACTTCTGATTGTCATTTTGAGCATATATTTAGATTATAAACTTTCTATGCATTACTTCAGGATAAGTTGTTGAATAAATTGTTAGGGCACCCTAGGTTTATGGATATGACAGGGAAAAGCATTTGAAAGATTAGTTTCAGTGTATGTTCTAGTCTCTCAGGGATCATTTGGTATTTTTTGTTATCTTATATTTGAATTTTTTCTCCATCTTTGCTAAGGAATATTGTCAAGAAATAATGTAAGATACCCTATTGTTTGGAAACCACCATCACACCACTCTCCTCATTTTTAATCTTCTAACCTATCATACCCTAAAAATAACACAATGTTTATATATTTTAAGTGTTATTTGCCCTTGAAAATGCATAATATCTTGCATATTTGAAACCTATTTACAGTTTGTGTTTTAAATTCTAGTATTGTAGTCTTTTATTCAACCCTTGTTGTTGTAGATTCTATAAAATGAATATTGTAGTCTCCTTCCATCTATTTTTTGTAGCTTGTGTATGATATAGAGGATTTATGCATTTCATGTGACAACCCTTCACGATTGAAGTGTGAAAACTTGGTTATGCCTTGGTCATAATTGTTCCTTGTGCCAAGAATCCCCAAGGAGAATGAATTGAAAAATCTCTCCATGTCAGCAAGCTACCCCATAGGTCCTCTCACCTTGGTTCAGGGAGACTTAGAAGTAACAAGGAATAGACCATACCCTTTGTAAGTGTCTCTCAATCATTTTCTACATTTGGTCTAGTCTTGATGCTAAACCCTGTCCTAGCTATGATGACATATGAGCAAGTTTTTTCATATTTGCTTGTATTTTTATTTCAATTGTGGAAATTCGAGTGTACGACGTGTACCACTGGGAACCAATAGATGTTATAGGTCTTATTAGGCCTACTAACCTAGATAGCAATTTTAAATTAAAGGTAATATTGTTAAAGATTGGGTCTTTTGTATGAAGTGGAATAACATTATTTAATCTATTAAAATTCCTTTGAAGACATAAATGCATTGAGATCACTTAATAAATTTAAATGATGATATTAAAATAACCTAGTTAAGTAGGATTCATGCACTATAAGGTGATGAGAACATTGTAAGCTAGAGCACTGTCATCATTATTCGATGATAATTTTGCTAATCTAAAGGATGGGCATGTATAATCATTTCTTGTGGGCTTGAAAAATACTTATTGTGTTCATTTTTATTGATAACTCAATCAAGTTAATAATAGAAGGATCATGGAAACCAATTAATTTTATCATTGACAGCTTGAATCCTTTTTGAATCCATTGCAGTTTATACTCCCTATCATTCTAATTTTAGAATACAATTTTGTATTTTTGAATTTATCACCACATGATTATTGTACTATTCATGTTAAATATATTTGATTTTATATTATGTCCTTTTCTAATATATATTGAAATGTGTACATGATTATTTTATTTCTCTTGCTAGTTTACCATGATGAAAATTGTGTTATTATATTTTCATGTCACGTGGATTATGGACATGATTTTTATAACTAAATTTGTTTAGCTCTATATGATTATCTATAAGTATTTTGATGAATTCTACATTATCATGTGATTAGCGTATTTTCAATGTTACATATTGCTTTACTTATTACTGAAATTATTAGATGATTTATGCATTTATATGATTAGACATTAAAGTATAATATATGATTGAATATCAATTTTTTATTCATGTATGCAGCATTTTTAACTACCTATAATGGGTACAAATAGGGGTTGGATATGTGATTGATATATTTCATATAGATACCAATCATTTTGTATCCTATGATTTATGTGACCATAACAAAGATCATAGTATTATGTGAATATTTTATGAGTTTGTATGTTGAATTACTATTTTAAAAATTACATGAATATTTTAATAGGTATAATAAGTGTACAAACAACAATAGTTTTGATATTATATAATTATTGTTTTATAAATTATATATATGTTTTGACAGGTGTAATGAGTATACAAGTAGCACAAGTTCAAAATAGAAAGAGGAACAAGGAGTTTAACATTGACCCACAGACCATAGTTATTCTAGATATGCCATATGAGCCTTGTACTAGCGTGAATGTTGCTCTAAAAACATTCTTATTTATTTTATAAACCTTAACCTGCATACGATGTAGTACCTCGATAAAAACATTCACTTACATTATTTATTTTTATGAGGGAATGTTTACCAATACTTGAATTGGCAAAAATTAATAAAACCTTAAATTTCCAAAATCCTAAAATCATTTACTTGCACTTTCATTCACCAAAAATTGCGTGACTTATGAAATGTGCACCGATTATGCAATTTAGAAAGCTGTAACACTCATGATTGGATTCTTTTCAAAATGGGGAAGTGGAGTTGTAAGCATAGAGTCTACATATGGTCCTCCTTGAGAGTCTACAAAACCCAGTTGGAAACAAAATAGCATCATCTAAGAGCCACTTGTAAAACATAAGGTAGTCAATATGCATAGAATAAAGACATCCAATTCAAGATAGCAAAGAAAAAGATTGACATAGACAATGAAAAAAACTACTGCTCATATCTGTGCCTCTGGTTTGCCTATAAAACTTGCCATCAAACTCGACGCATGCTAGATGTAGAAAATAAAAGAGCAAAAATATAACAGACAAAACTCGGATTGCTATAGCAATTTTGGAAAACAAGAATTTTATTCACTTTCTTGATTCTTGCAGATCTTCTTGATCTTGTGCAATTACAATAGTGCCCCATGGGTCTATTAAATAGATTTGAAAAAACTAACAATAACATTAAAAAACAAACCAAAGACTAATTTTAGTCTTTACATGCAAACTACAACTCTAACCGTTTAACTAATTGTTTGTTAACTAACTGATAGTTAACTGCTGCATGCATGAGGAGTGGAGAAATTAACTCCAGTCTCCAACACTCCCCTTAAATTTCTACCACAAACTATTTTAGTGTTTACAATTCGTAAATTATTTACCATTCTTACCACAGATACGTTGCTAGTAGCTGCCATTAATGACATACATCTCTTCACTCATTCTGTCTACTAGCTTCAGTTAGGATGCTTTTTTTTGTAGAATACTCTGCCTCTCATTCGCAATACACCACCTTGCGAAATACATCACCTTATATGTGGAATACACCACCTTGCAAAATACATCGCCTTATATGTGGAATACACCACCTTGTCTTCATACAAAACAAATACAATTGCTCAATGAGCATTCACTCAGCATTTAAGACAGAGGAGTATCCTGTCGAAAGGCTATCAACAGACATGCTTATGTCCAAAACTGGAAGCTTCCTGCTTGCTTACATTTCTTTCACCTGATGCTTAACTACTCAGGTTTCCTCCTAGGACTCTGCTGGGTTCTTTCCACGTTGGTATAGATTTTCCAATGATTGACCTTATCTTCAGACACTTTGATAGCTTCAACTTGCGCTCTGTCTTCACACTTCTACTATGCATTGACTATTGCATGCATGCTTGTCGCTCAAGGAGCTTTGCTAATTAGCGATGGTGTGTGCTGAAGCATAACAAACCCCCACTTGTCTCTGAGAAGGATGAAAACTTTGCTTAAACTCCTTTCTTGACGTGGCAGCAACTATGTATGGATTTTGGGGAAGAGGAAGCAAGTCCAAAGTTCAAATCTCCAGAAGTGATGTCACTGCGCATAAAGGCTGTGGTGGATAAATTCATGAAGGAGCTGAAGGAGGTGTTGACTTTCCTCCTTGCTGGGCTGCACTTCTCCTAACCAGACTCTTCCTTCACCGCTTAATTGTGACTGCTACAACTGTTGTGCGCTCCTCACCTACGACCTGTCGCTTCACTCCTACGCTCTCAAACCTGTGATCTGACTGGGTTGACTGCGGCGGCGCTCTCCCATCATGGATTTTGCCAAATTGATTGCTCGCTTCTCCTTCATATCCTAGAACAAAAATTCTTCTCCAACGACTCTCCTACTTCTGCAGCTTTTCGCCTAGCTAGATCTTCCTTGGCACAAGACCTTTGCTATTCCTTTCTTCTCCTTGGATCTTCTCTCCAAGGCTCTGATACCAATATGTAAAAAATAAAAGAGCAAAAATATAATAGACAAAACTCAAATTGCTATAGCAATTCTGAAAAACAAGAATTTTATTCACTTTTTTTATTCTTGCAGATCTTCTTGATCTTGTACAATTACAATACTGCCCCATGGGTGTATTAAATAGATTTCAAAAAACTAACAATAATTAGAAAAAACAAACCAAAGACAAATTTTAATCTTTACATGCAAACTACAACTCTAACAGTTTAACTAAATGTTTGTTAACTAATCGATAGTTAATTGCTGCATGCATGAGGAGTGGAGAAATTAACTCCAGTCTCCAACACTAGATAAAACCCTGATTAGGAAACTTGATAACAGAATCAATGTTTTGATAATTGAATTTTTCTTTGAGTAAAGAGAAGTAAAGGATACGGGCCAAAAATAATCGGGATGTTGGGCTATAGGCTTTCCACATCAAAAGTGAATAAGAGCATGTCAGCGGACGGAACAAGACCATGCAAGTCCTTGATCAGAGAAATAGAGCCAATCAAATGGATCTTCTGTTTCCATAACAAAGGAAGCAGAATGTAAAAGAACATATGGAGTGGTAGGTAAAAGAAAATGACATTCTCCCTTCTATGTAGCAAATAATCAAGAATTTTTCAATTAAATGTTGCTTTACAATCAATGTAAAAAATGGTTTCTATTGTTTAAAAAAAAATCTTTCTAATAACGAAAGTCTTATGCACGCAGTTAGTTTAGATTGAATTCTATATGAAAATGAGTGTTTTCAGATCGAATCCTTGCACTGCAAGGACGCTGTCATCATCAACTGAAATGAAAAACTAGGGATTGTTGTTCAACCACAGATATAAATATGCCACTGCCAATGTTATAACTGTAATAACTCCATAGACTAAAAAAGCAGCAACAAGAAATGAAGAATTGGGATTTGCAACCAATATTCTAATTTGTAATTCACCCAAAGGATTTTCCTTTTCGAGAACGTTGGGGTGAGCTGTTGCCAAGACAGTCAGAAGCAGTGCAGCCAAAATAACACTCTCAGTTGTCATGATTAAAAAGATGACAAGCAGACCTGCGCGATTTGAATGGGTGACTGATAACTGATATGGTTAACCGTTCTTATAATAGTAGATAGAGATGAGCTCGTGCCGTCAATCAAACAATGCGGCTGCATGGTTAAGAATTGAAGAGTAGAGCTTTTAATACTAACAGTTGCCCCGAAGGTGCAATGGAACCCTGAGGGTGGGTTTGTTTTGTTTTTTTCCTATTATCATTTGTAGTAATGTGCACATTTAACATAGTTTAAGATTAAGTAAATAGAATAAAACTTAAATGTACATTGATTAAAGATATTTTAATTTAATAAAGGTTTTAATTCACGTTAATTTTCTCAAAAGAATATATTATTTTAATTTAACTATTTATAGTGGGTACAATCAAATGTTGGATATGTGATTGATATTTTTCATATAGATACAAATGAATATGTATTATATGATTTACGTAACCATAACAAAGATCATAATATTATGTGAATATGTTATGAGTTTTGATATTATATAATTATTATTTTATAAATTATATAAATGTTTTGACAGAAATGGAAAGAGGAACAAGAAGTTTAACATTGACCCACAGAGCATAGTTACTCTAGATATGTCATATGGACCTTGTACTAGCGTGAATGTTGCTTATTTGACCTTTATATGCTTTCACGACATCATGCTCTAGAAACATTCGTATTGATTTCATAAACCTTAAACTGCATATGACGTAGTACCTTCACAAAAACATTCACCTTACATTTTTTGTTTTTATTAGGGAACATTTACCAAGACTTGAATTTGCAAGAAATATTAAAACCTTAAATTTCCAAAATCTTAAAATCGTTAACTTGCACTTTCCTTCCCCAGAAATTGGATGCCTTACGAAATGTGGACCGATTATGCAATTTAGAAAGGTATATCACTCATGATGGCATTTTTTTCAAAAGGGGGAAGTGGAGTTGTAAGCATAGAGTCTACATATGTTCATCTTTCAGAGTCTGCCAAACCCAGTTGGAAACAAATATCATCATCTATGAAGCGCTTGTAAAACAATAGGTAGTTAACATGCATAGAATAAAGACCTCCAATTCATGATATCAAAGAAAAAGATTGATATAGACAACCAAAAAAAAAAAAAACTGCCCATATTTGTGCCTCTAGTTTGCCTATAAAATTTGCCATCAAACTCGAGGCATGCTAGATGAAAACCAGATTAGGAAACTTGATAATAAAATCAATTTTTTGATAATTGAATTTTTCATTGAGTAAATTGAAGTAAAGCATTCGGCCAAAAAACAGTCTGGATATTGGGCTATAGGCTCTCCACATCAAAAGTGAATAAGAGCATGTTAGCGGGAGGAACAAGACCATGCAAGCCCTTGATCAGAGAAATAGAGCCAATTAAATGGTTCTTCTGGCTCGATAACAAAGGAATCAGAATGTAATATATCCACTTAGAACCTTTCTCCATTCTGATTTACCCGCAATAAGAACATATGGAGCGGCAAGTAAAAGAAAATGACATTCTCCCTTCTATGTAGCAATTATGCAAGAATTTTTCAATCAGATGTTGCTTTACAATCAATGTAAAAAATGGTTTCTATTATTTAAAAAAATCTTTCTAATAACGAACGTCTTATGCATGCAGTTAGTTTTGATTGAATTCTATACGAAAATAAGTGTTTTCAGATCGAATCCTTGGACTGCACAGGCCGCTGTCATCATCAACTGAAAATGAAAACTGGGGATTGTTGTTCAACCACATATATAAATATGCCGCTGCCAATGTTATAACTATAATAACTCCATAAACTGAAAAAGCAGCCACAAGAAATGAAGAATTGGGATTTGCAACCAATATTCTGCTTCGTAATTCACGCAAAGGATTTTCCTTTTCGAGAACGTTGAAGTGAGCTGTTGCCAAGCAAGTCAGAAGCAGCATAGCAAAAATAACAGTCTCAGTTGTCATGATTAAAAATACGACAGGAAGACCTGCGCGATTTGAATGGGTGACTGATAACTGATATGGTAAACCTTTCTTATAATAGTACATAGAGATGAGCTCGTGCCATCAATCAAACGAGGAGGCTGCACGTACTTCCAGTCTTTCCCTAGCAACTTCTTGACCACGACATTAAACATTAGTCCATGTGATTTAATATAGGGTGAAGAAAACATGTCTAAGAATTGAAGAATAGAGGTTTTAATACTAACAGTTGCCCCGAAGGTGGAAGGGAAGCCGGAGGGTGTTTTTTTTCTTTTCCCCTTTATAGTAGTGTGCACATTTAACATAATTTAAGATTAAGTATATTGAATAAAATTTAAATGTAAATTGATCAAAGATATTTTACCTTAATAAAGGACAAAATTTATGTAGGTGGTTTGGTCCTACTTCGGGGTAACAGGTATGAGAAAAAAGGTAAGCATGGAAAATTTGATGATTTGTGGATGGGTCCCTACTCTATTGAGTAATGAATAGGGGAGCATAATTTATTTTTGAGAAACTTGGATGGTGAAATAATGGATCTGTCAATCAATGGCAAACATTTGAAGTAATTCTTACATTGAGTCGATTCACAACTATGTACATAATTATATAGTATTTTGTCCTTTGTTGTTTGGTCGCTTTGTTGCCCCTCTAATTTGGGATTTATTTGTATAGTTTCCCTTTGTGTTTTGTTGTGTGTTCATTATTAGATCCACTTGATTTATTTTCATCAAGTCTACCATTGTTTTGTTGAGCCTTCATAAGTGTCTATTGATAAATTATTATGTCTTCACTCTGTGACCCGATGGATTGGCACCTGGTCTTATATTTTAGGGTGCTTTGAACACCCATAAAGGGTATGCATCCTTGCGTGAGAGCTAATGTTAGTTCCCAAAATTTTACTAAAGTAATTGGACCCTTTTCAAGTATTAATATATAATTTTTTACTCAATTCTAGTTTTCAAGTGCCTTTGCTCTATCAAAAGATCTAAGTGAGTTTATGTTTCTTAAGTTTGAGAAACCCTCATTCTAATTTCCCTAGCATATAACACATGATTTAAAAGTAATCATAAATGGGAAAAATTTAAATATGTTGTGGGCTTAGTTTTATTTTTTATACTAATGCTTGGTGGTGTTTATTAGCATGACCAACCCTTAGTCAAAATTTTCATGTTTGGTCCCTTTTACTTCATGTAGCCTTGTCCCTTTTATTAAATTAAAATGGTATGGATAATGCTCATGGTCCAATTCATTTGTTAGCATGGTCTGTTGATTCCCTTGTTTTATGCTTAGCATAAAAGTCCACGGGTCCTTTTCCTTCAGGCATTTTGCCCATGCAAAAACTTTGACAAAAGTTAATTATCTCGATACAATTTTGAAGGATTAATTTCTTCAGCAAAAGTGTCAAGCTCAATTTTTTTAGTAAAACTGATCAATTTCAAATATTTTAGGAAAATTATAGAGCTCAAATGCTTTAGAGAAATTATTTTAGATAAAATGTCTGAAATAATTATCTTGACCAAAATTATTGTGAAACAATTATCCCAACACAAAAATGTCAAAGACAAAAGTCCTGAGGACCCAAGGGCTGACGAAAAATAGGGTTATCAAAGATAGAAAAATTGACGACAAAGGTATCAAAAATAAAGACCCAAAAATAATGCCCTAGGCTTAAAACATGGTAATTTGCCTTGTTTATTTTGAGCTAATCATAGCTGAGTTGGTGGATCATGATCAAATGGTGCATGTCGATGTGGAGGAAGATGATCACATGACATGTGAATAATGTTGAACAGTAAAAAATTCTAAGAGCCCCATGATAGTGATAAGTGTCACCATATAGGTGGACTTCCTAATGATCCAATAAAACACATGGATCAACAAATGTCAAAAGACCTCTAGAGGACATGTGTTGAATTTTTAACGAATAGAAATGGCAATGTGATGGCCACGTGAACGTCTGTGATGGCTTCATGAACAATTTTTGATAGGCATATGGAAATCCAAGTTAAGATTCAATTCATACTTGCCTTATATGGCTTAAATTTTATGGTCACATGAATGTCAAAGATGTTAATGTTGATGGTAAATGATGGGTGAGTGGATGTCAAATTTAAGTCATAAAAATCAATCATCCATTGGAGATTAAATTTTATGGTTATGTGAACATCATTAATGGTCATGCAGATGTCTAATGATGGTTGCATGAATGTCAAATTTAATCCATAATGGATAGCCAGTGGCATTTGATCATGGAAAATGAGATCAACAGTCTGCATTTGATCATGTAGATCAAAGATCCTGTACAAAGTTAGTTTGTGGATTTTTCACCATTGACAACAGATTGACTAGGAAAATTGTGTATGAGTCATGCTGGATGTACAAGAATTCTAGGTTTTTAAAATAAATTAAAAATTTGATCAAAGAGACTTGAGTCCCTATATCCAAAAGCTCTTGATTTATCTCCCAAAGACATTGTAAAAGACACATAGGTTGAACATTTATATGTCACTAATTTTTTGTAGGTACATTTGAAGTTTATGACTTGTGGATGGAATGTGTATTTTGACATTCAGTAGTAGAGATGGACACTTTGCAATAAAATGTAATAAAGACCTATCTCTTGAAACCTATTGACATTATTGTCATGATTTTTGCATACTAATATAAAGGATTTTATATTCATAAAATCAATGCCCTCTTTACAAATCTCAGGTAAATCCTATATGAGAAGGGAAGTTATAAGAATGAAAAGTCTATGTTTAGTGCATTATAGTTTGAAAGGGCTTTACTAACCCCTCTGTGGTCATTTGAGAGTTCCCTAGGGAAAATTTTCAGGGAGACTATAAGAGCCAATTGCATTAATTGCAAACAACCAAGTGGAATCAAAATTTCTCTAATAAGTCAAAAATGAAATAATGCATTTATGCACCAAAAAAATAAACAAGGAGGAAACCTTGAAAAGGCAAATTTGCAAGAAGAAAAGATACAAATTACTAAATGTGAAAAGGCAAGTTGGAGCCAAAGGGTAAAAAGGTAGAATGACCTAAGTCTTTTGCATTTTTCATTATTGTGTTCACCCAAGATTCTCCATGGAAAGATATTGCAAGTTTACAAGTCCAAGGTGGACCACTTAAAAAAAGATCATTCAAAGGGCCATGGATCCATAATATTCCCAGGGAATCATGGTATAATTAGGTTGTTCCATGGCATATGTGAGACGGAGGGCATCTATCTATAAGTTTATAGCTATGCAAGTAAGTGGTCAGAAACATCCCCAGATAGTTGCACATAAATATTAATTTTATTCATCTCTCTACCATGAATATTCTCTTTCTAGCTTGTGTGAAAGCATTTTCAATCAAGAGACAAAAGAGTTTGTTTCATATATTCATCAATCTTTGCAGATGAAATTGGAGTTATGATTTTTATTGAAAATGGATGAAGATTTAAGGCATGACAAGGGAATATTTTCCATTTGGAAGCATCTTGGTGTACTTGAAATATTATTTTTTTATTTTCAAAATTTTGACCCACAGTCCTAGATATGCAAGTGTATAAGTAGGGGACTTCTCCTTTATTCAAATGTTGTTGTTGGTCCTTTTTCTTTGTGTTCATTTTCTCTAAGTCTAGGATCTGTAGAAAATATTTTGGGATCAATTGTTATGTGTAGATTTTCTCTCCCTTGCTAAAGTGGTTGCATCTATACATCCATTAACAATATTTTTAGAGCATGTTTATGTCTCCCTTAAAAAAAGAGCAATCTCACCATGCTTGTCTCCATGGCATCATTTTGAAATACTGATATGTAAAATTTATTTTCAAGTTAATGAAAATGTTGGTGGTTCTTTTCTATTTCTTATGAATGAAGTGTAGCAAGATGTTTTACAAGAAATTTTTATTGGACATTTATATTTGTGCTCACTCCTAATTGTCATTCTGAGCATATATTTAGATTATAAACTCTCTATGCATTCCTTCAAGATAGATTGTTGAATAAATTATTAGGGCACCCTAGGTTTATGGATATGATAGGGAAAAGCATTTGAAAGATTAGTTTTAGTGTATGTTCTAGTCTCTCAGGGATCATTTGGTATTTTTCGTTACCTTATATTTAAATTTTTTCTCTATCTTTGCTATGGAATATTGTCATGAAATAATGCAAGATACCCTATTGTTTGGAAACCACCATCACACCACTCTCCTTATTTTTAATCTTCTAACCTATCTTACCCTAAAAAAAACAAAATGTTTATATATTTTAAGTGTTATTTTCCCTTTAAAATGCATAATATCTTGCATATTTGAAACCTGTTTATAGTTTGTGTTTTAAATTCTAGTATTGTAGTCTTTTATTCAACCCCTGTTGTTGAAGATTCTAAAAAATGAATATTGTAGTCTCTTTCCATCTATTTTTTGTAGCTTGTATATGACTTAGAGGATTTATGCATTTCATGGACAACCCTTCACGAGTGACGTGTGCAAACTTGGTTATTCCTTGGTCATATTTGTTCCTTGTCCCAAGAATCCCCAAGGAGATTGAATTGAAAAATCTCTCCATGTCAGCAAGCTACCCCATAGGTCCTCTCACCTTGGTTCAGGGAGAGTAAGAAGTAACAGGGAGCAGACAATACCCTTTGTAAGTGTCTCTCAATCATTTTCTACATTTGGTCTAGTGTTGATGTTAAACCCTTTCCCAACTATGATGACATATGAGCAGGTTTTTTCATCTTGCTTGTAATTCTTCTTTCAAGTGTGGAAAGCCCAGTGTACGAGGTGTACCACTGGGAACCAATAAAAGTTATAGGTCTTATTAGGCCTACTAAGCATAGATAGCAATCTGAAATTAAAGGTAATATTTTGAAAGATTGGGTCTTTTTTATGAAGTGGAATAACAATATTTAATCTATTAAGATTTCTTTGAAGACATAAATGCATTGAGATCACTTAATAAATTTAAATGATGATATTAAAAGAACCTAGTTAAGTAGGATTCATGCACTATAAGGTGATGAGAACATTGTAAGCTAGACCAATGTCATCATTATTCAATGATAGTTTTGCTAATCTAAAGGTGGGCATGTATAATCATTTCTTGTGGGCTTGAAAAATACTTATTGTGTTCATTTTTATTGATAACTCAATCAAGTTAATAATAGAAGGATAATGGAAACCCATTAATTGTATCATTGACTGCTTAAACCCATTTTGAATCCATTGCAATTTATATTTCCTATCATGCTAATTTTATAATACAATTTTGTATTTTTGCATTTATCGCCACATGATTATTGTGCTGTTCATGTTAAATATATTTGATTTTATATTATGTTCTTTTCTGATATATATTGAAATGTGTACATGATTATTTTATTTCTCTTGCTAGTATACCATGATGAAAATTGTGTTGTCACGTGGATTATGGACATGATTTTTATAACTGACTTTGTTTAGCTCTATATGATTATCTATAGATATTTTGATGAATTCTACATTATCATGTGATTAGTTTCTTTTCAATGTTACGTATTGCTTTACTTATTACTGAAATTATTAGATGATTTATGCATTTATATGATTGTACATTAAAGTATAATATATGATTGAATATCAATTTTTTATTCATGTATGCAGCATTTTTAACTACCTATAATGGGTACAAATAGGGGTTGGATATGTGATTGATATATTTCATATAGATACCAGTCAATATGTATCCTATGATTTATGTGAATATGTTATGAGTTTGTATGTTGAATTATTATTTTATAAATTACATGAATATTTTAATAATTATAATAAGTGTACGAGCAGCAATAATTTTGATATTATATAATTATTGTTTTATAAATTATATAAATGTTTTGACAGATGTAATGAATTTACAAGTAGCACAGGTTCAAAATAGAAAGAGGAACAAGGAGTTTTAATACTGACCCACAGACCATAGTTATTCTAGATATGCCATATAAGCCTTGTACTAGCGTGAATGTTGCTCTAAAAACACTCTTATTGATTTTATAAACCTTAACCTGCATACCACGTAGTACCTTGATAAAAACATTCACTTACATTATTTTTTTTTATGAGGGAACATTTACCAAAACTTGAATTGGCAAAAAATAATAAAACCTTAAATTTCCAAAATCCTAAAATCGTTTACTTGCACTTTCATTCGCCAGAAATTGCGTGACTTACGAAACGTGGACCGATTATGCAATTTAGAAAGCTATATCACTCATGATTGGATTATTTTCAAAAGGGGGAAGTGGAGTTGTAAGCATAGTGTCTACATATGTTCCTCCTTGAGAGTCTGCAAAACCCAATTGGAAACAAAATAGCATCATCTATGAACCGCTTGTAAAACAGAAGGTAGTCAATATGCATAGAATAAAGACCTCCAATTCAAGATAGCAAAGAAAAAGATTGACATAGACAACGAAAAAAAATTACTGCCCATATCTGTGCCTCTGGTTTGCCTATAAAATTTGCCATCAAACTCGACGGATGCTAGATAAAAACCTGATTAGGAAACTTGATAACAAAATCAATTTTTTAATAATTGAATTTTTCTTTGAATAAAGAGAAGTAAAGGATTCGGGCCAAAAAGTCGTGATGTTGGACTATAGGCTCTCCACATCAAAAGTGAATAAGAGCATGTCAGCGGGCGAAATAAGACCATACAAGTCCTTGATCAGAGAAATAGAGCCAATCAAATGGTTCTTCTGTTTCCATAACAAAGGAAGCAAGATGTAATGAATCCACTTAGAAGCTTTCTACATTATGAATTACCCCCAATAAGAACATTTGGAGCGGCAGGTAAAAGAAAATGACATTCTCCCTTCTATGTAGCAATTAATCAAGAATTTTTCAATTAAATGTTGCTTTACAATCAATGTATAAAATGGTTTCTATTGTTTAAAAAAAAATCTTTCTAATAACGAAAGACTTATGCACGCAGTTAGTTTAGATGGAATTCTATATGAAAATGAGTGTTTTCAGATCGAATCCTTGAACTGCAAGGACGCTGTCATCATCAACTGAAAAGAAAAACTGGGGATTGCTGTTCAACCACAGATATAAATATGCCGCTGCCAATGTTATAACTGTAATAACTCCATAAACGGAAAAAGCAGCCACAAGAAATGAAGAATTGGGATTTGCAACCAATATTCTGCTTCGTAATTCACCCAAAGGATTTTCCTTTTCGAGAACGTTGGGGTGAGCTGTTGCCAAGCCAGTCAGAAGCAGCGCAGCCAAAATAACACTCTCAGTTGTCATGATTAAAAAGACGACAGGCAGACCTGCGCGATTTGAATGGGTGACTGATAACTGATATGGTTAACCATTCTTATAATAGTACATAGAGATGAGCTCGTGCCGTCAATCAAACGAGGCGGCTGCACGGTTTCAACTGCACGTGCTTCCAGTCTTTCCCTAGCAACTTCTTGACCACGACATTAAAGATTAGTCCACGTGATTTATTATAGGGTGAATAAAACACGTGTAAGAATTGAAGAGTAGAGCTTTCAGTTGCCCCGTAGGTGCAAGGGAAGCCGGAGGGTGTTTTTTTCTTTTCCCCTTTTATAGTAGTGTGCACATTTAACATAATTTAAGATTAAGTATCTTGAATAAAATTTAAATGTAGATTGATCAAAAATATTTTATCTTAATAAAGGACAAAATTTATGTTGATTTTTTCAAAAGAATATATTATCATCTAAAATATATTTAGAAAATAAAAAATGTAACATTTACAATTTTATGTATGTTATTGAAATGGTAAACATTTTCACAATGTTTATTTCTTATATTTAAAAAAGGATTGCAATGTTTTCTTTTTTTATAGAATGAATAATTAATTCGTTTGTCTTTTTTAATGGTATATAACAATGGTTATGTCACTATTACTGTTGTACAAATTCTACAGAATGCTATGAAATATTAACATTAAATTTATTCTTTTAATGAGGAGTCATGTGGGGGCTACAATGATAATATTGCAATTGAATTCATTTGGGGCCCCATGAGTAAAGGTAATCAATTTCACATGTAGCATTAAGAATCACCGCATTTTTAGTAGTAGGATGTCAAGACCCAAACAAAAGCTACACAGATGTTTAGGGCATGGCATTTGGGCATTAACCTTTTTTCTATGGGACGATTATGATTCTCAGTACAAAGATGTATGGTTTACCTTCCTTTTTCTAACAGTGGGTATCTTACTTTAAAATTGGAGAGTTCATTGGATACCATACATCTTCATCCAGCCGCCTATATATTTGTCTGGGATCTACCCATCCATCTATATATTTTTCATTTAGTAAAGTATTGCATGGCGATTCGGATTATGATCACCCTATTCCTACAATGACTTTACACTAACTTATTTGGCATCCAAATACATTTTTACGGAACATGAAAGCAATAAAATATTTCAAAGTGAGCTAGACAATGATAATGAAAAGCAATGACAAATTAGTAGTCATAAGTTTTAAGTAAGAATTAAATGTCAATTTACACTCTCACTTTATAAAATCCCTCTTATACATATATCCATATAATATTTTTATATATTAATTACTAATTATTATATAAATATTATACATTATATTCTATATATAATAATTATATTAAACATTTAAAAATAAATTATTTTTAATTAAAATTAAATATAAATATTAACTTTCTATTATATATTTATAATTATGATAAACTACAAATAATAATTTATAACAATATTCTTGAATAAAATTAAAATTTTGAAATAGTTCATTCTTGTTCATTAATTTCAAGCTTAAGTAAATTATCAAAGCAATATAATGTCAAGATTCATAGTAAATATGGCATTTTTCTAAAATAATATTTTAAATTTTAGAAATCATTTATTTGTGGATTTTCTAATGGCAATCAGTTTAATAAAAGAGATTTGATAAGTGTCATCTATTATAACCATGAATAATCAACCCCTGCCAGCCTCTTAATTGTTTTTACACCACGTACACTCTATTGTACGTAATGTGTATACTAACCGTTGACCCAAGATAGAAAAATAAAATTGTCAAAAAAATCAACACAATCAACAAAACACTCTCCAATATTCTGATAGTTATTTTCAACACAATCAACAAAACACTCTCCAACAGTCTGATAGTTATTGTCAAGAAAATCAATAACCACTCTTCTGATGAAGATGTAGATTTCTTAAACAAGGCGGAGATCATCAAAAACATCAAGTATCGAAATCTGGTGGTTTTGAGACGCTTCTACATTCTAAGGGATTGTGCTATATGTCATTGTGATATATCATAATTACATCATTATTGGAGATGAGGGGCAGAAAAACTCTGATACTAATTTATAAGAGAGGAGATGAGCATAGATATGATGCCAAGCTGAGGGCGGGTGAGGGCGAGGGTGAGGGTGAAATATCGGACACAACTAATAAAATAATACATGTTAGTAATGGTCCTAACATTTCTGAAATACATATATTCATTTCAAATTTATAATATTTACTATTTTAGACATGAAATCTCTCTTGGACTGCACTTTAGCTTTTATGGGTTGTGTTTGATTTACATGATTCAACACCCTTTGATTTTAAATTGATGAAAAAAATTAATGTTTGAATTGTATTTCTAGTTATAGATGTAGATACCATAAGTGTGAACGTTTTTTTTTTTTACACCTACTTCTAGAAACTTTGATATTTAATATACACTAGATCAGCTACTAACTGCACATTAATTACTCAAAACAAACTTATACTACTTGCAAAGCTTTCAGACTTAATATAAATTTTAAATTGATGTATTTAATTTTATTATTATTTTTTTTTGGGTGTGAATGCAGGGGTTTGGCCAATGTTTTGTGCTCTGCATTAAAATTTATAGAGAGTTCAGTTTTGAATGTATGTAGTATTTTAAATATTAAAATAAATATCAATATTTTAAAGCTTAGCTTATGTCAATGACTAGATCCTAAACATTATTTGTGTTGTATTATTATTATCATTACGTAAATAGTTCACAAGCCTGGCAAAACCATAAAAATGGTTAGAAAGTGAGCTTGATACAAAATATATTGTTCATTATTTTTATGTTTTGGGTTTCGAATCATTGTGTTCTATGTATTTATCCAGTGAAGTTGAAAAAATTAGTAGGGAAAGGTAGCATTTGGAAGTAAAAAATCCTTCTTAGCCACTTACACAACAAACTAAATAGGAAACCATTGTCCAATCTGGTGGGCAAAATTGTGAAAAGTGCTAGTGTTAAAATGGTAGAGAACAACATATTTTTGTGTCTAATGCAAAACGAATTTAAGAGCTTCCCCCACCATATAACTCTCTGGCTAATAAATAAATTTAATAAGGTATAAGATGTCAATTTATTTAATTTCAATTGCTATTATAAAAATATTAATATTTCATATTGAAAAAGTCATTTCTATACAACCTACTTTTCAGATTTCATTTCAAATTATCTTCTGTCAATTTTAATAATTTTTTTAACTTGTTATTTATAATAAAACTAGTTTTGATGTTATGTAAACTTAAGGTTTTAGATATCTTGTTTGATATTACTTCCATGTAAGGAAGGAACCTAAAAAAGACCATCAACAAAAGCGTATACTCTTTTGTCTATTCCCTTAACACTCTCTTTTCGAATTGAAAGACCGAGAAATTTCTTTTCCTTTGTAACTACCCCTAACCAAAACCAAATTTAAGTGTCTAATATCTTTCTCTAAGCACTAAACATCACTAATGTTGAAAAACCTTGTGGTAAGATCCTTGAGAATGCTTCCCTTTTATGCAGAATGATGATGCAAGGAAACATGTAAATATAGATATGTAACCTAAGGAATTCAATCACCTTTCGTGTGAAGAGCACATTTGAGAAGGGAAAGATGTAACCTAAATCAATACAGTTATTGGATTTTATGCTTTCAACTAGGTTGTTGATATGTGAAAGGAATTATTTAATTTTCTCTCTAGCATGTCGCTAGTATAGATTAATCTCATCTACATAACACTTCCACTAGTTTATCATTATTAAAAATGAATTTATTACTCTCTCTCCTCAAAAATATTTATAAAGAGGTTACAAACCACCACCTTGCAAATGCCTTTTATTTTCACATGGATGGCCTCCCCAAAGAATAAGATTGTGGATCTGAGAAGAAAAGCAACCGATTTAAATGTTTTATCATTTATTCAAGATTTAATCATATCACTAGCATCATTTATCGACACCTTGGTAAATAAGGATGCCACATCAAAGCTAACCATTGTTTTATTAACACCACCTCTTTTATCACTGAAAAAATTACAAATGGTCTTGAGTAACATATAAAATAATGTGTTCCCCAAAAAAATATTTTAACTAATTTTTCATGGATACTACATGTTAGTTGGAGACTCTGAGGTGTTTACAATTGGTTTTAATGAAATCTTTTCATTGTCAATCTTATAACAACCATTAATTCTAGGGGTGATTTCATTATCAATTTTTTCTTCATGCTATCATCCAATAAATAATATTGTAATTTGGAAACCCTATTTGCAATCAAGATAATAAAAGATCTTGATAATATTCTTTAAAAAAAATTTAAAGAAGAAACTAAAAAAATTTGTAATTGAAGAAATGATAAGTCATAACCATCGAGTTCGCTATTGTTTTTATTTTTTATTTTTACAAGGTATTTTATACAAATACTTTTATTATTAGAACACATTAGTAATATTAATATTAATAAAGAAAATTACAAAAAAAAAAATGGTTACAATAATAAGGTGGTCAATTAATAAAAGAAAGTGACTCAAATAAACACAACAACCAACAAGAAATGACAATGAGAAACCAAGGCAATTTAAAATTGCAAACACTTTCTAATAAAGGACTTCATGATTTAATATAAGATCTAAAACATTGGTTATGTTTTTAATGAAACTGTATAACAAAGCAGTTCTCAAAGTTTAAATTATTATAAATTATATCTAGATGACATAAATAACACCATTCTGATTAAACAAGGGTTTCTCATTTCACATATTCTATTTTATCTCTCATCACTACACTTGTCTAGTTTTTGTGGTCTAAAACCCTAAATTTGTATTGAAAGTCGATAATTTTGAAAAAAAATCACATCTCAATTTATAATAATTTTGCATCAACTTTAAGAAATAAAATCTTACTTAAAATTTTGATTTTATTAAACCTTTCTTCCTATCTACATTGGGTTGGATTTTTGTTTTAAAATTTGGGTCACCTCTGCCATGCATCGACTACTTTAAATTAATCATAATAATAATTAAAAAATTACAACATGTTATCTTCTTGGGATTTAATTTCTCAAATCCATTACATGTTTTCAAGATCAAAATAATATTTATATATAGTTAGTTGAAGGATGTGCCAAACGGAATTATTTTAGGTTGTATTTTATAAAAATTTGTAGGAATTAGAAATGTTTCACACATATATGCTTATATATCTTTAGTACCCCAAATAAATATTCACCATTACCTTAAAAAACAAATAAATTATGATGTTTGAGTTATATAACATTAATATTTTGACATTGATGATTTTTATGGAATGTCATACACTTTTTCATTGACATATATCTACATTAACTATTAATACAACATAAGTGAATGAATGATTTTGTTAGATATTGTGGAAAATCCTTTTTTATTGCAAACAACTTAGCAATAAAAATCATGTCTCAATTTCAAGAATTTTGCATCAACTTTGGGAAATAAAATCTTACCAAAAATTTGATGCAACTAAACCTTTCTTCTTATCTACATTGAGTTGAATTTTTGTGTTGAAATTTGAGTAACCTTTGGCATGCATTCACTATAACAACAATAAAATTACAACAAATTATCTTCTTAGGATTCAATTTGTCAAATCCCTTCCACATTTTCAAGCTCAAAATAATATTTATATATGATTGGTTGAAGGATATGCCACACATAACTATTTTAAGACTTTTTTTCCAAAATGATATGAGAATTGACAATGTTTCATAAACATATGCCTTTTTATTTGGTACCTCAAATAAATATTCACCATTATTTACAAAAATAAATAAAATGTTAATTTTGAGATATATAACACTAATGCTTTGAGATCAAGGATCCTTATAGAATGGCACACATTCCTCCATATAGATACCTCTATACTAATTATAAACACCATCAAAATTTTACAATATAATTGAATGAATAATTTTCTTTTTTAAGAATATTATATATTATCTTTTCTTATTTCAATCAACTTTCTAAAAAATTGATTCCATCCACCTAATCAAATGAATAAAATTTGTTTTTGTCATTTTTTATTAGTGAAAATGATTAAAAAATCCTAATTGTGATCTTAAATGCACTGACTCTTCCTCAGTCACCATGCAACATGTGCCTCCAAACTCCCAATCCTTTGTTTTCCCCTTTTCTATTGATTTTACTTGAAGAAATATAGAAAATTAAAAAAAATTACCTCTAATTCATTTTTTATTTCACTTGAAGAAATATAGAAAATTAAATAAAATTCCCTCTAATTCATTTTTGTGTATCATATGGGTTATTTGGCATGATTTGAGTACAACTTGAATCTTTAGTTCAGATTTATTGGATTTAGTCTTGTTATTGGTGGGTGATGTTTTATTTCAATAAAACATCACCATATTTTTCCATCTCAATATTTGTTTCCATGGTTTAGTGTAATATGAAATAAAAATTATTTTCATTGTTTTTGGTTTTTTATTTGGCTCAACTTTGGGTTAATTTGGGTTGCATTTTCATCGATATTTGGGTGGAATATTAGTGTATTTTGGATTGATCTTGGTTTGAAATTTGATTTCATTTTCATCAAATTTTGAATTGAAAATGAAAAATGAATTTTGATGATGAAATTTTGAATGGAAATTAGACAAAAATTACGTCAAATGGAGTAGTTTCTACATATATGAACTCTATGATATATAATCATAACCAAAAATTAAACACAAAATAAAAATAAGATCCATTTGAAAGATATTCATATACCAATGGTAAATGAAGTAATATGATTGAATAAAAAATATTAACCATTTTGAGCTAGATTATTTTAAAAATACAGAAGAATAATGATATGAACTAGATAATTTTTCCTTATAACAATTCAAAAGAGAGAGTATATAAATCTATTTATAAACATAATTTTATAGGAAAAAACTTTTTAAGTCTTAATTATGTTTTCTTAAGGAAATATCTATAACTAGTAAAGTTCTATATGTATAACAAGTCTATTACTCCATACAACTAATATACTTATGAAAATAGAATATGAGGGATATGAGCCTTTTAAATTTTAAATTTTTATTTCCCCTTTAATGTTTAACAAGTATTAATGTTTTAACATAAATCTATCATTTCCACATGGCGCATATTTTATTATTGATTTTAACACTTGATAACATGTATTGAAATGGCTTTGTTGAAAACCCGCTTCACTATTGATCTTGTTTATTTTTAAATGTCCATGTCTGTAGGGTAGTGAAGATTTTCATTAGTGAATGCTTTAGATTCAAATGCATTGTGCAAACAAAATAGATTTTTGAGTTTTTACATCATACTGACAAAGGGCTGAGCTTTCTAAAGAAATCTTCTACAGGGTGCTTTGCTGGAGCAGGAATGGAATTGGGTGAAAATACATATATTTTAAATGAGGATCCAAATGTCCTTGGGAAATTTGTGTGGGTGAAGCAACATGTAAAATGCAAGTCTCCAAAATGTAATTGTAAATTGCGGTCAAGTCAACTCAAGAGAAGCTTTAAGGAGATTTGATAGAGGAATGAGATTTTAAAATTTTACATTTGTGAAAATTACAAATTGCATATAGGTCTCCCAAGCCCCTAGTCAACACGGGTCAACATGGGGTCCCAATAAAAATGAGAACTTTAAAAAACAACTGATCTTTGTGCCCCTTTCTTCAATTTTCAGATATTGGCAGTGTGTTCTTAGCTGCTCATTGATGAAAAGTGATCTTACACAGCTCTTAAACCATTATATTTTGAGCTAACTTCAAATTACAGGCCTATTAGTTCAAGCATTCCTTGTAGCCCTGTTTTCCCTATTTATTAGCCATAACTCTTTGTCAGTTAACTCAATCATAAAATTAAAACCATTTATGGATACCCATTAAGCCCTTATATAACATAATTAAAACTCTCTTGAGGTTAATTTGTACGGAATTGTACTTTCTTTTTAAAGCCCTATTCCAATTAGCCCTCCTTTAGTGCAAAACCCCTTGTCCAAAGTGAAGTATGGACTTTATAAGCAAACCAAGCATCATTATATACACCCAAAATATTTTTATAGATGAATCAATCATTTTTTAGTGCACTTATTTGGATAAATTCACTTTTCCTATATTGGCCTATGCTCTTTCTTTCACATACACCTAGGATCCACTTGGCAATTGTTATTTTCCGTACTTCTACATACTTTAGCACCTTAAAACCACTTCAAATAGTTTTAAAACATCATAAAGGGTCAAATTCCAAAGTTTCAAGAGTTTTCAAGCTTTAAAACTCATTTTGAGGGCTAGAAGCTAAATCAGGATTTTCCCTTGGACAGTCACAAGCTGCGAGCTAATTATTTTTGTTGGGTGTGTTTTAGACAGTTTCAAGGGATATAATCACTTGTATAGGGTCTTTTTTAACCCCATAAACCTTCTCCAATAATCATCTTTTTCATGTCAACCTTCTGTACTTTCTAATGCTCAACAACTCAGTTGTCTTGGACTGTATTTTTATGATAGCCAACAGGGTTCATTATTGTCATCTCTTTTTGTGTGATCAATATACTTTCAAGAGGATAAAAAACCATTTAAATATCTTAATTAATTCTCCATTCATATTTCCTATCAAAAATTACCTGATCAATCCACTTACAATGCAAAAACATACAAGTTTCTTAACTTTTTCTATACACTGTCACCTACAGGCCTGAATTTCAACTGTGGAGTTTTTGGACATCAAGAGGGTTTCTAGGGCCTGTTTTTCTTCAATATTAAGTTTATAATTTCCTTAGGGACCTATATATATTATCTCCATACCATTTTAGACTTCATACAAACATTTTCACGTGGATTTGATTTAAGACAGTGGGCTGTAATTTTACAGGCCTGAATAACCTGTTTAGGCATGTTTAGGATTTTTACAACATTCCAAAATCCTTAAAACATCTTGATCACATCATACCACATTTATATTGTTCCCAACATATAAAATAATCAGTCTTTCACAATGTTCTTTAGAGAATCATCATACACACATCTTTCATACATACACACATTCACATATGCAGGCCTGTTACCAGAATTCATAAAGAGGCCATAACATGAAACAAAACATTTATTCCTTCATTGATCAATAGAATACTTACATTTCAATGCCAAAATACATGGCTTTCAAAACCTTACCTGCTCATTCACACATTCTCTTGACTTCTCCTGCTCTTTCCTTTAACATTTCTTGAGTGAGGTCCTCCCTCACTAATTCTCCTCTCTCTTCTTCATTCCATTCTCTTTCTCTTGAATGAGAGGACTCTTCCTCTCTGTTCTTCTGCACTTCTACACCCCTCTCATCCTCCTTCTCTTCTCATCCTCTCTCCTTAATGAATTCTTCTTGTTTTCTCTCTTTTCAAGAATTTCTCTTCCAACTTCTATGCCCAAATTGGGCTTAAGGCAAACAAATGTTGTTTTTAAGTTTTAAAAATATTCTAAGGTTGAAAATAGTTTCAACCATTTCCCCTTTATTTCCTCAACAATCTAACAATCAATTTTCACCTTTTTACTTTCACTTTTTGATAATTACATTTACCTTGAAGGTGAAATTTTGAAATCTCACAATTTGGAGGGAAAACCAAAATTTGAATTTTTACACTATAATTTGAAACTTTTGTAGATGCTCCTACATCATACTCTCCCTCTATAAAAGATTTGAACCTTAGTTCAAATTTCATGCTTTCTCTTCACTTTAGTCTTCACTTGTATACCTGGATCCCATGGTTTTTTTGTCAATACCAATGCTTGTCTTTGGTAGTCTTTGTCTTTCATCTTGCTTTTCTTTCTCTTCTGGTATGTTCTTTGCCTCATCTCTTTCTCAGCTGCCATCTCCTGCTTCCATGTTTCATCTTCATATGTGTCTCCAAAGTTTTCATCTTCCATACTGGCATTCAAAACATCAAAAGCAACCTTAGTAGAAAAACATTGAGGCCATGAAGCCTCTTGGCTGCCTCCACTTTTCTACTCTTTGGCCACAACTGTCTTTGCCTCTTTACTCTTCTACTCTTGTCTTGTTCCACTCTTCCCAATGGTGTCTTCACCATGGCTTGTACCTTCCTTCATCTCTCTTGAATTACCAAACAGCTCCTCTAATATTCTCAACTCTTCCTTTAGTGAGACCTCATCTATCTCACCATTCTCTTCATCAAACTTGGGCTGATCACTCACAAGGATTACTTGCCCTTCACCTCTTATCTCTTCTTTTCTTAGCTTGTCTTCACATAAACCAACTTCTATATCAATATCATTATACTTATCAAATACAATTGTAGTATCCTTACCTTCTATCTCCTTGCTTTCTTCAATCTCTGTTTGAAGCCATCTTGTTTGTTCTGCTGCATATTCTTTCCTTTCCCCATCATCCATCCATTTTGAACTCTCTTCTTGCTGAATATTAGTCCACACATCCACTTTCCATCTTTCATTTCTCTTGAAAACATTATTGAAGGATTCAAAAACATCATTACAAACAATTTGTTTACCTTTCATCCTTGCATCCTCATGCTCTACCTCATTATCCTTTGAAAATTTTTCTTTCTCATCTTCATTCTCTTGGCTGCTAGAATCACCTTCAATCCTCTCTTTTCTCTTTGCCTTCTTAGGTACCCACATTTGATTCTTCTTCTTATCATTTGACTTCACAAGCCATTTAGGCATCCTGTAACCATGTCTTTGTACCAACACTTCCTCTTGCTTGGGAGTTTGCTTTTTCCATCATTTAGGCATCACGTACCTATGGTTAACTGAAAAATCCACCTTTCTCTTTGCTTCTTTATCATGCATATCAATAATTTCATTCTCATAAGAATAATAAAAACCAATTTTGGAATTCACCTTTACCTCTTTAATAGCTTGTTCCATGGAGCAATCTTTCTCTCCCTTTATGCTTGGCTGTTCTCTTTCCTCTTCTTGGCATTCAATGGCATCATGGAAGTCATCTTCATCTTCTACCTCTTCTCTTGCTTGTATGGAATCATCAACACCTTTCTTATGCATTACCCAATGCATCTCTTCTTCTTCATCAACAGCAGCAAACTCTCTTCTCTTTCTTGTACATTCACTTGTGTACTTGGTGTCTTCTCTTACACCAATCTCTTCACTCGCCAAGGCCTTTATTTTGACCTTCACAAAGCTGCTCATACCTGTAATTACCCATTCAAAAATAACATTAGATATAAAAACAAGAGACCATAATGTCTCCATGAGTGTCCTCTTAATGGACATTCTCATCTTTCCAAGTGCTCTTCCTGGCACTTCATCTCTTTTTTCTCCTCTACTCTTGTTCTCCTCAATGAGAACCTTCTTCACAACTTCTTCTTGCTGCTCACTTGACAACCTTCTTATCTTCTTGCCTCTTTGGGCTTCTCTCTTCATGGCAATCTTCTTTTGCCTTCTTCTCCTCTTCACTAGGAGATCTATTTGCCACTTTATCCTCTTCTTTATTGGCCATACCCATGCTTTCCTATTCAGCTGCATCTAAGACTCATACTCATTTTTAATCTTAGCTAACTCTTTCTTCAAACTAGCAATTTCTTTATCAAAATCAACATTAGTCATACCTTTGATGCTTGCTTTCCTCTTGTTGCCCTCATATACCTTGCTGCTCTGTAGTGCTTTCAATAATGCTTCCATCTCTGAGATCTTCACCCATGTCTTTTCCACCTTGGTCTCTTGATTCCTTGTCTCACCCAAGTCTTTCTCCTTGACTGGTCTTTTAACAATCTCCTTGATCTCACCTAGGCCTTTTGCATCCTAGTCTTTTGATCCTTTTCTCTCAATCCTGTAGTAACTTGTTATACATCAAACTTAAATCACAAATCCAAGCTTACCTTGCTTTGGATCTTCTTCTTGAGCATTCACTATGCTCTCTTACTTTTGAGCTCTTCAGGCTTCAAACTCCATCCTTTACCTCACCTAAGTTTATTTCACCTTAGTCTTTTGGCAAACTATCTAAGCTTCTTCTTGGATCTTCACTAAGCCTTCCTTGGCTTCTTCTCTTCTTAAGCCTTAATGTCTTGGCTGCCTTGAACCTGAAACTTCTTCACTTGATTGCTTCTCAACACAATAACTTAAATCAAATAGCAAAATTATTCATACCTTTTCTCTACAGGTTCTTCTAGTGCTTGTCCTGCTGATCCTCTTGCCAAATCTTGTAACAACTCATTAGAAATCACAACAAAAAACAAGTTACCAATTTCCAAGAGCTTCAAAATCTGATACCAAATGATGAAAATTGATCTTACACAGCTCTGAAACCATCATATTTTGAGCTAAATTCAAATTACATGCCTATTAGTTCAAGCATTCTTTGTAGCCCTTTTTTTCTTGTTTATTGGCCATAACTCTTTGTCAGTTAACTCAATCATAAAATTAAAATTATTTATGGATACCCATTAAGCCCTTCTATAACATACTAAAAAATCTCTTGAGGTTACTTTGTATGGAATTGTACTTTCTTTTTAAAGCCCTATTCCAATTAACCCTCTTTTAGTGCAAAACCCCTTGTCCAGAGTGAAGTATGGACTTTATAAGTAAACCAAGTATCATTACAAATACCCATTATCTTGTTACAGATGAATCAATCAATTTTTAGTGTACTTATATGGAGAAATTCACTTTTCCTATATTGGCCTATGCTCTTTCCTTCACATACACCTAGGATCCACTTGGCAATTGTTATTTTCCATACTTATCCATACTGTAGCACCTTGAAACCACTTACAAAAGTTTTAAAACATCATCAAGGGTCAAATTCAGAAGTTTCAAGAGTTTCCAAGCTTTAAAACTCATTTTGAGGGCTAGAAGCTAAATCAAGATTTTCCCTTGGACAGTCACAGGCTACGAGCTAATTATTTCTTTTGGGTGTGTTTTAGATAGTTTCAATGGCTATAATCACTTGTATAGGGTCTATTTTAACCCCCTACACCTTCTCAAATAATCATCTTGGTCATGTCAACCTTTTGTACCTTCTAATGCTCAACAACTCAGTTGTCTTGGACTGTATTTTTATGACAGCCAACAGGGTTCATTATTGTCATCTCTTTTTGTGTGATCAATATACTTTCAAGAGGATAAAAAACCATTTCAATACCTTAATTACTTCTCCATTCATATTTCCTATCAAAAATGACCTGATCAATCCACTTACAATGCAAAAACATACAAGTTTCTTAACTTTTTCTATACACTGTCACCTACAGGCCTGAATTTCAACTGTGGAGTTTTTGGACATCAAGAGGGTTTCTAGGGCCTGGTTTTCTTCAATATTAAGTTTATAATTGCCTTAGGCACCTATAAATATTATCTCCATACCGTTTTAGACTTCATACAAATATTTTCACATGGATTTGATTTAAGACAGTGGGCTGTAATTTTACAGGCCTGAATACCCTGTTTAGACCTGTTTAGGCTTTTTACAACATTCCAAACTCCTTAAAACCTCTTGATCACATCATACCACCTTTAGATTGTTCCCAACATATAAAATAATCAGTCTTTCACAATGTTCTTTAAAGAATCATCATACACACATCTTTCATACATACACACATTCACATATGCAGGCCTGTTACCAGCATTCATAAAAAGACCATAACATGAAACAAAACATTTATTCCTTTATTGATCAATAGAAGACTTACATTTCAATGCCAAAATACATGGCTTTCAAAACCTTACTTGCTCCTTCACACATTCTCTTGACTTCTCCTTCTCTTTCCTTTAACATTTCTTGAGTGAGGTCCTCCCTCACTAATTCTCCTCTCTCTTCTTCATTCCATTCTCTTTCTCTTGAATGAGAGGACTCTTCCTCTTTGTTCTTCTGCACTTCTACACCCCTCTCATCCTCCTTCTCTTCTCATCCTCTCTCCTTAATGAATTCTTCTTGTTTTCTCTCTTTTCAAGAATTTCTCTTCCAACTTCTATGCCCAAATTGGGCTTAAGGCAAACAAATGTTGTTTTTAAGTTTTAACAATATTCTAAGGTTGAAAATAGTTTCAACCATTTCTCTTTTATTTCCTCAACAATCTAACAATCACTTTTCACCTTTTTACTTTCACTTTTTGATAATTACATTTACCTTGAAGGTGAAATTTTGAAATCTCACAATTTGAAGGGAAAACCAAAATTTGAATTTTTACACTAGAATTTGAAACTTTTGTAGATGCTCATGCATCACTCATACTCCTCTCTCTTGTGAATTCTTTCAATATCCCTTTTTTTTAAAACAATTTGACCTTTCTCATCATAGGGAAATCTGCCATCGATTAGTTTGCCATAAATGTCTTGTGCATTCCTGTAGTCATTCTCAAAATAGACAAACACGATCACATGATCCAGGAAAGCATCGTGGCTGTGCGCAAGTGCACCCAAGTTGAGAGCTCTTTGCATCAATACCCAGTAAAGAATCCTACCAGTTATGTAGGAAAAACTATCCCGAAGTCTTAATGCGTCTAATTATTGATCCTTACAACCAGTGCTAATCAAGTCTTCATCTAGCACGCAGGGAACCAGTACTGCATCGCTCCCATAGCTCAAATGTTTCTACAGACGCCATACACACATGATCAAGAGAAAAGTGAAAATTTATATCTTGAAAATCCACCAAGTCTTTCTTCTCTTTTGCTTCTTCAAGAAGTGGCAATAATCTTTCATGCATCAATTTGTGCGGGATGCTGAAATCCCTATCTCTGGTGGTGCCACCACTTTTTGTTATTGCCGTGGCCATTATTTGGCGCTTCCACAATAATATTTTCGGGTGCCACAGTAACCATATTGGATGCAACACAAGTTCCTTAAACATCCGCAATCATGCGTATAGGAGTAAGAGATGGTAACCGAGGAGCAGAAGAATCTCAAGTCCAAAGCCTCCAACATTCCTTCTCAGTCCCTAGGTCACTACTCGACTTCATTTGGCACGCTTTCAAAGTTAATTTTTTTTATGAATTTTCCCTTCAAGTCCACAAGTCATTAGATGAGACATATATGTACATGCAAGTCATGTAGAATTTTAACATAAATTATTTATAACCAAACATGGATCAATGTTAAAATCATAAAAATATAATATTTTATTGTTAATGTCGAATAAGCTTAAAATAATAATTTTATAAAGCTTAAAAAATTTTAAATACATTAACAATCATCTCAATTTGATGTTTTATTGTGGATTTATAATTGTAGTTAATTGATTTGCATTCAAATACTATAAATGACATGTTTTATATTAAGCGAGTTCTTTTGATAAACATTTATATTTACGATTAAGTTTTCTATCTTCACATCGCATAAATTGTTCTTTTGTTTTGAATTTATATTTTAAAAAAATTAAATTGATTTATATTCAAATCTCATAAAATTATGTATTGTATACTAAATTCGTTTAGAAATTACGATAGAGACAAGTTATAATCTATTCCAAGTAAACTTAAAATCTTTATTCAAAAAATGCTACAATAAATCAATAATTTGTAAGTCTCTATTTCAATTTAAAATATTTATTCAAATTTATAGATGTTATTTTAATAATATATTTTAACATTAAAATTTATTTTTAACAAACTACAATAAAATAATAAAAATTTATATCTAATTCTATCTTTAAAACTTAAATTTAATTTCAAATAAATTAATAGTTTAAAAAAAAAAAATCTTATCAATTATCGAAAATACTTCAATTTTTATAAAATTTACCAACCAAAAACTTACTTTAAAGTTAGAACTTGAATATGTACTTTATAGACCCCACTCAATTAGCGAGTCGTTTCCCTCTCTTTTAACACGCGTTTGTGAAAAACTCTAGAAAATAAAATTCAAAGGGAAGAATCTTTTAGGTCCATAATTTTTAGAACATTATTTTAAGTCGACTTTCCTACTCTTTTGAAACTGTATAGTTGTACTCACATTTAATTCGTATAGACGAAAACATTTTTTTAATTGCAGGTTTTATATTTTTTATATCGTTACTATTATTTCATAATCTATAATTTTGGATTACGTTATTTCATAATTAATCATTTTGGATTTACATAAATTAATATTTTTTAATTTAACTAGAGAATTTTATGTTGTGAAGTTGTATGAAGATTTGTATATTAATATATTATTTTTTAGTTATTTTTAAAATGTGATTAATAATTATAAATAATTAATTAATTATTGAAAATTTTATATAATATATTATGATTGGATATTACAAGTATAAATTATTAGATAATGTAATTTTTTATAATAATTATTAATTTTTTTTTAATTTGATAATTAGTCTTTTCATATATAAGATAACCTTAAGCAGAGTTGGGGAGTGAGACATTTGGAATTTGTAATGGTTTTCCGTTCTGAGTCGTGTAGACGAGTGCCACAACCATCTTGGTTGGGGGATTAATTAGTGTACAAAGGGAAATGGACATATCAGTTACTGTTTCTGTCGTTACATTAATGGCTACATCTAAGTTTCCCCACTTTGTTGAGGATCCCTACCCAGATGCAAGGTAAATATCATTTCTTGCTTGCATTTCTTTCCAGTATTTTTAAGTTATTAAAATAGAAAGCATTTAATTATTTGATATGATGAAAATAAACAACTTTTTTTTTTCAAAGTAATAGATATAATCTTGGATTAATTATTGCTTTTTGATAATATGTATAATTATTTGATATATATATATATATATATATATATATATATATATATAAAGTCTCATACATAATGTCTCATTCTAATATATAATGTCTCATAATTTTATTTAAAAAATAATAATAAAAAACCAACTTTTACAAACATTAAATGTGGCAATAATTACTATACAAAAAAATATTACACTTGTCTTAAAATGTGTTGTCATTTTTTAACATGTTGATAATAAGTTTACAAAACTGACTAAATTTCAAATCTTCATTTTAAATATATAGATTTTTTATCATCTCCATTGCTTTGAAAAATGATCCCTTTACAACAATAACTTGTGTCTTCTCAATATAAATATAATGTTTGGGCGATGACAAGTGCTCATACTTTCACATCAATAAATTTACACGTATCCTCAATATATGACTTTCAATCTTATATCAATAGATTTGCATGTCTTCCCAACATATCAAACCTCACAAAAAAAAAAATTGATTTAATTAACACCACTCTATTATTATTATTATTATTATTATTATTATTATTATTATTATTATTATTATTATTATTATTATTATTATTATTATTATTATTATTATTATTATTATCATTCCAAAACATCAAATTTCCTAAGAGGATCTCTAGTTCCTTTTCATTTTGGGGGTAGTGGTGATGGTTTAATTATAATTGTAAACCTCCAATAAAATCTAAACTAATATTACAATTAAAATGTTTTTGACAATTGAGTATATGAATAATTCATTCATTTAATAAATTATCTTATATATTATTAAATATATTTTACAACAGTTTTAAATATATTGTATTGTTATCCAAAAAAAATTCCTAATCTATTATAAATTTATTTATAATTTATTATGATTTTATTTTATTTTTTTTATTGATAGGTGTTTTTATAGTAGTATTCGGGGAGTAATATAGCTTTGTGTAAACATTATAAAAAAAAATGATACCCACTTTTAATTTATTTATATAGTTGGATCACAATTATTCAATAACAATGAAGGTCAATTAAAAGAATATGGTAAGTGAATAATATTTATTATTATAGTAATTTAATTTAATTATAAATAAAATAATTTAATTAATATATGATAGGTGAATTATATTTATTATTGAATCAAATAGTAGTATTATTTAAAAACCAATAATATAATATAATATATAACACAATTTAATTATTTCAAATCCCATATAATTAGAAGACATACAAATAAAAACATAATCATATCATAACAATAAATTGTAAAACTAAATTATTATAAAAGAATTATCACATCATAAAAAATATCATCACATACATGATAACAAATAAATAAATAAATAATCCTAATTAATTTATAGGTAATATATAGATTTTATCATATTATACTTATAAAGAATAAAAACAATAAAATTGTAATTTATAAGTAATATTTTGTTTTTATCACATCATATTTATAAATAATCATAACAATGAAATAATACGTATGTATGTATGTATTACAACACTATATTTTTGTGTGTGTGTATGTATGTATGTATATTATGATGTAATATTTTTTACTGATAATTTATTTTTAAAATTTTATTATATAAATATAACATGGTTGTGTGTGTGTGTGTGTGTGTGTGTGTGTGTGTGTGTGTGTGTACATACAATACATATATATGTATATGTGTGTGTGTGTGTATAAATATGTGTGTGTACCCATATATGCATATGTATAAATAGATATGTGTGCATGTGCGTGCATGCGCGTATATGTATACATGTACATATATGTATATACACACATACATGTGTATCTGTATACACATACGTATGTATATACATATATATAATCACAGTATATTTACAAATAATTGTAACAATGAAATTTTAAAAATAAATTATCATAAAAAATATTACCACATCATAATAAATAAATAATAAATAATATACATATAAGTCTAATTAATTTATAGATAAATAAATTATAAAAATAAATTATCATAAAAATATTAGCACATCATTATTAATAAATAAATAAATAGATAAATAGATATAATTATGTAATATATAGAATTTATTACATCATATTTATAAATAATTATAAGAAATAAATTGTAAAAATAATTAATTTATAGGTAGTACACATAGATTTTACCACATTGTATTTACAACCAATGGCAATAATCTTTAAAAATAACAATAAATTGTAAAAACAAATTATCATAAAAGAATTATCACATCATAAAAAATATCATCACATACATGATAACAATCAAATAAATAAATAATCCTAATTAATTTATAGGTAATATATATATTTTATCATATTATACTTATAAAGAATCATAACAATAAAATTGTAATTTATAAGTAATATTTTTTTTTTATCACATCATATTTATAAATAATCATAACAATGAAATAATACGTATGTATGTATGTATTACCACATTATATTTGTGTGTATGTATGTATGTATGTATATTATGATGTAATATTTTTTTTACTGATAATTTATTTTTAAAATTGTATTCTATAAATATAACATGGTTGTGTGTGTGTGTGTGTGTGTGTGTGTGTGTGTGCACGCGCATGTGCGTATATGTATACATGTACATATATATACACACATACATGTGTATATATATATATATATATATATATATATATATATATATATATATATATATATATATATATATATATATATATGTATGTATGTATGTATGTGTGTATATTTGTATATATATATACACACACACACATATTCACATTATATTTATAAATAATTGTAACAATGAAATTTTAAAAATAAATTATCATAAAAAAATATTACCACATCATAATAAATAAATAATATACATATAATTATAATTAATTTACAAATAAATAAAATTATAAAAATAAATTATCATAAAAATATTAGCACATCATTATAAATAAATAGATAGATAGATAGATAACATACATGTAATATATAGAATTTATTACCTCATATTTATAAATAATTATAAGAATGAAATTGTAAAAATAATTAATTTATAGGTAGTACACATAGATTTTACCACATTGTATTTACAAATTAACTTATCATAATAATGAATTATAAAAATAAATTATCATAAAAAAATATAATATAGATAATATACAAATAATCATAGTTAGTTTATAAGTAGTTATAAATTTTACTGTATCATATTTATAAATAATCAAAATAATGAAAAGTTAAAAAAAAATTGTCATAAAAAATATCAATACGTGATAATAAATAACATTATATTTATAAATAATCATAATAATAATGTTTTTGAATAATTAATTTATATATAATATATAAATTTTATCACATATACATACATACATACATACATATATAATCACATTATATTTATAAATAATCGTAACAATGCAATTTTAAAAGTAAATTATCATAAAAAATATTACCGCATCATAATAAATAATATACATATAATTATAACTAATTTATAAATAAATAAAATTATAAAAATAAATCATCATAAAAATATTAGAACATAATAATAAATAAATAAATATCATATAATTATGTAATATATAAAATTTATTGCAACATATTTATAAATAATTATAAGATTGAAATTGTAAAAGTAATTAATTTATAGGTAATATACATAGAATTTACCATATTGTATTTACAAATTAAATTATCATAATAATGAAATATAATTAAAAAAATTATTAAATATATATATATATATATATATATATATATATATATATATATATATATATATATATATATATATAATCATAATTAATTTATAGGCACCTATAAATTTTATCATATTATATTTATAAATAATCATAACAATGAAAATTTAAAAATAATTTGTCATAAAAAATATCAATACATGATAATAAATAAATAAAATTATATTTATAAATAATCATAATAATAAAATTGTGGAAATAAATTATCATAAAAAATATTATTATATCATAAATAATTAATTTATATGTAATATATAAATTTTACCACATCCATCATAATAAATAAATATTGTGTTATTATGTATTTCTCATTTTAAAATTGCTTTAAATATTTATATTAAATATTTTTCTAACATATATATCTTCCATAATTCAATACGATATAAATTTTTTGAGAATGATATATTAATTTAATATTTTTTAAATTAATTTTATTATTTTTATAAATTAAAATTTTAATTATAAAAATAATAAAAATTTAAAAATAATATTAAATTAAAAATAATTATTTATAAAAATTATATAAATAATAATCTTTAAAATTATATATACACTTTTAAAAATCCCAAAGAAAACATAATTTATCTCAAAATTTTACTTAAGAAAATTCTTAGTTTAAACACATCTTTGATAGGTTATTTTAAAAATAAATTATTCTTTTTACTATTTTAAGTTGGGATATACATTTTAATATATTTTAGAATTATTTTTGCAATTTAATTATTTTTGAATCATTCAAAATTATTAATTATTAATTTTAATTTAGATTAATATAAAAATTTCATATTTCATATTCTTTATGTTACAATAGAAGTGGGCTTCATAGTAATATTATGGTTGATTGATTGTATGATGAATTTTTACATGTTTGACATTTCCTTCTCTTCCTTTTTAAGAATTACTTTTATGACTTTAGAATAAATTTATTTATTCAAAAATAATAATCTTGCATTGATTAAAGAGCTTGGTTCACAATAATATATTAACATAATAGATCATGATCTTTATATAAATGAGGTGATGCCACAATAAAAATAACACTCTTAATATAATGATAGATTGATTGCATTTATTCATAAAAAGTGGAATAGTAAACTGAAAAATCAATATTGTATTTCAACTACACCTACATGATCTTTATGTTTGGGATAATAACAACTATAAAAAGTTAATTGGACTAGATTCCAACTCATTTAGAGCCATATGACCTTGGAACATTATTATATCATAAGTTCTATGAGTGAAAATTTCTCATAATAAAAGTTTGGGTTTAAAAAAAAAATAGTTTTATTATTTGTGGAGATTTAATTTATTTTTAAAAAAATTAGTTTCACCTTTAATTATTTGATAAGTTAATTTCTAAATCTATCATATTGAGTGAAACAATTTCTGTCATTTCAAATATAATATGTATACTCCTCTTTATAGGGAAAAAAATCACACATACACGTATATATATATATATATATATATATATATATATATATATATATATATATATACAAAAAACAAAGGAGAAACACAATACTAGTCAGCCTTCCATTGTAAACAAAACAAGATTATAGAAAAGGCAAATAAAAATTAATCAAAGTATACAACACTAGGAACTCTCCCACATCACTCTTGAACGAGCCATTTTCACTCGTGTAGTTGACATAAGTCACAATATGTAGCGTATCTTAGTACTTTTTAAAAGCTTTATGAGTCAAATGATTGCCTTATATTGTAATAAGTTGTACAAAATCTTACATATCATATTGCTTAAGAATCACGACTTACCTTTAGTAAATGCTTGAATTTAGAGGTAAGAGATAAATAAACATGGTCCTTGAACCCTAGTATCTCATTTTTCCTTTTGAATTTAGGGTGCAAGGTAATTTGATTGATAGTAGTTCTATATGTATATATTTACACATGCTCATGCTGAACCTCTTCTAGCCATTCTACAATGATTTCCTAATGTGTACGTAAACACATGATTCTTCATCTTTGTGGGGTAAGCCATGTATATCTTTACACATGCTCATGCTGAACCTCTTCTATCCATTCTAGAATGATTGCCTAAAGTGTGGGTAAACACATGATTCTTCATCTTTGTGTGGTAAGACATTTGTTGTGAAGTTATCCTTACCTTTTTATGTAATTTTATTATTATTAAATATTTTCTTCTATTAAATATAGATAAAATGTATTGTTGATCCTTAAAAAAAAAATAGGTGGGATGAAGTCACACTCAAAATAAGATATCACATTGGTTTTATTGATGGAGAAAAGAGTTCAAAAACAAATTTAAAAATTATATTTCTAATTATTTTAATGAGAATAAAATTAATTAAATTCACTAAATACAATATTTTTTCATTAAAACTTTGCATTAAAAAATAATAGAATATTAAAAAAAAAATTAAATATTTTTTAGCATCAAAAAATTATTATAAACAGTCATTAAGTAACATGAGAAAATAGAGTATTTAGAGGTAGCGAAGCATCATCTGATTTATCACTCCAACCACTACTAAAAATAGGATCTAACATATTAGGTATCGACTTCCACTTATCATTGTTTGTTATTTTTATTTTTTTCTTATTCTTGCTCATCTTATTTAGTTGTGGAGATAATAAGAACTAGTCGAGAAAACTTTCCTAGAGACAATACCTATAACAATATTGTACATATTTGTTATTATTCTAGGTGTCTAGTATTTTATCTTATTCAGTAATATTTTAATTCCCGTAGGAATAGGAAGAGTCATTGGGAATGTGAAATGAATTGTCTTTCTTGGTCTATTAAATGTAATGTTTTCTCTCATTTTGATTTGAATCATAAAAGAAAATTTCATGTGTATTCTGAATAAGATTATTTAGCCTATCATTGGTATCAGAGCTTGGAAAATTTTATTTTATTTTTCTTCTCCATATTTATAACTATGCGTCTTAGTATATTAATGTTCTCAGATATTTTGGCAAACCTGTGCTACATATTTTAGACCTGTGCTAATATTTTGAGAATACAAAGGCGTTTTATCTCTTTCTATTTTATAGCATCTGATGAGATGCATATTGTTGGTTTCCAATGTCATTTCATCTATTTTTACGAATGTTTTGGACTTGATTGTGTATCTTTTGACAATCATCTTCACCTCATAATTGTACATCTATTTCTAGTTGAGTGGCATTTCAATTTCTAATGAGTTGTCATTAAAAACTTGAGTGACATTGTAAGACCGCCTTGTTCTTCCCCTACTGTACGCATTTCTCTACCACATTTAGCTAAGTTGGAGTTCACTTATATGTTGTGTTGGCAATGGACCTAGTGTAAACTATGTGGACCTGTTTAGACAACATATATCTCATACTTACATTAACATTTATAAGGTGGTTCACAAGACATTGGATCAACGCATATTATCTATTTTCAACCTTTTTTGGATGAATTTTGCCTTGAAGTTTAAAAAAAAATTGCAATGTGAAAGTGTAAATCTTAAAATATATCTGGAGGAGGCTATATCTTTTCATATTCCAATATTGGAGACTTTCTTTGGAGGAGATTAGGCAAATTTTTAAGCTTTTTCATTTAAAAACCAAATTCCATTTTCTATCAAATGATCTTTTTCAAAATTTGAAAATATTTAAATTTGAAAATCAATTAAAATTTGAGCAATTTTTTATTGAAATTGCCTTGATCAAGCTACTCTTAGCAAATTTGACAAACAAAAACCAAATTTTGAAAATTCAAAGATAAATAAGGAGAGTTACTCTTTTACCCATTTGTGTATGTCGAAGAACATAAAATTCAAAAATCAAGAAAACTTGAGTATATTGATGTATGAGATTTTATTTTCAAGCCAGTGTTAATGACAAAGTAAATAATTTTAAGTACATTTGCATATATAGAAAAGTGGACCATTTTATAGTCATAATGAACCAATTGGGATTAAATAAAAACTCAAAACCATGTATTTCATCAAATCTATTATTGGCACTACCATGATTGGCAAAGTCAGTTGACTAAAATGGTCTCTGTAAGTAGAGAACACACTAATCTTCAATAATCTATGGTTTGATATTTATGATGGATAAAAACAACTAGCTAAACCAATAGGGAATGCAAATGATACTTAGACATGAAAGCATAAAAACCTGATGGCATTGGCCTTGATGAGGGCATCAGTGGATAGAGATGTGTTTCATCATTTATAGGGGTCTAATACACCATGGTAATAATTTCAAAATTTTAAGGACCTATATGACTCCCATTCAAAGTTGGAATTCATTTAGTTGCAGTTGGAACTATACAACCTAGAGTTGAAAGATGGTGATGTGATGAGATTGGATATATATATATATATATATATATATATATATATATATATATATATATATATATATATATATATATATATATATATGAGATATCAAACTGATGTTGAAGCAATAGGTGTAAAAATTGAGATATACATGATCATAGTAATAAAATCAGTTCTTCCTAACTATTCAAACTATTTTGAGTCTCTACAATCAAGCAATCAGTTGAAGACTTTCACATTTGACCAGTTGGTTGAAAAGATGGGAAAAAAAAGGCCTTTGGAAAAAAAATTGAAACCACAATAGGTAAAAGTGTGTGCTATGACAAAAAAAATTCTTCCAAACCATCAAACAAGGCCACATCTTCCAAAAATGAAATAAATAACAAGTACAAGTTAAAAGGTGGAAAAAATGAAAATCATGGTGGTCAAAATAAAAAAATAGAATGATAAACAAAACCTTTACTAAGAATGGTGTGATAGAAAAGGTAGCCATGAGACTCACAAATATAGGATTCCATGGGAGAAAATTAAATCATATGATAAAAATAAAGAGGGAAATTCAAATAAAGAGTCAAACTCAGCCCAATTCACCAGTGAATGTGTGTTTTCTAGTGATGATGATGAAGCAAATAATGTCTTAATTAATTTTTCATGGTTTCATTCTTGGGTACTTGATATTGGTGTCGCTCAACCTATGACTTTTTGAAAAGACTTATTTGAGGAATAAAATGAATAAAGTTTTGGTTCTCTATACCTTGTAGATAGATCAAGTTTGAAACCATAAGGAAGAGGTACAATTTGACGCAAGTGTCTAGAGCTTCTAGACTATATAATTGAGAATGTTCTCTACCTTCCTCAATTGAAATGAAACTTATTTTCCCTAGTGGTCATAAGTAAATAAGGCCATTCTATTATGTTGGGTAATGGTGATGTCACAATCAAGAGAAAATGTGACAATAGTCATCTTGACTAGATATGAGGAAAGGAAACTACTTAAACTGAAGGGTGAGCCATCAAACTCAAGGAATTATGCTCATCTTGTGAAAGATGAAATGTCTCCAAACATGTTGTGGCATGCTAAATTTGGGCACACTCACTATAAAATCATTCATGTATTACAAAATAATAGTGTTGTTGGCATGCTTACATTGCCCAAAAAATTTAATGACAAGTGTCAAACCTACATCTTGGCTAAACACACAAGAGAACTATTTTCGAAGCCATAGTGGAAAATAGATAGAAATTTGCAACTTGTTCATTTAGACTTGTGTTCTCTTTCAATCCTCTTTTCTAGTGGTCATAAGTAATTCATGTTATTCATTGATCAATATAATAGGATGGCATAGATACACTTTATGAAAAATAAATCAGAACCCTTTGATACTTTCAAAAAGTTTCAAACAATGATTGAAAATGAAACACAAACCTACATTAAGACACTCAGGATAGATAATGGTGATGAATTCACATCATATAAGTTTGAATTCTATCCTTATTAAAATAGGATCAAACACCATCTCATAGTTCCTTAGACTCCACAACAAAATAGATTAATTGAAAGAATGAAAGAACTGTGATGCGTATGGTTCATGTAATATTGTGTTTTAAAGGAGTAAATTTACACTTTTGGGCTGGAGTGGATAAAATAAAAGTATATCTTCTCAATATATCACTATCAATAGCTCTTGAATCAAATACTCCATACGAGATGTGGTGTGCTCACCTCCCTTCACTACAACATCTTCAGATTTCTGGATCCACTTGTTATGCATTGATTCCAAAGGAGAAGAAAAATAAATTGGACCATAGGAGTTAAAAATGCATAAAATTGGGATATTCTGATTCATCTCAGGCATAAAAGCTATATGATGAGAAAGAGAATAAGTTTTTTATTGCAAGAGAAGTTGTCTTCTATGAAACTGTAAAGGATAAATAACATATTAATCGGCAGTTAAGACGACTAGACAAATATGCAAAGTTTGATGTCTACAAAGAGAGTGATTTGAATGTTCCAAACAACATGTGGAGGACACGGAGTTAGCAATCTATTGATTTTTTTTGTCTCCTATACATGAGCTTGAAACTCCTCTTAAAGGAAAGAGTGAAATTTCATAATATATTGAACAAGGGCCATCAAAATAGAGGGTAGATAGTGAAGGAACTTTAGAGGATGAACCCAAAGCACTTGTAGCATAGAATAATATGCCTATGTGGGCCACTCAAACACTAAAATATGTGAGGCCTAATGAATTTTTGAAAACATGCACTCAAAGTGCACATGTAATCTCCTCTAAGCTAGACAAGTCTATTGATGGAATTTAGGACATGATTGGAAAATTCACATTAGATGATTCTTCAAGAGGAACTCAATGTTGAATTTGATTCAAAAAAAATAAATTTCAAACAAGTTGAGAAGATTTACTCTTGGAGAAAAGCAATGAAAGATGAGTATAATTCATTGGTGAAAATGGGACTTAGAATCTGGTTGATTGGATATCAATTTTTTATTCATGTCTATAGTGTTTTTAACTACCTATAGTGGGTACAATCAAAGGTTGAATATGTGATTGATATTTTTCAATGCATATTATCTATTTTCAACATTTTTTAGATGAATTTTGCATTGAAGTTTAAAAACAAATTGCCATGTGAAAGTGTAAATCTTCAAATATATCTGGAGGAGGTTGTATCTTTTCATATTCCAATATTGCAATCTTTCTTTGGAGGAGATTAGGTAATTTTTTAAACTTTTTCATTTAAAAAAAAATTCCATGTTCTATCAAATGACCTTTTTCAAATTTTGAAAATATTTAAATTTGAAAAGCGTTTAAAATTTGAGCAATTTTTTATTGAAATTGCCTTGAGAAAGCTACTCATAGCAAATTTGACAAATAACAACCAAATTTTGAAAATTCAAAGAGAAATAAGGAGATTTACTCTTTTACCCATTTGTGTATGTCGAAGAACATAAAATTAAAAAATCAAGAAAACTTGAGTATATTGATGTATGAGATTTTATTTTCAAGCCAGTGTTAATGACAAAGTGAATAATTTTAAGTACCTTTTCATATACAGAAAAGGGGGCCATTTTATAGTCATAATGAACCAATTGGGGTTAAATAAAAACTCAAAACCTCTCAAAACTCAAAACCATGCATTTCATCAAATCTATTATTGGCACTACCCTGATTGGCAAAGTCAGTTGACTAAAATGGTCTCTATAAGTAGAGAACACACTCATCTTCAATAATCTATGGCTTGATATTTACGATGGAGAAAAAAAAACTTGCTAAACCAATAGAGAATGCGAATGATACTTAGACATGAAAGCATAAAAACTTGAAGGCATTGTCCTTGATGAGGGCATCAGTGGATAGAGATGTGTTTCATCATTTATAGGGGTCCAATACACCATGTTAATACTTTAAAAAATTGAATGACCTATATGACTCCCATTCAAAGTTGGAATTCATTTAGTTGCAATTGAAACTATGCAACCTAGAGTTGAAAGAATGTGATGTGATGAGATTGGATTTATACATATGATCTCTCAAATAGTATGTTGAATAAATAGGTGTCAAAATTAACATATACATGATCGTAGTCATAAAATCACTTCTTCCTAACTATTCAAACCATTTGGAGTCTCTACAAGCAAGCAATCAGTTGAAGACTCTCATATTTGACCAGTTGGTTGAAAAGATAACAAAAAAGGAAAAAGCTTTTGGAAGAAAAATTGAAACCATAATAGGTCAAAGTCTGTGCTATGCCAAAAAAATTCTTTCAAAACATCAAACAAGGCCACATCTTCCAAAAATTAAATAAATAACAAGTATAATTGAAAAGGTGGAAAAAATGAAAATCATAGTGGTTAAAATAAAAAATAGAATGATAAACAAAAACTTTACTAAGAATGGTGTGATAGAAAAGGTAGCCATGAGACTCACAAATATAGGATTCCATGCGAGAAAATTAAATCATATGATAAAAATAAAGAGGGAAATTCAAATAAAGAGTCAAACTCAGCTCAATTCACCAGTGAATGTGTGTTTTCTAGTAATGATGATGAAGCAAATAATGTCTTAATTAATTTTTCATGGTTTCATTCTTGGGTTCTTGATATTGGTTTCGCTCAACATATGAATTTTTGAAAAGAATTATTTGAGGAACACAATGAATAAAGTTTTGGTTCTCTATACCTTGTAGATATATCAAGTTTGAAACCATAAGGAAGAGGTACAATTTGACTCAAGTGTCTAGAGCTTCTAGACTATATAATTGAGAATGTTCTCTACCTTCCTCAATTGAAATGAAACTTATTTTCCCTAGTGGTCATAAGTAAATAAGGCCATTCTATTATGTTGGATAATGGTGATGTCACAATCAAGAGAAAATGTGACAATAGTCATCTTGACTAGATATGAGGAAAGGAAACTACTTAAACTGAAGGGTGAGCCATCAAACTCAAGGAATTATGCTCATCTTGTGAAAGATGAAATGTCTCCAAACATGTTGTGGCATGATAAATTTGGGCACACTCACTATAAAATCATTCATGTCTTACAAAATAATAGTCTTATTGGCATGCTTACATTGCCCAAAAAATTTAATGAAAAGTGTGAAGCCTACATCTTGGCTAAACACACAAGAGAACTATTTTCGAAGCCATAGTGGAAAATAGATAGAAAATTGCAACTTGTTAATTTAGACTTGTGTTCTCCTTCAATCCTCTTTTCTAGTCATCATAAGGACTTCATGTTATTCATTGATCAATATAATCGGATGGAATAGATACACTTTATGAAAAAGAAATCAGAACCCTTTGATACTTTCAAAAAGTTTCAAACAATGATTGAAAATGAAACACAAACCTGCATTAAGACACTCAGGATAGATAATGGTGATGAATTCGCATCAAATAAGTTTGAATCCTATCCTTATTAAAATAGGATCAAACACCATCTCACAGTTCCTTAGACTCCACAACAAAATAGATTAATTGAAAGAATGAAAGAACTATAATGCGTATGGTTCATGCAATATTGTGTTTTAAAGGAGTAAATTTGCACTTTTGGGCTGAAATAGCTAAAATAAAAGTATGTCTTCTCAATAGATCACCATCAATAGCTCTTGAATCAAATACTCCCTATGAGATGTGGTGTGCTCACCTCCCTTCACTACAACATCTTCAGATTTCTGGATCCACTTGTTATGCATTGATTCTAAAGGAGAAGAAAAATAAATTGGACCATAGGAGTTAAAAATGCATAAAATTGAGATATTTTGATTCATCTAAGGCATACAAGCTATACGATGAGAAAGAGAATAATTTTTTTATTGCAAGAGAAGTTGTCTTCTATGAAACTGTAAAGGATAAATAACATATTAATCGGCAGTTAAGATGACTAGACAGATATGCAAAGTTTGATGTCTACAAAGAGAGTGATTTGAATGTTCCAAACAACATGTGGAGGACACGGAGTTAGCAATCTATTTACGATGGAGAAAAAAAAACTTGCTAAACCAATAGAGAATGCAAATGATACTTTGACATGAAAGCATAAAAACCTGAAGGCATTGTCCTTGATGAGGGCATCAGTGGATAGAGATGTGTTCCATCATTTATAGGGGTCCAATACACCATGGTAATACTTTAAAAAATTGAAGGACCTCTATGACTCCCAATCAAAGTTGGAATTCATTTAGTTGTAGTTGAAACTATGCAACCTAGAGTTGAAAGATTGTGATGTGATGAGATTGGATTTATACATATGATCTATCAAACATGATGTTGAATAAATAGGTGTCAAAATTAACAAATACATGATCGTAGTCATAAAATCACTTCTTCCTAACTATTCAAACTATTTGGAGTCTCTATAAGCAAGCAATCAGTTGAAGACTCTCATATTTGACTAGTTGGTTGAAAAGATGACAAAAAAGGAAAAGGCCTTTGGAAGAAAAATTGAAACCACAATAGGTCAAAGTCTGTGCTATGCCAAAAAATATTCTTTCAAAATATCAAACAAGGACACATCTTCCAAAAATGAAATAAATAACAAGTATAAGTGAAAAGTTGTAAAAAATGAAAATCATAGTGGTCAAAATAAAAAATAGAATGATAAACAAAAACTTTACTAAGAATGATGTGATAGAAAAGGTAGCCATGAGACTCACAAATACAGGATTCCATGGGAGAAAATTAAATCATATGATAAAAATAAAGAGGAAAATTCAAATCAAGAGTCAAACTCAGCCCAATTCACCAATGAATGTGTGTTTTCTAGTAATGATGATGAAGCAAATAATGTCTTAATTAATTTTTCATGGTTTCATTCTTGGGTTCTTGATATTGGTGTCGCTCAACATATGACATTTTGAAAAGACTTATTTGAGGAATACAATGAATAAAGTTTTGGTTCTCTATACCTAATAGATATATCAAGTTTGAAACCATAAGGAAGAGGTACAATTTGACTCAAGTTTCTAGAGCTTCTAGACTATATAATTGAGAATGTTCTCTACCTTCCTCAATTGAAATGAAACTTATTTTCCCTAGTGGTCATAAGTAAATAAGGCCATTCTATTATGTTGGATAATGGTGATGTCACAATCAAGAGAAAATGTGACAATAGTCATCTTGACTAGATATGAGGAAAGGAAACTACTTAAACTGAAGGGTGAGCCATCAAACACAAGGAATTATGCTCATCTTGTGAAAGATGAAATGTCTCCAAACATGTTGTGGCATGATAAATTTGGGCACACTCACTATAAAATCATTCATGTATTACAAAAGAATAGTGTTATTGGCATGCTTACATTGCCCAAAAAATTTAATGAAAAGTGTGAAGCCTACATCTTGGCTAAACACACAAGAGAACTATTTTCGAAGCCATAGTGGAAAATAGATATAAAATTGCAACTTGTTCATTTAGACTTGTGTTCTCTTTCAATCCCCTTTTCTAGTCGTCATAAGTACTTCATGTTATTCATTGATCAATATAATCGGATGGAATAGATACACTTTATAAAAAAGAAATCAGCACCCTTTGATACTTTCAAAAAGTTCCAAACAATGATTGAAAATGAAACACAAACCTGCAGTAAGACACTCAGGATAGATAATGGCGATGAATTTGCATCAAATAAGTTTGAATCCTATCCTTATTAAAATATGATCAAACACCATCTCATAGTTCCTTAGACTCCACAACAAAATAGATTAATTGAAAGAATGAAAGGACTGTGATGCGTATGATTCATACAATATTGTGTTTTAAATGAGTAAATTTGCACTTTTGGGCTGAAATAGCTAAAATAAAAGTATATCTTTTCAATATATCACCATCAATAGCTCTTGAATCAAATACTCCCTATGAGATGTGGTGTGCTCACTTCCCTTCACTACAACATCTTCAGATTTTTGGATCCACTTGTTATGCATTGATTGCAAAGGAGAAGAAAAATAAATTGGACCATAGGAGTTAAAAATGCATAAAATTGAGATATTTTGATTCATCTAAGGCATACAAGCTATACGATGAGAAAGAGAATAAGTTTTTTATTGCAAGAGAAGTTGTCTTCTATGACACTGTAAAGGATAAATAACATATTAATCGGCAGTTAAGATGACTAGACAGATATGCAAAGTTTGATGTCTACAAAGAGAGTGATTTGAATGTTCCAAACAACATGTGGAGGACACGGAGTTAGCAATCTATTGATTTTTTTTTGTCTCTTATACATGAGATTGAAACTCCTCTTAAAGGAAAGAATGAAATTTCATAATATATTGAACAAGGGCTATCAAAATAGAGGGTAGATGGTGAAGAAACTTTAGAGGATAAACCCAAAGCACTTGTAGCATAGAATAATATGCCTAAGTAGGCCACTCAAACACTAAAATATGTGAGGTCTAATGAATTTTTGAAAACATGCACTCAAAGTGCACATGTAATCTCCTCTAAGCTAGACAAGTCTATTGATGGAATTTAGGACATGATTGGAAAATTCACATTAGATGATTCTTCAAGAGGAACTCAATGTTGAATTTGATTCAAAACCAATAAATTTCAAACAAGTTGAGAAGATTTACTCTTGGAGAAAAGCAATGAAAGATGAGTATAATTCATTGGTGAAAATGGGACTTAGAAGCTGGCTGATTGGATATCAATTTTTCATTCATGTCTATAGTGTTTTTAACTACCTATAGTGGGTAAAATCAAAGGTTGAATATGTGATTGATATTTTTCTATGCATATTATCTATTTTTAACCTTTTTTAGATGTTTTTTGCATTGAAGTTTAAAAACAAATTGCCATGTGAAAGTGTAAATCTTGAAATATATCTGGAGCAGGTTGTATCTTTTCATATTCCAATATTGCAATCTTGCTTTGGAGGAGATTAGTTAATTTTTTTAAGCTTTTTCATTTAAAAATAAAATTCCATTTTCTGTCAAATGACCTTTTTCAAATTTTGAAAATATTTAAATTTGAAAAGCATCTAAAATTTGAGCAACTTTTTATTGAAATTGCCTTGAGCAAGCTACTCTTAGCAAATTTGACAAATAACAACCAAATTTTAAAAATTCAAAGAGAAATAAGGAGAGTTACTCTTTTACCCATTTGTGTATGTCGAAGAACATAAAATTAAAAAATCAAAAAAACTTGAGTATATTCATGTATGAGATTTTATTTTCAAGCCAGTGTTAATGACAAAGTGAATAATTTTAAGTACCTTTTCATATACAGAAAAGGGGGCCATTTTATAGTCATAATGAACCAATTGGGGTTAAATAAAAACTCAAAACCTCTCAAAACTCAAAACCATGCATTTCATCAAATCTATTATTGGCACTACCCTGATTGGCAAAGTCAGTTGACTAAAATGGTCTCTATAAGTAGAGAACACACTCATCTTCAATAATCCATTGCTTGATATTTACGATGGAGAAAAAAAAACTTGCTAAACCAATAGAGAATGCAAATGATACTTTGACATGAAAGCATAAAAACCTGAAGGCATTGTCCTTGATGAGGGCATCAATGGATAGAGATGTGTTTCATCATTTATAGGGGTCCAATACACCATGGTAATACTTTAAAAAATTGAAGGACCTCTATGACTCCCAATCAAAGTTGGAATTCATTTAGTTGCAGTTGAAACTATGCAACCTAGAGTTGAAAGATTGTGATGTGATGAGATTAGATTTATACATATGATCTATCAAATATGTTGTTGAATAAATAGGTGTCAAAATTAACAAATACATGATCGTAGTCATAAAATCACTTCTTCCTAACTATTCAAACTATTTGGAGTCTCTACAAGCAAGCAATCAGTTGAAGACTCTCATATTTGACCAGTTGGTTGAAAAGATGACAAAAAAGGAAAAGGCCTTTGGAAGAAAAATTGAAACCACAATAGGTCAAAGTCTGTGCTATGCCAAAAAAATTCTTTCAAAATATCAAACAAGGACACATCTTCCAAAAATGAAATAAATAACAAGTATAAGTGAAAAGTTGTAAAAAATGAAAATCATAGTGGTCAAAATAAAAAATAGAAAGATAAACAAAAACTTTACTAAGAATGATGTGATAGAAAAGGTAGCCATGAGACTCACAAATACAGGATTCCATGGGAGAAAATTAAATCATATGATAAAAATAAAGAGGGAAATTCAAATCAAGAGTCAAACTCAACCCAATTCACCAGTGAATGTGTGTTTTCTAGTAATGATGATGAAGCAAATAATGTCTTAATTAATTTTTCATGGTTTCATTCTTGGGTTCTTGATATTGGTGTCGCTCAACATATGACATTTTGAAAAGACTTATTTGAGGAATACAATGAATAAAGTTTTGGTTCTCTATACCTTGTAGATATATCAAGTTTGAAACCATAAGGAAGAGGTACGATTTGACTCAAGTTTCTAGAGCTTCTAGACTATATAATTGAGAATGTTCTCTACCTTCCTCAATTGAAATGAAACTTATTTTCCCTAGTGGTCATAAGTAAATAAGGCCATTCTATTATGTTGGATAATGGTGATGTCACAATCAAGAGAAAATGTGACAATAGTCATCTTGACTAGATATGAGGAAAGGAAACTACTTAAACTGAAGGGTGAGCCATCAAACTCAAGGAATTATGCTCATCTTGTGAAAGATGAAATGTCTCCAAACATGTTGTGGCATGATAAATTTGGGCACACTCACTATAAAATCATTCATGTCTTACAAAATAATAGTCTTATTGGCATGCTTACATTGCCCAAAAAATTTAATGAAAAGTGTGAAGCCTACATCTTGGCTAAACACACAAGAGAACTATTTTCGAAGCCATAGTGGAAAATAGATAGAATATTGCAACTTGTTCATTTAGACTTGTGTTCTCTTTCAATCCCCTTTTCTAGTCGTCATAAGTACTTCATGTTATTCATTGATCAATATAATCGGATGGAATAGATACACTTTATGAAAAAGAAATCAGCACCCTTTGATACTTTCAAAAAGTTTCAAACAATGATTGAAAATGAAACACAAACCTGCAGTAAGACACTCAAGATAGATAATGGCGATGAATTCACATCAAATAAGTTTGAATCCTATCCTTATTAAAATAGGATCAAACACCATCTCATAGTTCCTTAGACTCCACAACAAAATAGATTAATTGAAAGAATGAAAGGACTGTGATGCGTATGATTCATACAATATTGTGTTTTAAATGAGTAAATTTGCACTTTTGGGCTGAAATAGCTAAAATAAAAGTATATCTTTTCAATATATCACCATCAATATCTCTTGAATCAAATACTCCCTACGAGATGTGGTGTGCTCACTTCCCTTCACTACAACATCTTCAGATTTCTGGATCCACTTGTTATGCATTGATTGCAAAGGAGAAGAAAAATAAATTGGACCATAGGAGTTAAAAATGCATAAAATTGAGATATTTTGATTCATCTAAGGCATACAAGCTATACGATGAGAAAGAGAATAAGTTTTTTATTGCAAGAGAAGTTGTCTTCTATGAAACTATAAAGGATAAATAACATATTAATCGGCAGTTAAGATGACTAGACAAATATGCAAAGTTTGATGTCTACAAAGAGAGTGATTTGAATGTTCCAAACAACATGTGGAGGACACAGAGTTAGCAATCTATTTATTTTTTGTTGTCTCTTATACATGAGCTTGAAACTCCTCTTAAAGGAAAGAGTGAAATTTCATAATATATTGAACAAGGGCCATCAAAATAGAGGGTAGATAGTGAAGAAACTTTAGAGGATGAACCCAAAGCACCTGTAGCATAGAATAATATGCCTAAGTAGGCCACTCAAACACTAAAATATGTGAGGCCTAATGAATTTTTGAAAACATGCACTCAAAGTGCACATGTAATCTCCTCTAAGCTAGACATGTCTATTGATGGAATTTAGGACATGATTGGAAAATTCACATTAGATGATTCTTCAAGAGGAACTCAATGTTGAATTTGATTCGAAACCAATAAATTTCAAACAAGTTGAGAATATTTACTCTTGGAGAAAAGCAATGAAAGATGAGTATAATTCATTGGTGAAAATGGGACTTAGAAGCTGGCTAATTGGATATCAATTTTTCATTCATGTCTATAGTGTTTTTAACTACCTATAGTGGGTACAATCAAAGGTTGAATATGTGATTGATATTTTTCAATGCATATTATCTATTTTTAACCTTTTTTAGATGTATTTTGCATTGAAGTTTAAAAACAAATTGCCATGTGAAAGTGTAAATCTTCAAATATATCTGGAGGAGGTTGTATCTTTTTATATTCCAATATTGCAATCTTGCTTTGGAGGAGATTAGGTAATTTTTTAAGCTTTTTCATTTAAAAATAAAATTCCATTTTCTCTCAAATGACCTTTTTCAAATTTTGAAAATATTTAAATTTGAAAAGCATTTAAAATTTGAGCAATTTTTTATTGAAATTGCCTTGAGCAAGCTACTCTTAGCAAATTTGACAAATAACAACCAAATTTTGAAAATTCAAAGAGAAATAAGGAGAGTTACTCTTTTATCCATTTGTGTATGTCGAAGAACATAAAATTAAAAAATCAAGAAAACTTGAGTATATTGACGTATGAGATTTTATTTTCAAGCCAGTGTTAATGACAAAGTGAATAATTTTAAGTACCTTTTCATATACAGAAAAGGGGGCCATTTTATAGTCATAATGAACCAATTGGGGTTAAATAAAAACTCAAAACCTCTCAAAACTCAAAACCATGCATTTCATCAAATCTATTATTGGCACTACCCTAATTGGCAAAGTCAGATGACTAAAATGGTCTCTATAAGTAGATAACACACTCATCTTCAATAATCTATGGTTTGATATTTACGATGGAGAAAAAAAAACTTGCTAAACCAATAGAGAATGTAAATGATACTTAGACATGGAAGCATAAAAACCTGAAGGCATTGTCCTTGATGAGGGCATTAGTGGATAGAGATGTGTTTCATCATTTATAGGGGTCCAATACACCATGGTAATACGTTAAAAAATTTAAGGACCTATATAACTCCCATTCAAAGTTGGAATTCATTTAGTTGTAGTTGAAACTATGCAACCTAGAGTTGAAAGATTGTGATGTGATGAGATTGGATTTATACATATGATCTATCAAACATGATGTTGAATAAATAGGTGTCAAAATTAAGATATACATAATCGTAGTCATAAAATCACTTCTTCCTAACTATTCAAACTATTTGGAGTCTCTACAAGCAAGCAATCAGTTGAAGACTCTCATATTTGACCAGTTGGTTGAAAAGATGACAAAAAAGGAAAAGGCCTTTGGAAGAAAAATTGAAACCACAATAGGTAAAAGTTTGTGCTATGCCAAAAAAAATTCTTTCAAAACATCAAACAAGGACACATATTCCAAAAATGAAATAAATAACAAGTACAAGTGAAAAGGTGGAAAAAATGAAAATCATAATGGTCAAAATAAAAATTAGAATGATAAACAAAAACTTTACTAAGAATGGTGTGATAGAAAAGGTAGCCATGAGACTCATGAATACAGGATTCCATGGGATAAAATTAAATCATACAATAAAAAGAAAGAGGGAAACTCAAATAAAGAGTCAACTTAGCCCAATTCACCAGTGAATGTATGTTTTCCAATACAGATGATGAAGAAAATAATGTCTTAATTAATTCTTTATGGTTTGATTCTTGGGTTCTTGATATTGGTGTCACTCAACATATGACTTTTTGAAAAGACTTATTTGAGGAATACAATGAATATAGTTGTGGTTCTCTATACCTTGTAGATAGATCAAGTTTGAAACCATAAGATAGAGGTACAATTAGACTCAAGTGTCCATAGCTTCTAGACTATAAAATTGAGAATGTTCTCTACCTTCCTCAATTGAAATGAAACTTATTTTCCCTAGTGGTCATAATTAAATAAGGCCATTCCATTATGTTGGATAATGGTGATGTCACAATCAAGAGAAAATGTGACAATAGTCATCTTGACTAGATATTAGGAAAGGAAACTACTCAAACTGAAGGGTGAGCCATCAAACTCAAGGAATTATGCTCATCTTGTGAAAGATAAAATGTCTCCATACATGTTGTGGAATGCTAAATTTGGGCACACTCACTATAAAATCATTCATGTATTAAAAAATAATAGTGTTGTTGGCATGCTTACATTGCCCAAAAAAATGGATGAGAAGTGTGAATCCTACATCTTGTCTAAACACACAAGAGAACTATTTTTGAAGCCATAGTGGAAAATAGATACAAAATAGAAACTTGATCATTTATACTTGTGTTCTTTTCCAATAATCTTTATTATTCGTCATAAGTACTTCATGTTATTCATTGATCAATATAATAAGATGGCATAGATACACTTTATCAAAAAGAAATCAGAACCCATTGATACTTTCAAAAAGTTTCAAACAATGATTGAAAATAAAACACAAACCCACATCGAGACACTCAAGATAGATAATGGTGATTAATTCACATCAAATAATTTTCAATCCTATCTTCAATAAAATAGGATCAAACACCATCTCATAGTTCCTTAGACTCCACAACAACATGGATTACTTGAAAGAATGAAAGAACTGTGATGAGTATGGTTCATGCAATATTGTGTTTTAAAGGAGTAAATTTGCACTTTTGGGCTGAAGTAGCTAAAATAAAAGTATACCTTCACAAAATATCACCATCAATAGCTCTTGAATCAACGACTCCATATGGGATGTGGTGTGCTCACCTCCCTTCACTACAACATCCTCAGATTTTTGGATCTACTTGTTACGCATTGATTCCAAAGGAGAAGAAAAATAAATTGGACCATAGGAGTTAAAAATGCATAAAATTGGGATATTCTGATTCATCTAAGGCATACAAGCTATATGATGAGAAAGAGAATAAGTTTTTTATTGTAAGAGAAGTTTTCTTCTATGAAACTGTAAAGGATAAATAACATATTGATCGGCAGTTAAGATGACTAGACAAATATGCAAAGTTTGATGTCTACAAAGAGAGTTATTTGAATGTTTCAAACAATATGTGTAGGACACAGAGTTATCAAATTATTGATTTTTTGTTGTCTCCTATACATGAACTTGAAACTCCTCTTAAAGGAAAGAGTGAAATTTCATAATATATTGAACAAGGGCCATCAAAATAGAGGGTAGATAGTGAAGGAACTTTAGAGGATGAACCCAAAGCATTTGTAGCATAGAATAATATGCCTAAGTGGGCCACTCAAACACTAAAATATGTGAGGCCTAATGAATTTTGGAAAACATGCAATCAAAGTGCACATGTAATCTCCTCTAAGCTAGACAAGTCTATTGATGGAATTTACGACATGATTGGAAAATTCACATTAGATGATTCTTCAAGAGGAACTCTATGTTGAATTTGACTCAAAACCAATAAATTTCAAACAAGTTGAGAAGATTTAATCTTGGAGAAAAGCAATGAAAGATGAGTATAATTCATTGGTGAAAATGGGACTTAGAATCTGGTTGATTGGATATCAATTTTTTATTCATGTCTATAGCATTTTTAACTACCTATAGTGTATACAATCAAAGGTTGAATATGTGATTGATATTTTTCAATGCATATTATCTATTTTCAACCTTTTTTGGATGAATTTTGCATTGAAGTTTAAAAACAAATTGCCATGTGAAAGTGTAAATCTTCAAATATATCTAGAGGACGATGTATCTTTTCATATTCCAATATTGGAGTCTTGATTTGAAGGAGATTAGGTAATGTTTTAAGATTTTTCATTTAAAAATAAAATTCCATTTTCTATCAAATGACCTTTTTCAAATTTTGAAAATATTTAAATCTGAAAAGCATTTAAAATTTGAGTAAATTTTTATTGAAATTGCCTTGAGAAAGCTACTCTTAGCAAATTTGACAAATAACAACCAAATTTTGAAAATTCAAAGAGAAATAAGGAGAGTTACTTTTTTACCCATTTGTGTATGTTGAAGAACGTAAAATTCAAAAATTAAGAAAACTTGAGTATATTGATGTATGAGATTTTATTTTCAAGTCAGTGTTAATGACAAAGTGAATAATTTTAAGTACCTTTGCATATATAGAAAAGGGGCCCATTTTATAGTGTTAATGAACCAATTGGGGTTAACTAAAAACTCAAAACCATGCATTTCATCAATTCTATTATTGGCACAACCTAGACTTAAAAATTTAATTGACTAGAATGGTCTCTGCAAGTATAGAACACACTCATCTTAAATAATATATGTTTTGATATTTATGATGGGGGAAAACAACTAGATAAACCAACAGGGAATGCAAATGATACTTAGACATGAAAGCATAAAAATCTAAAGGCATTGGCCTTGATGAGGGCATTAATGGATAGAGATGTGTTTAATCATATATAGGGGTGCAATATACCGTGGTAAGCATTTCAAAAATTAAAAGACCTATATGAATCCCATTCAAAGTTTGAATTTATTTAGCTATAGTTGAAACTATGCAACCTAGAGTTGAAAGATGGTGATGTGATGAGATTGGATTTATACATATGAGCTATCAAACATGATTTTGAAGCAACATGTGTCAAAAATGACATATAAATGATCATATTCATAAATCATTTCTTCCTAACTATTCAAACTATTTGGAGTCTCTACAAGCAAGAAATCAATTGAAGACTCTCACATTTGACCAGTTATTTAAAAAGATGACCAAAAAAGAAAAGGCCTTTGAAAGAAAAATTTAAACCACAATAGGTGAATGTGTGTGCTATGTCAAAACAAATTATTTCAAACCATAAACAAGGCCACATTTTCCAAAAATTAAGGAAATAACTAGTACAAGTGAAAAGGTGGAAAAAATAAAAATCATAGTGGTCAAAATAAAAACTAGAATGATAAACAAAGCCTTTAATATGAATGGTGTGATAGAAAATGTAGCCATGAGAATCACTAATGCAAGATTCCATGGGATAAAATCTAATCATACGATAAAAATAAAGAGGGAAATTCAAATAAAGAGTCAAACTCAGCCCAATTCACTAGTGAATGTGTGTTTTCCAGTACTGATGATGAAACAAATAATGTCTTAATTAATTATTCATAGTTTGATTCTTGGGTTCTTGATATTGGTGTCACTAAACATATGAATTTTTTAAAAGACTTATTTGAGGAATACAATTAATAATGTTGTGGATCTCTATACCTTGTAGATAGATCAAGTTTGAAACCATAAGGAAGAGGTATAATTTGACTCAAGTGTCTAGAGCTTCTAGACTATAAACTTGAGAATGTTCTCTACCTTCCTCAATTAAAATGAAACTTATTTTCCCTAGTGCTCATAATTCAATAAGGCCCTTCCATTATGTTGGATAGTGGTGATGTTGCAATCAAGAGAAAATGTGACAATAGTCATCTTGAATAGATATGAGGAAAGGAAACTACTTAAACTGAAGGGTGAGCCATCAAACTCAAGGAATTATGCTCATCTTGTGAAAGATTAAATGTCTCCAAACATGTTGTGGCATGCTATATTTTGGCACACTCACTATAAAATCATTAATGTATTATAAAATAATAGTGTTTTTGTCATGCTTACATTGCCAAATAAATTTGATGAGAAGTGTGAAGCCTACAACTTGGCTAAACACACAAGAGAATTATTTTCAAAGCCATAGTGGAAAATAGATAGAAAATTGCAACTTATTCATTCAAACTTGTGTTCTCTTCCAATCCTCTTTGCTAGTGGTCATAATTACTTCATGCTATTCATTGATCAATATAATTGGATGACATAGATACACTTTATGAAAAATAAATTATAACCCTCCGATACTTTCAAAAAAATTCAAATAATGATTGAAAATGAAACACAAACCCACATCAAGACACTCAAGATAGATAATGGTGATGAATTCACATCAAATAATTTTGAATCCTATCTTTAATAAAATAGGATCAAACACCATCTCATAGTTCCTTAGACTCCACAACAAACTGGATTAGTTGAAAGAGTAAAAGAACTGTGGTGAGTATGGTTCATGCAATATTGTGTTTCAAAGGAGTAAATATGCACTTTTGGGCTGAAATAGCTAAAATAAAAGTATATCTTCACAAAATATCACCATCAATATCTATCGAATCAAATAATCCATATGAGATGTGGTGTGGTCACCTCCCTTCACTGAAACATCTTCATATTTTTGGATCCACTTGTTATGCATTGATTCCAAAGGAGAAGAAAAATAAATTAGACCATAGGAGTTGAAAATGCATAAAATTGGGATATTATGATTCCTCCAAGGTATACAATCTATACGATGAGAAAGAGAATAAGTTTTTTGTTGCAAGAGAAGTTATCTTCTATGAAATTGTAAAGGAAAAATAACATTTTGATCGACAGTTAAGATGACTAGACAAATATCCAAAGTTTGATGTCTATAAAGAGAGTGATTTGAATGTTCCAAACAATATTTGGGCAACACTGAGTTAGGAATCTATTGATTTTTTGTTGTCTCCTATACATGAGCTCGAAACTCCTCCTAAAGGAAAGAGTGAAATTTCATAAGATATTAAATAAGGTCATCATGATAGAGGGTAGATAGTAAAGGAACTTTAGAGGATGATCCCAAAGAACTTGTAGCATAGAATAATATGCCTAAGTGGGCCACTCAAACACTGAAATATGTGAGGCCTAATGAATTTTGGAAAACATGCACTCAAATTGCACATGTAATCTCCTTTAAGCTAGACAAGTCTATTGATGGAATTTAGGACATGATTAGAAAATTCACATTGGATGATTCTTCAAGAGGAACTCAATGTTGAACTTGATTCATAACCAATAAATTTCAAAAAAGTTGAGAAGATTGAATCTTGGAGAAAATCAATGAAATATGAGTATAATTCATTGGTGAAAATGGGACTTGGAATCTGGTTGATCCACCATACGGTTGTAAACTGATTGGCTATAAGTGGGTATTTTGAAACAAATACAAGGCAGATGGCTCATTTGACAAGAATAAAGTAAGGATTGTCATAAAGGGATATGATCAAAAGTAAATAATTGACTAAAATGAAACCTTTTCACTTAAAAAAAATTCTCTACCATTCATTCCATGTTGTCTATGGTAGATCACAATAGATGGAAAATTCATCAAATATATGTCAAAACTGCATTTTTTAATGGAGACCTCAAGGAAACTATGTACATGACACACCCTGATGGTTTTGTAGTAAAGGGATAAGATCAAAAAGGTGTGTAAACTAAAAAAAATCACTATATATTTTGAAACAAGCCCCTCAAACATGGTACATAAAAATAGTTGAGTACCTCATGAACATGAACTTCAAATATTTTGAGTTTGAAGATGCAACCCTTTTGTCAAAATAGTTGTATTTATGGTGGTGTATATTCATGATTTTATCATCATAGAGAACAATGAATGGTATAATAAAAAATTCAAATCAGAGTTGATGAAAAGCTTTGAAATGACTGCTTTGGGTTATCTTCATTACTATTTGGGTACTGAAGTAATTCAAAAACCAAATTATTTCTTCATCACTCAATAAAAGTATGTTAGTGACATTATGAGAAAGTTCAAAATCAAATATTTTAAGCCTCTCAGCACACCCATGGAACATAATCTCAAATTGACATCTAAAGATTCAACAAATTTGGTTGATGCCACTAAATACAAACAACTCATTAGAAGTCTAACTTATGTGACTAACACTCAACCAGATATATCATTTGCAATGTGTGTCCTCTCAAGATTAATGCAATAACCTAGGGAGAGTCATTGAGTAGTAAAAAAATGGGTCCTCAACTATCTCAAAGCCACACAACATTTTGTGCTCAAATACTATAGGGTAGGAGACATCAAACTAGTTGGGTATTCAGATTCTAACTATGATGGTGATCATGAAGATGAAAAATCTACCTCAAGTTTTCTAATAAATTTAGGAATAGTAATTATCAGTTAGAAATACAAGAAGCAATTAGTGCTAGTAATTTCTTCATCAAAAGTAGAATATATGGCCACTTCAGAGGCAATTATAGAGATCTTGTGTCTCAAAAGTGTTCTTTCGGATTTGTAGGAGCAATAAGTTTTGTCAACACCTCTCATGGTTCACAACACTTTTGTAATCCAAATATAAAAGAGTCCAATCTCTCACAACCTAACTAAACATATTAATACCAAATTTCATTTAATTTCACACTTTGTGAAAGATGCCAGTGTCAAGTTGCAACATTACCTGACAACAGAGTAACCAACAGACATCCTGATAAAAGCACTTGGATGAGAAAATTTTGAAAATTTTAGAGGAATGATTAGTCTAACAAACACCCCTACATATTAATTGGGTTTTTAATAATATTTTACATATTTATTATTAATCTTAGGTGTCCATTCTTTTGTTTTATTCAATAATCTTTCCATTCTCATAGGAATAGGAAGAGTCTTGGAAATGTGAAATGAATAATCTTTCTTGGTCTATTATATTTAATTTTTTCATGTAATTTTTCTCTCATTTTTATTTGAATCATGAAATTTAATTTCATGTGCATTTTAAATAAGATTATCTAGCCTGCCAATGTCACCTAGTTATTAGAATCAAGGACCATGCACCCAAAAACACCACCTTTGTTGTGATGGCTTAGAAAGGCCACTGAGAACATGATAATAAATTTTCCCATCTCTACAAATTATGTATACCATAACCATGTGAAGGTGATCATTGGTAGGGAAAGTCATGTGGCACTCAAATTACATCATATTATGCACTCCCCCAATGATCTGATTGTATTTGCAAATCCTTCACCTCTAGTATAATGTTTTTAACCTAAACTTGAATTTAAAGCATGACATTAGATATAAATAACACCTTGTTAGCAACTAAAAATAGCCATAAATGGAAACATTATTAAAAATTACAATGTTTCTTTCTTTCTATAACTTAAATAGCATCTATAAGCATAAAATATTCTAAATCTGGTTGTATTTCTCAGGAAAATGGTTAAATCCCCTAGAAGAACTATTTCCATTTGAAAATTTATGGAATAAATAGTTAAAAGAGTGTGTGGATCCATCTCCAAGCAAATTGAGCATTACAAAATAACCATAAGAGGTGTTATAATGTCATAGGTTGAAGGCAAGAAATAAAATTTGCATGGGTAAACCCCATAGGTATAAGGTGGTGTTCTATGGGAAAAACTTGATAAAGGATTCACCAAAGGAAATGTGTTTTCTTATGACAATGATGGATTTACAAAAGTTATAAAACCTCATATTCCAAACAATCTCATAGGTATGAAACCTCCAACAATAATTCAAGGTTCTAAATTGAATGCACCGAAGGGATAAAAGTTGATAATCTGACTAAAGTTTATACTAGGGAGTGTTAATACTTGTCACTTTCATTCCTTCTACCATGTATATGGTGGTTTCACACCAATCTTGTGAAGGGGTTATTCAATAATATATTTTTGGATGTCATTGATAAAATTAAAATCCTTACTGCTAAGCTAGATTTGATCTTTGAGAGTAGGCTAAATGAGCTAATTCCTAGCATGCTTGTAAGAGATGTAATAAATGTACTTAACTTGTTTTTGGAAAACCATAATACTCTTGACCCATGGTACCATAGTGAGGGGGACACCATAGTAGTTAAGATGTAGGGACCGTTGTTAATTGATAGGCTAAGCCTAAAACCATCCCCATATCAAATGAGCTTAGATTTAATCAACCCCCAAGCCTTCCAAACTATTACAGCAAAAAATTACCAAAAATATTGAGTGGCATGTGGGTAATAAGGATAAAATAGAATCCACTCTCTTGCCAAGATTTTTTGACATAGGGAGTACCCTAAGAGATGCAATGCCAAAGTAGAATCTTCCAAGCCTCATCTCCTTGAAGAAAATATATAATATATTTGATGTAGAGGGTTTAGCCTTGGGTTTTGATATCAAGTATGTCTAACCCTCAAACCTCTTTAGGTATACAAAAAAATATCCATAAAATATTTGTAAAAAACTTTAGACCCTTTAATATTGGCCCAATAGAAATATTTAAGAAAACATTCCAACTTGGAATATGTTAAAGTATATATCCCCTACTTGTTAGGTTCTAGTTAGGATTTTTGTCTTTTTTTAGTTATTTAATATGTGGGGTTTTATCCCACATTGATTAATTAGGCTTGATTCTTGTTTCTCCTTAATTTTATTCTTACCAAACCCCCTCACAAGCAACCATACTTAATTTTCTTCTTTTTTGATTTTTACTTTTCCATTATAATTTTGGACCCATTTTTGGCTACGACCGGTGTCTTATTAGCATGAGATTTGGCCCACATTGTACATATTCCACTATTTCACTTTGAATTATCTTGGCCAATTTTTTCTTAAGTGTGACGTCCTTTGCATGTGTTTTCTAGAATATTTTTTTTTAGCAACTGGTCATTTCAGGTGTGTTTTTGCATACTTGATGTCTTTTTTCATCATTTTTCACACTCTTTAATCATCCCACTATTGGGTTTATAATGCAAAGTATTATATTTTAATGTTTTAAGTTTGCTTTGTTAAATAAGTTGGTCACTTGAGAAAGTTGTTTTATTCCCATAACCACCTATGAAGATTTTTAAAGCTTTCATCTTTCATTGTAAAATCATCTCGAAATAATATTTTGCCATTTTGTGTGAAATACAAGGTTAGCAATGTAATTTTTTCATTGTTCTTGCTGTAATTCAGGCCAACAGTGGTATCAGAGCCACGGATCATGAAGGAGGATTGATGAAATTAGACAAAAATTTGAAAAATAATAAATTTTCAATGCCCAAAAATTTAAAGAGTAAATATTGAGGAAATTTGAATAAATCGGCACTTGAGAAGGAGAATTGAAAGTTCTAGTTTGGAGTTTGGATGTGATTCATTTTTTCTAAAATAGTATAATGACCCCTACAGGGCAGAATGGTAGCTAAGGTATTTTATTTGTTTGTCTAGTAATATATTGAGTTTTTGTGAATGAATAAAAGAAACCTTTTTTTTTCTTTTGGTTCCACTTCAAATACCAATCTATATGGTGATCTATGGAGTATAGTGCTTCATTTACCAAATGTAACAGTCCATTTGTAGCATTAAATTCTAAAAAGAAGTATATGAGGAATTTCTCTCTATAAAAAAAAAGGGGGTGCATAATTTTTTGATGTTTTTTTAAAGTGTATATTAAACACCTAAGTGGCATAATGAAATATCTGATGAAGCATTGAAATCTGTAATATAGTCTCATTTGTCTTTAACCATAAAAATTGTGTAGGCTCCACTAGGAAGACAAGTGTATAATTTTTTTTACATAAAAATTAAAAACATTCCCTAAATGTTTTACTATGAAATTATTTTATTTGTAAAAAGCTTTGTGACTTAACTTTAAATGCATATATATTTTATTTCTCAAAAATTAGAAAAATCAAGGTCATGTGAAATAGCTTGTTGATTTGTATTCAACTTTGTTGAAGGAAAGTTGGTTTAAGGGTATTTTCTTAAGTCACTTGAAACAAGAGGTCAAGATTTCAACCCTAAAAATGCCAAAAATATTTTTTTTCAAAGGGGTCATTTAAATTAATTGTGAAAACCAGAAAAATTTGCACCTATCATGATGGATTTTACCATATCTTAAACACATTGTCATATTATTTTGTCAAATTTACCTTTTTGGAAACTAGACTCAAATAGATTTTCACTGAGTATAAACAAAGAGGGTTCCATCATGTCTTTATATGATATTTTAATCCTCGTAAACTAGTCAAATTTTTTGAATTAGCATTAAGGGGGTTTGTCTAGCCTGATAGAGGAGCAAAATTTCAAATTGTCATATCTTCTACATACAGTGGCCAAATTATTCATATAACCACTCATTTTTCATATACATGGATTTTTAAGAGTATTAGTGCGTAAATTTTGTTTTCATATTTTGAATAAATTACACATTGTAATGAAATCAGGTGCATTTTCAGTGGAATCTGACACCACATATTTTTATCAAATATTAAAAATGTGTTGCATACATCAAAAAAAGATCATAATGACATATCCCACCTCTTTTGTTGTTGGTGATGATGATTTTATATTTCAACGTATATAGGTCCCTAAGGATCTAACCAGCTAAATAGAGCCAATTGGAGGTTGAAGAATCCACAAAGGTTGGAGGATATTTTTTTCTCCAATTCGCTATTCACTCTGAGTATTGGTTCACTACTAGGATATCAATTTCTGACTTTTTTTTTGCTCTTAGTTCCATTTATGGCTTTCTATATCTGATATTCATGACATAGAGTGGATAGAGTGGTTTGAATTTATTTTTATGTTGCACAACGTCTCACCTCTCACTGATAAGGGGAAATGTATTGCATAGTAGCCTTCGATTAATCATCAGTGGTTATACAAGTCAACATTATATTTACTAGCATTTTTGAGTGTTGAGTAAAGGCATCCATTTGATGTTGGCAATTGTTGGGCATCCAAGAGATGTCTCATATAGAGTACTGGGGGATCACTTGGATGAGTTATTATGTGGGACCTTATGTGAGATAATTTAGTTAGATAGGCTTTGATCAAGTTTTACTATATTACAATATGATGATCATATAGGATGAGTAGGCCTTGATCATGTTCATCAACCTTTTATGCCACAACTCGATGGGTAAACTTCTGTACGGAGTGACATCAATTTTGATCAGTACCACAATGTAAAGTATGCTAGCTTGCAGATGTAACATAGATACTCATTGATGACTTCAGATTCATTGATCTAGATATTTTATATACCCTTTAGATCAAGGGGGATTTTGTTGGGTTTATAATCCAAAGTATTTTAATTTAATGTTTTAAGTTTTCTTTGTTAAATAAGTTAGTTACTCAGGAAAGTTGGTTTGTTCCCGTAACCATCTATGAAATTTTTTAAAGCTTTCACCTTTCATTCCAAAATCATATCAAAATAATATTTTGTCATTTTGTGTGAAATACAAGGTTATAAATGTAATTTTTTTATTATTCTTGTTGTAATCTAGGCCAACACCCACAACATGCTCTATTCTAGTTTGCACAATGGCACTTTGACACACTTTTAGTTTGTGTCATGTCTATATCAAGGCCCTTTCTTATTTCCTTGTCTTATATTTTGGAGACACTTTTTGACTCCCTTATATTTGGAGAATCTCTCATGATACATGATTGCATTTTTGACAAGTTGATAGTCTCTTTGTTCAAAGCTATTCTAGTAAAGCCCAATATCTTCCTTATTTTCATTTGGTATTTTTTTTGTATGGAATATACTTTACTCACACATTTATTTATATAGTGACAAGGAAGATTTGTTGATTTAGCCTTGTCTACCTTCATGAATTTGTGTTTTTTATTTTGAGCACCTTTTCACTTCTTCAGTTGCTTAGCTCTTCCATCACTACTAGAGGCATCCTATTTGACAAACATTAGCTATATTTTTGACACCACTTCTATGATAGTTGACAGTCTCTAATAGCTTCAAATGTATCTATTCTAGTGAATCTCAGTGTCATATTATCTTTTTTGATAGTTTGATAGTCTTTTTCAGTGTATTTTAATGTATATAGTGTCATCTTGTTCAGTTTTTGAGTAGTGAATTCAGAACACTCATACAAACCTTTTTTTTATCACTCTACTAAGTCAGTAGTATGGGGAGGTGTGGTGTATAATTTTCTTCTTAGGTGTTGATCATTCCTTACACATATAATACTCTTTTTTACTTTCATCACCATTGACAGTCTTCTTGATTGAAGCTATGCTAGTGAAACCTTGTGTCAGTTATTTTTATGATAAATTAGTGGATTCATATTACTCATGTAGATTAAGTTCCTTTGTGACTTGTGAATACATAGAGTTTTGACTAATTAATCATCATCTTCAAGGGTATTTCTATCTCTCTCTTCTTCCTTTCTCTCTTTTGGGGGAACTTTTTCCTACGAGTTTTCATTTTTTTCCACTTTATGAAAGATATATGTATATGTTGAAAAAAAATTTATTGTTTTTTGGATTGTTCCTTTGTACATGGGTATCTTATTTAGGTACTTTATTTACCAAAAACCATATGAGGATTTCTTACTTGACTCCATGGCCTTCTTGGTGATTCTTATAGTGACACTAGTGTGGTATCCCCACCAATGACATTAGTGTGGAAACCCCACAAATATTTTTTTTCACTTTTCACCATATTATTGAAGAGTATTCAAGTAATTATTTATTGGTTTTATCATTCTACCCAGTAATCTAGAGTGTAATGTTCATATTCATTGATCCTCCTATTCAACACCATTCCTACTTTCACTTGGTGGGTAGAGTGATTCAACATCCATGTAATCCGGTCAGATGGATTGAAATACATAGGGAAATGTGACTTCACACTTCATCTTTTATTGTTATCCCTTAGCTTCAATTGAGGGGGGTGTTCGAGTATGTTTCTCATACATTGTAGGTTCTAGCTAGGATTTTCATCTCTTTCCTAGTTTTGTTTTATGTGGGGATTTATCCCACATTGCTTATTTAATATTGTTTCTTGTTTCTCCTTACCTACTTAAACAAGGGTTCTTTATTTTATTAATCATGTTTTTTTTATAAATAATTTTGTTCATAATTGGTTTATTTCTTGTGAGTATGCTTAAGTGCTCATGGTTATGGTAATGGGATGTTGGAGATATTTTGGTCAAAGAGTGTTTGAAATCTTTAAAAATAAGTAGTATTAGAAGGTACCCAATAATAAAATTAATAAAAATGGGTAACTAAAAGCACTTGAGAACAAACCTAGAACTTAGAATCCAAGGAGAGAGGTAACCCAAGAGGAAATTTTTTTGTCCACCTTATACACTGCATAGCTCCATAGGTCAAAGTAGATGCTTGAAATGAAAATTTAATGCTAATAAAGTTAAATTATTCCTCATGTTGAATCCATTTCTAATTGAATACATCCAACCATTGAGAAGTGAACATTTTAGATTGTCTATACCATTGGGTTTTTTTTCACTGAATTAATAAGTTTAAAGCAAGGTATAATATCTGAAGGCACTCCATAAAATAAATCACATATGTTTCTTCTTTTAAAAGTAAAAATGAGTCATTTTTAGAATGGACATTAACTTAGAGATGATAGGTAGAATGTGGTAAGGATATACCTTTAACCAACCTCTAGAAGTGTAGTTAGTGAAAACATAGTTGAATCCTTCTAGAAAGAGTAAAAAGAGAAGGAGATAACATATAAACATGTTTGATAGACTTAAAAATCCTAAAATTGTCTTATTGAATACCACAAATAGTGACGTAGACACATGTCTTGGAAGAGCATGTTAATTGTACAAATAAATATGGGGGAAAATCCAAGAGAATGAAGCATAACAATGAATAAAGGCTACTCAATCTTGTTGTATAATTTGTCAAAATAAATTTTGATAAAGAGGTCTTTTTTTTTGAGAGGTTCAATCCCACTCCATACCTTATCAAATCATAGTAAGATTGTTAAGAATGTATTTATTAGGAATGAAATAGTTTTGCTCAGTTAGAATAATCCGAGGTAACAAATGCATAACAAGGGCTTTGAAAATTATATTATATGACATGTTTAAGAGAGTAATCATATGCCAATTTATAATGAGCTTTGGGTCACCAAACTTCACAATAATTTTAGTGTTACCTTGATTATTAATAGTGCCCAAATAGTTAGTTTTAATGGATTCAAAGGGAATCCTAGTTCAAATTAAGTCACACAGCATCCAAGAGGGTTTGATAACATTCACAAGGAAGCCACTAGTGTTAAGATCCTTATTAGTTTCCATTTTTTAGACTGCTTCATAGAGGTCCTTTAGAGAGAGGAAGTGATCATGAACAACCCTTTAGACATTAAATAATTGGCAAGGCACCTCTAGAATGCATTGCTTGAAGGAATTTTCATGGGCCAAAAAGGAATATTTAATGGAAAATACCCCATGATAATGAGCCAAAAAACCCTATATGATGTCCAAAAGTTTAATGAGCCTTTTATTGGACGCATAAATGGCTCAAAATCTTATCCACCATATATCAAGGTGGAATTATAATGAAAAATTATTTGAAACTCTGATCTCCAATATTTAACCAATGCATACAAGCCTAAGGTAAGAACCATGAGCTTTGTCTACCTCTTTGACTTTGAGCTTGTGCCTCCACTTTTCCATTTATAGTTGAAGGTTCTCATTGAAAGGGGAAAGCTCAAGATTATGTTAAGTTATAAGGAATCACAATTTGAAGCTTATTGATCCCATTATTTAAACATAACATCTTTATTGCCATTTAATTTAAGGTAGGAAGTGGTTCAAGAGAGAAAATCCAACCACCAACTGATACAATAAATCTCCCTAAAAGGTCCTGACATCATGTTTCAAATTCACTTAATATGGTTAAGTGCATGTTCATGGGACAAATGCACCATGTCGAGATATAATTTCATTTTAACATATAACTCAAGGTGTAAACCATTTGATACAAATATTAATGGGGAGATGATAATAAATAACCACCTCCACAACCACACTAACCAAGCAATCAAGTATTTTTGATAAAGAGAAAAAAAAATATTTGACCAATAATGCTCAATTTAATAATTTTAAAACCTTATAATTTTATTTCTTATGGTTAGACCAAGTGATGAAGTTGAGTTGGAGGTAAAATAGTGGTGGTGTTTAGGGTTAAAAACTCAAGATGGTTATGCATGCCAAATTAGGCCTCTATTTTACTCGCACACTAACATGATATAGGAATAATCCCTTCTTTATCCTTCATTGAATCCACAATTTTTAATTCACCACATAAGATCCAGTGGGCATCAAGAAATGAGTCAATAAACCATTAATAAAACTTTTCCCATTCCAAAACATTATTATAGGTATAATGTTGACAATAAAAAAATGGCCATTGAAATCAAAAGGCATCCTCACCACCCGATGAGTGACATCAGAGCCACAATTAACAATATGAAAACCCCTAACACAACATCTTAAAATATTGATAGAACCCAACACATTTTTTCCCCTATGAACTAATGAATTAACTCAAAATATTTTAACTTAGGTATATAAGCATTCGTTATGTAGCGAAATGATCTTTATGGAAAATTTTAAAATCAAGAGATTGAATTTTTCAACCCATTTATGTTGTTTTTTGGATAATTATTTTTATCACAAAAAAGAATTGAGGCTGTCATGATTTGTGTATACTACAACCAATAAGCATTGTCTCCATTTTTCTAATGCATGCATAGTTTCCAACATTACTTTAATGTTTTAAGACAAGCAACAACTAATGTGTATAATAATGTTTCCTTGCTTCTTTTTTCCATATGACCTATTATATTTTAATCATATTATTCAACGACATAGATATATTTACATATTTTTTAATGAAGTGGTGATAATAACATGCCAATTCCCAAAATCCACATAACTTAGATATCTTCTTTAGGGTAGGCCTTTTTTATAGTATTATTTTTTATTGGATCAACCTTGACTACTTGATTTGTTATGATATGTTTAAAATATTTAAATTTTTTTTTTTTGGGGGAGCTTATGAGGAAACTTATTCTACTAGGGTTTGTATTATGTCATATATTTAGTTATCTTATCTTTCCCTATATCAAATCATCTTTATTGGATTTCAAAGGCTAACTTGTATTTAATTCAACTTTAATTCCACCCTTTTAGTGTACTAATCTTCTTTAAATGACCTTCAACAAATCTATCATAGCCATAGTTTTCAACATTAGGAAGGATGACACCAAAGTGAGCTCAAAATTTACCCCAAATGCCTATGATGAAGTATAGATTCTGATAATCCTCTTCAGCCCAATGCATTTTTGCAAGTATATGTTAAAAATGTCTTTAGATGGCATGAAAATAATTATCTGATTAATTAATATGTTGGCCACATACCCTATGAGGATTCCCTCATTTTTTGGATTAGACACCACTAAGAACCCTTGGGGTTGTAGGTTACTGGTTTTCATAACCTCACTAAGGTTTTTTCCTATTCTACTTTAAGGAATGCCATATGTACAAGCTCTTATTTATATGTTGAGCTATTAGATCCTTTAGATTACCCTAATGATTATGTTACCATGGTCTTATAATTATAAGCTCTTTGAACATAAATTCCTAAGTTGCTTATTTGGGTTGAGTTACCTTGGCTTTCTCTTCCATTATGGGCCTTCCACTCTAATATTATCAAATCCATAGGGAATTTGATTTGCTATGAATTGGACATATTTTAGTTTTTATGTCCTAAGTGCATCTATGTCAAGGTTGATTGATGAAAGACTTGAAAGATTCTATCGATATTCAAGTAATGACTAAACACTTTTATAGGAAATCACATACATTAACCTTATAAACACATGTTTTTGGTGCCAATCACCTAAACATAATATTCAACACTACCCATCATGGTTTGCTCAATGTCTTTTGTCTAGTAAGCATCCCCTAAAAATAAAAAGGTGATAAAGATAATGATGGGTGGACCATTGTGGATAACAAGAAAGTTGTCATTGAGAATAAAAACCCTAATTTCATTCCTACACTTCCCATTAGTAAACCCCAATAATGTGTGAAAAAGTGGATAACATTTTTCCTCCTCCCCACATTACTCCTTAGTATCTTAGTTTTTTCATTGCCCTACAGTGCTGAGTTTCTCAAGAGAATAACTTGTCAATTGTAGTTATAGTGTTGAGACATCCTATGATAACACTCCCACCACATGATGACTGCATGGTTTGCCTCATTATGATGATGAAATCCATAATAATAGATTGGGACTAAGTGTTGTTGCATATCACTAGGGGAATTTTTATTTCCACCCCAAAAACAACTATTGGGTAATCATTTTCTATCACTTAGCATAGAGGATTGAAAGGGAAAATTGCACATGAAGCATTATTCTAAATGAATTAACCCCATAGAAACTTTGAGGTCTCAAAGTCCTCTAATAAATTTTGTATGCCCATCACTTGTCAATAGTTAGGAATTTTAAATTTAATTTTTATAAGTTAAGATTTCAAAGTTTATTATGAAAACTTATTTTAGAATTATTTACATGATGCATCACACTTTTCCACTTCACATGAAGATAGACATGGTGTCATAAGTATTTTGGTTTCACCAAATTTCCCTCCCATATTTATTGAATTACGAGAATACCATGCACATCAGGTTATTTTGGTTATTCTTGATATTGATGGACATTATTTAGGAGTACTAAAAATTTATGCACCTAATGATGGTCCTAAAAAAATGATGATTTGGATATGTCACATGGATAACATACCTTTTTCCACCTCATTAATTTTTTATTATTTTAATATGATTTAGATCCTTGAGGATAATTTTTTCCTTTCCTAAGCGGTGGTGTAGGGGAATGTGAAGCTTGGTATTATTTCAAAAAATACTGGGAGTTTTGGACCCTATCTTTCAACAACATTCATCAATTAGAAAACTATGGTTTACTTAGTCCAAATTTCAAATATACATCAATCAGTTCCTAGCATGGTCATGTCATGCAATGTTATTTGAGAAACATGTATTATCCTTCAACATCTCTAATGTTCAAGCTATCATGATTCACCCATATGTTGTCTTTTGTCAATCATAGTCACATTACTAGAAAACTGGAATGGGGAGTTGGCCTTCATAAAGTCCCTCATAATCATTTTTTAGTATGTCACTTTTCAGCCACAAGTGCATTATCCAACTCATCTCTAAATTATAAAACTTGTCTCCATGTCCTAATAAGTAGATTGTGCGAGTTCGAAAGTGAGACAATAATGCTATCTATAAAGAATACTAGAAAGATTCTTATTGGATGGAATAAGGACCCTTTGATTCAATGTTACAAGCCTTGATTTCCTCATTCAATCATAAAATTAAAGTGGTTAAAATTTATGCTTCCAGAGGTGATCGAATTAGGATTGGATTGTAGTGGCTTAGGATTAGTGACCATGCCTCTAAGGATTTTTGTCACATCCTAATTTCTTAATAAGCTAATTTACCTGATTATCCATAGATTATTATAATTGGTAAATTTATTTAATTATTATTTTCCTAATTTTTAAGTCATATGTTGTTATGGAATAGTTGTATGTTATTTTTATTACATGATTTCATTGTTATGAGTTAGTTATATTGTATATTCTTTACATTATGCTCATGTTAACTAGTTGTTATAGAAGTGTTTTATGATATATATAATTATGTTATGGGCTAACTACCTTCTTGTCATGAGTTTGATGTATGAGAGGTTCATTTCTCATAATATGATGGAGGGAGACCATCATCAGAGAGGGTGGCATAGATGGAGGTGTTGGGGGATGATAGAGGAACAACTAGAACCCATGCACACACCACATTATATGAAACTCATAATATGCATTGTTTGAGTTGTTAGTTTTAGTATATTTTTGATGTTATCTACATTTAGATGATTGATTATGTCTATTAGATATGATTTAGTTCAATTTACTATTGACATGGAATTTATCTTGTGTGATTACATTATGGATGTTGTTACTTTATTTTTATGTCATGTTATTGTATTCATGATTTTTAATGCTTTTCAATAAAATAAATCTACATGAATATTATATATTCACTACTACCTATAGACTAATTGAAATGTCTTTTTAATGTTTTAAAACATTAGCTAGTTATCATTATCATGTTTGGGAAATATCATTATACGGATTAACACCTTAATATATATATATATATATATATATATATATATATATATATATATATATATATATATATATATATATATATATATATATATATATATATATATATATATCAAAGTGTTAATTAGTATAATGATATTATAAAGACATTATATAATATATATGATGTATTATTAACAATGGCTACGTTGTTATAATACTATTATGTTTTTATATAATAGATGTTGATTTACCATTTTGAATTAAAAGAATATCATTGACTTAAATTAGTCATATTATTATTAAGTCATGATGATTGTTTATCTATACTAAGTTATTAACAAAATTTTATTACTTACCTAAACTATCACATGAATTAAACCTAGCCAAATATTCTAATGCCTTGACTATGGTGATGTTCGAAGTATTAGCTATCATTGGCAATTATGTAAATAGTGGACTTTTGTGAAGTTGATATTCGGCCATGTGACGTCAATAGACCATGCATGAAATAAAAGGAATAAAACAATGAATAAGGAATTTTAGGGAAAGTTAGAGAATTCTTGTATTTCTTGATTATGCCTAATTAAGGTTAAGATGAGAGATTAGTGGTTAATGGAATTTTTGCATAAATGGAAACTACAAGATCTATGCAAGTAGTTGCATGCATTGCATGAAAAAGGAAAAAAAGGCTGATGGAGAAACAATAAGAGGAGAGATGGTGAAGGGCATGGAGGACATGACATGAGGAAGAGAATTAGGATTAGAGTGAAAGAAAGTGGACTATTCTGGTTCAATAAGTTCATCTGCATGCCATTACAAGGTTGGTGATGTTATTTAATTTTGTGTGGAATCTAGAAAATTATGAGAATATATAAATATATTTATCTATTAGGATTTATAAAAATGATTTGCATTTTAGTCAAGATATAGGCTTAGCCCTATGGATGGCTCGGCCATCCACAACACTAAGCCAATATCCTCTAAATCCCTATAAAGATGAGATAGACCTGTATGAGAGTAAAATTGTAGGGTTAAATGGATTTTCATTATTATGATGGAAATATACCCAAATTAAGATTAATAGGCTTTATCCAATGGTTATTTTCATGTAATATGACTGAGATTTTGTATTGACCCTTGATATATATATAATACACATGACTGGTAAAAATGTGAACTCTAAGTAATTTGAGGAACCAAAGAATTGATATGTATATAAAATTATTTGTATTGCATGTTTTTTAAATTCATTTAAGCATTTAATATACCTATAGACAAGACTATGTTTTATTTTATAAATCTTATTGTGTGTGTGTGTGTGTGTGTGTGTGTGTGTTCAGTTGGATGTATGTCAAAATTTTGAGCATTTATAATACATAGTTCTTGTGTGTATTTTGATAAATATGAAGTCTGAGTTGAATTGATGAATGAACAAGGGTTGACATAAAAATTTTGTGTATTGTTTGTTATGAGGTTCATTTAGGGTTAGCAAATATATACTTGGTGATTGTGTATATTTGTCATTAAAATAGTGAAAATATTTTTATGGACTCTGTGTGTGTGTGTGTGTGTGTGTGTGTGTGTGTGTGTGTGTGTGTGTGTGTGTGTGTGTGTGTGTGTGTGTGTGTGTGTGTGTGTGTGTGTGTGTGTGTGTGTGTGTGTGTGTGTGTGTGTGTGTGTGTGTGTCTATATTTGTTATCCATATAGTGAGAAAATATGAAATTTGTATTAATTCTCATTTCAAACCATGAACATAGGTATATTAGGACTGTGTGTAATTATCCTTCAAATCAAGGAGATATATAGAGGTTTGAGTTTAATTGGCTTATAAAAATGAAATTTAAAAAAAAAATACAAGGGATTGCACATATATCTTTATAATCCTATCTCAATTATGAGTTTTATATTTTATAGGAATTATGTGCAATGAAAGGGGATTATTATAATTTATTTGGATAATTAATAGCATATACATATAGTTAATTATAGTGCCAAATTGGGAAATAGAATAATTGGATTTTTCTCATACACATATATACAAAGCATATGACTTGTAAATCATTTATGTGAAAAGGGTATTAGGTGTAAGTTATATTAAGAGACCTATATCATGTTATGGAATCATAAAACATATACATGAAATGAATGTTAACATCAAATTAACATACTAGGATCTTACATACATATTATTCAGATAATGTGACTTGTAGTTATTTATTGGTTTGATTATTTGGTTTGAACTCTTTATAAGAATTGGTAATGTATTTAAAACATGATTTTTAATATATATATCTTAGTTTTTAGAGTCTAACTTGTAACAATACATATGATACTATATTTGAACTAATACATATACTAGTGTAAGGTCCAAATACATAAAGAAACTGTGTAAGGTTTTTTATGATATGTAGTTCATAATGAGTTTGAATTGGATGTCGAATCAATTTATTTCATACTTATGAAAACCTATTGTGAGTAAAAGATAAAAATATTGATATAAATAGTCTATCGACATAGTACTCTATTTACTAATAATTTAGGAATATTAATATCTTGCAATGCATCATGAATGAATGTTGTCAATAGAAAAATTATAATGGTTGTTGGAATAATATGTAGTACTTATTAGAAAATATAAATGACTATTGATATTCAGATACATTATAAATATATTGTTTGAATATGTGTATGTAGTACATATTATGAATGTATTTAGTATGTATAAATGCATGTATATATGAAATATATCTATGTGAGGACCTAGGTACTCATATACATAAATATCATATATTTGTACATTGGGATTTATGCCTATAATTATAGTATTATTACTTATTAAATTAAGTCATATAATCTTGAGGACATGACACTATAAGAATATGCATACAACCTCCTCCAAATATAACAAGTTATTTTTAAAAAAATATTATGTTTTCGTATGAAATATGACTTTTTTAATTATGATTGGTTGTTTTGAAATTAAGTAGTGTGTACAAAAAAATAATGGACTATAATTTTGTTAGTTTTCATAGAATGTAATACAATTAATTATGAAAATTAAAACTATGTAATCTAAGTAAATATTATACCTGATTGGTATAAATTGTACTTGTTATGCTTATTATTTATGCAATAAATAATATAGTAGAAATTCATTCATTTGTTTGATATGATAAATGTATGTATTTGGATTATACCTATATTTATTATGTTTTATGCCTGCTAATAAGAAGTAATTTGTATGAATATGTTATTTATATTTATATTAACCAAACTTTGCATTGATTTTACTAATTAAGTAGTGAGACAAACTTTACTAGATTGCTTAGCATCACCAATTCTAGATAAATGTAATCTAATTAAGTGGTGTGTATGAATTCGATGAATTGTAGAGATCAATTATTATTAAAAACTTTGGCCAAATTTATGTTTAGTTAAACATTGTCATTTCTTATGTATGATTTAAATGTTTGTGTGATATCATGTTAAAACATATTTCTTTATGGTACACATCATGTTTTAGAAAGATTATAGCACATGGGTACAAGTTTATCTATATGGATTCCCACACTGTCACTATCTACCCATCTATGAAGGGAAGGCCATTCTCTAATGGAGGATTGTTTGGGGGATAGATAGTCCATGGTTCATGTGGAAAAGTGCTTGAATTATGCTCTCCCTCCTCACAACAGTACTTATTTAGAAACTACACTTGAGATTACCATATATATTAGATTTTGATGAAATCATGCTTAGTGGAGCTTTGTATCTTGTATTGTATTTATTATTAAAACATTATTTATAATGAAATGTAATTATTTACTAATTACACATTGACAATAGTTGTATTATTTTACCATCTATGGCTAAAAATTTTTAATTACTTTTTATATTCAGTTATGTTTTATTTCATATAATGCTAGTGATCAGTAACAGGTAGATGTTACATGTTTATATTATAGTTAACATACTTAGTGTGTTATATTTGGGTCTCTAATTAGATTTTTGTGGTTAAATATAATGAGATAATATGTAGATTGAAATTTTAAAAAAATTATTACATTATTGCAAGTAAATCTTAGTGGAGATGTTATAATTTTTCAGATCTCTTAAGGCCAAACAAGTTAATGGAAAATTAAAACCATCAAAACAATGCATAGTCATCTCACCAACCTACTAGAGATCTCCTTGGCCTTCTTGGACCACTATAAACTTGTGTTCCAAGCCAAAGAGAATATGATGGAGATAACACAAGAATCATATAAGCATATAGATGTGGTTCCTTGCAAGTTAAGCCCTTCAGTTCAAAAACATTGTGATGCCCCTCTTTCTCTTGATGAAGTATTTATTATTGTAGAATGTATGGGTAATGATAAATTTTGAGGGTAGATAGATTTCCATATTAATTTTAAAAACCCACATGGAAATTTATGGATCCTTATTTGCATAATAAATTTTTAGGGGCCATCATCAATAGAGGAAATATTAAGTTTATTCCTAAAATTTATGATCCTAATATTATTACTAGTTAGCCCCTAATCACCCTACCAAATCTTTCCTACAAGTCATTGCCAAAACCTTACATTTTTTTATTCACCACATCCTCCATACAATCATTTGGATAGAGAAAATGTGTATTATTAAAAATGGGTACATCCTAGATAATTTCATTATAGTTTAGGATGGAAGGGAGTGATTTTGTGTCTCTCAACAAAGGACCATTTTTATCAAGATTTATTTCAAAAAATCTTTCAATCAGATTGAATGGTTCTTTATCCTCACTATGCTTAGATATTTAGGTTTTGGTAAATTGTTTCTTTTTGCAGTTCAAGCTCTATATTTTGAAACTTTGGCTTATCTCACCATCAATGGTCACAAGTATTATACATTTAAACATTTTAATTCCATTTGAAAAGGTTTCCCTCTTACCCCAACTTTGTATGTCTTAGATACTAAAGCATTTGGTTATTTATTTGCTTACATAGTAGACCATGGGCTTATTAGGGTAATTACTTTTCCTAAATGCCCCACTCATCTCATCAATGGGTGTTTCGTAGATGATTCTTTCCTCATGATTGTAGAACAATAAACCTTCTTCAAAGAGACGCTTTATTGCCTTAAAATATTTTATAAAGCCTTTGGGTCAATCCTATAATGCGATGAAACCCAATATTACAGATAGAGCATAATGTCCTTATCTAAGTGGCTCTAAAATAATCAATGAAAGTGGATCTAGAGAGGGAAGATAATCAAATTTCTTGGTATTCCCTTTACTTTTGACAACTCCCGCCTCTATGATCTAGCTTATGAATTGAAAGAATTAAACAAAAAGGTTATTGGATTACAAAGTCCATTTCTCTCCAAACAAGCTTCAAGTTTATACTAAAATTCTTGTAGCCACTCATGTCTGATATTCCTCTTGTTGGGCTCTTTCAAAATCCATGTATGACAAATTATTAAAGTTACTGAAAGAGTTTCTCTCAGCCAATGCTAAGAAAAATTGAGGTTTCCATAGAGTAACTTGGGACGTTTGTTTCATTCCTTCTGACAAAGAACAAATGGGCATTATTGATATTTACAAAAAAATAATTTCTCTCTATACTAAGTGGCTTGTAAGGTAAATTTGGGGAAATGATGATAGAAAAATTATCCTTAGACACTATTGTTAAAATTTCTCACACCGAGCTTAATTTCTTCACCAGTTTAATTTTGCTTGTGAAAAATGCTCTAGCTCAAGCTTCAAATACTCTCTAGTGATGGAGATTAATATAAATTTCTAAATTTAAATAGTGGGATCAACCCAATATTTAAATAAATTATCTCATCTATTTAAAGGGAGAAGCTATGGAAATATGTGAAATTCAAAATCCCTTTTTTATTCTCAAATGAAGCCCAAGCTATATTGTAAAGATAGCTCATGCTCTATTAAAGCCTTTTGAAAAGGAAGCTAACTAGAACAGAATAAGTATGTGAGAGTAAAAGGGAGCCCATCATGATTTAAATATTAAAAAAAATAAATCTCCTCTTCTTTTAAATGTGTATAAGTAACTAAATTTAGAGATAAAGTTGGTGAAGTACATAAGAAAGCATGGGAAAACCTGAAGAATATTTCTTGAGCCCTAAAAATTAAAAAAAAAAAAAAAGATACAACAAGGGACATATTATAGAATTTTATTCACTTCTCCTCTATTTGTGAAAGTGGGAAGTTAAAAGTTGATGTCTTTTTCCTCTCTTTCTCTTCTCTCTTCTTATATATAATTTAATGAACTTTTTTGAGTAAGGGGCAAGTCTCTTGGGATTTTTAAGTCTATTAAATTTTAATTCAAATCTAAGACCCTGGTATTTTTCTATGTATAAATATTTTGAGCCTTCATTAGAATAGAATGTGATTGTACATACTTCCCGCAAGTAAAAAAAATATTATGGTACTTGTTTATCTATCCCTTGGCTATTTTCTTGTTGATAGAGCTCAATTTATGGGTTATTTTTTATTGTTTACAATTTATTTTATCTATTGTGTTCATTTCCCTTCCTACATACTAAATAACATTGTGTTCATAGAGATAATATATCCTCGTATTTCCTTCCTAGTGCATCACAATTTCATTTTTGTTTAGTCTTATAACTCTTTCCCCTTCCAAATTTTTCTTTCATGCAAGTAGTTTAGGTATATTATCACTCGTTTATAAAACATAACCAACTGGATATGGAGGTTTTCTCCAAGGAGTAGTCCCACATTGAGTAGACATCCCATATTTGGATGATATCTAGGCAACTCTCAATAAGACATTTTATACCATTACCAACTATATTTTTATAGGTGTTCCTTATGGAAAAAACTATAAAAAAAAACTTTGGATTACATTCTTTTGATTACTTTTGTCCAAGTCAAGATAGAAGGGTCCTTTGTGGCCAAGACTGTCTCCTTCCAAGATTCCTTGATCATCCTTGAGCATATGTTGACAACCAAGTATGTAAATGAACCAAGACCTCTAAAAATAAGGTTTTGTATAATGCACAATAGAGTTGCTACTCTACCGACTACCATGCAAAGATTCATGGCTCAAGCTAGGGAACTGTAAAGTTATCTTCAACACTAGTAATCTAATCTTCTATATTCTTAAGAGTAATAAACTCAAACATTTTCCATGATTGCACTTCAATTGATTTGGGTCCTAACAGTAGAACCAAAATGTTGGGTTTTATTTGTTAATTTCAGCTTTGTCATTGAAGTTTAGCCCAACAAGCTAGCATGTTGGCCCTTTCTTGTAAGATTTAGGTCTTACATGTTCACCCCAAGCACACAACAAACTACCAGTTTCCATAGGTTTTTTTACATAGTGTTAATAACTTGATCATATCCTTCTCTTTATATAAATTAAATAATGATTATATAAATTCAAAGATAGACTACCTTGATCCTTTGAGTTTTAGGTTCAATTAATATCACTACACAGAATATTATCATCTTATATTAGCATCAATTACTTAGAAAAGAAAATAAAGATAGGGAAGAACTCATATTTAAGTCTAATAACTTATCTCACATAAAATCATTCATTATAAAACATAAAAAGTTGATAAAATGTGTTATCTCATATATTAAGCTTAATCATCAAAAAGGTAAAAGTTCATCATAAATTTGTCAAAAAAATCCATCCCAATAGTACTTTATAATAGGGGTATTTATACTTTTTTTTCCCTAAGTATTTAAATCATTAATATCATGAAGAATTGGCCAACAAACTCTCAACAAACTAAGATTCATGACGCTCAATAATTAGATTTTTCCTAAAGACATGGGCCTATGTGCCCCCTATATCCTTGCTCTATGCTATGTCTTTGCTAATATGTGTTCTCCTCCTTATGATATGGTGAAAATTTTCCTATTAATAGTGTTAGGGTGATTCATATGAACCATTCTTTTAACTTTTCCCACTTCCCATGCACTCCCCTAGTCTTCCACTTAGATTCTGAGTCCTATGTCCTTGGGTTTCTCGTGACTCATTCCCCTCTAACTCGGTTCTCTCATGTCGATTCCTCAACACCATTATCCTATTTCATCCCATAGTTCACATGGTACTATGCTTTTTTGCCTATCATCTATGCTTCCATGCTATAATGCATCCAATTACAACCCTTAGGGAAATGGGCAAGTAGAATCTAGTAAAAAAAACTTGCTCAAGATCATCAGATAAATATTAGAAGAAAATAAGAAGTGGGGTGAACAACTAAATTTTACCTTATGAGATGATAGGATTACACCTAAAATAGATATAAGAAAATCCCTTTTGATCTCATTTATGGATCTCAAGATATTTTTCTTATAAATTTACAGTTGCCCACCCATCAGATCATGTAGAAACTAGAAGATGATGAACAAATCAACCACTATGAGATAAGGATGAACCATATTATTTCACTTTATTAAATTTTAAGGTAACCTCATGAAAATCACCTAAATTTCAATGAAAATCTAAAGAAAATATTTGATAGGAAGGTCACTCCAAAAATCTTCCAAGTAAGTGGTTTGGTCCTACTTTGGGTTAACAGGGATGAGAAAAAAGGTAAGCATGGAAAATTTGATGCCTTGTGGATGGGTCCCTACTCCATTGACTAATGAATTAGGGAGCATAATTTATTTTTGAGAAACTTATATGGTGAAATAATGGATCTGTCAGTCAATGGCAAACATCTAAAGTAATTCCTAGATTGAGTCCATTCACAACTATGTACATAATTGTATAGTGTTTTCTCCTTTGTTGTTTAGTCACTTTGTTGCCCCTCTAATTGGGATTTATTTGTACAATTTCCCTTTGTGTTTTATTGTGTGTTCATTTTTATATCCACTTGATTTAATTTCATCAATTCTACCATTGTTTTGTTGAGCCTTCATGAGTGTTTATTGATAAATTATTAAGTCTTGACTATGTGACCCAATGGATTGGCACCTGGTCTTATATTTTAGGGTTCTTTGCACACCCATAGGGGGTATGAATCCTTGGGTGAGAGATAATGTTAGTTCCCAAAATTATACTAAATTAATTGGACCCTTATCAAGTATTAATATATAAATTTTTTACTCAATTCTAGTTTTCAAGTGCCTTTGCTCTGTCAAAAAATCCAAGTGAGTTCATGTTTGTTTAGTTTGAGAAACCCTCATTCCAATTGCCCTAGCATAAAACCCATGATTTCAAAGCAGTCATAAATGGGAAAAATTTTAATATGTTGTGGGCTTAGTTTTATTTTTTATACTAAGGGTTGGTGGTGTTTATTAACATGACCAACCCTTAGTCAAAAATTTCATGTTTGGTCCCTTTTACTTCATGTAGCCTAGTCCCTTTTATTAAATTAAAATGGTATGGATAATGCTCATGGTCCATTTCATTTGTTAGCATGGTTTGAATAAATCTTGATTCATTTTTTTTATGCTTAGCATAAACGTCCACAGGTCCTTTTCCTTTAGGCATTTTGCCCATGCAAAAATCCTGACAAAAGTTAATTATCTCAGTAAAATGTCGAACGCTTAATTTCTTCAGCAAAAGTGTCAATCTCAATTTTTTTAGTAAAAGTGATAAATTTCAAATCTTTTAGGAAAATTATAGAGCTCAAATGCTTTACATAAATTATTTTAGATAGAATGTTAGAAATAATTACCTTGACAAAAATTGTTTTGGAAAAATTATCCCAACACAAAAATGTCAAAGACAAAAGTCCTGAGGACCCAAGGGCTGAAGAAAAACAGGGATATCAAAGATATAAAAATTGAAGACAAAGGTATAAAAATATAAAGACCCAAAACAAATTCCCTAGGCTTAAAACTTGGTAATTTTCCTTGTTTATTTTGAGCTAATCATAGCCGAGTTCGTGGATCATGATCAAATTGTACACATCAATGTGGAGGAACATGATCACATGACATGTGAATAATGTTGAATAGTTATAAATTCTAAGAGCCCCATGATAGTGATAAGTGTCACCATATAGGTGGACTACCTAATAATCCAATAGAACACAGGGATCAACAAAAGTCAAAAGACCTCTAGAGGACATGTGTTGAATTCTTAACGAATAGAACCAGCAATGTGATGGCCATGTGAATGTCTATGATGGTTTCATGAACAATTTATGATAGGCATGTGGACATCCAAGTTAAGATTCAATACATACTTGCCTTATATGGCTTAAATTTTATGGTCACATGAATGTCAAAGATGTTAACGTGGATGTTAAATGACGGGTGCATGGATGTCAAATTTAAGTCATAAAAATCAATCATCCATTGGAGATTAAATTTGATGGTTATGTGAACATCATTGATGGTCATGTAGATGTCAAATGATGGATGCATGAATGTCAAATATAATCCATAATGGATAGCCAGTGGCATTTGATCATGGAAAATGAGATCAACAGTCTGTGTTTGATCATGCAGATCAAAGATCTTGTACAAAGTTAGTTTGTGGAGTTTTCACCATTGACAACAGATTGAATAGGAAAATTGTGTATGAGTCATGGTGAATGTACAAGAATTATAGGGTTTTAAAATAGATTACAAATTTGATCGAAGAAACATGAGTCCCTATATCTAGAAGCTCATGATTTATCTCCCAAAGACATTGTCACTAATTTTTTGTAGGTACATGTGAAGTTTAGGACTTGTGGATGAAATGTGTATTTTGACATTTAGTATTAGAGATGGACACTTTGAAATAAAATGAATAAAGATGTATCACTTGAAACCTATTGACATTATTGTTATGATTTTTGCATACTAATATAAAGGATTGTGTGTTCATAAAATTGATGCCCTCTTTGCAAATATCAAGTAAATCCTATATGAGAAGGGAAGATATTAGAATGAAAAGTCTATGTTTAATGCATTATAGTTCAAAATGGCTTTACTAATCCCTTATGTGCTCAGTTGAGAGTTCCCTAGGGAAACTTCTTAGGGGGACTATATGAGCCAATCGCATAAATTTCAAATAGCCAAGAGGGATCAAAATTTCCCCAATAAGTCAAAAATGAAATAATGCATTTATGCATTAAAAAAATAAATAAGGGGGAAACCCTGAAAAGGCAAATTCGCAAGAAGCAAAGATACAAATTACTAAATGTGAAAAGGCAAGTTGGAGACAAAAGGGTAAAAAGGTAGAATGATGTAAGTCTTTTGCATTTTTCATTATTTTTGTTTGCCCAAGCTTCTCCATGGAAAGATATTTCAAGTTTACAAGTCCAAGGTGGGCCACTTCAAAAAAGATCATTCAAAGGGTCATGGATCCAAAATATTCCCAAGGAATCATTGTATAATTATCTTGTTCCATGGCATGTATGAGAAGGAGGGCATCTGTCTAGAAGTTTCTAGCTATGTAGGCAAGTGGTCAAAAACATCCCCAGATAGTTACACATAAATATAAATTTTATTCAGCTCTCTACCATGAATATTCTCTTTCTAGCTTGTGTGAAAGCATTTTCAATCAAGAGATAAAAGAGTTTGTTTCATATATTCATCATTCCTTGCAGATGCAGTTGCAGTTATGATTTTTATTGAAAATGAATGAAGATTTAAGACATGACAAGGGAATATTTTCTAGTTGGAAGCATCTTGGTGTATTTGAAATTTTATTTTTTGATTTTGAAAATTGTGACCCAAGTCCTAGATATGAATGTGTATAAATAGGGTACTTCTCCTTTATTCAAATGTTGTTGTTGAAAGTTAATGAAAATGTTGGTGGTTCTTTGCTATTTCCTATGAATGAAGTGTAACAACATGTTTTGCAGGAAATTTTTATTGGACATTTGGATTTGTGCTCACTCCTGATTGTCATTTTGAGCATATATTTAGATTATAAACTCTCTATGCATTGCTTTAGGATAGGTTGTTGAATAAATTGTTAGGGAACCCTAGGTTTATGGATATGATAAGGAAAATCATTTGAAAGATTAGTTTCAGTGTATGTTCTAGTCTCTCAGGGATCATTTGGTATTTTTCATTACCTTATATTTGAATTTTGTATCCATATTTTCTAAGGAATATTTTCATGAAATAATTCGAGATACCCTATTGTTTGGAAACCACCATCACACCACTCTCCTTATTTTTAATATTCTAACCTATCTTACCCTAAACATAACACACCATTTATATATTTTAAGTGTTATTTGCCCTTGAAAATGCATAATATCTTATATTTTTGAAACATGTTTACAGTTTGTGTTTTAAATTCTAGTATTGTAGTCTTTTATTCGACCCCTATTGTTGAAGATTCTATAGAATGAGTATTGTAGTCTCTTTCCATCTATTTTTTTAAGCTTGTATATGACTTAGAGGATTTATGCATATCATGTTACAACCCTTCACAAGTGAAGTGTGCAAACCTGGTTATGCCTTGGTCATATTTATTCCTTGTGTCAAGAATCCCCAAGGAGATTGAATTGAAAAATCTCTCCATGTAAGCAAGCTACCCCATACATCCTCTCACATTGGTTCAAGGAGAGTCAGAAGTAACAAGGAGCAGACCATACCCTCTATAAGTACCTCTCAATCATTTTCTACATTTGGTCTAGTCTTGATGTTAAACCCTTTCCCAGCTATGATGACATATGAGCAGGTTTTTCCATCTTTACTTGTAATTTTTCTTTTAAGTGTGGAAGGTTGAGTGTACAAAGTGTACCAATAGGAACTAATAGATTTTATAGGTCTTATTAGGCCTACTAAGCCTAGATAGCAATTTTATATTAAAGGTAATCTTCTGAAAGATTGGGTCTTTTGTATGAAGTGGAATAACATTATTTAATCTATTAAGATTCCTTTGAAGACATAAATGCATTGAGATCGCTTAATAAATTTAAATGATGATATTAAAAGAACCTAGTTAAGTAGGATTCATGCACTATAAGGTGATGAGAACATTGTAAGCTAGACCACTATCATCATTATTCAATGATAATTTTGCTAATCTGAATGATGGGCATGTATAATCATTTCTTGTGGGATTGAAAAATACTTATTGTGTTCATTTTTATTGAGAACTCAATCAAGTTAATAATGTAAGGATCATGGAAACCCATTAATTGTATCATTGACTGCTTGAACCCATTTTGAATCCATTACAGTTTATATTCACTATCATGCTAATTTTAGAATACAATTTTGTATTTTGGAATTTATCACCACATGATTATTTTACTATTCATGTTAAATATATTTGAGTTTATATTATGTTATTTTCTGATGTATATTGAAATCCTAAAATCATTTACTTGCACTTTCATTCACCAAAAATTGTGTGACTAGCAAAATGTGGACCGATTATGCAATTTAGAAAGCTATATCACTCATGATTGGATTCTTTTCAAAAGGGGGAAGTGGAGTTGTAAGCATAGAGTCTACATATGTTCCCCCTTGAGAGTCTGCAAAACCCAGTTGGAAACAAAATAGCATCTTCTATGAACCGCTTGTAAAACAAAAGGTAGTCAATATGCATAGAATAAAGACCTCCAATTCAAGATAGCAAAGAAAAAGATTGACATAGACAATGAAAAAAAATTGTTAGAAAGTCAAGTTGAACTGGAGTTTAATTTATCCACTCCTCATGCATGCAATTGTAAGTAATAAATTAGTAAATTGACAGTTGAGCAATCAGTTAGTTAACAAATAGTTAGTTAAACTGTTAGAGAATTTGTTAGAGAGTTAGTTTGCATGGAAAGACTAATTTTAGTCTTGAGTTTGTCTTGAGTTTATTATCTAATTATTGTATGGATTCAAATCTATTTAAAGATGATTGGGTGCATCATTGTAAGCAAGAGAAAATTGAAGATCAATAGAATCTCTTTCTTTCAAGAAATTGCTATAGCAATTAGATTATTTTTTATTTATTTGTTTGAGTTCTTGTTTTTTATATTCTCTCTATATTCTGACAAATTGGTATCAAAGCACAGGTTGTGGTAGAAGAGCTTGGTTAGGAAAACAACTAGTAGGGAGGTGACAAGAAGAAAGGAGAGCGAAGCAGTCAGGCACAAAAATTTCTAGTAGGGAGCATAGAGACTGACATTAGTTGACTCCCAGACCAACATTGGCAGTATAACCAATGTCAGCAGTATTAGCGACTGACATGGAAGTTTAACTGATGTCAGCAGTATTAGTGACTGACATTGGCAATTTAACCAATGTCGGTAGTATTAGTGACCAACCACAGTAGTTTCACTGACATCAGCAGTAGTAGTGACTGACCGCGGAAGTTTAACCGATGTCGTTGATTGTGTGTCAGAAATAGCGACTAAAAAGTCATTTTTAGCATGAAAAATAGCAGTGTATAACAGTATTTCATAGCCTCAAATTCCCATTTTTGATGGTAAGAATTATGATTTTTGGGCAATTAAGATGCGAAATTTATTTTGCTCACAAAATGTATGAGATTTGGTAGAAAGTGGTTTTGTAGAACTGTAGGATGAGGCAGCCCATCTGGGATTAAATTGAGCACAAAAGGATGAGCTCAAAAATAATAAGAAAAAAGATGCAAAAGCATTATTTCTCATCCAACAGGCATTGGATGAATCCATATTTTCCAGAGTTGCAGTAGCAACAAGATCCAGAGAGGCATGGAAAATCTTGGAGACTACCTATAGAGGTAATACAAAGGTACAAAATGCTAAATTGCAATCTCTTAGGAGAAGATTTGAAAATTTTCAAATGAATGATTCAGATTCAATAACCTAGTTTATGGGTCAATTTTTGAATATAGTGAATCAAATTAGATCTAATGGAGAAACTATGATGGATCAAAAGATCATAGAAAAGATACTCAGATGTTTACCTAGTAAATTTGATGCTATAGTTGTAGCTATTGAGGAAACCAAGGATTTGGAACAATTATCTGTAGATGAATTAATGGGTTCTTTGTTAACACATAAATCCAGAATGAATAGGAATAATACTTCTATTGATAATGCCTTCAAGTCATGGGTATCAGTTGGTAGAGGAAGAGGAAGAGCCAGGTCTAACTTCAGAGGAAGAGCAAGAGGCAGATATGGAAGGAACAATTCAGATGAAGGTGAGAACAGTAATTAAAACTACAGTAGTAGAGGAAACTACAGCAATAGAGGATGTGGCAATAGCCACTTCCAGCAAGGTTCACAGAGGTTTGATAAATCTAATGTTCAATGTTATTACTGCAAAAAATATGGTCATTATGCAAGTGACTGCAGAAGTAAACAAGGATATGTGTACAAGTAGAATGCTAATTACATAGGTGAATCTAGTTCTAATCCAGGTGAATCTAGTCCTGATCTTGGAAGCTTATTTCTTACTTGTAATGTTACACAAGAAAAAGCTAAAGATATTTGGTTCTTAGATAGTGGATGCAGTAATCATATGACAGAAAATAAAGAATTTTTTGCTAGTCTTGATGATTCTATAAAATCAGAAGTGAAATTAGGAAATTATATCACAGTAGATGTCATGGGTAAAGGTGTCATAAATGTTTTGGCAAAGAATGGTGACATAAGGTTTATACCTAATGTTTATTTTGTACCTAGACTAAAACATAATCTTTTGAGTGTTGGTCAGTTGGTGCAGAAAGGTTATAGAATATCCTTTATGGATAATGTTTGCACAATATTGGACAAGTGTCCAAGTGATAGGTTGATAGGAAAAGTGGAGATGACCAAGAATTGCATGTTCCATCTTCATATTCAATGCATCCAAGGAGAAGAGGAAGCACACTTCAAATCCATACAGGTAGACCAATCATAGTTATGGAACTTAAGCTATGGACATTTACATTTTGGTGGTTTAAATTTGTTATAGAAGAAAAATATGGTGAAGGGTTTACCACCAATAGAATGGCCAGGAAGTTCATGTGACTGTTGTATTCTGACAAAATAGCATAGAGAGCTTTCTAGTAGGAGGCTCATATAGAGCTAAGATAATATTGGAGTTAGTCCATAGTGATTTATGTGGACCAATGAAAACTCCATCATTTGGAGGTAGTACTTATTTTCTAACCTTCATTGATGACTTTAGCAAAAAGACTTGGATCTACTTTCTCAAAAATAAGTCTGAAGCCTTTGGAAAGTTTAAAGAATTCAAGGCAATGGTTGAAAAGCAGAGTGGCCGTTATATCAAGGTACTTAGATTAGATAGAGGAGGTGAATATATGTCGAATGAATTTCAAGATTTTTTAAGGTATCATGGAATCAAAAGACAGTTGACTACGAGGTCCACACCACAGAAGAATAGTGTAGCAGAAAGAAAGAATAGAACAATCATGGAAATGGCAAGAAGCATGTTGAAAACCAAACACTTGTCAAATGAATATTGGGTAGAAGTAATAGCATGTGTAGTGTATATTTTGGATAGAAACCCAACAAAGAGTGTAAGAGATCAAATTCCACAAGAAGTGTGGACTGGTAAGAAATATAGTGTATATCATTTTAGAATTTTTGGTTGTGTTGCATATTCTCTTATACCATCTGAATTGAGAAAAAAACTTGATGATAGAGGTGAGAAATGCATTTTTATTAGATATAGTGAAGAGTTAAAAGCTTATAAGCTGTATAACCCAATTACAAATCAAGTGATTATAAGCAGAGATGTTGAATTTAAAGAAGCAGAAGAATGGGATGGTAGCACCATCACAGTTGGAGCACCAATTCCACGGGATGAAGAAGTTTTTGAAGAACAAAATTTTCAAGGTGGACAATCCTCTCCACAAGTAGGCACAAGCACTCCAGTAAGAACACCTAGGAGGTTTGAACAAGGTGAATCATCTAGTCATGCATGTCACCCTACTCCAAATTCACAAGTAAGTGATGAATCAAGTCCAACTCTTACTACTTTACGAGCAAGATTTAAAGGTAAGAAAATGATAAATTTGAATGAGATTTATAATAAAAAAGAAGAGAAATTAGATTTGGTTTCAAATTTTACTCTTTTCACTCATGACCCTATGTATTATGAAGAAGCAGTTAATGAGGAACATTGGCTAAAAATAATGGATGAAGATTTGAATGCTATTGAAATAAATCAGACATGGGATCTAACTAATTTACCTAAAGGTAAGGATTGTATTGGAGTCAAATGGGTTTATAAGACTAAATTTGATGCAGATGGAAATGTTGAAACACACAAAGCAAGGTTAGTAGCAAAAGGTTTTGCACAAAAACATGGAGTTGATTGTAATGAAACATTTGCACCAGTTGCTAGATTGGATACTGTTAGAATGGTATTATCAATAGCTGCTTAAAATAATTTATATGTATATCAAATGGATGTAAAATCAGCATTCTTGAATGGATTTCTAGATGAAGAAGTGTATGTGAAACAGCCCACAGGTTATGAAGTGGAAGGACATGAAGAAAAAGTTTATAGATTGAAGAAGGCTCTTTATGGTCTTAAGCAAGCCCCAAGAGCATGGTATAGTAGGATTGATTCTTATATGATAAACAATGGATTTAGTAGAACCAATAGTGAGCCTACTTTGTACACAAAAATCAACAAAGAAGGTCAGATTTTGATTGTGTGTTTATATGTTGATGATTTGATTTTTACTAGAAATTTGTCTATAGACACTTTTAAATTAGCAATGAAGAAAGAATTTGAAATGATAGATTTGGGATTAATGAAGTATTTTTTGGGAATAGAATTTGAACAATCAAAGAAAGGAATTTTTATCTGTCAAACAAAATATGCAAAGGATGTGTTAAAGAGATTTAGGATGCTCAATTGTAAACCAGCACCTACACTAGTTGCTACAGGGACTAAACTTAGCAAAGAAGATGAAGGGTCTAATGTTGATTCCACAACATTCAAAAATCTAGTTGGTAGTTTGATGTATCTTATAGCTACTAAACCAGATATTAGTTATGGGGTTAGTTTAATCTCAAGATTTATGGTGTCACCAAAAGACTCACATTGGCAAGTTGGAAAAAGGATATTGAGATATGTGGCAAGAACTACAGATTATGGAATTTTATATTCCACAACTAACAATTTTAGTTTGATTGGTTTTACAGATAGTGATTTTGTAGGTAGCATTGATGATAGGAAGAGTACATCTGGATATGCCTTTCTGTTAGGCACAGGTGTGGTCACATGGGCATCTAAAAAGAAGCCTATAGTGACACTTTTATCAGCTGAAGCAGAGTATGTTGTAGCCACATCAGTATCATGTCAAGCAACTTGGATGAGAAGAATATTGAAAGATTTATTACAATCACAGAAATAGTCAACACCAAACTTTTGTGATAACAAATCAACAATCGCTTTATCAAAAAATCATGTGTTTCACAAGAGGAGCAAGCACATTGATACAAGATTTCACTTTATCATAAAATTAGTGAACAATGGAGAAATCCATCTAGACTTCTGCAGATTTGAAGATCAATTGGCAGATATATTTACAAAGGCATTACCAAAAGAGACCTTTGATTATTTGAGACAAAATTTAGGCATAGTAAATGCTAAAATTGTAAGTGGTAGAAATTAAGGGGGAGTGTTAGAAAGTCAAGTTGAACTGGAGTTTAATTTCTCCACTCCTCATGCATGTAATTGTAAGCAATCAGTTAGTAAATTGACAGTTGAGCAATCAGTTAGTTAACAAACAGTTAGTTAAACTATTAGAGAATTTGTTAGAGAGTTAGTTTGCATGGAAAGACTAATTTTAGTCTTGAGTTTGTCTATTTTATTTTCTAATTATTGTATGGATTCAAATCTATTTAAAGATGCTTGGGTGCATCATTGTAAGCAAGGGAAAATTGAAGATCAATAGAATCTCTTTCTTTCAAAAAATTGTTGTAGCAATTAGATTCTTTCTTATTTATTTATTTGAGTTCTTATTTTTTGTATTCTCTCTACATTCTAACAAAAATTACTGTCCATATATGTGCATCTGGTTTGCCTATAAAATTTGCCATCAAACTTGATGCATTCTAGATAAAAACCTGATTAGGAAACTTGATAACAAAATCAGTTTTTTGATAATTGAATTTTTCTTTGAGTAAAGAGAAGTAAAGGATTCAGGCCAAAAATAGTTGAGATGTTGGGCTATAGGCTCTCCACATCAAAAGTGAATAAGAGCATGTCAGTGGGGGGAACAAGACCATGTAAGTCCTTGATCATAGAAATAGAGCCAATCAAATGGTTCTTCTATTTCCATAACAAAGGAAGCAGAATGTAATGAATCCACTTAGAAGCTTTCTCCATTATGAATTACCCCCAATAAGAACATATGGAGCGGCACGTAAAATAAAATGACATTCTCCCTTCTATGTAGCAATTAATCAAGAATTTTTCAATTAAATGTTGCTTTACAATCAATGTAAAAAATAGTTTCTATTATTTAAAAAAAATCTTTCTAATAACGAAAGTGCACGCAATTAGTTTAGATTAAATTCTATATGAAAATGAGTGTTTTTAGATTGAATCCTTGCACTGCAAAGACACTGTCATCATCAACTGAAAAGAAAAACTGGGGATTGTTGTTCAACCATAGATATAAATGTCATTGCCAATGTTATAACTGTAATAACTCCATAAACTAAAAAAGTAGCCACAAGAAATGAAGAATTGGGATTTGCAACCAATGTTCTGCTTTGTAATTCACCCAAAGTATTTTCCTTTTCGAGAACGTTGGGGTGAGTTGTTACCAAGCCAGTCAAAAGCAGCGCAACCAAAATAACACTCTCAGTTGTAATGATAAAAAAGACGATAGGCAGACCTACGTGATCTGAATGGGTGACTGATAACTGATATGGTTAACCATTATTATAATAGTAGATAGAGATGAGCTCATGTCGTCAATCAAACGATGCAGCGGCACGGTTAAGAATTGAAGAGTAGAGCTTTTAATACTAACAGTTGCCCCAAAGGTGCAAGGGAACCCTAAGGGTGGGTTTGTTTTGTTTTTTTCCTATTATCATTTATAGTAATGTGCACATTTAACATAGTTTAAGATTAATTAAATAGAATAAAACTTAAATGTATATTTTTCATAATAAAGAGAGCATACAAAACAAGAACTCAAACAAATAAACAAGAAAGAATCCAATTGCTACAGTAATTTCTTGAAATAAAGAGATTCTATTGATCTTCAAATTTACTTACTTAAAATGATGCACCCAAGCATCTTTAAATAGATTTGAATCCATACAATAATTAGAAAATAAACTCAAGACTAACTCAAGACTAAAATTAGTCTTTACATGCAAACTAACTCTCTTACAAATACTCAAACAGTTCAACTATTGGTTTGTTAACAAACTGAGTGTAATCTAACTAATTGCTTACTATCAGTTTACTAACTGATTGCTCAACTAAATGTTTAACTACTTGCATGACAAAAGGAGGGAGGTGGGAGAAATTATCTCCAATTAATATTGAATTTCTAACACTCCCCCTTAATTTCTACCACTTACAATTTTAGCATTTACTATGCCTAAATTTTGTCTCAAATAATCAAAAGTCTCTTTTGGTAATGCCTTTGTAAATATATCTACTAATTGATCTTCAGATTTGCAGAAGTCCAGATGGATTTCTCCATTTTTGACTAATTCTTTGATAAAGTGAAATCTTGTATCAATGTCCTTGCTCCTCTTGTGAAACACATGATTTTTTTATAAAGCGATTGTTGATTTGTTATCACAAAAAATTAGTGTTGACTCTTTCTATGCTTGTAATAAATCTTTCAATATTATTCTCATCCAAGATGCTTGACATCCTGCTGATGTGGCTACAACATACTCTACTTCAGCTAATGAAAGTCTCACTATAGGCTGCTTTTTGGATGCCCATGTGACCACACCTGTGCCTAAAAGAAAGGCATGTCCAAAAGTACTCTTCCTATCATCAATGCTACCTGTAAAATCACTATCTATAAAACCAATCAAACTAAAATTGTTAGTTGTGGAATATAAAATTCCATAATCTGTAGTTCCTGCCACATATCTCAATATTCTTTTTCCAACTTGCCAATGTGAGTCTTTCGGTGACTCCATGAATCTTGAGATTAAACTAACCCCATAACTGATATCTGGTCTAGTATCTGTAAGATACATCAAACTACCAACTAGCTTTTTAAATGTTGTAGAATCAATATTAGACCCTTGGTCTTCTTTGCTAAGTTTAGTTCCTGTAGCAACTGGTGTAGGTGTTGGTTTACAATTCAGCATCCTAAATCTCTTTAACGCATCCTTTGCATATTTTGTTTGACAGATAAAAATTCCTTTTTCTGATTGTTCAACTTCTATTCCCGAAAAATACTTCATTAATCCCAAATCTATCATTTTAAATTATTTCTTCATTGCTGATTTAAAAGTGTTTACAGACAAATTTCTAGTAAAAATCAAATCATCAACATATAAACACACAATTAAAATCTGACCTTCTTTGCTAATTTTTGTGTACAAAGTAGGCTCACTATCACTTCTACTGAATCCATTGTTTAACATATAAGAATCAATTCTACTATACCATGCTCTTGGTGCTTGCTTAAGACCATAAAGAGCCTTCTTCAATCTATAAAATTTTTCTTCATGTCCTTCCACTTCATAACCTATGGGTTGTTTCACATATACTTCTTCATTTAGAAAACCATTCAAGAAAGTAGATTTTACATCCATTTGATATACATACCAATTATTTTGAGCAGCTATGGATAATACCATTCTTACAGTATCCAGTCTAGCAACTAGTGCAAATGTTTCATTACAGTCAATTCCATGTTCTTGTGCAAAACCTTTTGCAACTAACCTTGCCTTGTGCTTTTCAACATTTCCATCTACATCAAATTTAGTCTTATAAATCCATTTGACTCCAATACAATCCTTCACTTTAGGTAAACTAGTTAGATCCCATGTTTAATTTCTTTCAATAGCATTCAACTCTTCATCCATTACTTTTAGCCAATGTTCCTCATTAAGTGCTTCTTCATAATACATAGGGTCATGAGTGAAAAGAGAAAAATTTGAAACCAAATCTAATTTCTCTTCTTCTTGATTATAAATCTCATCCAAACTTCTCATTTTCTTAACTTTCAATCTTGCTCTTAAAGTAGCAAGAGTTGGATCTGATTCATCAGTTACTTGTGAATTTGGAGTAGGGTGACATGCATGACTAGATGATTCACCTTGTTCAAACCTTCTTGGTGTCCTTATTAGAGTGCTTGTGCCTGATTTTGGAGAGGATTGTCCACCTTGCAATGTTTTTTCTTTAGAAACTTCTTCATCTTGTGGAATTGGTGCTCCAACTGTGATTGTGCTACCATCCCATGCTTCTTCTTCCTTAAATTCTACATCTCTGCTTATAATCACTTGCTTTGAAAAAGGGTTATATAGCTTATAAGCTTTTGACTCTTCACTATAGCCAATAAAAATGCATTTCTCACCTTTATCATCAATCTTTCTTCTCAATTTAGATGGTATAAGAGAATATGCAACACAACCAAAAATTCTAAAATGATATACACTATATTTCTTACCACTCCATGCTTCTTGTGGAACTCGATCTTTAACACTCTTTATTAGGCTTCTATTCAGAATATACACTGCACATGCTACTAGTTCTGCCCAATATTCATTTGACAAGTGTTTAGATTTCAACATGCTTCTTGCCATCTCCATGATTGTTCTGTTCTTTCTTTCTGCTACACCATTCTGCTGTGTTGTGTACCTTATAGTCAACTATCTTTTGATTCCATGATATCTACAAAAATCTTGAAATTGATTAGACATATATTCACCTCCTCTATCTGATCTAAGTACCTTGATATAACGGCCACTCTACTTTTCAACCATTGCCTTGAATTCTTTAAACTTTCCAAAGGCTTCAGACTTATTTTTGAGAAAGTAGATCCAAGTCTTTTTGCTAAAGTCATCATTAAAGGTTAGAAAATAAGTACTACCTCTAAATGATGGAGTTTGCATTGGTCCACACAAATCACAATGGACTAACTCCAATATTACCTTAGCTCTATATGAGCCTCCTACTGGAAAGCTCTCTCTATGTTGTTTTGCCAGAATACAACTATCACATGAACTTCCTGGCTATTCTATTGGTGGTAAACCCTTCACCATATTTTTCTTCTATAACAAATTTAAACCTCCAAAATGTAAACGTCCATACCTTAAGTGCCATAACCATGATTGGTCTAGCTGTATGGATTTGAAGTGTGCTTCCTCTTCTCCTTGGATGCACTAAATATGAAGAGGGAACATGCGATTATTGGTCATCTCCACTTTTCTTATCAACCTGTCACTTGGAAACTTGTCCAATATTGTGCAAACATTATCCATAAAGGATACTCTGTAACCTTTCTATACTAATTGACCAACACTCAAAAGATTATGTTTTAGTCTAGGTACAAAATAAAAATAAACATCAAGTATAAACCTCCTTTCACCATTCTTGGCCAAAACATTTATGACACCTTTACCCATGACATCTACTATGATATCATTTCCTAATTTCACTTCTAATTTTACAGAATCATCAAGACTAGCAAAAAATTCTTTATTTCCTATCATATGATTACTGCATCCACTATCTAAGAACCAAATATCTTTAGCTTTTATTTGAGTAACAATACAAGTAAGAAACATGCTTCCAGGATTAGAACTAGATTCACTTGGATTAGAACTAGATTCCTGTGTAATTAGCATTCTGCTTGTACACATATCCTAGTTTACTTCTGCAGTCACTTATATAATGACCATATTTCTTGCAGTAATAACATTGAACATTAGATTTATCAAAACTCTATGAACCTTGCTGGAAGTGGTTATTTCCACGTCCTCTATTGATGTAGTTTTCTCTACTACTGTAGTTTTGATTACTATTCTCACCTTCATCTAAATTGTTCATTCCATATCGGCCTCTACCTCTTCCTCTGAAGGTTGACTCGGCTCTTCCTCTTCCTCTACCAATTGATACCTGTGACTTGAAGGCATTCTCAAGAGAAGTATTATTCCTATTCATTCTAGATTCATGTGTTAACAAAGAACCCATTAATTCATCTATAGATAATTGTTCCAAATCCTTGGTTTCTTCAATAGCTACAACTATAGCATCAAATTTATTGGGTAAACATCTGAGTACTTTTCCTATGATCTTCTGATCTGTCATAATTTCTCCATTAGATCTAATTTGATTCACTATATTTAAAACTTGACCCATAAACTGGTCTATAGATTCTGATTCATTCATTTGCAAATTTTCAAAAGTTCTCCTAAGAGATTGCAATTTAGCAATTTTTACCTTTGTATTACCTCTATAGGTAGTTTCCAAGATTTTCCATGCCTCTCTGGATCTTGTTACTGTTGTAACTCTGGAAAATATAGATTCATCCAATGCCTGTTGGATGAGAAATAAAGCTTTTGCATCTTTCTTCTTATTCTCTTTAAGCTGGTCCTTTTGTGCTTAATTTAATGCCAGATGGGCTACCGCATCTTGTAGTTCTACAAAACCACTTTCTACCAAATCCCATACATCTTGTTTGCAAAATAAATTTCTCATCTTAATTGCCCAAAAATCATAGTTCTTACCATCAAAAATGGGAATTTGAGGCTGTGAAAGACTGTTATATGCTGCCATTTCTCATGCTAAAAATGACTTTCTGGTCACTGTTTCTGACACACAGTCACCGATGATAGTTAAACTACCATGGTCAGTCAGCTAATATTGTCGACATCGATTATATTGCTGATGTCAGTCTAGGATTAGGCCGACGTCAATTACCTGATTGTCGGTGTTGGTCTCTGCACTGCCTGCTAGCAATTCCTGTGCCCGACTTCTTTGCTCTCATTTCTTCTTGTTGCTTCAGTGCTGGCTGCTTTCCTAACCAGGCTCTTCTACCACAACCTGTGCTCTGATACCAATTTGTCAGAATAAAGAGAGCATATAAAACAAGAACTCAAACAAATAAACAAGAAAGAATCCAATTGCTACAGCAATTTCTTGAAAGAAAGAGATTCTATTGATCTTCGATTTTCCTTGCTTACAATGATGCGCCCAAGCGTCTTTAAATAGATTTGAATCCATACAATAATTAGAAAATAAACTCAAGACTAACTCAAGACTAAAATTAGTCTTTACATGCAAACTAACTCTCTAACAAATACTCAAACAGTTTAAATAACTGTTTGTTAACAAACTGAGTGTAATCTAACTGATTTCTTACTATCAGTTTACTAACTGATTGCTCAATTGAATGTTTAACTGCTTGCATGACAAAAGGAGGGAGGTTGGAGAAATTATCTCCAATTAATATTGAATTTCTAACAAGATTGATTAAAGATATTTTAATTTAATAAAGGTTGTAATTCACGTTAATTTTCTCAAAAAAATATATTATTTTAATTTAACTACTTATAATGGGTACAATCAAAAGTTAGATAATTGATTGATATTTTTCATATAGATACAAGTGAATATGTCTCATATGATTTATGTAACCATAACAAAGATCATAATATTATGTGAATATGTTATGAGTTTTGATATTACATAATTATTATTTTATAAATTATATAAATGTTTTGACAGAAATGGAAAGAGGAACAAGGAGTTTAACATTGACCCACACACCATAGTTACTCTAAATATGCCATATGGGCCTTGTACTAGTGTGAATGTTGCTTATTTGACCTTTACATGCTTTCACGACATCATGCTCTAGAAACATTCGTATTGATTTCATAAACCTTAAACTGCATATGACGTAGTACCTTCATAAAAACATTCACCTTACATTGTTTATTTTTATGAGGGAACATTTACCAAGACTTGAATTTGCAAGAAATATTAAAACCTTAAATTTCCAAAATCCTAAAATCGTTTACTTGCACTTTCCTTCACCAGAAATTGGGTGCCTTACGAAATGTGGACCGATTATGCAATTTAGAAAGGTATATCACTCATGATGGCATTTTTTCCAAAAGGGGGAAGTGGAGTTGTAAGCATAGAGTCTACATATGTTCATCTTTGAGAGTCTGCCAAACCCAGTTAAAAACAAATAGCATCATCTGTGAAGCGCTTGTAAAACAATAGGTAGTCAACATGCATAGAATAAAGACCTCCAATTCAAGATAGCAAAGAAAAAGATTGATATAGACAACCAAAAAAAAAATTACTGCCCATATTCGTGCCTCTAGTTTGCCTATAAAATTTGCCATCAAACTCGAGGCATGCTAGACAAAAACCAGATTAGGAAACTTGATAATAAAATCAATTTTTTGATAATTTAATTTTTCTTTGAGTAAAGTGAAGTAAAGCATTCGGCCAAAAAACAGTCGGGATATTGGGCTATAGGCTCTTCACATCAAAAGTGAATATGAGCATGTCAGCGGGAGGAACAAGACCATGCAAGCCCTTGATCAGAGAAATAGAGCCAATTAAATGGTTCTTCTATTTCGATAACAAAGGAATCAGAATGTAATGAATCCACTTACAACCTTTCTCCATTCTGAATTACCCGCAATAAGAACATATGGAGCGGCAAGTAAAAGAAAATGACATTCTCCCTTCTATGTAGCAATGATGCAAGAATTTTTCAATCAAATGTTGCTTTACAATCAATGTAAAAAATGATTTCTACTGTTTAAAAAAATCTTTCTAATAATGGTGGTCTTATGCATGCAGTTAGTTTAGATTGAATTCTATACAAAAATGAGTGTTTTCAGATCGAATCCTTGGACTGCACAGGCCGCTATCATCATCAACTGAAAATGAAAAGTAGGGATTGTTGTTTAACTACAGATATAAATATGCCGCTGCCAATGTTATAACTGTAATAACTCCATAAACTGAAAAAGCAACCACAAGAAATGAAGAATTGGGATTTGCAACCAATATTCTGCTTCGTAATTCACCCAAAGGATTTTCCTTTTCGAGAACGTTGGGGTGAGCTATTGCCAAGCCAGTCAGAAGCAGCATAGCAAAAATAACAGTCTCAGTTGTCATGATTAAAAAGACGACAGGAAGACCCGCGCGATTTGAATGGGTGACTGATAACTGATATGGTAAACCTTTCTTATAATAGTACATAGAGATGAGCTCGTGCCGTCAATCAAACGAGGCAGCTGCACGTACTTCCAGTCTTTCCCTAGCAACTTCTTGACCACGACATTAAACATTAGTCCATGTGATTTAATATAGGGTAAAGAAAACACGTGTAAGAATTGAAGAATAGAGGCTTTAATACTAACAGTTACCCCGAAGGTGCAAGGGAAGCCGGAGGGTGTTTTTTTCTTTTCCCCTTTTATAGTAGTGTGCACATTTAACATAATTTAAGATTAAGTATATTGAATAAAATTTAAATGTAAATTGATCAAAGATATTTTATCTTAATAAAGGACGAAATTTATGTAGGTGGTTTGGTCCTACTTCGGGTTAACAGGCATGAGAAAAAAGGTAAGCATGGAAAATTTGATGACTTGTGGATGGGTCCCTACTCCATTGACTAATGAATTATGGAGCATAATTTATTTTTGAGAAATTTAGATGGTGAAATAATGGATCTGTCAGTCAATGGCAAACGTCTGAAGTAATTCTTAGATTGAGTCAATTCACAACTATGTACATAATTATATAGTGTTTTGTCCTTTGTTGTTTAGTCGCTTTGTTGCCCCTCTAATTTGGGATTTATTTGTATAGTTTCCCTTTGTGTTTTGTTGTGTGTTCATTATTAGATCCACTTGATTTATTTTCGTCAAGTCTACCATTGTTTTGTTGAGCCTTCATAAGTGTTTATTGATAAATTATTATGTCTTGACTCTGTGACCCAGTGGATTGGCACCTGGTCTTATATTTTAGGGTGCTTTGAACACCCATAGGGGGTATGCATCCTTGGGTGAGAGGTAATGTTAGTTCCCAAAATTTTACTAAAGTAATTGGACCCTTATCAAGTATTAATATATAATTTTTTACCCAATTCTAGTTTTCAAGTGCCTTTGCTCTGTCAAAAGATCTTAGTGAGTTCATGTTTCTTCAGTTTGAGAAATCCTCATTCTAATTTTCCTAGCATAGAACCCATGATTTAAAAGTAATCATAAATGGGAAAAATTTTACTGTGTTGTGGGTTTAGTTCTATTTTTTATACTAAGGCTTGGTGGTGTTTATTAACATGACCAACCCTTAGTCAAAATTTTCATGTTTGGTCCCTTTTACTTCATGTAGCCTAGTCCCTTTTATTAAATTAAAATGGTATGGATAATGCTCATGGTCCATTTCATTTTTTAGCATGGTCTGAATAAATCTTAATCCCCTTATTTTATGCTTAGCATAAAAGTCCACAGGTCCTTTTCCTTCAGGTATTTTGCCCATGCAAAAACCATGAAAAAAGTTAATTATCTCAATAAAATGTCGAAGGATTAATTTCTTCAGCAAAAGTGTCAAGCTCATTTTTTTTAGTAAAAGTGATCAATTTCAAATCTTTCAAGAAAATTATAGAGCTCAAATGCTTTAGAGAAATTATTTTAGATAAAATGTCTAAAATAATTATCCTGACCAAAATTATTGTGAAACAATTATCCCAACACAAAAATGTCAAAGACAAAAGCCCTAAGGACCCAAGGGCTGAAGAAAAATAGGGATATCGAAGATAGACAAACTGATGACAAAGGTATCGAAATATAAAGACCCAAAAATAATGCCCCAGGATTAAAACTTGGTAATTTGCCTTGTTTATTTTGAGCTATTCATAGTTGAGTTGGTGGATCATGATCGAATGGTGCATGTCGATGTGGAGGAAGATGATCACATGACATGTGAATAATGTTGAACACTCAAAAATTCTAAGAGCCCCATGATAGTGATAAGTGTCACCATATAGGTGGACTTCCAAATGATCCAATAGAACACATGGATCAACAAATGTCAAAATACCTCTAGAGGACATGTGTTGAATTCTTAATGAATATAACTAGCAATGTGATGGCCACGTGAACGTCTGTGATGGCTGCATGAACAATTTTTGATAGGCATATGGAAATCCAAGTTAAGATTCAATACATACTTGCCTTATATGGCTTAAATTTTATGGTCACATGAATGTCAAAGATGTTAATGTGGATGTTAAATGATGGGTGCATGGATGTCAAATTTAAGTCATAAAAATCAATCATCCATTGGAGATTAAATTTTATGGTTATGTGAACATCATTAATGGTCATGCAGATGTCATTTGATGAATGTATGAATGTCAAATTTAATCCATAATTGATATCTAGTGGCATTTGATCATGGAAAATGAGATCAACAGTCTGCATTTGATCATGTAGATCAAAGATCCTGTACAAATTTAGTTTGTGGAGTTTTCACCATTGACAACAGATTGACTAGGAAAATTGTGTATGAGTCATGGTGGATGTACAAGAATTCTAGGTTTTTAAAATAAATTAAAATTTTGATTGAAGAGACATGAGTCCCTATATCCAAAAGCTCATGATTTATCTCCCAAAGACATTGTAAAAGACACATAGGTTTAACATTTATATGTCACTAATTTTTTGTAGGTACATTTGAAGTTTATGACTTGTGGATGGAATGTGTATTTTGACATTCAGTAGTAGAGATGGACACTTTGCAGTAAAATGTAATAAAGATGTATCACTTGAAACCTATTGACATTATTGTCATGATTTTTGCATACTAATATAAAGGATTTTATATTCATAAAATCGATGCCCTCTTTACAAATCTCAGGTAAATCCTATATGAGAAGGGAAGTTATAAGAATGAAAAGTCTATGTTTAGTGCATTATAGTTCTAAATGGCTTTACTAACCCCTTATGTGCTCATTTGAGAGTTCCCTAGGGAAACTTTTCAGGGGGACTATAAGAGCCAATTGCATAAATTGCAAAAAACCAAGTGGAATCAAAATTTCTCCAATAAGTCAAAAATGAAATAATGCATTTATGCACCAAAAAAATAAATAAGGGGGAAACCCTGAAAACATAAATTTGCAAGAAGAAAAGATACAAATTACTAAATGTGAAAATGCAAGTTGGAGCCAAAGGGTAAAAAGGTAGAATGACCTAAGTCTTTTGAATTTTTCATTATTGTGTTTGCCCAAGCTTCTCCATGGAAAGATATTGCAGGTTTACAAGTCCAGGGTGGGCCACTTCAAAAAAGATCATTCAAAGGGCCATGGATCCATAATATTCCCAGGGAATCATGGTATAACTAGGTTGTTCCATGGCATGTGTGAGATGAAGGGCATTTATCTATAAGTTTCTAGCTATGCAAGTAAGTGGTCAGAAACATCCCCAGATAGTTGCACATAAATATAAATTTTTTCATCTCTATACCATGAATATTCCCTTTCCAGCTCGTGTGAAAGCATTTTCAATCAAGAGACAAAAGAGTTTGTTTCATATATTCATCAATCTTTGCGGATGCAGTTGGAGTTATGATTTTTATTGCAAATGGATGAAGATTTAAGACATGACAAGGGAATATTTTCCATTTGGAAGCATCTTGGTGTACTTGAAATTTTATTTCATGATTTTGAAAATTGTGACCCACAATCCTAGATATGCAAGATTAAAAATAGGAGACTTCTCCTTTATTCAAATGTTGTTGTTGGTCCTTTTTTTTCATGTTCAATTTCTTTAAGTCTAGGATCTGTAGAAATTATTTTGGGATCAATTGTTATGTGTAGATTTTCTCTCCCTTGCTAAAGTGTTTGCATCTATACATCCATTAACAATATTTTTAGAGCATGTTTATGACTCCCTTAAAAAAAGAGAAATATCACCATGCTTGTCTCCATGGCATCATTTTGAAATACTAATATGTAAAATTTATTTTGAAGTTAATGAAAATGTTGGTGGTTCTATGCTATTTCCTATGAATGAAGTGTAGCAACATGTTTTACAAGAAATTCTGATTGGACATTTATATTTGTGCTCACTCTTGATTGTCATTTTGAGCATATATTTAGATTATAAACTCTCTATGCATTACTTTAGGATAGGTTGTTGAATAAATTGTTAGGGAACCCTAGGTTTATGGATATGATAGGGAAAATCATTTGAAATATTAGTTTCAGTGTATGTTCTAGTCTCTCAGGGATCATTTGGTATTTTTCATTATCTTATATTTGAATTTTTTTCTCCATCTTTGCTAAGGAATATTGTCATGAAATAATGCAAGATACCCTATTGTTTGGAAACCACCATCACACCACTCTCCTTATTTTTAATCTTCTAACCTATCTTACCCTAAAAATAACACAATGTTTATATATTTGAAGTGTTATTTGCCCTTGAAAATGCATAATATCTTGCATATTTGAAACCTGTTTACAGTTTGTGTTTTAAATTCTAGTATTTTAGTCTTTTATTCAACCCCTGTTGTTGAAGATTCTATAAAATGAATATTGTAGTCTCTTTCCATCTATTTTTTGTACCTTGTATATGACTTAGAGGATTTATGCATTTCATGTGACAACCCTTCATGAGTGAAGTGTGCAAACTTGGTTATGCCTTGGTCATATTTGTTCCTTGTGCCAAGAATCCCTAAGGAGATTGAATTGAAAAATCTCTCCATGTTAGCAAGCTACCCCATAGGTCCTCTCACATTGGTTCAGGGAGAGTCAGAAGTAACAGGGATCAGACCATACCCTTTGTAAATGTCTCTCAATCATTTTCTACATTTGGTCTAGTCTTGATGCTAAACCCTTTCCTAGCTATGATAACATATGAGCAAATTTTTTCATCTTTGCTTGTAATTTTTCTTTCAAGTGTGGAAAGCCGAGTGTACGAGGTGTACCACTAGGAACCAATAAATGTTATAGGTCTTATTAGGCCTACTAATCGTAGATAGCAATTTGAAATTAAAGGTAATATTTTGAAAGATTGGGTCTTTTGTATGAAGTGGAATAACATTGTTTAATCTATTAAGATTCCTTTGAGATCGATTAATAAATTTAAATGATGATATTAAAAGAACCTAGTTAAGTAGGATTCATGCACTATAAGGTGATAACAACATTGTAAGCTAGACCACTGTCATCATTATTCAATGATAGTTTTGGTAATCTAAAGGATGGGCATGTATAATCATTTCTTGTGGGCTTGAAAAATACTTATTATGTTCATTTTTATTGATAACTCAATCAAGTTAATAATAGAAGGATCATGGAAACCCATTAATTGTATCATTGACTGCTTGAACCCATTTTGAATCCATTGTAGTTTATATTCCCTATCATGCTAATTTTAGAATACAATTTTGTATTTTTGAATTTATTGCCACATGATTATTGTACTGTTCATTTTAAATATATTTGATTTTATATTATGTCCTTTTCTGATATATATTGAAATGTGTACATGATTATTTTATTTCTCTTGCTAGTATACCATGATGAAAATTGTGTTATTATATTTTCATGTCACGTGGATTATGGACATGATTTTTATAACTGACTTTGTTTAGCTCTATATGATTATCTATAGATATTTTGATGAATTCTACATTATCATGTGATAAGTGTATTTTCAATTTTACGTATTGCTTTACCTATTACTGAAATTATTAGATGATTTATGCATTTATATGATTGGACATTAAAGTATAATATATGATTGAATATCATTTTTTTATTCATGTATGCAGCGTTTTTAACTACCTATAATGGGTACAAATAGGGGTTGGATATGTGCTTGATATATTTCATATAGATACCAGTCAATATGTATCCTATGATTTATGTGACCATAACAAAGATCATAGTATTATGTGAATATGTTATGAGTTTGTATGTTGAATTACTATTTTATAAATTACATGAATATTTTAACAGGTATAATAAGTGTACAAGCAGCAATAGTTTTGATATTAGATAATTATTGTTTTATAAATTATATAAACGTTTTGACAGGTGTAATGAGTATACAAGTAGCACAGGTGCAAAATAGAAAGAGGAACAAGGAGTTTAACATTGACCCACAGACAATAGTTATTCTAGATATGCCGTATGAACCTTGTACTAGCGTGAATGTTGCTCTAAAAATATTCTTATTAATATTATAAACCTTAACCTGCATACGACGTAGTACCTTGATAAAAACATTCACTTACAATATTTATTTTTATGAGGGAACATTTACCAATACTTGAATTGACCAAAAAAAAAAAAAAACTTAAATTTCCAAAATCCTAAAATCGTTTACTTCCACTTTCATTCGCCAGAAATTGCGTGACTTACGAAATGTGGACCGATTATGCAATTTAGAAAGCTATATCACTCATGATTGGATTCTTTTCAAAAGGGGGAAGTGGAGTTGTAAGCATAGAGTCTACATATGTTCCTCCTTGAGAGTCTGCAAAACCCAGTTGGAAACAAAATAGCATCATCTATGAACCGCTTGTAAAACAAAAGGTAGTCAATATGCATAGAATAAAGACCTCCAATTCAAGATAGCCAAGAAAAAGATTGACATAGACAACGAAAAAAAATTACTGCCCATATCTGTGCCTCTGGTTTGCCTATAAAATTTGCCATCAAACTCGACGCATGCTAGATAAAAACCTGATTAGGAAACTTGATAACAAAATCAATTTTTTGATAATTGAATTTTTCTTTGAGTAAAGAGAAGTAAAGGATTAGGGCCAAAAACAGTCGGGATGTTGGGCTATAGGCTCTCCACATCAAAAGTGAATAAGAGCACGTCAGCGGGCGGAACAAGACCATGCAAGTCCTTGATCAGAGAAATAGAGCCAATCAAATGGTTCTTCTGTTTCCATAACAAAGGAAGCAGAATGTAATGAATCCACTTAGAAGTTTTCTCCATTATGAATTACCCCCAATAAGAACATATGGAGCGGCACGTAAAAGAAAATGACATTCTCCCTTCTATGTAGCAATTAATCAAGAATTTTTCAATTAAATGTTGCTTTACAATCAATGTAAAAAATGGTTTCTATTGTTTAAAAAAAAATCTTTCTAATAATGAAAGTGCAGTTAGTTTAGATTGAATTCTATATGAAAATGAGTGTTTTCAGATCGAATCCTTGCACTGCAAGGACGCTGTCATCATCAACTGAAAAGAAAAACTGGGGATTGCTGTTCAACCACAGATATAAATATGCCGCTGCCAATGTTATAACTGTAATAACTCCATAAACTGAAAAAGCAGCCACAAGAAATGAAGAATTGGGATTTGCAACCAATATTCTGCTTCGTAATTCACCCAAAGGATTTTCCTTTTCCAGAACGTTGGGGTGAGCTGTTGCCAAGCCAGTCAGAAGCAGCGCAGCCAAAATAACACTCTCAGTTGTCATGATTAAAGACGACAGGCAGACCTGCGCGATTTGAATGCGTGACTGATAACTGATATGGTTAACCGTTCTTATAATAGTAGATAGAGATGAGCTCGTGCCGTCAATCAAACGATGCAGCTGCACGATTAAGAATTGAAGAGTAGAGCTTTTAATACTAACAGTTGCCCCGAAGGTGCAAGGGAACCCTGAGGGTGGGTTTGTTTTGTTTTTTTCCTATCATTTATAGTAATGTGCACATTTTACATAGTTTAAGATGAAGTAAATAGACTAAAACCTAAATGTAGATTGATTAAAGATATTTTAGTTTAATAAAGGTTGTAATTCACGTTAATTTTCTTAAAAGAATATATTATTTTAATTTAATTACTTATAGTGGGTACAATCAAAGGTTGGATATGTGATTGATATTTTTCATATAGATATAAGTGAATATGTATCATATGATTTATGTAACCATAACAAAGATCATAATATTATGTGAATATGTTATGAGTTTTGATATTATATAATTATTATTTTATAAATTATATAAATGTTTTGACAGAAATGGAAAGAGGAACAAGGAGTTTAACATTGACCCACAGACCATAGTTACTCTAGATATGCCATATGGGCCTTGTACTAGCGTGAATGTTGCTTATTTGACCTTTACATGCTTTCACGACATCATGCTCTAGAAACATTCGTATTGATTTCATAAACCTTAAACTGCATATGATGTAGTACCTTCATAAAAACATTCACCTTACATTGTTTGTTTTTATGAGGGAACATTTACCAAGACTTGAATTTGCAAGAAATATTAAAACCTTAAATTTCCAAAATCCTAAAATCGTTTACTTGCACTTTCCTTCGCCAGAAATTGGGTGCCTTACGAAATGTGGACCGATTATGCAATTTAGAAAGGTATATCACTCATGATGGCATTTTTTTCAAAAGGGGGAAGTGGAGTTGTAAGCATAGAGTCTACATATGTTCATCTTTGAGAGTCTGCCAAACCCAGTTGGAAACAAATAGCATCATCTGTGAAGCGCTTGTAAAACAATAGGTAGTCAACACGTATAGAATAAAGACCTCCAATTCAAGATAGCAAAGAAAAAGATTGATATAGACAACCAAAAAAAAAATTACTGCCCATATTTGTGCCTCTAGTTTGCCTATAAAATTTGCCATCAAACTCGAGGCATGCTAGATAAAAACCAGATTAGGAAACTTGATAATAAAATCAATTTTTTGATAATTGAATTTTTCGTCGAGTAAAGTGAAGTAAAGCATTCGGCCAAAACACAGTCGGGATATTGGGCTATAGGCTCTCCACATCAAAAGTGAATAAGAGCATGTCAGCGGGAGGAACAAGACCATGCAAGCCCTTGATCAGAGAAATAGAGCCAATTAAATGGTTCTTCTGTTTCGATAACAAAGGAATCAGAATGTAATGAATCCACTTACAACCTTTCTCCATTCTGAATTACCCGCAATAAGAACATATGGAGCGGCAAGTAAAAGAAAATGACATTCTCCCTTCTATGTAGCAATTATGCAAGAATTTTTCAATCAAATGTTGCTTTACAATCAATGTAAAAAATGATTTCTATTGTTTAAAAAAATCTTTCTAATAACGAAGGTCTTATGCATGCAGTTAGTTTAGATTGAATTCTATACGAAAATGAGTGTTTTCAGATCGAATCCTTGGACTGCACAGGCCGCTGTCATCATCAACTGAAAATGAAAAGTGGGGATTGCTGTTCAACTACAGATATAAATATGCCGCTGCCAATGTTATAACTGTAATAACTCCATAAACTGAAAAAGCAACCACAAGAAATGAAGAATTGGGATTTGCAACCAATATTCTGCTTCGTAATTCACCCAGAGGATTTTCCTTTTCCAGAACGTTGGGGTGAGCTGTTGCCAAGCCAGTCAGAAGCAGCGCAGCCAAAATAACACTCTCAGTTGGCATGATTAAAAAGACGACAGGCAGACCTGCGCGATTTGAATGGGTGACTGATAACTGATATGGTTAACCATTATTATAATAGTAGATAGAGATGAGCTCGTGCCGTCAATCAAACGAGGCGGCTGCACGGTTTCAACTGTACGGTTAAGAATTGAAGAGTAGAGCTTTTAATGCTAACAGTTGCCCCGAAGGTGCAAGGGAACCCTGAGGGTGGGTTTGTTTTGTTTTTTTCCTATTATCATTTATGGTAATGTGCACATTTAACATACTTTAAGATTAAGTAAGCAGAATAAAACTCAAATGTAGATTGATTAAAGATGTTTTATTTTAATAAAGGCTGGAATTTGCGTTAATTTTCTCAAAAGAATATATTATCATTGAAAATATATTCATAAAATAGAAAATTCAGCATCTACAATTTTATATATGCTATTGAAATGGTAAACATTTTCACAATGTTTACTCTTCATATCTAAAAAAGGATTGCAAGGCTCTCTTCTTGTATAGAATAAAAAATTAATTCGTAAGTCTTTTTTAATGATATATAACAGTTGTTGTCACTATTACTATTGTTGTACAAATTTTACAAAATGTTATAAAATATTAACACTGAATTTATTCTTTTAACAAAGGTGTAGATAGCAAAGCTTTAATGGAGTGGAGGAGTCATGTGGGGGCTACAATGATAATATTGCAATTGAATTCATTTGGGGCCCAATGGGTAAAGGTAATCAATTTCACAAGGAGCATCAAGAATCACCGCATTCTCAGTAGTAAGATGTCAAGACCCAAACAAAGGCTACACAGCGGTTTATGACATGACATTTGGGCATTAACCTTTTTTCTATGGGTCGATTATGATTCTCAATGCAAAGATGTATGGCTCACTTTCTTTTTTCTAATAGTGGGTATCTTACCTTAAAATTGGAGAGTTCATTAGATACCATACATCTCCATCCATCCGCCTATATATTTGTCTGGGATCTATCCATCCATCTATATATTATGCATTTAGTAAAGTATTACATGGCGATTCAGATTCTGATCGGGCTGCCCCTACAATGAATTTACACTAACTTATTTTGGCATCTAGATACATTCTTACAGAACATGAAAGAAATCAAACGTTTCAAGATTAGCTAGACAATGATGGTGGAAAATAATGGCAAATTAGCAGTCATAAATTTTGAGGGAGAATTAAATGTCAATTTACACTCTCGCTTTTTAAAATCCCTCTTAAACACATATACATATAATATTTTATATATTAAAAACTAATTATTATATAAATTTTATATATTAAATCCTATATATAATATATATAATAATTATATTAAAAATTTAAAAATAAATTATTTTTAATTAAAATTAAAAATGAATATTAATTTTTTGTTACATATTTATAATTATATTGCTTCGGTAATTTACTTAAACTTGAAATTAATGAACAAGAATGAAATATTTCAAAATTTTAATTTTATTCAATAATACTATTATGAATTATTATTTATAGTTTATCATAATCATTATTATAAATTATTATTTATATTTTATCATAATCATAAATATAAAATATAAAATTAATATTTATATTTAATTTTAATTAAAAATAATTTATTTTCAAATGTTTAATATAATTATTATATATTATAACTATTACACTATTGGAGAGTGTTCAACAAACACCATATAAAATTTTATTTTGATATATTGGGTATACACATTGCATTTAATGTAGTGTAGGTGGTGCAAAAACAATTAAGAGGCTTGGCAGGTGTTGATTATTCATAGTTATAATAGATGACACTTACCAAATCTTTTTAATTAAAATGATTGTGTTGAAAATAACTATCAAACTATTGGAGAGTGTTCTACAAACACCACATAAAATTTTATTTTCTATTTTGGGTCAACAATTAGTATACACATTGCATGCAATGGAGTGTAGGTGGTGAAAAAATAATTAAGAGGCTTGGCAGGTGTTGATTATTCATGGTTATAATAGATAACACTTACCAAATCTTTTTAATTAAATTGATTGCCCATATTATATTTTCATGTTTAGGGTCTACATGTTTCCTTGTACTCAGGGATGAATGGTGTATCCCCAAGGATTTGCCCCCTTTGGCTGTAGAGCAAGCACAATTTTCCATGAAGTAACACTTCTCCCTCATGCATATTAGAATCAACCCATTTAGAGAGGTCTTTGTATGGCTCAAGTTACCATATGCCTTCTTAGTGTGGTACTTCATAGACTCTGTGAATCAGATTTACAAATTGCATCTGATCATCCTACAAGCTAAGAGAATAGACTCAAAGATTCACACTCTCCATAAAATGTTTGTCTAGCTAGGCAAAATGGCCTACATACAATAGTTTCTATAAATAGATGCAGTGGAGGATAATATTAAATGCCAATATATTCCTTGAGTCTCTATGTAAAAAAATGTTATAGCTCAAAATTGTATGAAATAAAATGAAAATTTAAAATAAAGTGGGGTTATTTTAAATAATATGTTTAGCTATTCTTTTGATTGTAACCTTAAAAATAAATTTCATTAAAAAAATAAAACAAATTATTGTTAGTACCAAATTGTATGGTCTTTGCAAATTCTCCATCAAATTCATAGTGTTCCTTAAAAATTAGAGATTCAACCTTCTTCTTGAATTCATATTATATTTTATTTATGTAGATTAAATAAATTCATTAAAAATAAGCCTGTAGTGTAGTAATAATTACTAAATTTAAATGAAGAGTGGAATTAAATCCCAAGAAGATAGCAATTTGTCATGAAGTAACACTTCTCCCTTATGCATATCGGAATGAGCCCATCTAGAGAGATCTTTGTATGGCTCAAGTTACTATACACCTTCTCAACATGGTACTTCATAGACTCCATAAATCAGATTTATGACTTGCATCTTATCATCCTATAGGCTAAGAGAATAGACTCGAAGATCCACTCTCCATAAAAAATTTGTCTATCCAAGAAAAAGGGCCTACATACAATAGTTTATTAGCATGTTTCTTTGTACTCATAGCATGTAACTCATAACCTAAATCTTGAGAAATTAATGTAATATGATGATGCATATAAATGGAATTGGCATATTTCATAGTCTTTGACATTGTTAGCTATTCTTAGGCCTAAATATTATTTAAAGTCACTAAAGTCCATTTGAACTAAGAAACTATGGATTGATCTCCATCTGTCATCCATCTATATATCCTTAGCCACCCAAGTTACTTTAGCACCTTTTATTCTAACACAAGTTCAAACAATAATTTAAGACTACATGCGATGTGAAAACTTATATTTTAAATTAGCATAAGGCCTTAATCTAATTTTTAATTGACTAAGCATTATTCCTAAGCTACAAAATTTCCACCAATTTTTATCAACAAGATTTATTCATAAATAACATATACCCAATATTTACATCACACTTAACCAAGAAGCTTTTAGCTTGGATAGTTTCTAAATGGAAGATATAGATACAAGCCCAATGACAATATAATTTTTATTGTTTGCCTACTATTAACTATTGAACTGACCTTTCATTGTGAATTTATAATTAAACTCTAGTTAAACTAGTTTAAAATACAAAAGTAGGGACTAACACTATGAGGCCCTTATTAGTTATAAATGTTTCTTTAAGAAAACATAATTAAGACTTTGGGTTTCCACTTCTAAATTATGTCTATAAATAGATCAATATATATATATATATATATATATATATATATATGCTTCTAAATTATTTTAAAGAAAATAATCTAGTTCATATCATTATTCTTCTGTATTTTGGTGGTTTCCCCCTCACAATGGCTAATATTTTCGATTCAATCATATTAGTTCATTTATCATTGGTATATGGATATATTTTTAAAGATGGATGTTATTTTTATTTTATGTTTGACTTTGGTTATAATTATATATGATAGATTTTATAAATCTATAAACTACTACATTTGATGTAATTCATATTTGATTTTGTTTCAAAATTTCATTGTTGAGAGTCATTTTTCATTTTTCTTTCAAAATTTGATGTAAATCTGATCAAATTTCAACCCAAGCTCAACCTAGGTTGACCAATATTCCACCCAAATCTTAATAAAAATACAACCCAAAACTAACCCAAAATTGACCCAATAAGAAACCAAAGATGATGAAAATAATGTTTATTTCATATTGCACTATACCATGAAAAAAAATATTGAGAAGGAAAAAGATGGTGATGTTATATTGAAATAAAACATCACCAACAATTAACAAGCCAAAATATAATGAATTTGAGATAAATATTCTAGTTGTGCTCAATCCATGCAAATTATTAAAAAAAAGGTGCACATAATAACATTTATAACCCACATGATTCATGAAAGTGAATTGGAGGTGTTTTTTTTTTTTTTTTTTTTTTTTTTTGCATTTATTCAACTGAAATCAATATTAAATGGAAAAATGAGGGATAAGGATTTTGGAGGTACATGTTTCATGCAAATATAGGGAGATTGAGTGCATGTTAAGATCAAGTACAGTATTTTTAGTCATTTTCAGCCTTTAAAAATGATAAAAATAATTTTTATTGGTATAATTAAATGGGAAAAATCATTTTTTTATCAATTTGTTTACAATAATAAAGGATTGTCTACAATATATAATAAAAGCATTCATTCAATTATGTTGTGTAAGTTTTATGGTGTTAATGATTAATGTAGAGATATATGCATGGAGGAGTGTGTGACATTCCATAAAGATCATCAATCTCAAAATGTTAGTGTTAAATATCTCAAACTTAAAAATTATTTACTTTTTTAGAAAATCATTATATTTAGTTGAGGTACCAAATATATAGGCATATGTTTTTGAAGCATTCTTGATTCCCATATCTTTTTGGAAAACAAGGACAAAAATAGTTATGTATGGCATATCCATCAATAAACCATAATTAAATAATATTTTGAGCTTGAAACCACGTAAACAATTTGACAAATCAATTCCCAAAAAGATAATGTGTTATTATTATTATTATTATTATTATTATTATTATTATTATTATTATTATTATTATTATTATTATTATTATTATTATTATTATTATTATTATCATCATCATCATCATCATCATCATCATCATCATCATCATCATCATCATCATCATCATCATCATCATCATCATCATCATCATCATCATCATCATCATCATCATCATCATCATCATCATCATCATCATCATCATCATCAATGCATGGCAAAGGTGATCTGAATTTCAAAACAAAAAATCAACCCAATGTAATTAGGAAGAAATGTTTAGTTCCATCAAATTTTAAGTATTACTTTATTTCCCAAAGTTGATTCAAAATTATTGAAATTGATATGTGAAAATGTTCCAAAATTATCGATTTTTAATACAAATTTGGGTTTTAGACAACAAAAACTAAACAAGTGTAGTGATGAGAGACAAAATAGAGGATAAAAAACCTTGTTTAGTAAGAATGGTGTTATTCATGTCATCTATATAATTGATAATAATTTGAATTTTAAAAATTACCTTATTATAAAATTTTGTTAACATAATCAAATGTTTATATTTTATAATAGATATAAATCTAATTGAAACTTTCTATGGATAACTATAATAATTATTTTCATGGTATTCTAAAAATGGATGCAGTGGAGGATAATATTAAATGCTAATATATTCCTTGAGCCTCTATGTAAAATTTTCTTATAGTTCAAAATTGTATGAAATAAAAATGAAAATTTAAAATAAAGTGAAGCTATTTTAAATAAGATGTTTAGTTATTCCTTTGATTATAATCTTTAAAAAAACATCATTTAATTAATAAAATAAATTATTGTTACCACCAAATTGTATGGTCTTTACAAATTCTCCATCAAATTCATAGTGTTCCTTAAAAATTAGAGATTCAACCTTCTTATTGACTTCATCTTATATTTTATTTATGCTAAATTAAATAAATTCATTGAAAATGAACTTGTAGTGTAGTGAGAATTACTAAAGTTAAATGAAGAGTGGAATTTCATAATGGTACCAAGAGTAGTTTTGAGGAAAGATTGAAGCAGTTTTTCAACAAAGCCATCTCAATATATGTAATCAAGTGTTAAAATCAATAGTAGAATATGCACCATGTGGAAATGAGAAATTTATGCGAAAATATTAATACTTGTTAAACATTAAAGGGAAATAAAAATCTAAATAGGGAAGAATTGTGTCCCTCATATTTTATTTTCATAAGTATATTAATTATATGGAGTAATAGAATTGTTATACATATATAACTTTACTAGTTATAAATATTTATTTAACAAAACATAATTAAGACTTAGAGTTTTCCCCTATAAAATTAGTTTTATAAATATATCAATATGTATTCTCTTCTAAATTATTATAAGAAAAAATAACCTAGTTTATAACATTATTCCTCTACATTTTTGTGGTTCCCCCTCAAAGTGGCTAATATTTTTTATTCAATAATATTACTTCATTTACCATTGGTACATGAATATCTTTCAATTGGATCCTATTTTTATTCTGTGTTTACTTTTTGGTTATGATTACATATTATAGAGTTCATATATGTAGAAACTACTTTGTTTTATGTAATGTCTGATTTCCATTCAAAATTTCATCATCAAAATTTATTTTTCATGTTTATTTCAAAATTTGATGCAATTAAAATCGAATTTCAAACCAAGATCAACCTAGAATACACCAATATTCCACCTAAATATTGATGAAAATGAAACCCAAACTAACCCAAAGCTGACTTAAATAAAAAACCAAAGACAATCAAAATAATGTTTATTTCATATTGCACTAGACCATGAAAACATATATTGAGATGGAAAAAGATGGTGATGTTTTATAGAAACAAAACATCACTAACCAATGACAATACAAAATCCAATGGATCTGAGCTAAATATTCAAGTTTTACTCAATCCATGCCAAATAACCCATATGATACACGAAAATGAATTGGAGGGATTTTTTTATTTATTTTTTTCCAAAATTTCTTCACGTGAAATCAATATAAAATGGGAAAGCAAAGGATTGGGAGTTTGGAGGCACATGTTGCATGGTAAAAAAGGGATATTGAGTGAATTTAAGATCACATAGAAAATGTATTAGTCATTTTCAATAACAAAAAATGAATAAAACAAATATTATTCGTTTGATTAAGTAGATGGAATCAATTTTTTTGAAATTTGTTTGTAATAAAAAAGGATTACATATACTATATAAAAACATTATTCATTCAATTATATTGTGTAAGTTTGATGGTGTTTATAGTTAATACAGAGGTATCTATATGGAGGAATGTGTGCCATTCTATAAGGATCCTCAATCTCAAAACATTAGTGTTATATATCTTAAAATTAAAATTTTATTTATTTTTATATACAATGGTGAATATTTATTTAAGGTACCAAATAAATAGGCATATGTTTATGAAACATTTCCAATCCCCACAGCCAAGCCCTAAAATATTTATGTGTGGCATGTCCTTCAACCAATCATAAATAAGTATTATTTTGATCTTGAAAATGTGTAAAGGATTTGACAAATTAAATCCTAAGAATATAATTTGTTGTAATTTTTTATTTTTTTTGTTCTCAATGCATGGCAAAGGTTACTCGAATTTCAAAATAAAAAGTCAACTCAATGTAGATAAGATTAAAGGTTTAGTTGCATCAAAATTTTAGTAAGATTTTATTTCCCAAAGTTGATGTAAAATTCTTGAAATTGAGATGTAGTTTTTATTGGTATGTTGTTTGAAATAAGAAAGGATTGTCTACAATATCTAACAAAATCATTCATTAATTTTGTGTATGTTTTATGGTGTCGATAGTTAGTGTAGATATATCTAGATGTAAAAGTGTATGACATTCCATAAGGATCATCAATCTCAAAATATTAATGTTATATAACTCAAACTTAACAATTTTTTTTTTTTTAGGTAATTATGGATATTTATTTGACGTACCAAAGATATAGACATATATGTGTCAAACATTTCCAATTCCTACATTGTTTTAGAAAATACAACCTTAAATAGTTGTATGTGGCACATCCTTCATCCAACTATATCTAAATATTATTTTGATCTTGAAAACATGTAAGGGATTTGACAAATTAAATCTCAAGGAGATAACATCTTGTAATTTTTTAATTATTATTATGATTAATTTAAAGTAGTCAATGCATGGCAAAGGTGACCTAAATTTCAAAACAAAAAGTCAACACAATGTAGATAGGAAGAAAGGTTTAATAAAATCAAATTTTAAGTAAGATTTTATTTCCTAAAGTTGATGCAAAATTATTAGAAATTGAGATGTGAGTTTTTTTCAAAATTATCGACTTTCAATATAAATTTAGGGTTTTAGGCAACAAAAACTAGACATGTGTAGTGATGAGAGACAAAATAGAGTATGTGAAATGGGAAACCCTTGTTTAACTAGAATGGTGGTATTCATGTCATTTAGATATAATTGATAATAATTTAAACTTTAAAAATGGCTTTGTTATATAATTTCATTAAAATCATAACCAATGTTTTAGATCTTATATTAAATCATGAAGTCCTTTATTAGAAAGTGTTTGTAGTTTTAAATTGCCTTGGTTTCTCATTGTCATTCCTTATTGGTTGTTATTTTTATTTGAGTGAGTTTCTTTTTTATAGATTGAAGAGTGGGCCATGAACATCAACCAATCACTTTATTATTGCAACCATATTTTTTTTATTAATATTATTTATTAATATTAATATTATTGATGTGTTCTAATAGTAAAAGTGTTTGCATAAAATACATTTTAATTTTTTTAAAAAAATAATGAAATCGATGCTTATGACTTATCATTTCTTCAATTACAAATTTTTTTAATTACTTCTTTAAAATTTATTTTAAGCATATTATCAAGATGTTTGATTATCCTAATTGTAAATAGGGTTTCCCAGTTAAAATATTATTTTTTGGATGACAGCATGAATAAAAAATTGATTCCCAAAAATGAAATCACCCCTAGAATTAATGGTTCTTATAAGATTCACAAGGAAGGGATTCCATTAAAACCAATTATAGACCCCTCAAAGTTTCCCACTAAATTTTAGTATCCATGAAAAATTAGTTAAAATATTTTGTGGAGAACACATATTATTGTATACGTTATTCAAACTCATTTGTAATTTTTTCAATGATAAAAGAGAAGGTGTTAATGAAACAATGGTTAGCTTTGATGTGGCATCCTTATTCACCAAGGTGTCGATGAATGATGTTAGTGATATGGTTAGATCTTGCACAAATGATAATATATTTAGATTGGTTGCTTTTCTTCTTAGATCCACAATTTTATTCTTTAGGGAGGCCATGTATGTGCAAATAAAAGGCATTGGCAAGGGTTTCTCCATTATATGTGGTGGTTTGTAACCTCTTTATAAATAATTTTGAGGAGAGAGTAATAAATTCATTTTTAATAAAGATAAACTAGTGGAAGTGATATGTAGATGAAATTAATCTATGCTAATGACATGCTAGAGAAGAAAGTGAATAACTCCATTCACATATCAACAACTTAGTTGAAAGCATAAAATTCAATAAGTATATTGAAGTATGTTACATCTTTCGCTTCTCATATGTACTTTTCACATGAAAGGTGAATGAATCCCTTGCATGAATTTTTTATAAGAAAGGGATGCACACATATTTATATTTACATGCTTCTTTGCATCATCATTTTGCATAAAAGGGAAGTGTTCTCAAGGATATTACCATAAGGGTTTTCAATATTTGTGATGTTTAGTGTTTAGATAAAGAGATGACACTTAAAGTTAATTTTTTTAAAGAATGGTTACAAAGGAAAAAAAAATTCTAAGTCTTTCAAGCCAAAAAGAGAGTGTCAAGGGAATAGATAAAAGAATATATGCTTTAGTTGATGGTCATTTTTAGGTTCCTTCCTTACATTGAAGTAATATCGAACAAGATATCTAAAATCCTAAGTTGACATAACATCGATATAATTTTTATTCCAAATAATAAGTTAAAAAATATATGAAAATTGATAGAAGATAATTTAGAATGAAATCTGAAAAGTTGTATAGAAATGACTTTTTTAATATGAACTATTAATACTTTTATAATACTAATTGAAATTTAATAAATTGACATCTTATACCTTATTAAAGTTATTCATTAGCCAGAGGTTTATATGGTGGGGGAATCCCTTAGATTCATCTCACATGAGATAAAAAAATATTTTGTTCTTTACCATTTTAAGACCGACACGCTTTGCAGTTTTGCCTAGCAAATTAGACAATGGTTTCCTATTTATTTTGTTATGTAATTGGATGAGAAAGAATTTTTTACTTCCAAACGCTACCTTTCCCTACTATTTTTTTCAAATTCACTAGATAAATAAATAACACACAATGTTTCGAAACCCAAAACATAAAAACAATAAACAATATATTATATATCGAGCTCACTTTTTAACCATTTTCATGGCAGGGTTTGTGCACTATTTTACTAAAGATAATAATATTACAACACAAATTAATGTTTAGGGTCTAGTCACTAACATAAGCTAAGCTTTGAAATATTAATATATATTATAATATTTAAAATACCATAATAATTCAAAACTGAACTCTTCACAAATTTTAATGTAGAGCACAAAACATTGGCCAAACACCTGCATTCACACCAAAAAATAATATTAAAATTAAATACATCAATTTAAAATTGATGTTAAGTATAAAAGCTCTAGAAGTAGTATAAGTTTGTTTTGGGTGATAAGTGTGCAATTAGTAGCTGATCTAGTATATATTAAATATCAAAGTTTCTATAGAAATGTGTACAAAAAATGTTCAAACTTATGCATCTACATCTATAACTGGCAAGACAATGCAAACATTAATTTTTTTCATCAATTGAAAAACAAACACAACCCATAAAAGCTAAAGCACAGTCCAAGAGAGATTTCATGTCTCAAATAGTAAATAGTATAAATTTGAAATGAATATATGTATCATAGACATGTTAGGACCATTACTAACATGATGTATTATTTTATTAGTTGTGTCCAATCTTTCACACTCACCCGCCCTCAGCTTGGCATCATATCTATGCTCATCTCCTCTATTATAAATTAGTATCCAGAGCTTTTTTGCCACTCATTATCTCCAATAATGATGTAATTATGATATATCATTTCTTGAACACTGAAATATAGATAACATAATCCCTTAGAATGTAAAAGCATCTCAAAACCACTAGATTTTGATCCATGATGTTATTGATGATCTCCACCTTGTTTAAGAAATCTACATCTTCATCAGCAGAGTGGTTATTGATTTGATGTTATCAGAGTGAAACATTTGGAATTTGTAATGGTTTTACGTTTTAAGTCGTGTAGACGAGTGTCATAGCCATCTTGGTTGGGGGATTACTAAATAAATGTTATTTAAGAATATTTATTTTCTTATTATTTTAATGTAAGAGAAAATATTCTTTATTTTATAATTATTAAAATGAAATTTAAATTATTATTTTTTAATTTTTAAATTATTATATATGTGTATGTTCTCACAGAGCGTTTATTTATTATTAAGCATTTTTTTATATTTACTAATGTGTTATTATTAATCAAAAAGGTCTTGTTCTCTAATGTTTTTTTTAGCAGTTAGAGAGGGGTTCCATGTTGGGCCCTATAGTTTCTATAATTTTAGATATTGTGGTCTCATATATTATAAAAATTAAATAAAACTCCTTATAAAATATTTACACCTTAAAATAAAGAACAACTACTCTTTAGGAAGAAGTTTTAGAGGGGTGGGAAGCAGTAAAGAGCTAAAAAAATGGAATTTTTTTCTTTTTTAAATATTTTTTTAAAATACGATATTCCTAATTTTTCTAAACATATATTGCATGAATTTTAAAAAAAAACATGAAACTATTCATTGAGGAAAACTCTCCTATAATTTTTCCACAACACCCCTTTAAAACAATTAATTATCCCCTAACATGGGACCATGCTCTTATAAGTCAAAGAAGCCCATACAACCTAGATACTGCCAATATGTGCATGCCACTATTCCTTTTCAATTGTAGTTTCATGTGGTTGCAGCAGTGTGGTTTGTTTGTTACGAAAACAAACATGTTTAAATTAACGTGTTAATGCCATATCATGATCATTAATATAATTCGATCAGATTGACATGAAAAAAATCATCATTTAATGGAGGAGGAGGAATCAATAAAATCTAAATAATCCAAATTCATATTTGTTACACATCCTTCGTAATACAATTTTACACCAATTCTGAATAAATCTTTCTTCTTTTGACAGACCGTACGAATATTCCCCACTTTGTTGAGGATAATAGTACAAAGGGAGATGGGCATACTAGTTACTGTTTCTATCATTGCATTAATGACTACCTCTAAGTTTCCCCACTTTGTTGAGGATACCTGCCCAGATGCAAGGTAAATATCATTTTTGGCTTGCATTTCTTTACAGTGTTTTCAGGTTATTAAAATGGAAGGCATTTAATTATTTGGTATGATCAAAATAAATAAGTTACTATTTCTTCTTCTTTTGGAGCTATATAAATATAATTTTTGATTAATTATTACTTTTTTATTATATTTATAATTATTTGATAATGTATATATAAATTGTGAATAAAAACTATTTATATATAACTCAAGTTTCATATACAAATTCCCACTCTAATACATAATGTCTCATAATTTTATCCCAAAAAATTAATAAAAACTAACCCTTACAAATATTAAATGTTTCAATAATTACTCTACAAAAAATAATTGTACTTTTCTTAAAATATGTGGTCATGTTTTAACATATTAATGATAAATTAAAAGAAAATGGCTCAATTTCAAATCTTCATCTTAATTATGTAGATTTTTTATAATCTCCATTTCTTTGGCTACATAACATTTGAAAAATGATCCCTTAAAACAATAAATTTTGTCTTATCAACATGAATATAATGTTTAGTTGATGACAAGTGCTCATACTCTCACATCAATAAATTTACATGTCTCTTCCATATATGACTTTGACTCTTATATCAATAGACTTGCATGTCTTCCCAACATATGAAGTCTCAAAAAAATAATTGATTTTATAAACACCACTCTTCTACTTTAATTGATGTTAAAACCTTCTTATATATATATATATATATATATATATATATATATATATATATATATATATATATATATATATATATATATATATATATAATTAGAAGGTTTTAACATCAATTAAAGTAGAAGAGTGGTGTTTATAAAATCAATTATTTTTTTGAATATATATATATATATATATATATATATATATTCAAATAATTTTATTGTGAAGGTCTACTTTTCTAAAATATAATTAAAAAAATCAATATTTTTAAGATCTTGATCCGAGTAACAATTCAAGGGACAATTTAGGAGATGGGTCTACCCCAATTGATGACAGAACTTTCGGGAGTCATAACTTTTACACCGTAGCTTCAATTGACTCAATATTTGAACCATTGGAAAGATAAGAATGAGGAGAATGTGGTGACATAGAATGGAGCTTCACTTGATAAATTTTGAACCTCAAAAACCCAATAAAAGTGCCCCAAATTTCAATTTTAGTAGTGCAGTTTAAAAATAGTAAGTTTCTAAAAATAGTATTTTCTGGAATTTTGTATTGTTGTAAATAATGGAAGCCAAACCAAATCATCTCCCTATATATTGGTGACCTTCCACATCCTCCCCCTAGCTTAAAAACATGTATAAATGAAGATGTAATTTGGAATGGAAATCATACATCTCTTCTCAAAGAGAAGCATATGTTTGGGTCTGCAAATTTTATCAATAAAATATCTCTTCTCAGAAATAACATTATTTGAATTGTCTTGTTCTAGTTTCTTGATTTATCTTTCAACCAAAGTTTTGAGTTTTGGATCAGATCTCTAATTCCTTTTCATTTTGGGGTAGTGGTGATGAGAGCACTCTTTAAATCAAGGTGGTTTAAATATAATGGTAAATCTTCGATAAAATTTTAACTCATATTACAATTAAAATGTTTTTAAAAATTAAGTATATGAATAATTCATCCATTTAGTAAATTATTTTATATGTTATCAAATATATTTTATTCTTCTCCAAAAACAAATTCCTAATCTATTATAAATTTATCTATAATTTATTATGGCTTTATTTTCTTTTTATTTTTTCTTCTTAAAATAAATTTATATATTTTTATTAAATTTATAAGTGTTTCATGTATTGACATTTAATTATTTTAGAGCTGATATTATAAAAAAAATCTATACCCACTTGTAATTTATTTATTTAGTTGGGTCATAATTATTTAATGATAATGAGAGTGAATTATAATTTTGTATTTACAATAAAGTATATGGTGAGTGAATTATATTTATTATTGTAGTAATTTGATTTACTTAAAAATAAAATAATTTAATTAATATATGATGACTGAATTATATTTATTTTTGTATCAATTTGATTTACTAATTACACTTGTTATAGTGATATTAAAAATAAAACAATAAATATAATAATTTATATTTATAAATAATTAGATAATCATAAATAATGTACAGATAATATAGATAATATATAAATTTTACTCTATTATATTTATAGACAATTAGATAAACATAAATAATTTATAGATTTTATCAATCACATTTATAAATAATCATAATTAATTTATAGATAATAGAAAAAAATTACTACATTATATTTACAAATAATCATAACTAATTGATAAATAGTATATAAAATTTATCACATTATATTTATAAATAATCATATCATAACAATAAATTGTAAAAATAAATTATCATAAAATAATTATCACATCATAAAAAATATATCACATAATAATAAATAAATATATAATATATAAATAAGAATAATTAATACACACACACACACACATATAGAGAGAGAGAGAGAGCCATATTATACTTATAAATAATCATAACAATAAAATTATAATTTATAAGTAATATATATTTTTTATCACATCATATTTATAAATAATTATAACTATATATATATAACCACATCATATTTTTGTATGTATATATATGTATGTGTATGTATATATGTGTATTATGATGTGATAATATTTTTTATGATAATTTAATTCTATAACTATATATAATATGATTATGTATATGTTTATATACATATATGTGTATATATATGCATATATATGTATATACATATATGTGTATATATTCATATATATGTGTATACCTATTATGTATACACAGACACATATATGTATATACATATATGTGTACATATATACATAAATATATCTATATGTATACATAGATATATTTATATGTATATACATATATATGTATGTGCACACACACACACACGTGTGTGTGTGTGTGTGTGTGTGTGTGTGTGTGTACATATATAATCACATTATATTTATAAATAATTATAACATATACATATATAATCACATGATAGGTAATACACAAAGATATTATCACATTATATTTATAAATTAACATATCATAATAATGAATTATAAAAACAAATCATCATAACAAATATAGACAATATACAAATAATCATAATTAGTTTATACCTAGTTATATATTTTACCACATCATATTTATAAATAATCATAACAATAAAAAATTAAAAATAATTTGTTATAAAAAATATCAATACATGATAATAAATAAATAACATTATATTTATAAATAATCATAATAATAAAATTGTAGAAATAAATTATCATTAAAAATATTATTATATCATGAATAATTAATTTATACATAATATATAAATTTTACAACATTTATCATAATAAATAAATATTGTGTTGGTCTCTATTTTTCATTTTAAAATTGCATTAAGTATTTATATTAAGTATTTTTTATGATATTTACTTTTACTTTACATCGTGATAAGTGTTATTAGCATACATTGATAGCTATCAATATATTTTACATAGATCTAACTAAAATATGTATGTTAGTTTAATTTTTTTTTTCTAGTATTATTTTTTAAAATAATTTTATGATTTTAATAAATTAAAAATTTAATTATAAAAATAATAAAAATTTAAAAATAATATTAAATTAAAAAATAATTATTTATAAAAATTATATATAAACTTTAGAAATTCCCAAAGAAAACATAATTTATCTCAAAATTTTACTTATGAAAATTCTTAGTTTAAATCCATCTTAGATAGCTTATTTAAAAATAAGTTATTCCTTTTACTAAGGATATACATTTTAATATATTTTATAATTATTTTTGGAATTTAATTTCTTTTTAATCATTCAAAATTATTAATTAGTAATTTTAATTTATGGTAATCTAAAAATTTAATATTTCATATTATTTATGTTACAATAGAAGTGGCAATCATAGTAATATTATGGTTGATTGGTTGTAAGATGAACTTTTACATATTTGACCTTTTTTCTACTTTTTTTTAAGAATTATTTTTACTATTCTACAATAAATTTATTTATTCAAAAAAAAACTTACATTGATTAAAGAGTTTTTCTCATGATAATATATAAACCTAATAAATCATTATCCTTATGTCAATGAAGTGATGTCACAAAAAAATGACTCTTTTAATATAATGATAGATTGATTTCATTTATTCATAAAAAGTGGAATAGTAAAATGAAAAATCAATATCGTATTTAAACTAGCCCTATGTGATCATTATGTTTAGGATAAGAACATCTATAAAAAGTTAATTGGACTAGATTCCAACCCATTTAGTGCTAAGATATCTTTGAAATGCTATTATATCATAAGTTGTATGAGTGAAAATTTCTCACAAATAAAATTTTATGAGTTTAAATTATGTTATTTTTACTTGACAAATCTTTAGTTTTATTATTTACGAAGATTTAATTTCTTTAAAAATAAAATAGTTTCAACTTTAATTATTTGATAAGTTAATTTCTAGATCTATCATATTGAGTAAAACAATTTTTGACAATTCAAATATAATATATATACTCTTTTTCATATAAAAAAAGATTCCATATATACATATATATATATATATATATATATATATATAATAGATTTTTCAATAAAAAATAAAGGAGAAACACAATATTAGTCGGCCTTCCATTGAAAACAAAACAAGACTATTGAAAAGGCAAATAAAAATTAATCAAAGTATACAACACTAGGATCTCTCTCTCTCTCTCTCTCTCTCTCTCTCTCTATATATATATATATATATATATATATATATATATATATATATATATATATATATATATATATATATCAATAATACATTTTTCAATGAAAAATAAAGGAGAAACACAATACTAGTCGGCTTTCCATTCAAAACAAAACAAAACTGTTGAAAAGGCAAATAAAAATTAATCAAAGTATACAACACTAGGAAATATATATATATATATATATATATATATATATATATATATATATATATAATACATTTTTCAATGAAAAATATAGGAGAAACACAATACTAGTTGGCCTTCCATTGAAAACAAAAAAAGACTATTGAAAGGGCAAATAAAAATTAATCAAAGTATACAACACTAGGAACTCTCCCACATCACTCTTGAATGAGCCATTTTCACTCGTGTAGTCGACATAAGTCATAATATGTAGTGTATCTTTGTACTTTTTAAAAGAATTCTGAGTCAAATGATTGCCTTATATGTTAATACATTGTACAAAATCTTACATATGATATTGCTTAAGAGATAAATAAACACGGTCCCTGAACTCTAGTATTTCATTTTTCCTTATGAATTTAGGGGTGTGAGGTAATTTGATTGATAATCTTTCTACATGTATATCTTTACACATGCTTATGTTGAACCTCTTCTATACATTCTAGAATGATTGCCTAAAGTGTGCGTAAACACATGATTCTTCATCTTTGTGGGCTAAGACATTTGTTGCGAGGTTATCCTTATTTTTTAAATGTAATTTTACTATTATTAAATATCTCTTTTTATTAAGTATAGATAAAATGTATTGTTGATCCTTAAAAAAAATTAGGTAGAATGAAGTCACACTCAAGAGAAGATATCACACCGGTTTCATTGATTCAAAAAAGAATCCAAAAACAATTTTAAAAATTATATTTCTAATCATTTTAATTAAAATAAAATTAATTAAACTTATTTATATAATATTTTTTCATAAAAACTTTGCATTAAAAAAAATTATAATATTAAAAATAATTTAAAACCTTTTTAGGTATCAAAAAATTATCACAAAAAACTATTAAGCAACATGAGAAATTAGAGTATATAGAGGTAGTGGAGGATCATTTGATTTGTTACCCTAACCACTACTACAATAAGGATCTCACATAATAGGTATCAACTTCCACTTATCATTGTTTGTTAATCTTTCTTTTTTTATTCTTGTTCACCCTGTTTGATTGGGGAGATAACAAAAACTAGCCAAAGATACTTTCCCAAAAACAATACATGTAACAATATTGTACATATTTGTTATTAATCCAAGGTGTCTAGCTTAAGTGTCTAGTATTTTATCTTATTTAATAATCTTTACATTCCCGTAAGAATAGGAAGAGTCATTGGGAATGTGAAATGAATAGTTTTTCTTGATCTATTAAATGTAATATTTATTCTTATTTTGATTTGAATCATGAAATAGAATTTCATATGCATTCTGAGTAAGATTATCCATCTTGTCATTGGTATCAGAGCTTAAAAAAAATAGTTTTATTCTTCTTATCCATATTTATAACTATACGGCCAAGTATTTTTTCATTCTTAGAGATTTTGGTAGACTTGTCCTGCATATTTCAGACTTGCATGAAGACCTGCACTAGTATTTTGAAAACAAAAAGGTGTTTTTTATTTTCCTATTGCATAGCATCTAATGAGCTACATATTGCTAGTTTCCAATGGCATTTCAGTTATTTTTAAGGAATCCATAGACCTAATTTTGTAACTTCTGATAGTCACCTTCACCTTAGAACTGCACATCTATTTCTAGCTGAGTGGCATTTTAGTTTACAAAGAGATGTCATTGAAAGACTTGATTGTGAAAATATAAGACTACATTATTCTTCCCCTGCTCTACACATTTCTCCACCACATTTCACTGAGTTAGAGTTCACTTTTATGTTGCATTGGCAATGGACCCAGTGTAAATTGTGTGAGCCTCTATAGACAATGTTTATCTCATACCTACGTTAACATTTGCAAGGTAGTTCACATGACATTGTTTTAGCACATATTATCTATTTTGAACCTTTTTGGGATGAATTTTGCATTGAAGTTTTTAAAAAAATTGCCATGTGAAAGTTTAAATCTTCAAATATTTCTAGAGGAGGATGTATCTTTTCATATTCCAATATTGGAGTCTTGATTTGGAGGAGATTAGGTGACTTTTTATGATTTTCTATTGAATGACATTTTTCCAATTTTGAAAATATTTAAATTTAAAAAGCATTTAAAATTTGAGTAATTTTTCATTGAAATTTCCTTAAGCAAGTTACTCTTATTAAATTTGGCAAACAATAAGCAAATTTTATAAATTCAAGGAGAAATAAGGAGAGATACTCTTTTACCTATTCGTGTATGTCAAAAAATGTAAATTTAAAAAATTTAAAAATGAGTATATTGCTGTATAAAGTTTTATTTTTTAATCTAGTGTTAATGACAAAGTGAATCCTTTTCAGTACCTTTATGTATATATAAAGGGGGACCATTTTAGAGTGATAAGGAACCAATTGGGGTTAAAAAAACTCAAAACCTCCAAAAACTTAAACAAATACTCAAAACCATGCATTCCATCAAATCTATTGTTGGCACTAGCTTGACTAACAAATATAGTTATCTAAAATGGTCTCAACAAGTGGAGAACACACTCATCTTAAACAATCTATGATTCAATATTTATGATGGGGAAAAACAACTAGCTGAACCAATAGGGGATGCAAAGGATACTCAAACATGGAAGTATAAAAACCAAAAGGCATTGGCCTTGATGAGGCTATTAGTGGATGGAGATGTGTTTCATAATATATATGGGTGTAATACACCATAGGAAGCATTTCACAAACTGAATGACCTATATGACTCCCATTCAAAGTTAGAATTCATTTAGTTATAGTTGAAACTGTTCAACCTAAAGTTGAAATATGGTGATGTGATGAGATTGACTTTAGAGATACGAGCTATCAAACATGATGTTGAATAAATAGGTGTCAAAATCAACATATACATGACCACATTCATAAAATCACTAATTCTCAACTATTCAACCTATTTTTAGTCTCTAAAAGCAAGAAATCAGTGGAATAATCTCACATTTGACTAGTTGGTTGAAAATATGGCAGAAAGAGAAAAGGCCTTTGGAATGAAAACCAGAACCATAAAAGTTGAAAGCATGTGCTATTTCAAAACAAAGTCTTCCAAATCATCAAACAAGGCCATGTCTTCAAAAAATGAAGGAAATAATAATTACAAGAATAAGTACAAAGGAAAAGGTGCCAAAAATGAAAATCATGGTGGTCAAAATCAAAAACATGATAAACAAAACCTCTATTATGAGCTGTGTGATAAAAAAAGGTAGCCATGAGACTCAAAAATGTAAGACTCCATGGGATAAAATTAAATCATACCATAAATATAAAGAGAAAAATTTAAATAAATAATCAAAAGATTCAAACATGGCCTAATTCACCAGTGAATGTGTGTTTTCCAGTACCAATGATGAAGCAAATAATGTCTCGATCAGTTCTTCATAGTTTTATGCTTGGGTTCTTGATACTGGTGTCACTCAACATATGAATTTTTTAAAAGACTTATTTAAGGATTAAAATGAATAAATTTGTGGCTTGTAATACCTCATAGATGGATCAAGTCTGCAACCATAGGTAAAAGGTACAATTTGACTCAAGTGTCCAGGGTTTCCAAACTATAAACTTAAGAATATTCTCTACCTTCCTCAATTGAAAAAATATTGTTATCCCTAGTGCTCATAAGGCAATAAGGCCATTCCATTCTATTGTGTAATGGTGATGTCATAATTAGGAGAAAAAGTAACAATGCAATCATCTTGACTAGATATGAGGAAGGAAAACTACTTAAACTAAAGGGTGAGCCATCAAATTCAAGGAATTATGCTCATATTATAGAATATATAATTTCTCCAAACATATTTTGGCATCTTTGATTTGGGTACACTCACTATAAAAACATTCATGTATTATAAAATAATGGTGTTGTTGGCATGCCTAAATTGCCCGTAAAATTAGATGAGAAGTGTGAGGCCTACATCTTAGCTAAACACATAAGAGAACCATTTCCAAATTCATAGTGGAAAGTAGATAAAAAATTGAAGCATGTTCATTCAGACTTGTGTTATCTTCTAATCTTTTCCATTGGTGGTCATAATTATTTCATGTTATTCATTGATCACTACAGTAGGATGACATGGATATAGTTTCTGAAAAGGAAATCAGAAGCCTTTGATACTTTCAAAAAAAATCCAATAATGATTGAAAATGAATCACAAGCCCACATCAAGACACTCAAGATAAATAATGGTGGTGAATTCACATCAAATAAGTTTGAATCATTTCTTGAGCAAAATGGGATCAAATACCATCTCATAGTTTCTCACACTCCATAACAAAATAGATTAGTTAAAAAGATGAATATAACTATGATGAATATGTTTCATGCAATGTTGTATTTCAAAAGGATAAATCTATTCTTTTGGGCCAAAGCATCTAAAATAGTAGTATACCTTCACAATAGATCACCATCAACAGCTCTTGAATCAAATACTCCATATGAGATGTGGTGTGGTCACCTCATTTCATTGTGACATCTTCAAATTGTTGGATCCACTTGTTATACATTGATTCCAAAGGAGAAGAGAAATAAATTGGACCATAGGAGTCAAAATTGCATCCACTTGGGATATTCTAATTCCTCTAAGGCATATAGGTTATACAATGAGAAAGAGAAGAAGTTTCTTGTCACAAGAGAAGATGTCTTTTATGAAACTATAAAGGATAAACAGCATATTGATCGGTAGTTGAGTCAAATAGATGAATATGCAAAGTTTGATGTCTAAAAAGAGAGTGATTTACATGTTCCAGATAATGAGTGGGGACGCAGAGTTGGGAATCTATTATTTTTCTATTATCTCTTATACATGAGCTTGAAACTCCTCTTGAAGGAGAGAATGAAACTATATTAGATATTATATAGGGGCTAGTAGAACAGAGGGAAAATAGTGAAGGAACATTAGAGGATGAATCTAAAGAACCTGTAGCACAAAACAAGATGCCTAAATGGGCCATTAAAACACTAAAATATGTGAGGCCTAATGAAGTTAGTAAAATAGGCATTTGAAGTGCACATTCAACCTCATCTCAACCAGACAAGTCTATTGATGAAATTTAGGACATGATTAGAAAATTCACATTGGATGATTCCCAAGATGAACTCAATTTTGGGTTTGATTTAGAACCAATAACTTTCAAACAAGCTGAGAAGCTTAATTCTTAAATAAATCCAATGAAAGATGAGTATAAATCACTGGTGAAAATTGGGACTTGGAATCTAATTGATCCACCATATGGTTGTAAATTGATTGGTTACAAGTGGGTCTATCACAACAAATACAAGGTAGATGGTTCACATGACAAGCATAAAACAAGGCTTGTCACAAAGGGTTACACTCAAAAAGAAGGAATTGACTACAATTAAACCTTTTCACTTACAATAAAATAGACTACCATTTGAACCATTTTGTCTCTAATAGCTCACAATGAATAGAAATTTTACCATATGGGTGTCAAAACTACATTTTTGAATGGAGACCTCAAGGAAACTATGTACATGACACAACCTAATGGTTTTGTAGGAAAGGGATAAGAGCACAAGTGTGCAAACTAAAAAAATAATTGTATGGTTTGAAACAAGCCCTTTGAGTATGATACGAAAAAATAGTTGAGCACATCATGAACATGAACTTCAAACATTTTGAGTTTGAAGATGTAATTCTTTTCGTCAAAACAATTGGCAAAATAGTTGTAGTTATGGTGGTGTATGTTGATGATTTTCTCATCACAAGAAATAATCAATGCTACACTATGAAATTCAAATCAGATTTGATGAAAAGCTTTGAAATGACTAATTTGGGTTATCTTCATTATATTTGGGTATTGACGTAATTTAGCAACCAAAGTATTTCCTCATCACTAAGAAAAAGTACGTTGGTGACATTATGAGTAAGTTCATAATGGAAGATGGTAATCCTCTTAGCACTTCCATGGAATATAATCTCAAATTGACATTTAAATATTTAATATATTTGGTTGATGCCACTAAATATAGACAGTTCATTAGAAGTTTGATTTATGTGACTACCACTTAACCAAATATATCATTTGTAGTTACTGTCCTCTCAAGATTCATGCAACAACACAGGGAATGTCATTGGGTAACATCAAAAAGGGTCTTTATATAACTCAAATGAAGACAACATTTTGTGCTCAAATACTCTAGGGCAGGAGACTCAAGCTAGTTGAGTATTTAGATTCTGATTATGCTGGTTATCATGAAGATGGAAAGTCTACTTTGAGTTTTCTAATGAATTTGGGAATAGTAGTTATTTTTTATAAATCCAATAAGTAAATGGTGATGATAATTTCTTCAATAAAATAAGAATATATGGCCACTTCAGAGGCAACTAGAAAGATTTTATGGCTTAGAAGGGTTTTTTCAGATTTGAAGGGTTTTTTCAGATTTGTAGGAGCAACAAGTTTTGTCAACACCTCTCATGTTTGACAACACTTCTGCAATCTAGATGGCAAAGAATCTAGTCTTTCACGACTGTACTAAGCATATCAATACCAAATTTCATCTAATTTGGTACTATCTAAAATATGGTAGTATCAAGTTACAACATTTCTCGACAATAGAGAAACTAGCAAACATCTTGATAAAAGCACTTGGATGAGAAAAAATTGAAAATTTTAGAGAAATATTTGGTCTAAAAAAGACCCTTACATATTAAGGGGGGATGTAAAAATATTGTATATATTTGTTATTAATCCTATATGTTAGCTTAGGTGTCTAGTATTTTGTCTTATTCAATAAGCTTTCCATTCCCATAGGAATAGAAAGAGTCATTGCGAATGTGAAATGAATAGTCTTTTTTGGTCTATTAAATGTAATGTTTACATGTAATATTTGCTCTTATTTTGATTTGAATCATGAAATAGATTTTCATGTGCATTATGAACAAGATTATGTGGTCTGTCAATGCCACCCACTTGTTGGAATCAAAAACCATATACCCAAAACCACCACATTTATTGTGATGGATTAGAAAGGATACTGAGAACATGATAATAAATTTTCCTAGCTCTAAAATTGATGTCTACCATAACCATGTGAAGGTGATCATTGTTAGGAAGATTCAAGTGGTACTCGAATTACATCATATGATGCACTCCCTTAATGATTGGACTGGATTCACAAATCCTTCACCTCTAGTATAATTTTTTTAACCTAAACTTGAATTTGAAGCATGATAATAGAAATAAATAACACCTTGTTAGCAACTAAAAATATCCATATTTAGAAACATGATTAAAAATTACAATGTTTCTTTCTTTCTATAATTGAAATAACATCTATAGGCATAAAATATTCAAAATTTTATTGTATTACTCAAGTAAAATGGTTAAATCCCCTAGAAGAAATATTTCCATTTGAAAATTTAGGGAATAAATTTTTGAAAGAGGGTTTGGATCCATCTACAAGAAAATTGAGCATTACAAAATAACCATAAGACGTATTATAATGTCATAGGTTGAAGGCAAGTAAAAAAAAAGTGGGTGGGTAACCCCCATGAGTATAAGGTGGTGTTTTATGGGAAAACCTTGATAAAGGATGCACCAAAGGACAATGTGTTTTCCCACTCAAGGATGTTCAGATTCTCTTCAGGGATGTGTCTGATCAACTATAACTTTCATTCTCAGGGCCTAATAGACACTAAAAAATGGCCATTCTATCCTTAAAACACCCATATAGACATGTTCACATAGATGGTTCATCGATTAGGTTAACGGGTCAAAATATATGCCACCCATTGAACAACTTCTGACCCTTTAAGAGATATTTGGCTATGAGAGAAAAATATTTATTGCATCTTGCTTGCATTGAGTTATATAGAATCCTCATGGATTTTATTAGAGGACTTATTCATGAAAGTGAGGGATTTAATGACTAATATATATCCCTTACAGTTCTCTTATAACACATGATATAAGTTCACTTAATTTACACACTCAGGGATGCTTAGATTCCCTTTAGAGATGCATCTGATCAATTGTAGCTTTCTTGTCCAGGGCTTGACAGAGATTGAAAAATTATAATTCTATCCTAAATACCCATATAAATTTGCTTGCATAGATATTTCATCAATTGGACTAATGACATAGAATATACACCCCCACTGACCAACTTTTGACCCTTTAAGAGAGATTTAGCTATGAGAGAAAACTCATTACTACATTTCACTCATATCAAGTTAGAGAGAATCATCCTTTATTTTCTTATAGGATGTATCCATTCAATTTTAAGATGTAACATATCATCTCTAGCCCTCAGGGTTTTCCTAAAATGCATGAATGAATTTCACTCAGTTTGTACACTCATAAATGCTCAAATTCTCTTAATGGATGTGTCTGATCAATTTCAAATTTCACTCTTGATGCCTGATAGAGACCAAAAAATGACCATTCTCTTCATAAGGCACCCATCTAAATTTACCCATGTATATGGATCTTCTATTTGGATAATGAGTCATAATATTTGCCCCCCATTAACTAACATTTTACCCTTTAAGAGAGATTTGGTTGCAAGAGAAAATGTGTTGATGTGTCTCACTCATGTCAATTTATAGATAATCCTCCTAGATTTTCTTGGAGGAATCATTCATGCAAGTGTGAGAGCTAATGAAATATCTCTAGTCCTCACGATTCTCCTATAATGCATGACTAGATTTTTCTCAATTGACTCAGCTTATTCAATAGCTACTCTTCAACAATGTCAACTTTCTCTATACTTTTTCTTAAACCACATACTCTGACTTTAATTTGATCATGTATGATATTTCAAAGGTTTAGTAACACTATATATGACTTAAAACAAGGTTTCAAATAGTTTACAAACATATTTTTTCATTCAATCTAGATCTTGATTTGACAAGGCTAGTGAAGGCTTCAAGGGCTAAAAAGCTCTTCTTGAGTCTCCTTGACATAATCACCAAGTTAAAATTTTATATCAATTGGATAAGTTTCATATAGCTTGAATGAACTAAACCAATGCATATTTATCTTGAATTTATCTTAGAAGACCCAATTCCTCAAAACTGCCCTTTTGTAACTAGTAGCCTAATAAGGCCTAATGGACCTTGAATAAAGATTTTTTGGTTGGTTAAAAGTCATTTTATGGTGATAACCCTAAATTATGGGTTTAAAGGTTTCTAGATAGGCTTAGAGTAATAATAATTTCTCTTAGAGCATTCTAGAGGGTTTAAAAACCCTAAATTTAGTGTGGAGGTCTACAACATCAATGAAACAAAACTTATAATATTTATGATGACAATATACAACATCAAAAATACAATATCATGTATTTAAATACCCATACCCATATTTCACTTTTGCTATATTTATACAAATCTGACTTGTAAATACAAAGCTTATCAACTTATCCAATTTCTTTTATACTTGTTTGAAAAGGTTAACTTTATCCATAGACCTTTGATTGGATTTTGACGTGTTTCAAGAATATATGATCATTGTGAATATGCATAAAGTTTCATGAGCTTAGTAACATCATATTCAACCTGAAATGAGGTTTCAAAGCAATTTACAAATACCTTCTTTACTTCAAACTAGAACATACCTTCTAATGGCTTGTGAAAGCTAAAAAGATTCAAGATCAAACTAGAATTTTCATGAAAAGGACTTCAAATAGATCTTTTATATCATTATACATAATTTTTATAATATGAATAATTCCATCAATGCAATTTTACCCTTTAGTTAGGTTTATGGAGACCAAAATGCCTCAAAATTATCCCTTTATACAAGTAGGCCTAGTAAGCTTAATAAATCTTGAATGGATGGATTCAATAATCAAATAAAGAAATTTTATGTATTTAGATAAATTCCACCTTATCCAACTGATAACATAGAAATTTTTATCTTAAAATGGCTTACAAACCCCAACTGTGCAAAAAACCTATCTTAGGAGACTAAAAGGCCTAGAAAGAGGATTTTAATCCAAATCGATCCCAATTTTGTTTTCATTTTTTATGAAGATTTATTCATCCAAATTATAACTTACACAAGCTAAATCCCAAACCTTATGACCTTATAAGGTCTCCAACTCATTCAAGAAGCTAAGCGGGGCTAAAACTAAACATTTAAGCTTTTATGCATATTGTATTTGACAAGATATCCTTTGATATCCAACCAGTCGATACATAATTAGAATATTTGGATTCATGATTCAAAGGTTCACATACTCTATAAATTTCAAAAAAAAATCTCTTGTTCAAGTTTGAGTTATGTTCAAATCACTATTCATGCCCTTGTTATCTTTTTAGACAAGCCCAAGGTTTGTTATTTATTTATTTTTGGATGTTGTAAGTGGTTTCAATTTTACAAATTTGATTAAAAGGTTTGTTACAAAAGTATTTAGCTTCCCATAATCTTGTATTTTCAATATAATCCATTTCAATGTAAGAAAACACAAATTCTAAGATTGTAAAATACAAGAAAATAGGGTTTTTTATTCTCATACAAACCAGAGAGCTCCAAAATTGACTTTTAATGATTTTTAAGTATTTTCAATTCTAAGAACATCCTTGAGGCCTTTGAAACCCTTATACACATTAAAAGCTTCATTATAACCTATATTAAATGTGAAACTGATTAAATGAGCTTATTTCTAAAAAATCTGATTTATCAAAACTTTGTTTTAATCACTCTTAAAACTAAATAGTGAATTATATTGATTACCAAATGAAACATATTATATCACACATATAAATTATTAAGGAGGAGGAGACCTAACTAATAATATCATGAAAATTTGTCTTTTTGTGTAAGATCTTGAAAGTGAAGTCTAAACATATCAAGGAATAAAACATTATTATTACATACCTTAACACCTATTCAAGGAATCAAACACTTCATACTAAAGAAAATAAATTTTATTTGATGAAAACATAATGAATTAAAGCCTTCCTTTGCTCCTTCCTCCTTATGTTCTTCCACCCTCTCCTTATTAATTTAAACACTCCTCTTTTATGTACATAATTACATTATGAAAGTCTAAAGACCTGCAACTATACCTCATTAATTATATCATTAGTCTTATCTATATACCCATATGAGTGTCTTTATTATTCTCCCTTATATGATTTGAGCTCATATCCTCCAACAACTTGTGTAAATATAGGCTTCTTGATATCTAGAATGCCTAAATTCTCTCAATATCCTTATCTCATGCTAATTTTGCATTCTCCAACATAGTATCCTTTCTATAAGGTTAATGATAAGGTTTTTTCACCTTGACATAGGTTAGAAATCTTTTTTTTACAGCATGCCATTGACCTTATAGATCATTACATAACGTCCTACCCTTCATAATTATTCTTCAAGTCTTATAGGCTTCCTTTAATAATGTAAACATTCAAATGTGAGGTTTTGGAGGGAAAACCTCTTATAAATAACTAAGAGTGTCCACATGGACTGATGACAACTTAAAAATTATCAAGATTATTTACTCAACACATTTCTATACAAACATGCATGGTTTTTGTCTAGATGTTCCTGCATCAATAAATAGATCCCTGAAATTGATCACAAGTCTACTTACATCACAAGTCCAAATTGATGTGTAATGAAATGTAAATGAAACAAGTAAATAGTAAATATCACATGTAAATGTAAAATATACATAATGATGAATCACCTAACTTAGATAAAAATGTGTATTTTTTTAAATCCCCTTATGAACTAATAATGATCACTAACCAATAATATGTGTAAAAAATAAATGATAAAAATAGAAAATACACATAGTTATATGAGAATAATTCTAGACTCAAGAACATTTTTTTGAAAAATGATTTTAGACTCATTGTATTCCATTAATTGGTTGTCTATGGATGCAAGAATGCATATACACCCATGATGGAGAATCCTATGGAGCATACATATATTGTTAGATCTAGATGTGCATACATTTATGTAAATATGACATAAAATATCATTGCTTAAAGCTAACAAACAATTTTACTATGTGTTTTCACCAGTTTCTATCCCTGAATCATGACCTACTAAAAAGATAGTGGATCCTCAAATGTAACCCCAACTCAGTCAAACCTTATTATCATCCATGCCAAGTTCCCATAGCATCCTTCATCATCTATAAAACTGATAAATGAATAATATGTAAATCCAATGAGAATGATAAAAAATCTATGACTATAATATATCTTAAAACATATGTTTTTGTTCAAGGGACAATAAATACACATAAATAAATATGTAATTTAAATGTTTAGAAACTTGAGTATAGGGTGTACCAGTGTTAATTATGACCTCTATAATAGAATTGAGTCCTGTTGAGATACCCAAAATATCACTAATCATCTATACAAGAAACAAATAAAAATTTCAATCAAATAAATTAGTCAATTAAGTAAACACATAGTATAAAATAAACTTAATATTCTTTTACAAACTATATTTAAAATTAAACCTGTGTATCAAATACAAATTATGAAGCAGATAATTCCTCCATAATAGGTTGACATGTCCTAAGAGGAGTTGGTGAAGGTACTACCACTAGCATAGTGTCTAACATGCTACCGTCATGCATTGTTGAAGCATCTACAGGTGACATATGCTCTATCATACTATTTTCCTGAGGTCATGAATCAAATACAAAAGGAATACACTCAGGCATCCTAGTGTCCTGACATACTGAAGGAAATATAGATAGAATCTAATGAGAAGTACTTGTATCTTGAGATGCTAAAGCAATTGTATATAACATAAACTACTGGGTACTAATACATTACACAATGGTATGTTTAGTCTTCAAAAATGTAATTTATATATGTTACACCTGAATATGAGGTCTCATACACTTTCTCCCACATGATGTATAATGATGCATGTTTCATGTAAATTTTTGCTTTAAGTTCTAAGAAAGAGAAAAAACAAACTTGATATGGGTGTGGTTGAAAAACCTATTTATTTATGCACATGTTGAATTAGAAGATTGTGAAGAGCTCCTCTTTAGCTTAGGAAGAAGACCTATACATTTAAAGCAAACTTGTTTGTTAGAGAGATAGCTGGGTGGATTGCCTAGTGATAGTTAGATCCTAGAAGTGAGGGCTTCCTTAGGGGATATTAATCCACACATTTTAAACAATTAAGTTCACAAAATTGGAAAGAAGGTACTTACATCAATAATCAAAAGGTACTAAAATTGAACATAAGAGTGATTGCTTAGAAAATAGACTAGAAATAATTAAATTAGTGATAAACTAATTAATAGTCATTCTAAGGGGTTAGGATATGCTTCAAAAAATATGAAATGGGTTTATTGACAAACAAGAACATAGAAAATCAGGTTTGGTTAAGGGTAGAAGGGTGAAAATAACTTATTGGGTTTCACTACCATAGTGAGTGTCGATAGTTACGGTGACCATCAATGGTTAAGGTGACCATTGGTGGTTAAGATAACTATCAATGGTTTGCTAGACTATCAATGGTTGAGCCAACTATTAGTGGTTATTGTGTAAGTTCTAGGTTGTTAATTACTAGATAATAGTATCTGAAAGATGGATTTCAAAAGATGGGAAAGGGTTGGGCTAATTGAAAAATGGGAATAAAGTAAATGAATATGATAAATAAGTACTTATCTTACCATAAGTTGATTAGGTGATTGGGTGAAGTGGTTAACCTATTGGTGGAATCTAGCTTGAATCTGGGAAAGTAATTGTACTCAATAACTTAATTGAGAGGTGATGATGAGTCAGATCTCAATAAGATTACTAATGATGCTTGATAATGTTGATATCATTGATTGACCTAGAGAAGAAAACTCTTAAATTCTTGAGCTCCTAATAATTATTTAATATGCCTTTCTGTTCCAGGTTCCTCTCTTCTTATAGGCACAAGCAAGAGGTGGAAGTCATGTTGCAACTAGTCCATCTAAATATAATTTGTCCATACAAAGGCTCACAACAAGATTTAGATGATTAATATTTAGAAAATATCAATGGATTATTGCATTATTTTGACTAAGGACGTGAAATCCTAACTATTGATGGTCAAGGTGACTGTCGGTGGTCAACCTGACCATCGAAGATCAAGGTTGAAGGTAAAAAGGTGGAAAAAGTCTAAGTTAAGTAGATTTAAGCCATTTAAGATAGTTTGGTGAAATAACTATGATTAGGCCCATCTAGTGGTTTAAAGGGTGAAACTAGTCCCAAGGGGGTCATAGGCAGTCCAAGTGGTTTTTTAACATTCAAAATCATATTTCACATATTTTTGGTGTATATATTTTGCCCCTTTTTATTGTGCAAGTTATGTGAATGGGATGAAAAACAAAAATAGAATATGGGTAAAGGTCTATTTTCCTTGAGAGTAAGAGGAGGTGTTCCCCCTCAAACTGAGAGTCAATGAGGTGAAATCAAAATTAGGTTAGGGTTTGATAAATGCAATATGGTGAGTCATGAGGTGGTGACACGAGGTTGGGCATATGAAGTGCAAACATGCATAAAAAATATGACTAGGTGCAATTAGTCAAGACCACACAAAGACTAAAGTTACCAATGTTGGTAAAAATAAGGTAAGTTATAGAAGTATAAGTGATAGGGTAACTAGTCCATAGCACTAGCCATGGTTGATCAAGTGACTCTATAGGACATCTAGATAGGGTTGGTATTAGGTGAAAGTATCCAAGGTAGGAAGTGTTCCTATGAAACAACATGATTGGTCAAGTTGTGAATGAGGTGGTGTAAATTACAAATTTTCAACATGGTAAGGTTGGTCAGTACGATCAAATAGACCATGTAAAGTTGTCATGAAATGGGTAAGTAGTCTGAGTAAAACATCATGCATCCTGGTTGTCACAATGAAATGGTATGGTTAGGTTTATTGGGAATGGTTGAGTTAACTCTAGATTTACTAGACAAGTGGATGCTACTTACATAGTTCCATGGATGAAATATCCAAAAAGAAGCTTCAATCCAAATGTAGCTCTTCAAATAGGTCAAAGTTAAAATAGGGTGTGTTGTAAAAGTTATGAAAAATAATGGGATCCTAATCAAGTTGGGGTTTTAGTCAAAAGAGAATGGCAAACCTTAGAAAAGCTAAGAGGGTAAAATTAAAAAGTGAATTTTTTTTTACAATTTATGACTTTTTGCATTCGTATATTGCTCTCTGGATGATTTGTGTATTTTGGCATTTTATGGTGTGTTGGTTGAGGTGGAGGTTTGATTGGTTGGTCCCCATTTGATTGAGGAGGTTTGATCAAGAGTAGATCAGATGGAAGGTGGACAAGGACATGGTTGAGTGGGAATACAAGGGCTTCAACCATGGTAGCTCTCATGTAATGAGTTAAGAGGTGTTGGTGAATTTGATAAGATAGTTAAATTGGATGTGTTTGTCTATTGAATAGATTGTAATGAGTTTTATAAGGTTTTGAATGTTTGTGAAAAAATAATGCCCTTATTTAGGTAGTTGATTAAATTAGGCAAATAAGTTGGTGAAAGTGAGATTTAAAGGGTGTGTGGGGTTTGGAATAGGTCATAGATGAGTTTAGGTATGTTAATTGTGGTTTTGAGGGTTTTGGGGGAAGAGTTAGGTGGAAAATAGTGGTATGGTTTCATCATCGATAGTCACACATAGTGACCATTGGTGATTATACCTGAACACCAATAGTAGAATACCAAGGGAAAAGGGTCATAGATGAGAGTCAGTGACTCAAGGAACCATTGGCGGTCAGATGATATAGGTTGAGTTTTATTTTAAAAATTGAAGTTTCTGAATTGTTTTTTAGGGTGTTAAAGTTTGAGAGTCTTGTTAAGGTTGGTAAAAATGATGTTTAAAGTGTTAGATATTGTGTTAAGTGGTGGAAAAAAGTTATATGCAAGTTTGAGAGGATGAGGTATTGAAAAAGTATTTGATAGGTATAGATAAGTGGTAGAAATGACATGTTAAGGTTGATGTTTAATAGTTATAGTAAAAGTTGTGTAGAATAGGGCAGTGGTTGGTGATAGAAGCATGACATGTCTAGATAGATTAGAGGTGTAAGTATTGGAGGTAGTATGGTAGATGTGATGAGTTGGATTAAAATAAGTCAAAGAGAAAAAGGTAGGTGTAGGTGTGTAATGAGTTTGATTCAGAACACTAAGTTTATATGTAATTATGATTATTTTATGAGCACACAAGTAGCACTAGCAGTAGCACATGCCCAAATCATAGGATTATAAGGATAAGTGGTCACCTTGAAAGCTCAAGTCATCACCCTAAATGGGTGGGTTATAACTTTGATAAGTGAGCATGATTCTTTGAGGGTCTCTCTTTCTTTAGTGACTCAAGAGAGAGATTCTTTGAGATAAGGGGTAGGATCAGCCACAGTGACAATAGGAAGACCACCTGACATAGTGTTGAGGACATAGTATCTAGCCACTATTAAGGAGATAAAGTACTATAAGGTGATGATGTTAGCATAGTTTCCTAAAACATTGAGATATGGGGAATATAGGGCCAGATTGGTATGGGGTCCTTCGATGGTTCCTCTGGGATAGTGGGCCAGGCAAGGACACTAGGGGGCCACTACCAGATGGGATTGTAGGTGTAGCTATAGGTGTACATGTAGGTGGGGATAGTAGTAGTGGTGCCCCAAGATCATGATTTACACATGTTTTGATATGTTGGTAGAGATAAGTGTACATTATTTTAATACCAGCCTATACACCGATGCAATGAGATGTACATGTTTTGAGAGAGAGTTTACACACTGTTAAATATATTATTAATGATGGCACGATGTATATGATGATAATGTATGGTTTATGGTGTATGTTTATGGTTCATGGTTTATATGCTAATATGGTCTTTTATGTTCATGTTTATTTTTGATGGTCTATGGTTTCATGCATATGCTTTATGGGATGTTAACTTAGTAGCCTAGGCACATGATGGTTATGATGCTCCAATTTTGTTCATGGATATGAGAGGATGTGTTATCGATGGATATATGTCATATGATGATGTAATCATAATGAATTCTTTTATGCTTATGTTGATGTGGTTTGCATGATTTGATGTTATAAAATGTATTCTGGCAATGTTAAGGTAAATGGATATATAGGTAGATGATATATGATATGGTTCATAATGTTTTGATCATTGATTTTATTTATGTTCATGATGATGAATGGTGTAATTAAGGTTATTTATGATATAATATATTATCTCATGATGTTGTAATTATAGATGGATAGGCTGATGTGTATGCTATGAAGTGATGTGATGTGATTTCATGGTGGTTTGATCATAGATAGATAGATGATGTGGTTCATAGATATAGTTCATAAGGTTACACTTTTGATTTGATATTTGTTGTTTATGATCATGGAGATGAAATGTGAATATGGTTAAGGATGTATTGAGAATACATAAAGTATGTAGATAAAAAACTTAAATGTAAGGAAAGTGATAAGAATCATGAGAGGTACATCTATATGAACTAATGAGAGATAAGAAAAGGAACATAATGCCTTTTCATTGGTGAGGACAAAAAATGAAACATAAAGTTGGATTGGCTTAGTGAAAATGAGCCTTTCAAATGGTTCACATTAGCATGCTTAGGTTGATAATGGGTATCTTATTCACATTGTGTCAAGTAAGCTCATAGTCCCATGCATATGATATATGGATGGAGGATGGGTGAAGTTGGAACCTTTTTGTGAAGCTAGCATACCTCTTATGTAGGCTTTCAAGAGGATAGTATAAGTAAGTTTATGCTCATATATAAAGTGTAGACTAATCAATGTGGGAATTCTACTAAAGAGAGTTGATTATGGCTTTTATAAGTTTATTTCTTTTAGTGGATCCGATTGTGGCATTTTTCATTGTTGTTTATTTTTACTTATGGGGTTTTCACTACTTTTGCTTGTGCTTTAGGGTTTGGGAAGGTGATCGATGTGGGAAGCTTCCAATAATTTTTTATCCTTGACTTGTGCTTTACTCAGCCATCCTTCAAGGGAGTGGTCTAAGTTTATATATTTAGATCAAATGATTTTTATAGTTGTCCTTTGAGAGAGTAGTCTACTTTACGTTTTTGGAATTTTAAATAAGGTTTCAATAGTTGCCTTTCAAGGGAGTAGTCTACAAATGCTAAAAATGACCCATGCCTTATTTTTGACTTTGATATCACTTTTGATTTTGTTTGATGTTGTTTGACATAGACTTGTTTATACATGCTAAAGGGATTACCTTTACGAAGGAAAGATTAAGAGCACAAGAAGGTTGCATAGGTGAAAAGAAGATTAGGTAACAATGACCATGGGAACTAATCTTGAAGAGGGATGGGAAGTAAGAATCAAGCCCTATGTAGAGCTATGGTCCCTATAGTTCAAGATTAGGCTATGACTGTGATGAATAATCACATGATTCAGCTATAGTCAGTTGCTCTTAGGAATAGGGAAATGAATGTGGTTATGGGGGATGAGCTTAAGTTAGATAAATGGTGATTGTGACCCCTATTTAATAAAATAAATGATGTAGATGTGAAGCATTGAGAGGGTCAGGTTCTAGTTTTCTTTCAAAAGAGGATAAATGATAAGCTCCTAATCCATACTTATGGGTTATGACGTAAGGTCCAAGCCAATTGAAATTAAATTTTCCCCTTTTGATTTTATCTATATTAGATGTTGGTTTTCCTTGAGAATGAGATCTCTAATATTAAATTCCTACACTTTTAGGTGTTTTTTGTAGGCACGCTTGATTCATTCTTGATAGACATGAAGATGGGAAAGAGTGGTTAAATGATGTTCTTCAAGTAGCTCAAGTTATGATAAACATTCTTGATGATAATGATCTTCCAAAATAAGGTCATGCAAAGATATACAAAGAGAAGTTATTTAGACTTCAAGTGGAAATATGGCTTTAGATCCAAACACTAAAGAAAAAGGTGAAAGGGATGTGCATGTGTCAATCCCAACCTGAGGCATTGAACGTTTTAGTAAGCATGTTATTAAGGGTTTTTTTAGAGGCCTCTACTTGTCCATTTGTTTGTGGGTGATAAGGTTATGAGAAGCTTAGTTTAATCCCAAATACCTCATAAAAATATTGAAATTGTTTATTTTTTAAGGATTTGTCATTATTAGTGATGATCTTGTGGGGCACACCAAAGTGGTAGATGATGTGATGGGTGATAAATTTGACAATATTTTTAGCTTTTATCAAGATAAGAGGAATAACCTCCACCCATTTGGTAAAACATTCGGTCATAGTGATGATAGAGTGATCTCACTGTAAAGAGTGGGGATTAATTTCACTAATAAGGTCCAGACCCCATTGTGAGAAACTACAGAAGTCAATGGAAACTTGAAGGCTATGGCTGGATGCATGATGTAAATTATCATGTTGTTGACACTTGACACACCTTTTCACATAATCAAAATAATCTTGGTTAAGGGTAGGCCAATAATAGCCTAGGTAAAGGATGCACTTAGCCATAGTGAGTCCACTAATGTACCCTCCATAGATATTATTATGCATCTCCTTGATAGCGTGAGAGGATTATAGACCATAGAGGAAATGAAAAAGGAGACTATCAAAACCATGTTTATAGAGGATTCCTCCCATAAAGGTATAATGATAATTACTCTGAACAAATGCTCGATGGGAATTTCCTAGAGAGGTTAGAGGGAACAATTCCAAGGTTAAGATAGTCAAAGGTTTATTGATACCAAAGGTCAAGTTAGATTCCTTTCACATTGAAGATGGTTGGATTATTTGACTTGACATAGGAAGGTTAGGTGAGGTGATAGATAATGACTAATAGCTTGGAGTCTGAGGGTGATGACGAGATCTGAGAGGCAAGAGAAGCCATGGTGTCAACAAACTTGTTGGTAGATCATGGGGTGGTATGAATATGGTAGTGTTCAAATGATTCTAAGAATTTTGTCACTAACCATCTATACAGCTACAAAATTTCATTCTTGCACTAGTAGATGTCGTTGACTTGACTGACCATAAGTTGGGAGTCACCAAAGATGTTGATTATTTTGACTCTTAAAGCTAGTATGGTTTGGAGACCTATTACTAGAGCTTCATATTCAGCCACATTATTGGTACATTCAAAATTAAGTTTAAAATAGAGAGTAAGTGGGTCACCGACAAGGTGGATAAGGATGATACTAGCTCCCCCACCATGGTGACATTTGAAATAGTCAAATAACATGGTTAGATGATTGGTAAAATCCACTTGGGATAGGTTTGTGATAGACTCATCTGGAAATTCAAGAGCAGGAGGTTGGTTATCTATTAGGGGTACATAAACCAATTGGTCAGCAATTACTTACCCCTTAATTGACTTTTGATAGAGAAACTCAAGGTCAAACTCAGCTAAAAGCATGAGCCACTTGGCCATATGCTAGTTTTGGTATGGCTTGGAGTGCTTTTACTTGAGTGGGTTGGTATTGGTTATGACAAAAGTTTTGTGGTTAAGAAGGTAATGGAGAAGTTTGGTGGCCATGAAGACTAGGGCCAAGCAAAGTTTATTGGTATGAATATACCAAGTTTCATAGTCTATAAAGGTGCGAATTATGTAACAGATGGCTTTCTCTTTATGTTATTTGTCCTCATGGGCAAGCATTGCCCCTAAGGAATGGTCAGTGGTAGAGATATAAAGGTAGAAAGGTTGGTTGTCCTTGGGGTTTGAGGATAGGTGGAGCTAGAAGATACATTTTGAGTGCATCAAAGGCCTATTGACAATCAATATTCTACTTGAAAGAGATATCCTTTTTCAAGAGGCTATGAAAGGGTTGACACCAGTTGGAGAACTGAGAGATGAAGCAATAAATGGATTGGACCTTCCCCTATATATTGTGGAGTTCCTTAAGATTGGTTGGAGGTAGCATCTAGAGGATGGCTTTAATTTTGGTCATATCCACTTTAATTCCCCAAACAGAAATGATGAAGCTAAGGAGTTTGCACAACAAAACCCAAAAAATACATTTCTTAGGATTGAGGTGGACATGGTAAAAAATAATTCTCTCAAAGATAATTTTGAGTATGAATAAGTGGTCCTTGTGATACTTAAACTTTTCAAGGAGGTCATTCACATAGTCCCCAATAATTGTATGGATAAGTTCATGGAAGATGTATGTCATAGCACGTTGGTAGGTTGCCCAAGAATTCTTAAGATTGAAGGGCATGACTCTATAATAGAAAGTCCCCCATGGGGTGATAAAGGAAATTTTGTGTTAATATTTAGGGGCAATAAAAATTTGATTATAATGTAAGAATATGTCTATGAGAGACAACATCTCGTGGCCTACTATAAGATCACTAGGTTGGTCAATGCTAGGTAGAGGAAAATCATCCTTTGGGTAGGCGAAGTTAAGGTCACAAAATTCCACATAGATATGTAGTCCCCCTATGGATTTAGTGATAGGTACAATATTTGAAAGCCACTAGGGATAATCAATGGGTTGAATGAAGTCGATAGAGAAGAGGTGTTGAATTTCTTCTTTGACAAGAAGGGCTATGTGAGGATGCATTCAATGAAGTTTTTATATGATAGGCTTGGCTTCATGATTGGTTAAGATGTTGTGGGTGTCAATGGCTAGGTTAATACTAGGCATGTCATCATATGACTAGGTGAATGCAATGCCACAATTTTGGAGGAAGGTAGAGAAGTCCTGAAGTTCCTCAGTGGTGAGAGGTTGTCCAAGTTTGACACACATTAGGGTTTCTCAAAGTGCTTATGTTAATATCTATAGTGGATTTATTTAATATGGTTAAGGTTTTTAGAGGTAAGGATTTATGGATGGAGGAATCAGGTGCACCAAGGTAGGTGAGAATAGAATCATCATCTTGACACTGAACGGTGTTTTTGGTAAGAGAGTTTTATCCCACGAATTTAGGATGGGTCAAAGGGATGGATAAGGGTGTCCCTTCTTTTTGATATGTTAGGTGGCCGAGGGTGATCATGTTGATGGAAAAAAAAATTATGTGGGATGATGTCCTTGTTCTCATACTCAGGTGTAGGGGATGATGGTGAGGAAGGGGTTTCTTCTTCAACAATGATAGCGGAAGGTTGTGTGTCTTTATTCTTATTGGGTAGAATGAACCTAAGGCTATGATTCTCATGAGACTTTCAAGTGTCAATCAACATCAATGTGTGTGGGTGATGCTCATATCATCCTAATCCTAACTTTTACCAGGCACACCTATGAAGGTATACTTTGGTAAAGTCTAGTTTGTCCAAGTAAGAGAAGGTGGAGGTGAGTGGTTAAGGTGAAGAGAGTGTGGTTGCAGTGTTAAGTGGCTTATCATGTCCCCCATAGATGAAGTTGGTTTGATAATTGGGAGGTCCAAAAATAATAATGGATCTAATGTTGAGATCATAACCTGGTTGATGGTTGAGTTTCCCATATTATTGGGGAGTTTGGAAGACATCAAGGGTGAAGAGATGGTATTCTCCAAGGGTGAGGTGTTGTAAATTAGGTTCCAAGGGATCAATGGTGGGTTTTTGGTCTACGAGAATAGATGAACTGATAGAAGCCTCTAAGGAAGAAGAAGTAATGGCTTCATTTCTCATGGTTGAGGGCTTGGTGGTAGATGCTTGGGGTGTTTTTATCGAGGGTAGGAGGATGTCATTAGGTTGGTACATCATGTTTCATGCTAAAAAAGGGCCTGGTTCAACTTGTATGGTGACAACCTAATCATCATGTTTAAACTTAACACAATGATTGAGGGTAGAAGGTACACAACCCATAGAGTAGATCCAAATTGTACTAAAATTCACCTTTTACCACAAAGAAAAGCTCTAGGAGTGTGCAAGGTCTTAGATGAATATGAAGGATAATAGTTCCCAAGGTAGTGGTCATAGTATTATTAAAGGATCTAAGGATGGTAGAATTTTTGGACATGATATCATTTGGCAATTTGAGTTGGTCATAGGCATGGGAAGAGATGATATTGTCCCAGTAGGTGTGCTAGAATGTTTCATGTAAATTTTCACTTTATGTTTTAACAAAGAGAGAAAAGAAACTTGATACAGGTATGGTTGAAAAACCTATTTGTTTATGCATGTGTTGAATCAAAAGATTGTGAAGAGCTCCTCTTTGGCTTGGGAAAAATACCTACAGATAAGAAATCACTAAAGCAAATTTATTTTTTAGACAGATAGTTGCGTGGATTTCATAGTGATAGCTAGATCCCAGAAGTGAGAGCTTCTTTAGGGGTTGTCAATTCACATGTTTTAAACAATTAAGTTCACAAAATTGGAAAGAAGGTACTTACATCAATAATCAAAAGGTACTAAAATTAAACACAAGAGTTCTTACTTATAAAATAGAATATAAATGATTAAATTAGTAATAAAATAATTAATACTAGTGCTAAGTGGTTGGTAAATGCTTCATAAAATCTAAAATGGGTCTGTGGACAAATAAGAACACAAAAATCATGTTTGGTTGAGAGTAGATAGGTGAAAATAGCTTGTTGGTTTTCACTGCGATAGTGACCATCAATGGTGAAGGTTACCATCAATAGTTAAGGTGATCATTGGTTGTCAACATGACCATCAGTAGTTGGGTAGGCCATCAGTGTTTAAGCCAACTGTTGATGGTTACTATGTAATTTTTGGGTTGTTAATTACAAGATAACAAGATCCAAAGATGGATTCTAAGAGATGGGCAAGGGTTGGGTTGATTTGAAAATGGGAATAAAGTAAATGAATATTGATAAACAAGTACTTGTCTTACCAAAAGTTGATTTGGTGAGCGGTTTAAGCAGTTAACATGTTGGTGGAATAAAGCTTGAATTTGGTAGAGTAACGATACTCAAGAACTTGGTTGAGAGGTGATGGTGAATCAGCTGTTAGTAAGATTACTAATGATTCTTGATAACATTGATATCATTGATTGACCTCTAGAAGAAAACTCCTCAATCTTTGAGCTCTTGATAATTATTGTGAATGCCATTCTCTTTCAGGGTCCTCTCTTCTTATAGGCACAAGCAAGAGGTGGAGTTCATAGTGCAACTAGGCCATCTAAATATAATTTATCCATGTAAAGGATCATAACAATAATTAGATGAGTTATATTTAGATAATCTCGATGGATGATTGCATTCTTTTGACTAAGGAGGTGGAATCCTAACTATCGATGGTTAGGGTGATCATTAGTAGTTGAGGTTGAAGGTAAAAAGGTTGAAAAAAGGTTAAGTTAAGTTGGTTTAAGCCATTTAAGGTAGTTTGGTAAACTAACTATGATTAGGCCCATTTAGTGGTTTAAAGGGTGAAACTTGTCCCAAGGGGGTCTTAGGTGGTCTAGGTGGTTTTTTGACATTCAAAATTGTAGTACACATTTTTTTGGTGTCTACAGTGCACATGAATTATAGCATGTGTAGAATGAGGAAGGACACTAGCACAAATACCAATACCACTAAAACCACTAGCACCACTACTACTACCACCAATACCACTACCACCAACACCACTAGTTCCACCACCACTAACACCAATACCGCTACCAGATTTCTATCACCTTTAGGTTGAATATAGGTCTTTAATGCATGCATATCATGGTCAATAATATCTTGTGTCAAACTTATAACCACCTAAAGGGTATCCATCTATATGATACGATGCAACATTTTATAGATAGAATCATGTTTTATCATCTTTCTATTTCTCTAAACTTGATTAGGTCAGTTTTAGTCTTGCTTGACACCAATTCTATCAAATGAAGACCCACATCCCCTAACTTGGAAAGCCTTCATGTCAAAATAATTTGGAATTTATAGCAACACAAACTCATAACATATTTTTATCAAAAAGTATAATAGAACCTCATTATTGTTGCATCAAGGGTCATCAAACACCATCCACCGCCTATCCCAAAATTTATATTTTATCTCCTCATGAACACACCAATAAATACTAATATGTTTGTAATTCATTGGTTGTGGTTGGTTGGTTCTAGGCTTAATAGAAAAAACACACACATCTTCTTTTCTTATTTTTTACTTAACATCTTCATATGACAATTTATTAGAATAAAATTATTTTAGAACCTCTCTGCAATGTAACCTGATGTCAAATTGTGAAGTTACATTTCTCACTTCATTAAAAATAGTCTCTAGTGCATTAATAAGTGAATTATATGAAGTATCAATTGAGAAGTAACATAAACCATTGATAATTATATGTAATTTTTGACATTTTTCATTGCATTGTTCATATAATTGAACATATTCTTGTGTAAAATCAAATTGTTCATGGTGTTGTTCTACATTTTCTTCACACAATGGGTCCATCATTTAATTACGTCTCTATAATTATATAAATATAGGTTTTTTAGTAAATGCAAGATAATTTAGTGCAAATTTAATTTCAAAACCCTACATGCATAAATAAATATAAATACAAATGTAAAATATTTAATTTAAAAATAATATACCTAAGATAGTAACCAATATGCCAAACCTTGTTGGCAAGATACAAATCTCAAGCATGCACATGGTTTATAGGCAAAAGAAGAAAAGGGTTGATTGAAAAATCTCCAAACCTATAAACATAATGTGGGTCTTAGAAAAAATAGTGAATGGATAAAAATTAAAGGCCGTATGCCCTTATAGATTTACAAAGGGTATACAACATTTGTAAACATCAAAGGATGTATACCCTTTAGGCTCGGCCACAAGCCCGAGCCTCAAAAATTTAAAAAAAAAAAGTTACACGTCCTTTGTAAAAAATTTGCAAATTTGGGGGATGTCAACTTTTATTTTCCCCAACTTTATGAATCAACCCCCTAGTTAAAGTTTGTAATAGTGGATGGGAGTGTCAACATGTCACTTTCATTCCTTCCACCATGTAGATGGTGGCTACACACCAATCTTGTAAAGGCATTATATAGGAATACCTTTTTGTATTTCATTGATAAAATTAAAATACCTAATACCACACTAGATTTGATCTTTAAGATTAGGCTAAGGAAATACTTGAAAAATATGTAATAAATATACTTAACTTGTTTTTTAAAAAATTTAATACTCTTGACACACGGTACCATAGAGAGGGTCACACCATAGTAATTAAGAGTCAAATACCAGGTTAACTAATAGGATAGGCCGAAAACCATACCCATATCAAATGATCATAAGTTTAATCAACTCCTAAACCTTTCAAACTATTACAACAAAATAGTACCAAAATCTTGAGTGACACATGGTTAATGAGGATAAAATGTGACCCAATCTCTTGCCAAGGTTTTTTGACATAGGGTGTACCCTAAGAGATACTAGTGAATTAGAACTTTACAAGACTCATTTCCTTTATGTTCTCTAATAATATATTTGATGAATAGGGTTGAGCCATGGATTTTGATATGAAGTATGCCTAACTCACTAACCTATTTAATTCTATAACAAATATCCCTAGAATCTATGGAAAAATCTAGACCCTTATAAATTGGTCCAATAGAAATCTCTAAGAAATCATTAAAATTTGGAATACATAGCCTTATAAAGTGACCAACAAGAAGAAGAATAAAAATGGGTAACTACAAACACTTGAGAATAAACTGAGAACTTATAATCCAAGGAGAGGGGTCTCCCAAGAGGAAACCTATTTCTCCACTCTCCCCCATGATTAATATATTTCTTAGTTATACCATCCAACCATTGATAAATGAGAATATTATACAACCTATAACATTGGGTTTTTTCCACTGAGTTAACATGTTTGAAGCGATGTAAAATATCTCAAGTCACTCCATAACATAAATCACATATGTTTATTCTTTTAAAAGGATAAAGAAGGAGTCATTTATAGAATGGCCCTTAACTTGGAGCTGATGTGTATAATGTGGGAGGGATATGCTCTTAAGCATACCTCTAGAAGTGTATTTAGTGAAAATATAGTTGAATCCTTATGGAAAGAGAAAAAAGAGAATGAGCTAACATACAACCATATTTTATAGACCTAAAAATCCCAAAATTATCATATTAAACACCATAAATAATTATGTAAATATATGCATCTTAGAAGAGCATGTTAACTATATAAATAAACAAAGGACCAAAACTAAGAGCATGAAGCATAGTAATGAAGAAAGGCAACTCGATCTTGTTGTAGGATTTATAAATATAAATTTTGACAATGAGGTATTTTTGGTGAGAGGTTAAATCCCACTTCATACCTTTCTAGAGCATAGTAAGTTTGTCAAGAATGTATTAATTGGGAATGAAACTTTTTTACTTAGTTAGAATAATGACAGGTAACAAACACCTCAAATGCCTAGAAAGGAATTTTGAAATGATCTTATACGACACATTTAAGAGAGTAATCAGATGCCAATTTTTAATGAGCTTTAGATCACCAGACTTAAAAATAAATTTAGTGTTGCTTTTATTAGTAATAATTTAAAAATATTTAGTTTTAATAACTTCAAGGGAAACTTGGTGAAAATTAGGGCACATGTTATCCCAAAGGGTTTGATAACATTCATAAAGAAGCCATCACTATCAATATTCTTATTACTCACCATTTTAGAGACCACTTCACATAGGTATTCTAGAGAGAAGAGGTGGTCAGAAACAACCCTTTGTAAATCATATATTTGTAAAGGCACCTCTTGAAGACATTACTTGAATGGATTTTCATGGGCTGAAAAGGAAGATTGAATGTAAAATACCCCATGATTATGATCCAAAAAATACTACATGATGTTCAAAAGTTCAATGAGACTTTGATTACACTGATATAAGTCTCTAACCTTGTCCACCATATATTGAGGTGGTATTAGAATGAAAAATTAATTGGAAATTAGATCTCCAATCTTTAACCAATGCATACAAGCCTAAGGTGAGCACCATGAGCTTTGTCTTTCTCTTTGACTTTGAGCTTCTACCTCTATTTGGCCAATTGCAGTTCAAATTTATCATTAAAATGGAAAAACTCAAGATCATGATAAATTATAAGTAATCATGATTTGAAGCTTTGTGAGCCCATTGTCTAAAAATAATAGCTTTCTTGTCATTTGCTCTAAGGAAGGTGGTGGTTCAAGAGTTATCACTCAACCACTAGGTGGTGGTTTAAGAAATAGTTGTGATACCAGGTTCCAAATTTATTTAATGTGGTTAGGTCCTTACTCATTGGCCAAATGTGCAATGATGAGATATAATTGGGTTTTAACACATTTCACCCAAGTTGTAGACCATTTTATACAAACACAAATGGGTAGATGATTAGAAAGAACCACCTCCATAACCACACTATCCGAGTGATCAAAGATGTTGGAGAAAGAAAAAATGTTTTATTTGGACAATAATTCTCAATCGAATAATTTTAAAACCTTATCATTTTATTTCCTGTGATTAGACTAAGTGAATAAATCTAAGTTGGAGGAACAAAATTGATGGTGTTTAGGGTCAAACAACTCAAGTAGAATTTCTAATAAGTGTCTAATCTAAACCAATGATCAATATGCACAAAAACATGCACCAAAAACTATAAATACATTGCTTGTAAAAAAAAATTAAATGTATACATAATGCCCCACATTAGAAATAGATAGAGAGTGTGTGTGTGTGGATATACATTAAATTAGAACAAGAAAAGTTTACTTGGGAAGATTGATGACAAAATTTCATCCAAAGCATGTAAGGTTTTCTCTAAGTTAATATTGTATATGAAATTGACCTGAATTCAAAAAAAAGATAGAGGCTACACCTTTATATCTGAGTCTATCTCCAAAAACCTAAAAACTATAAATACCATATCTCCCTACTATTTATTTGAGTGCCTTGTCTACCACTGATCATTCCATTAATGATTAACTTTGCTCCTCTTTGAACATATCAAGTGTACCTACAATAAATCACAATATTTGTAAATAAATGAATTGACAATAATCAAACCTTTGAAATAATTTTAAAATGAAAATAAATAGTAGGAAGGAATACACTTGATGGTATGAAAAAATTGTTATTCTATATAAAAACTATTGAGCTGTCATAGGTCCAACTACCATGAGGACTGGATAAATCTCTAAAACTTAGATCTTAAAAACCCTATCAATTAGAAAATAAAAATCTTGAGAAAAGAAGTAAATATTGGCTACCTCTTTTTAACCTCATGAAACATCTTTACAAACTATTGACATCTTTGTAACCTATTTAAATATTGGTATCTTTTTCACATCATCTAACCAAAAGATATAATTATGTGATTATTTTCCCCCATTTTGACATAAGGGATGTGTGTTCCATGCCACAAGGTCTGGGACCTTATGAGTAGGGAGCAACCTTGTGCTTAGAGTTAAGTTGCATGATAACACAAAGAAGTCAACTAACACATATTCAAGTAATAAAAACATTGATAATCATATTAAATGTAAATTATTTCAAATGTGAATGAATTAGGGAAATTACGCTGATGTACAATGCTATAATAATGCTAGGAATAAAGGTTCATGTGATCATAAGGGTGAAAAAGTCCTCTAATTTACCTTGGCTCAATGTGTGTAAATAATGCATATGAAAAGAGTAGATGTTCATGGCATGTTATCCTCATTACACTTGTATATATCATTTATCTTTCTTTAGATGTATATGTCATATATTTATACACATAACACAAGAGGTAATTACAACTATCAATGGTTAAAAAAATATTACAAGTCATTTCATCGTCTTCTTATATGACATGTCACGCCTTATCTTCCTATGTCCTACTATCAACCATGATATTATTGGGTTGTGTACTGAGTGTTGCACCTTGGGTGTGCTTTGTACAAATATTTTCTCTTATATTAATGGTTTTGGACATAGATTTGTTTGTTTATGTTTGTTTTTGTCTTGATAAATATGTTGATATATATATTTTTATAACCTTCTTATGGTATGCATTTAGATGATTATCTAGCTATATTAATATGTGAAGGATAAATTTGAAGAATAGCCATAATAACCTCCTACATAGGCATATGTTAATTAAATAAATTACCATGATTAGATTATTGTTGATATCTTTTTTGGCATTCATATATATTGTTAAACCTCATTTGATATTAATTATAGTTATTTATTTCACCTGGAATTGTTTTGAATACATTACAAATTGTATTCTCTATCAAGTTAGTTTTAGAATCCATTTTATATTTTAGAATTTATTACCGCATGATTATTATACTACTCATATTAAATATATTCAAGTTATTATGTTCTTTTCTTATATATGTTGAACTATGTACATGATTATTTTACTTCTTTTGTTGATATGTCATGATGAAAATTATGTTATTATATTTCTATGTCATGTGGATTATGGACAGGATTGTTATAACTGACTATGTTTGGCTTTTATAGTTATTTATAGATATTTTGATGAATTATATATTATTATGTTATTAGTATATTTACAACGTTACATATTCTCTAGTTACTATTGAAATTACTAAATGATTTATACATTTACATGATTAGACAATAAAATATTTTGTGTGATTGAATATCAATTATTTAATCATATATGTAGCTTTTTTAATTATATGGTAGGTACAATCAAAAATTGGATATGTAATTGATATTTTTCATATAAATACAAATATATATATATGTCACCATGACAAGGTTCATAATATTATGTGAATATGTCATGAGTTTTAATGTTTTAATGTTATATAATTATTATTTTATAAATTAAATGAGTGTTTTGACAAATACAATGAATGTACAAATAACAAAGGTTTTAATGTCATATAATTACTGTTTTATAAATTATATGAATGTTTTGACCCACAGACCATAGTTATTCTAGGCATGGCAATTGGGCCTTGCACTAGAGCGTGAATGTTGCTGATCTGACCTGTACATGCTTCCACCACATCATGCTCTAAAAACTTTCTTAATGATTTTATAAAGCTTAACCTCCATATCACGTAGTACCTTGATAAAAACATTCACCTTATCAGAATCAACGCATGCTAGATAAAAACCAGATTAGGAAACTTGATAATAAAATCAATGTTTTGATAATTGAATATTTCTTTGAGTAAAGTGAAGCAAAGCATTCGGGCCAAAAACAATCGGGATGTTGGGCTATAGGCTCTCCACATCAAAAGTGAATAAGAGCATGTCAGCGGGAGGAACAAGACCATGCAAGTCCTTGATCAGAGAACTAGATTCAATCAAAAGTTTCTTCTGTTTCGATAACAAAGGAGGCAGAATGTGACGAATCCACTTAGAAGCTTTCACTAGGATGAACCCCCAAAAAGCTTTCTCCAGTATGAATTACCCCGAATAAGAACATATGAGGTTGCCCGTTACACTCGATTTGTGTATTTTAGGCAGCAAGTAAAAGAATTTGACATTCTCCCATCTATGTAGCAATTATGCAAGAATTTTTCAATCAAATGTTGCTTTACAATCAATGTAAAAAATGGTTTCCATTGTTTTAAAAAAAAAGCTTCCTGATAATAAAACTCTTGTGCATGCAGTTAGTTTAGATTGGATTCTATATGAAAATGAGTGTTTTCAGATCGAATCCTTGGACTGCACAGGACGCTGTCATCATCAAATGAAATAAACACTGGGGATTGCTGTTCAACCACAGATATAAATATGCCGCTGCCAATGTTATAACTGTAATAACTCCATAAACAGAAAAAGCAGCCACAAGAAATGAAGAATTGGGATTTGCAACCAATATTCTGCTTCCTAATTCACCCAAACGATTTTCCTTTTCCAGAACGTTGGGGTGAACTGTTGCCAAGCCAGTCAGAAGAAGCACAGCAAAAATAAGAGTCTCAGTTGTCATTGCCATTGCTTTGATTAAAAAGACGACAGCGATTTGAATGGGTAAGTGATAACAGATATGAGTAACCATTCTTATAATAGTAGATAGAGATGACCTCGTGCCCGTCAATCAAATGAGAAGGCTGCACAGTTTCAACTGCACGTGCGTGCTTCCAGTCTTTACTTCTTGACAAAGTCTTTTTCAAGCTGGAGATAAACGAAAGCCCACGACATTAAACATTAGGCCATGTGATTTATTATAGGTTGAAGAAAACACGTGTAAGAATTGAAGAGTAAAGTTTTTAATATAAATAACTTTTTTTTAATGAAATATATCTATATATTAATTTAACAGAAATATTTAAATAATCCACAAAAAAAAATAAGGTGGTATAAGAGCACGCAACGACACACTAGGTAAAGTCTAGGAGTAAAATCAAAGTATCATAATCTAGGCAAAGCCTAGAAACAAGTTACTAAGTCACAAAGTCATAAAAAGAGACAACTTTTATGTAGCAAAAGCAAGGTCAGTAGGCAGAGGATCCATATCATCAGTTCCCCAACCCGAGCTCGGCAAATCATTGACATCTAGAACGGGATCCTAGCTAGTAATTTGGGCAATGTTTGTATCATCATTTGCTTGTGTTCGAATGGGCGAGATAGCCAAAGAGAGCCTGGGAAATTTATCTAGCACATCTGCACAGCCTCCAAGTGGCGGCCATCAAGTAGATGGGCATGGAAGAGTAGGAGGAGTGCCCTAGTAGGGGAAGGAAGCAGTGGCTGCCACCCTCACTATTGTCCAGGAGGGGAAACACGTTGGAACAGGGTGCTGATGTGAGAGCAGCATCTGGAATAGCTGTGAAAATGCCCACCACATAGCGGCTAAGGCACTTTGTCATCTAATCTGGGATCCCTGGGTGGATAAGGTGGAACCCAATCCATAGTAAAAGGAGCATCTCCCCAATGGGAGAGGAAATCCTAAAGATACACAAGCTCCATAGCCACTTTATTGGCTTGGACTTCAATCTGTAAAAGAACATTGGAGATGATATAAGATTTATGCAAGGTAGAAACATTACAATTAGTAGAAGCATGATCAAGCATAGATTTATTTATTTCTTTCCAAATCCAGAAGAGAATCTCCACTTTGAAAGTATGTCAAACTTACATGTATTTGAAGGGCATTGTGGGTTGGTCTCTAAGGAGGATATGCTGCCAAAGAAAGAATTCAAACTGAAAAGGCCTGAAATGATCATAGATCCAAGTCTAGACCCTTTGAGCTTTGGAACAATACCAAAAGAGATGAGGAAGCATCTCAAGGTGGCCACAAAAGGGGCAAGTAGGTAGGTGGACTCCAAGCTAAATGAGTTTTTTGCCAATAGGTAAGCCTTGGTGCAGCATACACCAAGCAAAGTGAACAACCTTGGACTCAACACAAGCCCCCCAAAGAGTGTTGAATCAATATCTTCATGTTTTAATAGATGAATGTAGCTCCTATTAGTCATTAAGCTTCTCAACCATGGGCAAATTGGGGGTGAGCCAAGCATAGCCCAACCAAGGAGTGTAGTTATGGAAAAGGGTCTCAACATACCATTTCAAGTCCTTCCACCATGGTGGAGTGGAATGGATCAATATTTTCTGGAGCATGGAAGTTGGGATGGTATAGAGAATCACCTAGTAGGATTCCTGATCTATATTGGCTAGCCAAAATTTAGCTTTTGCCTCCTCCCAAGATAGCCAAGAGTGAGAGCACCTACAGAAGATACCCTAGATGGAATGAATTCCTCTATGAAAAAGATTGATAGTATTGATCCAAGGGACTTCTTCAAGGGGCACTTCGTTGCGAGTAAAAATGGGAGACCACCAAAGAGAGTGGGATTTAGCAAAGAGCCCATTAAGGAAACCAAAACCATTCCAAAGCAGCCATGGCTTAATCTTTTCCCAAGCCTTCTAAATGCTTTTAGCCATAAAGGACCTAGTGATCTAAATAATCGAATAGATAAATAGTAAATTGGAGAAGTCAAGCCCTTTCCAAGATTTCTTGCCCTTGGGAAAGCTTGAGGAGATAAAGTGTCTAAATAACACCTTCCAAGCTTCTGGGTCCTCAATGGTCCACATAATTCATTTGGCATGTAAGGTAGTTCCTTGTCGAGTTATGTCGATGAGTCCCATCCCTCCAGCTTCATGTGTGAGGTATTTATATTCCCAATCCACCCTTCGAAATCCTTTACCTTGTAGGGAATTTTCCCAAAGTAAATCTCTGAGCAATTTCTCCAACTTTTGGTAAGAGTTTTTTGGAAGGTACCTAGCATGATGAGTAATATGCATGGGTGGATGCAAAAAAAAATTAGCATCTTTGCAATTTTCTTGCTAATGAAAGAGACTTGATCACCTAGTAATCTAGCTTCTTAGAAACTCTGTCAATAACATATTTCCATAGTAAGGGTGGTGAAGTATCAAAAGCAAAGAGGATGCTAAAAAATTTAAAGATTTCTTCATGTTGGATCCACTTCCAATCGAATTTAGCATCCCACATTGGCAGAGGGAGGTAGATTGTCTGTAGCAATGAGTTTTTTACCATTGGATTTTGGAGCCAGAGGCTAGGCAGAAGGTGTCAAGACATTGTAAGGCATTATCCACATTGGTTTCATCTTCAATGAGGGTAATGAATGAGTCATCTACAAAGTTGCCATTAAAAAATTGGATATATTCATGCAGATTAGATGCATCCAGAAGGAGATAAATTCCCTTAATAAGGCCACTAGCTTGGGCATTGCTAAGAAGATATCCAAAACCCTTAGTTGCAAGAATGTATAAAGTGGGAACCATAATGCACCCTTGGAAAATGGAATGACTAAGCCAAATTGTTCATAGGTAACTCCATTAATAGAGAGGGTAGTCGAGGCATCAAAGATGAGCATCTGCATAGTTTGAATGAAGATGGGCTTGAAACCCAGAGCTCGAAGCATAACTAAGATAAAAAGCCATTTGATGCAATCATAAACATTTTTCAAAGTCAATTTTGATGAACATAGTTTGTTTCTTAGATCATCTAGCCCAATCCATCCCTTCCTAGATGGTAATGATGTTATCCAAGATATAACGGCTTCTGATGAAGCTTATTTGTTCTGGATGCATAATGAGAGGCAACATATTGTGTATCTAGATTGCTAGAGCCTTGGCAATAATTTTATAGAAAACATTCATGAGGTTGATGGGACACTCATTATAGATCAACTTAGAATCTCTCTGATTAGGTATGAATTTGATATTTCTTTTATTTATATTTTTATTTAGTGAATGTGCACAAAATGCTTCTTGATAAACCTTATGCAAATCACTACCCATAAGATCCCAAAGAGTTTTTTATAATTCACAGGGGAAGCCATTAATGCCATGGGATTTATCATTAGTCATGTGAGACACTACTTCATGCAAATTGTCAACAATGAAGGGCTTGTTGCAAATCACCCACTAGGCAGAAGTGAGTTTGTATGGCACCACTAAAAGGCATTGTTGAAGGGCAGATTCATGCTCAGTCGAAGATGATTGAGATTTGAACGCTTGTTGATAATGACAGATAAAAGCTTGCACAATTTGTGGAGTCTTTGTGAGTCTATTACCAACCTTAGTAATGACTTAAATTTACTGCTTTGAGTTTTTTGGTCATAGTAATTGAAAAAACTCCTTAGAAGCTGTATCCCCTATCTTAAGCCAATGAAGCCTGGCTTAGCCTTAGGATCCCCTTGCATTGTATTTGTTTAAAATCTAAATTTGGTGCCTTAAGGATGTAACTCTCACCTAAAAGATCTCATTAAAGGGATCTTTTTCTAGAGCTAGAGCTGCATGAATCACTTTTGAGGTAGTAGCAAAGTAGGAGTGTCTCTAAATTTTGGCAAGTTGGTGGCCATAGATCCATACAAAGTGGGAAGTCATTCTAATGGAATCATCCCACCAAAGAATCCAACCAGATTCTCAAGAAGGACATAGATCTAAATTATAAACACTCCTAATGTGTACCACCATGAGCCCATGCTTTAGCAAAGAGGTGTTAAGGAAGAATTGCATTTTGTGGACTTTGGGTTTCCTAAACTACCATGCCACATGAAACTAAATGAGAGAGTGATTAGAAAGCCCAAAATTTTATAGTGCCTACACTAAAGGAAAAAATCCATTATCAAAGGAGAAGTATGATTAGGTGGACATCATTGTCTTATATAAATGCTTCAAGATCTGAGTGGGGCCTTCCCTAAAATTACTCCAGGTGTACCAAACTCCATCTATAGGATAGTGTGTTAAATTGGGGTCATAAAGACCCCATTTAATACACATGTAGAACCATGTATCCCTTCCCCAACAACCCACCTCATAGGAAAATGGCCTAATTTGTCCTCAAAATATGCCACCATATTAAATTCATCACATAATACCCAATGGGCATTGGGGATATCATCCGCTATCCATTTCCATAAATGGGAATGCTCCAAAGCATCATTCAAGGCATAAATATTAATAAATCCAAAGGATTAGGTTTCAAAGTTAAAAATAGTCCAAACTAATAGATTAATGGGGTCCACACCAAATTGCACTAAGTATGGTTACCACCTTGGAGAAATGAATGTGATCACCCCTCCCCATCCTACAACATGGTTTCTGTGAAGAATGATACTATCATGCTAGATGGAATTACTAATAGCCATGAATAAAAAAATTTGCCACCTTGACTTCCTATAGATAGAGACTGTCCATCTTGAGAAACTTCTTTCTGAAATCATGCAAAACAAATTTGCATTTTGGATATGTGAGACCCTTAACATTCTATGAAAATAAATTCATAGATGATAGGTGTCAAGGGACATGTCCTCTGATTCCAACCTTTCTAGGGCATCATATTAATTTTATTTAAAGTGCCCACTATTGGCACTCAAGAACTCATTTTATTTCTTCAAGTCAAGGTCAGCTAGAAACTCTCTTTCCTTCACCTCATTAATCCTCTAAGGAGGGTTATGATAGAGTTTAGGCGTATCCCACCATGAAATAAGTGGAAGATCATTTGGTTATGAGTTTGAAGAATTGGGCATAGAGGCCTTCACACCTTGGGATAAAATTTTAGCAACAAGAGGAGTATTGAACACCCTAGTCTTTTCTACCAATTTATGGGCTACAGATGATGAAGACTCTTTTGCAATAAGAGCCTGCTCCTATGGACCATTCCTCAAACATGGCTTACCTACTTTGGGAGCAATAGTTAAGTTTGTGGCTTTAGTGCAAGTGTTATTCTTCTCAATCATAGTCCAACCATCCTCAGTTGGTGTCTTGCTAGCTTTAGGAGAGTGTTTATGGGGAGAGGTTATACGAATAGACACATTATTATAGGCTAAATGAAGGGGACAATCTTGTATCTTCTAGTCTATGGCTTGGGAATGGAAGCAAGTCTGAATCAAGTTGATATACAGGACTCACTGGGAGTACCTTACATCCTCGACCTAAATTTACACAAACTCCTTGACGTCCTGAGAGTGGTCTATTTCTACACAAACCCTTTTTTATGATCTAGCAGAGTAGAATCAATTTTGTTCATGATAAACCACATGGATTATGGAGGATGTTATTTGGTGAGTAAAGATCCAGGATGGGAGTAGGAGGCCTCAAAATTCAACCCAAACTAGGGCTTTAAGAGTGGAGTCCTTCAAGACCATAAATATTCATGTCCAAGGGGAGAGAACCATAAATGAATTCCTAACATACTAAGTAGCAGACTCATGGAGGATTCTTTCAACATGGGATGGGTCAAAAAATCAAAAGAGAAAGAAACCTTTAGTCATGTTTTGGATTCTCTCCATCTTAATTTCATGAAATTCCTAGTGAGTTTGAACCCAATCCTATAGCATACTTTCAAAAGGGATTAACCTGACAAAATATCCTCTTAAACAAAACTTCTCTAACCACTGACATTTAGAAATAAATTTAAGAATAGGCAATATAACATCTGGGTCTGAAGCATTACCTCATGGTAGACCTTCGAGACAAACATCTTCGAGCTCTTGTATGGGGCCATTGCTTGATGCTCCTCTATTCTTCTTAGAATCTAAAATAGTTGGGATAGAATGGGGAGGAGACATTACAAAGTCTAGCCTTATGTGAAGGTGAGAAACCTTAAATGACAATAAATGCTAAGTATCATAGGTGCCTAATGCTATGGTATGACACAATGCCAGTCAAGCAAAGAACCAAAGGTCGACTCAATAACATGCATGGAGAAAACCCTAGTAGAGCAAAAAAACTTCAAACTCAATCATCACACATACTATAAATAACTTTAAGGTATAAGATTTGGATTTATTAAATTTCAATTACTATTATAAAAATATTAAGAGTTCATATTGAAAAATTTAGTTCTATACAATCTATTTTTCAGATATCATTTCAAATTATCTTCCACCAATTTTAATAACTTTATCAACTTATTATTTGGAATAAAAGTACTATTGATGTTATGTAACCTTAGGATTTTAGATATACTGTTTGAGATTACTTCTATGTAAGGAAGGAACCTAAAAATTACCATCAACTGAAGCATATACTCTTTGTTTATTCCCTTGACACATTATTTTTGGCTTGAAAGCCTTAGAAAATTCTTTGCTTTTGTGACTATTCCTAACAAAAATAAAATTTAAGTGTTTAATCTCTTTCTCTAAGAACTCAACATCACAAATGTTGAAAACCCTCATGGTAAGATCCTTGAGAACACTTCCCTTTTATCTAGAATGATGATGCAAAGAAGCATGTAAATATAGATATGTGTGGGTCCTTTTTTATAAACACTTCATCTAAAGGATTCATTCACCTTCTGTGTGAATAGTACATTTGATAAGGGTAAGATATAACCTACCTCAATATACTTATTGAATTGTATGCTTTCAACTAGGTTGTTGATATGTGAATGGAGTTATTCAAATTTTTCTCTAGCATGCCGCCAACATATATTAGTTTCATTTACATATCACTTCTACTAGTTTAACTTTATTGAAAATGAATTTATTGTCCTTTCCTTAATATTATTTATAAAGAGGTTACAAACCACCACATACAGTGGAGAAACCCTTGCCAGTGCCTTTTATTTGCACATAGATGGCCTCTCTAAAGAATAAGATTGTGGATCTAAGAATAAAATCAATCAATCTAAATTTTTTATCATTTGTGTAAGATCTAGCCCTATCACTAGCATCATTCATCTACACCTTGGTGAAGAAGGATACCACATCAAAGTTAACCATTGTTTCATAAACCATTCTATTTTATCATTGAAAGAAGTTATAAATGGACTTGAATGATATATAAAATAATATGTGTTCCCCACAAAATATTTCAACTAATTTGTCATGGATACTACAAACTAGTGGGAGACACTGAGGTGTCTACAATTGGTTTTAATGGAATCCCTTCGTTGTGAATCTTATAAGAGCCATTAATTATAGGGGTGATTTCTTTTTTGGGAATTATTATTTTTTTCATGCTATCATCCAATAAAAATATTTTAACTAGGAAACCCTATTTACAATCAAGATAACCAAACATTCTAAAACTACCATTATTATATAAATGATCATAATTTTAGTGTCATTTCAACATGATTAGAATAATTATAACATTACCCTTACCTACCATTTTAATCTAAATTTCTTGATAATATGATTAAAATAATTTTTTAAAGAAGTACCTAAAAAAATTTGTAATTGAATAAATGATAATTCATAAGCATCGAGATCACTATTGTTTTATTTTTTTTTACAAGGTATTTATGCAAACACTTTTACTATTAAAACACATATGTAATATTAATATTAATAAAGAAAATTGATAAAAATATGGTTACAATAATAATTTTGTTGGTAGATGTTGATGGCCCACTCTTTATGATATAAAAAAGAAATTGATTCAAATCAACACAAAAACCAACAAGGAATGACAATGAGAAATCAAGGCAACTTAAAACTGCAAACACTTTATAATAAAGGAGTTCACAATTTAATATAAGATCTAAAACATTTGGGTATGTTTTTAATGAAACTCTATAACAAATTAGTTTTCAAATTTTAAATTATTATCAATTACATAGAAGACATGAATAACACCATTCTTATTAAATAAGGGTTTCCCATTTCACATGCTCTGTTTTGTCTCTCATCACTACACTTATCTAGTTTTTGTTGTCTAAAACCCCAAATTTGTATTGTAAATCGATAATTTTAGAAACATTTCACATCTCAATTTTCAATAATTTTACATCAATATTAGGAAATAAAATCTTACTTAAATTTTGATATTACTAAACCTTTCTTTCTATGTACATTGGGTTAACTCTGCATTTTGAAATTTGGATCACCTTTGCCATGCATTGACCAATTTAAATTAATCATAATAATAATTAAAAAATATAACATATTATCTTCTTGGGATTCAATTTGTCAAATTCCTTACACATTTTCAAGCTTAAAATAATATTTAAATATAATTGGTTGAAGTATGTGCCACATATAACTATTTTAGGCCATATTTTCTAAAAAGATATAGGAATTGGAAATGTTTCACAAACATATGCCTATATCTTTGATACCTCAAATAAATATCCACCATCATCTATAAAGACAAATAAATTGTTAATTTTGAGTTATAAAACATTAATATTTTTGATATTGATTATATTTATGGAATGTCATACACTTTTCCATGTAGATATATATACACTAACTATCAACACCATAAAATTTACACAACATAATTGAATTAATGATTTTGTTAGATATTGTAGACAATCTTGTCTTATTGTAAACAACTTACCAAAAAAAATCACATTTCAATTTCAAGAATTTTTCATCAACTTTAAGAAATAAAATCCTACTAAAATTTGATGTAACTAATCCTTTATTCCTATCTACATTGAGTTGAGTTTTTGTTTTAAAATTCAAGTAACCTTTGTCCTGGATTAACTACTTTTTTTATGACGACGATGATGATGATGATGGTGATGATGATGATGATGATGATGATGATGATGATGATGATGATGATGATGATGATGATGATGATGATGATGATGATGATGATGATGATGATGATCGGATTCAATTTGTCAATTTCCTTATAATTTTTCAATCTCAAAATAATATTTAGATAGGTTTGGTTGAAGGATATGCCACACATAACTATTTTAGGCATTTTTTCCAAAATGATGTGGAAATTGGCAATGTTTCACAAACATATGCCTATTTCTTTGGAAACTCAAATAAATATCCACCATTGTCTACTAAAACAAATAAATAAAATTTGAGGTATATACATTAATTCTTTGAGATTGATGATGCTTATGTAATGGTACACACAAGTTCCATATAGATACCTCTATACTAACCATGAACACCATCAAACTTACACAATATAATTAAATGAATAATTTTGTTATGTATTGTACATAATCATTTCTTAATGTAAACAAATTTCCAAAAAATTGATTTCATCCACTTAATTAAATAAAGAAAATTTATTTTTATCATTTTTTTGTTGCTGAAAATGACTAAAAAAACCTCTATGCAATCTTAACAAGCACTCACTCGCCCTTTGTCACCATGCAACATGTGGTTACAAACTCCTTATCCTTTATTTTTCCATTCTCTATTTATTTCACTTGAAGAAATGAAAAAATTAAACAAAACTCTCTCCAATTCATTTCCATGTATCATATGGGTTAGTTGGCATGGATTGAGTGCAACTAGAATATTTAGCTCAGATCCACTAAATTTTGACTTGTCATTGGTCAGTGATGTTTTATTTCAATAAAACATCACCATATTTTTCCATTTCAATATTTATTTTCATGTTCTAGTGTAATAGAAATAAACATTATTTTCATTGTTTTTGGTTTCGTATTTGGATCATCTTTGGGTTAGGTTTGGGTTGCATTTTCATTGATATTTAGGTGGAATATTGGTCTACTCTAAGTTGATATTGGCTTTAAAATTAATTTTATTTTCATAAAATTTTGAAATAAAAATAAAAAATAAATTTTGATGATAAAATTTTGAATGGAAATCGGACACAAATTGCATCAAATGTAGTAGTTTCTACATATATGAACTCTATAATATATAATGATAATGAAAAAGTAAACACAAAATAAAAATAGGTTCCACTTAAAAGATAATCATATACTAACGGTAAATGAATTAATATGATTGAATCAAAATTATTAACCACTTTGAGAGGAGAAACACTAAAATACCGAAGAATAATGATATAAACAATATTATTTTTCCTTATAATAATTTAGAAGAGTGTGTGTGTGTGTGTGTGTGTGTGTGTGTGTGTGTGTGTGTGTGTGTGTGTGTGTGTGTGTGTGTGTGTGTGTGTGTGTGTGTGTGTGTGTGTGTGTGTGTGTGTGTGTGTGTGTGTGTGTGTGTGTGTGTGTGTGTACATAATTTGATAGGGGGAAAATCTAAGTCTTAATTATATTTTCTTAAAGAAACATCTATAACTAGTAAAGTTCTATATGTACAACAAGTCTATTACTCCATACAATTAATACACTTATGAAGATAAAATATGAGGGACACAAGTCTTCCCGATTTAGATTTTTTTCTCTTTAATGTTTAAGAAATATTAATGTTTTAACATAAATTTCTCATTTCCACATGGTGCATATGCTACTATTCATTTTAACACTTGATTACATATATTGAGATGGGCTGGTTAAAAAACCACTTCACTCTCTCCTCAAAACTACTTTTAGTACCATTATGAAATTAAACTCTTCATTGAAATTTATTAGTTATTACTACACTACAAATTCATTTTCAATGAATTTATTTAATTTGAATAAATAAATATAATACGAATTCAAGAAGAAGGTTAAAGATCTAAATTTTAAGCAACATTATGAATCTAATGGAGAATTTGTAATGACCATACAATTTTGTTACTAACATTAATTTGTTGAACATTTTTATAATGAAATTTGTTTTTAAGGTTACAATCAAAGGAATATCTAAACATCTTATTTAAAATACTCCCACTTTAATGTAAATTTTCATGTTATTTCATACAATTTTGAGCAATAACAAAATTTTATGTAAAGACTCAATGAATAAATTGGAGTTTAATATTATCCTCCAATGCATCTATTTGTAGAATACCATGCAAATATTAATTGGAGATATCCATAAAAGGTTTCAAATAGATTTATATCTATTATAAAATATAACCATTTGGTTATGTTGTTAACAGAACTCTATAATAAAATAATTTTTAAAATTCAAATTATTATCAATTATATAGATGATATGAATAAAACCATTCTTAATAAACAAGGTTTTCTATTTTTCATCCTCTATTTTAACTCTCATCACTGCACTTGTTTAGTTTTTGTTGTCTAAAACCCCAAATTTGTATTGGAAATCAATAATTTTGGAACATTTTCACGTCTCAATTTCAATAATTTTACATCAACTTTGGGAAATAAATTCATATTTAATTTGATGGAACTAAACATTTATTCCTATTTACATTGGGTTGATTTTTCGTTTTGAAATTCAAATCACCTTTGTCATGCATTGTTTACTTTTTTAATAATAATAATAATTAAAAAAATTCAGCACATTACTTCTCTTCTTGGGATTCAGTTTATCAAATCCCTTACTTCTTATTTAACTATGGTTTGTTGATGTATATGCCATACACAAATATATTTTAGGCCTTATTTTCCAAAACAATATGGAAGTTGATAATGTTTCACAAACATATCCTTATATCTTTTGTCTTTGGTCTTTCAAATAAATATATATCATTGTCTAAAAAACAAATTATTCAGTTTGATCTATATAACACTCAAATTTTGAGATTGTTGATTCTTATTGAATATCATACACTCCTCCATCTATATACTTAGAGTACACTAACCATTAACACCATCAAACATACACAACATAATTGATTGAATTATTTTGTTAAATATTCTAGGCAATCCTTTCTTATTAAAAACAACTTGATAAAATTTTGATTTTTTCCACCAAGAAAATTTATTTTTATCATTTTTTTAAAGTTGAAAATGACTAAAAAAAACCTCTATGTGATTTTATCATGCACTCATTCTCCCTCTATTACCATGCAATATGTGCCTCCAAACTCCTTATATCTCATTTTTCCATTTTCCATTGATTTAACTTGAAGAAATGAAAAAAAAAAAAAAAAAAATTGCCTCCAATTCACTTATGTGATTTTAACATGCACTTAGTCTCCCTCTATTACCATGAAACATGTGCCTCAAAACTCCTTATCCCTCATTTTTCCATTTTCCATTGATTTAACTTGAAGAAATGAAAAAAAAATAAACAAAATTCCCTCCAATTCACTTCCATGAATCATGTGCATTATAAATCTTACTCTGTGTTTTTTTAATAATTTGCATGGATTGAGCACAACTAGAATATTTATATCAAATTCATTGTATTTTGGCTTGTTAATGTTTGGTGATGTTTTATTTCAATAAAATATCACCATCTTTTTCCATCTCAATATTTTTTTCATGGTCTAGTGCAATATGAAATAAACATTATTTTCATCATCTTTGGTTTCTTATTGTGTCAACTTTGGGTTAGTTTTGGATTGCATTTTCATCAAGATTTGGGTGGAATATTAGTCAACCTAGGTTGAGCTTGGGTTGAAATTTGATCATATTTACATCAAATTTTGAAATAAAAATTAATAATGACTCGTAATAATGAAATTTTGAATGGAAATAGGACACAAATTGCATCAAATGTAATAGTTTATACATATATAAACTCTATAATATATAATGATAACCAAAGTCAAACACAAAATAAAAATAAGATCCATATTTAAAAATATATTCATATATCAATGATAAATGAGATAATATGATTGAATCGAAAATATTAGCTATTTTGAAGGAGAAACCACCTAAATTTAAAAAAATATATATATGAATTAGATTTTATTCTTTAAATTAATTTAAAAGAGTATATATATTGATCTATTTAAAGACATAATTAGGTAAGGGACAATTAAAGTCTTAATTATGTTTTCTTAAAGAAACATCTATAACTAACAAGGGTCATGTAATGCTAGTCCCTATTAATTCCATATGCTAGAGAGTACCATTTCTTTAAAAAATATAATAAAATAAAAAACTATTTATATTTTTTATTCAAATGTTGTAAAACTAGAATTAATGCTCCATGCTTACGATTTTCAATGCAAATTAATTCATTCATGGAAATTCCTATCCATAAATAATTATTAATTTAATTTAATTATAATGAAATATTCTTATAAAATATACCAAAATTAAATATATATGTATGTCACGAGTGGCATTATCTAGTTATGCCATGGCTAACATTATAGGGGGAAATCATGTATTGTCTTTACTTTATGGATTTGAATTGGCCTCAAGAAATCTAATTTATGTTTCTCAAAATCACATTTGTTGTTATGAAAATTCATAAGAGAAAGCATTTTATATCATGTCAATCTCAAAAAAAAGTATTAAAAATATTAGTAGAAGTATTTATAATAATCAAATACATTTATATTTGTAATTAATAGATTGAAATATTCTCTTATAACATTTCTAGGAATATGATTTTATTTATTTTTCAAATTTTATAAAAACTTTGCATTTCTATTGTGATATATATTCCTAGTTATTTGATTCGTTGAAAAAAACTAGCTAATTAAAAAGTAATTCCTATAGTCTCTTGTCAGAGTAGAAACTAATAAAGTTTATATGTACCACAAGTATATTACTCCATATACAATTAATACACTTATGAAAATAATATATGAGGGTCATAACAAGTCTTCCCAATTTATATTTTTCCCCTTTAATATTTAACATATATTAATGTTTCTGCATAAATTTCTCATTTCCACATGGCACATAAACTGGTGAATGTTTATACTTGATTATATATATTGAGATGTCTTGGTTGAAGAACCATTTCACTCTCTCCTCAAAACCACTCTTGGCACCATTATGAAATTCCACTCTGCATTTAACTTTATCAATTCTTACTACAATATAGGTTCATTTTTAATGAATTTATTTAATCTAGATAAATAAAATATAAGATAAAGTTATCAAGAAGGTTGAAAATCCAATTTATGAACAACACTATCAAACAACACCTATTTATAAACAACATTACTAACTTGATGGAGAACTTTGTAAAGACCATACAATTTTGGTACTAACATTATATTATTTTGTTTCTTAAATGAAATTTATTTTAAAGTTGTCATCAAAGGAATAACTAGACATCTTTTTTTTAAATACGTCACTTTATTATTATTTCATTCAATTTTTATCCATAATAAAATTTATTATTGGAATGATTTGCATTATATTAAAAAATAAAATATAAGTACATAAGGTTACCTGGATTTGCATTATTGGAATGATTGGCAGCATATGGGGATCATGAGGCTAGGGTCTAGATCTATTGGATGAGTCAAATTGTACCATCATGACTCAATATATAGATATTAAGAATAAATTGATTATTTGGCATAATGTAATACCCAATGGTCCATTCCACATTGTAGGAAATGGTTAAGTGGTTTAAAAAAATAATACTTGAGTAGATGTTGATAAATTGGCCATTAATGCCATAAAATGAAAAATGATTTTACTCTAAAATAAAAAATTAGTCAATCCATTTGAGCACGTGGTGATCCCCAGATTGGTAGTTGGACCATGTAAATCAAGACATGATATTAAATGTCCACTATCAGAGGAAAGGGTCTGCCATCCCCAATTTATTTTTGAAAAAATTACCAAACCTCACATTCACCAACACACCAATGCATGGGGAGGGCCCCAACTTTGTCTTGGGAGTGCTCAATCATATTAAATTCACCACACATAATCCACTTGGTAGGAGGTAACCCATCTTCCAAAGATCACCAAAGTAGGGAGCAGTCATGGCCATTATTGGTAACATAGATGTTTATAATACCAAATGCAAGTAGATCTAGATGATGATTGGGCCATTATTGGGCCGTTATGATTATTGTTTAGGCATGCAAGTAGATCTAGATGTAGGATTGATTCCCAAAGATATTCATAGAGTTTCATGATGGTATGATAGCTAATGAGTGGCATCACATGGAGGAGGTTGGCCTAGGGGCCATGAATCATTATCATCACGTGCCTCAAGATGTAGAAATGATTGTTAGACTCAATAAGAGATGGGACCCAATGATAAACACTTTCATGTTGACCACTAGAGATATGACCATCCTATTTAGGATGTGATTAGGATTACATTTATACCCATTCAATGGGATCCCATCTATCATATTGAGAATGAGGATCAGGATGACCTCATGGATATCCTATATGGAGCAGATCCAGTTCATGTTAGGTAGCACATGGTGGGCTTGGGATCAGACCATTGTACCAATAGGCACTAGGGGATAAGGTCTTGTTGAAAATTATGATCATGGTAGTGACCTATTTCACATTTTTAGATTCAAGCCATGATTTATTTCCATACCTACTACTAGGGGTACAAGTGGAGATGCTACTAGGGGGACTGTGTTTAGGTGGGATCCTTTTTTATTAGTGCAAATCTATAGATAGTTATAGGATTTCCATGCACACAAGTGATATGATATTATTTTTGGATTTATATTCCATTGTTAGTCATATGAGCATATTCGAGTTTTGAGACCATTAAGGGTTCCTTGGCAGGGATTCACTAAGGTAGATTTTCTAGTGGGCTTCATGTGTTAGAGACATATTGATGCTTTGATAGGGGAAAGTGGAAGAACTTGAGAAATTGACTAGTTACATGATGCATTGGAGGGTTTAGTGTTGGCAGATGTGGTATGGAGGCCATATGTGGATTGACCTAGTTGACTCAAGCATAGGTACAACACAGTAGGGTTGTAGAACTAGTGGTGGGTGTTTGGGAGATGGGATGAGGAGTATAAACGTATCCCATTTGATCATGTATAAAGGTAGTTTGGGTTGACACAAGGGATCCCACCTAATTTTACTTGATACAGGAGGGAGGATTCTAAGTTCTTACTATCAGAGATGTAGCTAGAGGATGTTATATTGGACCATGAGAAACTACCCATGAGAGCTCCCATTGATGATGCTAGTGAGGTAGATGGATATGCATCTTGTTACTAGGCTAGATTTATAGTTATTTATTTTGGGTGGGATGATGTGGTCCAACAACCCATGTATGTGGACCCTATAGGAGCACCACTATAGGGTGTTCAGTCGGTAGTGACACTAGCAGCAACATAGGCCCAAATCATAAGATTATAGGGATAAGTGGTTAAATTGTAGGCTCAAGTCATCACCCTATAGGGGTAAGTTATGACTTTAATAAGTGAGCATAATTATTTGAGAGCCTCTCTTTCTTCAGTGACTCAAGAGAGATATTCTTTGAGACAGGGGGCAGGACCAACCACAATAATAATAGGAGGACCACCTAATACAATGTCAAGGACATGGTATCTAGCCATTGTTGATGAGCTAAGGTATTACAAGGTAATGGTGTTGGCATAATTACCTATAGCATTGATATATGGGGAGTATAAGGCCAAATTGGTAGGGGGTATTTTAATGGATACTCTAGGATAGTAGTCCAGGTAGGGACACTAGGGGGGCCACCACTAGATAGGAGTGCAAGTATAGGTATAGGTGTAGGTGTAAGTGGGGCCAGCAGTAGTGGTGCCCCAAGAGTATGATTTACACATGTTTTGATATATTTCTATAGATAGGTGTACATTATTTTGATACTGGCTTATGCATCGATGCAATGAGATGTACACGTTTTGAGAGAGAATTTACACATTGTTACATGTATTATTTATGATGACACAATGTATATGATGATGATTTATGGTTTATGATGTATCTTTATGGTTCATGGTTTATATTCTAATATGGTTTTTTATGTTCATGTTTATGGTTTATGGTCTATCATTTCATTCATATGCTTTATGAGATGTTGACTCAGTATCCTAGGCATATGATGGTTAAAATATGGTTATAATACTCTAATTTTGTTCATGGATATGAGAGGATGTGTTATGGATGGATATATGTCATATGATGATGTAATCATAATGACTTTGTTTATGCTTATGTTGATGTGGTTTGCATGAGTTGATGTTATAAAATATATTTTGGTAATGTTATGGTAAATGAATAGATAGGTAGATGATATGTGATATGGTTCATGATGTTTTGATCATTGATTTTGTTTATGCTCATGATGATGAATGGTGTAATTAAGGTTTTCTATGATATAATATACACTCTCATGATGTTGTAATTGTAGATGGATAGGATGATATGTATGCTATGATGTGATGTGATTTCATGGAGGTTTGATCATAGATAGATATATGATTTGGTTTATGGATATAGTTCATAAGGTTATGATTTTGATTTGATATTTTTTATTTATGACCATGGAGATGAAATGTGAATATGTTTAGGGACGTAATGAGAATACATAAAGCATGTAGATAACAAACTTAAATGTAAGGAAAGTGATAAGAATCATGAGAGGTACATCTACATGAAATAATGAGAGATAAGAAAAGGAACATAATGTATTTTCATTGGTGAGGACAAAATATAAAACCTGAAGTTGGATTGGCTTAGTGAAAATAACCCTTTCAAAGATTTGCATTAGCATGCTTCGGTTGATAAACGGGTATCTTGATCATACTGTGTCAATTAAGCTCATAGTCCCATGCATATGATATATGGAGGGAGGATGGGTGAAGTTGGAACCTTTTTGTGAGATTAGTATACCTCTTTTGTAGGCTTTTGAGAGGATAGTATAAGCAAGTCTATGCTCATATATAAAGTGTAGGTTGATTGATATGAGAAGTCTACTAAGGAGAGATGATTGTGGCTTTCCAAGTTTATTTCTTTTAGGGGATCCAATTGTGTCATTTATCATTATTTATTGTATTTTTTTATATGTTTTTCACTACTTTTGATTATGATTTAGGGTTGGGTAGTTGATCGATGTGGGAAGTTTTCAATAATTTTTTAGCTTTGAATTATGATTTACTCAGCCATCCTTCAAGGGAATGGTCTAATTTTATATGTTTAGATCAAATGCTTTTAATAGTTATCTTTTGAGAGAGTATTACACCTTACATTTTTTCAATTTTGAATAAGGTTTCAATAGCTGCCTTTTAAGGGAGTAGTCTATGAATACTAAAAATGACTCATGACTTATTTTTGACTTTGATATTACTTTTGCTTTTTCTTGATGTTGCTTGACATAGAATTGCTTGTACATGGTCAAGGGGTTACCTTTATGAAGGCAAGATTAAGATCATAAGAAGGTTGCATAGGTGAAAATAAGATTAAGTAACAATGACCATGGGAACTAATCCTGAAGAGGGATGGGAAGTACCATGAGAATCATGCTCTAAGTAGAGCCATGGTCCTAATAGTTCAAGATTAGGCTATGACTATGATGGATAATCACATGATTCAGATGTAATCAATTGACCCTAAGAAGAGGGAAATGAATGTGGTTATGGGGGATGAGCATAATTTAGATAAATGGTGATTGTGACCCCTTTTTAATAAAGAAATAATGTAGATGTGAAACATTGAGAGGGTCAGGTTCTAATTTACTTTTGAAAGAGGATAAATGATAAGCTCCTGATCCATACTTATGGGTTATGATGTAGGGTCTAAGCGAATTGAAATCAAATTTTCCCCTTTTTCTTTTTTCCATATTAGTTACATGTTGATTTTCCTTGATAACGAGATCTCTAATATTGAATTCCCACACTTTTAGGTGTTTTTTGTAAGCACGCTTGATTCATTCTTGATAGACATGAAGATGGGAAAGAGTGGTCAGATGATGCTCTTCAAGTAGTTTAAGTTGTGCTAAACATTTTTGATGATAATCATCTTCCAAAATAATGTCATGCAAAGATATGCAAAGAGAAGGTATTTAGACTTTAAGAGGCAATACGGCTTCATGTCCAAACACTAAATAAAAAAGTGTAGCACCTGTGTGTGTTTAGATGCTAGTACGATATGCCCATAAGGCAAGAGGGATGTGCAAGTGTCAATCTCACCCTAATGCATAAACAATTTTGGTAAGGATGTTGTTAAGGTTTTTGTTAGAGGCCTCTACTTGTCCATTTACTTGTGGTCGATAAGGTGATGAGAAGCTTAGTATAATCCCAAATACATCATAAAGACCTTGAAATTATTTGTTTCTAAAGGATTTTCCATTATCAATGATGATCTTATGGGGCACACAAAAGTGGCAAATGATGTGATGGGTGATAAATTGGACAATGTTTTCATCTTTTATTAAGACAAGACAAATAGACTATACCCATTTGGTGAGATGTTTGGTCATAGTGATGATAGAGTGATGTCATTGTGAAGAGTGGGGATTAATTTCACCAATAAGGTCTAGACCCCATTATGAAAAAAGATAGAAGTCAGTGGAAACTTTAAGGTTATGGCTAGATGCATGATGCAAATTATCATGTTGTTGACACTTGACACACCTTTTCACATAATCAAAATAGTCTTGGTTAAGGGTAGGCCAGTAATAGCCTAGGTAGAGGATGTGCTTATCCACAACAAGTCCATTAAAGTGACCTCCATAGATACCATCATGCATCTCCTTGATAGTGTGAGAGGCTTTTAGACCATGAAATCAATGAAAAAGGAGAAAATCAAAACCATGTTTATAGAGTATTCCTTCTATAATGGTATAACAGCAGGTACTCTGAATAAATGCTCAATGGGCATTCTTAGAGAGGCTAGATGGAACAAAGCCAAGGTTAAGATAGTTAAAGGTTTGTTGATACCAAAGGTCAAGCTAGATCCCTTCCATATTGAAGATGATTGGAATGTTTGACTTGACATAGGAAGGTTGGGTGAGGTGATGGACAGTTACTAATATCTTGGATTTCAAGGGTGCTGACGAGAGCTGATAGGTAAGAGAAGCCATGGTGCAGTTAACTTGTTAGTAGATCATGGGTGGTATGAATATGGTAGTGTTCAAATAATGCTAAGAGGTCTATAACTAAGTATATGTATAGCTACAAAATCTCATTATTACACTAGTAGATGTCATTGACTTGACTGACCACAAGTTGGGAGTCACCAAAGATGTTGATTGTTTTGACTCCTAAATCTAGTGTGGTTTGGAGACCTATTACTAGGGCTTCATATTCAGCCACATTATTGGTAAATTTAAAATTAAGTTTAAAAGAGAGAGGATGTGGGTCACCAAAAAGGGGGACAAGGATGATACTAGCTCCCCAATCACACTGACATCTAGAACCATCAAAGAACATGGTTACATGATTGGTGAAATCCACTTGGGATAGGTTTGTCATAAACTCATTTAGAAACTCAAAAGGATGAGGTTGGTTGTCTATTAGGGGTACATCAAACAATTGTTCAACAATGACTTTCCCCTTAATTAACTTCTGCTACAGGAACTCAAGGTCAAACTCAGCTAAAAGCATGAGCCACTTGTCCATACACTAGTTTTGGTATGGTTTCACGTGCATGTACTTAAGTGGGTTGGTATTGGTTATGACAAAAATTTTGTGGTTAAGAAGATAGTCACAAATTTTGGTGGCCACAAAGAATAAGGCCAATAAAATTTTATTTGTATGAGTATAACAAGTTTTGTAGTCTACAAGGGTATGGTTTATGTAATAGACGGCTTGCTCTTGGTGTTGTTTGTCTCGATGGGAAAACATTTCCCCTATGGAATGGCCAGTGGTAGAAATATAAAGGTATAAAGGTTGGTTGTCCTCATGGGGTGTGAGGATAGGTGGAGATAGAATATACTCTTTGAGTGCATCAAAGGCCTGTTGACAATCAATATTCCACTTGAAAGTGATATCTTTTTTCAAGAGGCTATAGAAGAGTTGACATCAGTTGGAGAGCTGAGAGATGAAGTGACAAATAGATTAGAGCTTCCCCTGTAGACTATAGAGTTGCTTAGGATTGGTTGGAGGTAGCATATTGAGGATGGCTTTAATTTTGGCCAGATTGACTTCAATTTCCTGAAGAGAAATGATGACGCCAGGGAGTTTGCCCAACAAGACCTAAAAAAAAATTCTTAGGATTGAGGTAGACATAGTATGGATAAGTCTCTCATAGATAATTTTGAGCATGGATAAGTGGTCCTTGTGATACTTATACTTTCCAAGGAGATCATCCACATAGTCCTTGACAATTGTATATATAAGGTCATGGAAGATTTAGGTCATAGCACATTGGTAGGTTGCCCCTAAATTCTTAAGATCGAAGGGGATGACTCTATAATAGAAAGTCCCCCATGGGGTGATAAAGGTAGTTTTATATTAATCTTTAGGGGAAATTAAAAGTTTATTATAACTTGAGAATTCATCCATGAGAGATAACATCTCATGGCCTGCTATAAGATCAATAAGTTGGTCATTGCTGGGTAGAGGAAAATCATCCTTTGGGTAGGCAAAGTTAAGTTCACAAAATTCCACACAAATATGTAGTCCTCCTATGGATTTAGTGACCGATATAATGTTTGAAACCCACTAGGGATAATCAATGGGTTGAATGAAGTTGACAAAGAGGAGGCATTGAAGTTATTCTTTAACAAGAAGGGCTATGCAAGGATGCATTCATTGAAGTTTATATCTGACAGGATTGGCTTCATGATTGGTTACAATGTTGTGGGTGGCAATGGCTAGGTTAATACTAGGCATGTCAACATATGACCAGGAAAATGTAATTCTTAGTTCTGGAGGAAGGTAGAGAAGTCCTAAAGTTCCTCAGCGATGAGAGACTGTCCAAGTTTGACATACATGAGGGTTTCCCAAAGTGCCTATGTTAATATCCATAGTGGATTCATTCAACATGGTTGAAGTTTTCAGAGGTAAGGATTTGTGGATGGATTAATTAGGTGTACCAAGGTAAGTGAGAATAAAATCATCATCCTGGCACTAAACAATGTTTATGGTAGGAGAGTATTCTCTCAAAAGCTCAAGATGGGTCAATAGGATAGATAAGGGTACCCCTTCTTTCTAATAATTTAGTTAGCCAAGGGTGATCATGTTGATGGAAAAAAAGTGAAGTGGGATGATGTCCTCATCATCATACTTAGGTATAGGGGACGATGGTTAGGAAGGGGTTTCTTCTTCAAAAATGGTAGTGGAAGGTTATGTGGCTTTCTTCTTATTAGGTAGAATGAATCCAAGGCTTTACTTCTCGTGAGGCTTTCAAGTCTCAATCAAGATCAATGTGTGCGGGTCATGTTTTTATCATCCTAATCCCAACCTTTTTTAGGCACACCTATGAAGTTATACTTGGGTAAAGTTTGATTTGTCCAAGTAAGAGAAGGTGGAGGTGAGTGGTTGAGGTGAAGAGGGTGAAGTGGCAATGTTAAGTGGCTTATCAAGTCACCCATAGATGAAGTTGGTTTGAAAATTGGGAGGTCTCAAAGGAACAATAGATCTAATGTTGGGATCATATCCTGGTTGATGGTTGAGTTTCCCATATTCTTGGGGAGTTTGGAAGGCATCAAGGGTGAAGAGATGGTATTCTCCAAAGGTGAGGTGTTGGAAGGTAGGTTCTAAGGAATCAATGGTGGGTATCTGGTCTATGAGAATAGATGAACTGGTAGATGCCTCTAAGGAAGGGGAAGTAATGGCTTCATTTATTATGGTTGAGGGCTTGGTGGTGGATGTTTGGGGTGTTTTTATCAAGGGTAAGAGGACATAGTTAGGTTGGTAGGTCATTTTACATGCTATAAAAGGGCCTGAGTCAGCTTTTATGGTGACAACCTGATCATCATATTCAAACTTAACACAATGATGGAGGGTAGAAGGTCTCCCCAGCAAAACATTGTACTAGAGTTCACCTTTGACCACATTGAAAAGTTCAAGGAGCATGTAAGGTCCTAGTAAAATATGAAGGACAACAATTCCCAAGGTAGTGGTCATAGTATTATTAAAGGATAGAAGGATGGTAGAAGTTTTGGACATGATATTGTTTGGTAATTTAAGTTGGTCATAGGCATGGCAAGAGATTATATTGTCCCACTAGGTGTGCTACAGTGTTTCATGTAAATTTTTATTTTAAGTATTAAGAAATAGAAAAAAAAAACTTGATATAGGTATGGTTGAAAAACCTTTTTGTTTATGTGTGTGTTGTATCAAAATATTATAAACAGATCCTCTTTGGCTTGGGAGAAAGACCTATAGATAATAAATCACTAAAATAAACTTGTTTGTTAGAAAGATATTTGGGTGAATTTCTTAGTGATAGCTAGATTCCAAAAGTGAGAGCTTCTTTAGGGGTTGTCAATTCACATGTTTTAAACAATTAAGTTCACAAAATTAGAAAGAAGGTTCTTACATCAATAATCAAAAGGTACTAAAATTGAACACAAAAGTACTTACTTGATTAAATTAGTGATATAATAATCAATAAAAGTGTTAAGGGGTTGGAATATGCTTCATAAAATATAAAATGTGTTTGTGGACAAACAAGAACACAAAAAAACAAGTTTGGTTGAGGGAAGATGGGTGAAAATAGCTTGCTAGTTTTCACTGCCATAGTGACCATTGATGGTTAGGGTGACCATCGATAGTTAAGGTGATCGTCGGTGGTCAAGCTAACCAGCAATGATTGGGTAGAATTTCATTAGTTGAGCCAACCATCGATGGTTAATGTGTAAGTTCTAGGTTGTTAATTACTAGATAACAGGATCCAAAAGATGGATTTTGGGAGATGGGCAAGCTCTAGGTTGATTTCAAAATGGGAATAAACTAAATGAATATTGACAAAGAAGTACTTGTCTTACTAGAAGTTGATTAGGTGAGAAATTTAAGTGGTTAACCTATTGGTGGAATCAAACTTGAATCTAACAGAGTAATGGCGATGGCGAATCGGCTCTCAGTAATATTGCTAATGACATTTGATAACACTGATATCATTGATTAACCTATAGAAAAAACTCTTGAATATCTTAGCTCCTGATAATTATTGTAAATGCCTTTCTCTTCCAGGTTCCTCTTTTCTTATAGGCACAATCAAGATGTGGAATTCATGGTACAACTAGGCCATCTAAATATAATTTATCCATGCAACGGCTTACAACAAGATTTAGATGAGTTATATTTATAAAATCTCAAAGAATGATTGCATGATTTTTACTAAGGAGGTAGAATCCTAACCATCGATGGTTAAGGTGACTATTAGTAGTTGAGGTTGAAGGTAAAAATGTGGAAAAAAGGTTAAGTTAAGATGGTTTAAATCATTTAAGGTAGTTTGGTAAACTAACTATGATTATGCCCATTTAGTGGTTAAAAGGGTGAAACTGGGCCCAAGGGCATCATAGGTGGTCCAGGGGTTTTTTTGACATTTAGAATCATAGTACGCATATTTTTGGTGTTTATGATGCACATGAACTATAGCATGTGTAGAATGAGGAAGGACAGTAGCACTAATACCAATACCACTAAAACCACTAGCACCATTACTACTACCACCAATACCACTATCACCAACACCACTAGTGCCACTACCAATATCGATACTATATTTCTCACCACCTTTAGGTTGAATATAAGTCTTTAATGAATGCATATCATGGTCAATAATATCTTGTGTCAAACTTATAACCACCTCAAGGGTATTCATTTATATGATATAATGCAACATTTTATAGATAGAATCATGTTTTATCATCTTTCTATTTCACTCAACTTGATTAGGTTAGTTTTAGTCTTACCTGACACAAATTCTATCAAATGAAGACCCACATCCCCTAACTTGGGAAGCCTTCATGTCAAAATAATTTGGAATTTATATCAACACAAACTCATAACAGAGTTTTCTCAAAAAGTATAACATAACCTCATCATTGTCACATCAAGGGTCATCAAACGCCATCCACCACATATCCCAAAAGTTAGATTTTATCCCCTCATGAACACACCAATAAATACTAAAATGTTTGTAATTCATTGGTGGTGGTTGGTTGGTTCTATGCTTAACAAATAAAGCACACACATTTTCTTTTGTTATTTTTTTATTAACATCTTCATATGATAATTTATTAGAATAAAATTGTTTTAGGGCCTCTCTTTGATGTAACCTTATGTCAAATTGTGAATTTACATTTCCCACTTCATTAGAAATAGTCTCTGGTGTATTTACCAGTGAATTACATGAAGTATCAGTTGAGTAACATAAACCTTTAATAATTATATGTAATTGTTGACATTTTTCATTGTATTGTTCATAAAATTGAACTTATTCTTGTGAAAAATCAAATTTTTCATGGTGTTGTTTGACACTTTCTTCACGCAATGGGTCCATCATTTAATTACGTATCTATAATAATAGAAATATAGGTTTTTTTAGGAAATTCAAGATAATTTAATGCAAATTTAATTTCAAAACCCTACATGCATAAATAAATATAAATACAAATGTAAAATATTTAATTTAAAAATAATATACCTCAGATAGTAACCAATATGCTAAATCTTGTTGACAGGATACAAATCTAAAGCACACACATGGTTTATGGGAAAATGGAGAAAAGGGTTGATTGAAAAAATCTCCAAACCTGTAAACCATGATGTCGGTTTTAGAAAAATAGAGAATGGATAAAAATTAAAGGGCGTATGCCCTTATATCTTTATAAAGGGTATACACCCTTTCTAAACATCAAAAGGTGTATACCCTTTAGGCTCACGTACAAGCCTAAGCCTCAAAAAAATTTAAAAAATGTCATACATCCTTTGTAAAAAAATTACAAAATTGGGGGATGTCAACCTTTTTGTCCTCCAACTTTATGCATCAACCCCCTAGTTGAAGTTTGTAATAGCGGAAGGGAGTGTCAACATGTCACTTTCATTCCTTCCACCATGTAGATGGTGGCTACACATCAATCTTATAAAGGCATTATATAAGAATAACTTTTTGTATTTCATTGATAAAATTAAAATACCTAATACCGTACTAGATTGATCTTTAAGAGTAGGCTAAGGGAATACTTGAAAAAGATGTAATAAATGTACTTAACTTATTTTTTGAAAATCTTAATAATCTTGACAATTGGTACCATAGAGAGGGTCACACCATAGTAATTAAGAGTCAAATACTAGTGTTAATTAATAGGATAGGCTGAAAACCATACACATATCAAATGATCTAAATTTTAATCAACTCCTAAACCTTTCAAACTATTAAAATAAAAGAGTACCAAAATCTTGAGTGACACATGGTTAATGAGGATAAAATGTGACCCAATCTCTTGCCAATGTTTTTTTGCATAGGGTGTACCCTAAGAGATACTAGTGAATTAGAACTTTAAAGGACTCATCTCCTTTATGTGATCTAATATCATATTTGAAGAATAGAGTTAAGCTTTGGATTTTGATATGAAGTATGCCTAACTCACCAACCTATTTAAGTCTATAACAACTATCCGTATAATCTTTGTGGATAAATTGGTCTAATTAAAATCTCTAAGAAAGCATTCCAATTTGGAATAAGTAGCCCTAGAAAGTGTCCAATAAGAAGAATAATAAAAATGGGTAACTAAAAAAACTTGAGAATAAATTGAGAACTTAGAATCCAAGGAGAGAGGTCTCCCAAGAGGAAACCTATTCCTCCACCCTCTACACCACATAGTTCCATAGGTCAAAGGGAGATGCTTGAAAGGAAAATTGAATTACAAGAAATTTAAATTATTCCCCATGATGAATCTATTTCCAATTTAGACCATCCAAACATTGATAAATGAGAATATTAGACTACCTATAAGATTGGGTTTTTTCCAATAAGTTAACAAGGTTGAAGTGATATAGAATATCTCAAGGCACTCCATAACAAAAATCATATATGTTTATTCTTCTAAAAGGATAAAGAAGGAGTCATTTATAGAATGGCCCTTAACATGGAGCTGACGTGCAGAATGCGAGAGGGATATGCTCTTAAGCATACCTCTATATGTGTATTCAGTGAAAAGATAGTTGAATCCTTATGGAAAGAGAAAAAAGAGAATGAGCTAACATACAACCCTATTTTATAGACCTAAAAATCCCAAAATTATCATATTGAATGCCATAAATAATTATGCAAAAAAATGCATCTTAGAAGAGCATGTTAACTATATAAATAAACAAGGGGCCAAAACTAAGAGCATGAAGCATAGTAATGAAGAAAGACAACTTGATCTTTTTGTAGTATTTATAAATATAAATTTTGACAAATAGGTATTTTTGGTGAGATGTTCAATCCCACTTCATACCTTCCTAGAGAGCAATAAGTTTTTTAAGAATGTATTTATTTGGAATGAAAGTTTTTAACTTAGTTAGAATAATGGAGGTAACAAACACCTCAAAAGCCTAGGAAGGGATTTGGAAATTATCTTATATGACACATTTAAGAGAGTAATCAGATGCCAATTTTTAATGAGATTTAGATCACTAGACTCAAGAATAAATTTAGTGTTACTTTTGTTAATAATAGTTTAAAAATATTTAGTTTTAATAACTTCAAGGGAAACCTGGTGCAAATTAGGGCACATGTTATTCCAAAGGGTTTCATAACATTCACAAGGAAGCCATCACTGTCAATATTCTTATTAGTCACCATTATAGAGACCACTTCATAGAGGTCTTCTAGAGAGAAGAGGTGGTCATAAACAACCCTTTGCACATCATATAGTTATAAAGGCACCTCTGGAAGACATTTCTTGAATGGATTTTCATGGGCTGAAAAGGAATATTGAATGTAAAATACCCTATGATTATGATCCAAAAAATACTACATGATGTTCAAAATTTCAATGAGCCTTTGATTGGACTAATATATGTCTCTAACCTTGTCCACCATATATTGAGGTGGTATTAGAATGAAAAATTATTTAGAAATTAGATCTCCAATCTTTAACCAATGCATACAAGCCTAAGGTGAGCACCATGAGCTTTGTCTTCCTCTTTGACTTTGAGATTCTACCTTCATTTGGCCAATTGCAGTTGAACTTTATCATTAAAATGGGAAAACTCAAGATCATGATAAATTATAAATAGTCATGATTTGAAGCTTTGTGAGCTCATTGTCTAAAAATAATAGCTTTCTTGTCATTTACTCTAAGGAAGGTGGTGGTTCAAGAGATAGCACTCAACCACCAGGTGGTGGTTAAATAAATAGTTGTGATACCAAGTTCCAAATTTACTTAATGTGGTTAGGTCCTTACTCATGGACCAAATGTGCAATGATGAGATATAATTGGGTTTTAACATGTTTCACCCAAGTTGTAGACCATTTTATACAAACACAAATGGGTAGATAATCAGAAAGAACCACCTCCATAACCACACTAGCTGAGAGATCAAAGATGTTGGAGAAAGAAAAAATGTTTTATTTGGCCAATAATTCTCAATCTAATAATTTTAAAAGCTTATCATTTTATTTCTTGTGGTTAAACCAAGTGAACAAAGCTAAGTTGGAGGAAAAACATTGATGGTGTTTAGGTTCAAACAACTCAAGTAAAATTTCTAATAAGTGTCTAATCTAAACAAATGATCAATATGCACAAAAACATGCACCAAAAACTATAAATACATTTCTTGTAAAAAAATTAAATTTATACATAATGCCCCAATTTATAAAAAGATAGAGAGAGTGTGTGTGTAGATATACATTAAATAAGAACAAACAAAGTTTGCTTGGGAAGATCGATGACAAAATTTCATCCAAAACTTGTAAGGTTTTCTCTAAGTTGATATTGTATATGAAATTGATTTGAATTCAAAAAAAAAATAGAGGTTACACCTTTATATCTAAGTCTATCTCCAAAAACCTAAAAATTATAACTACCATATCGCCCTACTATTTGTGTGAGTGTCTTGTCTACCATTGATCATTCCATTAATGATTAACTTTGCTCATCTTTGAACATATCCTGTATACCCATAACAAATCATAATATTTGTAAATAAATGAATTGACAATAGTCGAACCTATGAAATAATTTGAAAATGAAAATAAATAGCAGGAAGGAATACACTTGATGGTATGAAAAAATTGTTATTCTATTTAAAAATTATTAAGTTTCCATAGGTCCAACTACCCTTGAATAGTGGATAAATCTCTAAAATCTAGATCTTACAAACCCTATCAACTAGAAAATAAAAATCTCAGGTAAATAAGTAAATATTGGCTACCTCTTTTTAATCTCTTAAAACATCTTTACAAACTATTGACATCTTTGTAACCTATTTAAATATTGGTAGCTTTTTGGCATCATATAACCAAAAGATATAATTATATGATTATTTTTCCCCCATTTTGACATAAGGGATGTATGTTCCATGCCACAAGGTCTAGGACCTTATGAGTAGGGAGCAACCTTGTGCTTAGAGTTAAGTTGCATGGTAACACAATGAAGTAAACTAACACATATTCAAGTAAGAAAAACTTTGATATTCATATTAAATGTAACTTATTTCAAATGTGAATGAATTAGGGAAATTACATTGATGTACAATCCTATAATAATGCTAGGAATAAAGGTTCATGTGATCATAAGGGTGAACAAGTCCTCTAATTTACCTTGGCTCAAGGTGTGTAAACAATGCATATGAAAAGAGTAGATGCTCACGGCATGCTATCCTCATTACACTTGTATATATCATTTATCTTTCTTTAGATGCATATGTCATATATTTATACACATAACAAAAGAGGTAATTACAACTATCAATGGTTAAAAAAATATTAAAAGTCATTTCATCGTATTCTTATATGACATGCCATGCCCTATTTTCCTATGTCCTACTATCAACAATGATATTATTAGGTTTTTTACTGAGTGTTGCACCTTGGGTGTGCTTTGTACAAATATTTTCTCTTATATTAATGGTGTTGGACATAGATTTGTTTGTTTATGTTTGTTCTTGTCTTGATAGATATGTTCATATATATTTTTTATAACCTTCTTATGGTATGCATTCAGATGATTATCTACCTATATTAATATGTGAAGGTTATAAATTTGACGAATAGCCATAATTACCTCCTACACATACATATGTTAATTAAATAAATTACCATGATTAGATTATTGTTGATATCTTTTTTGGCATTCATATATATTGTTAAACCTCATTTGATATTAATTATAATTATTTATTTTACCTAGAATTGTTTTGAATACATTACAAATTGTATTCTCTATCATGTTAGTTTTAGTATCCATTTTATATTCTAGAATTTTTTACCGCATGATTATTATACTACTCATATTAAATATATTCAAGTTATTATGTTCTTTTCTTATATATGTTGAATTATGTACATGATTATTTTACTTCTTTTGTTAATATGTCATGATGAAAATTATGTTATTATATGTCCATGTCACTTGGATTATGGACATGATTGTTATAACTGACTATGTTTGGCTTTATATAGTTATCTATAGATATTTTGATGAATTATACATTATTATGTGATTAGTATATTTACAATGTTACATATTCTCTATTTATTATTGAAATTACTAAATGATTTATGCATTTACATGATTAAACAATAAAATATTTTATGTGATTGAATATTAATTATGTAGCTTTTTTAATTATATGGTAGGTACAATCAAAAATTGGATATATAATTAATATTTTTCATATAAATACAAATAAATATGTATATTATGATTTATATGACCATGACAAGGTTCAAAATTTTATGTGAATATGTCATGAGATTTGATGTTTTAATGTTATATAATTGTTATTTTATAAATTAAATGAATGTTTTGACAAATACAATGAATGTACAAATGACAAAGGTTTTAATGTCATATAATTACTGTTTTATAAATTATATGAATGTTTTGACCGGTGTAATGAGTGTACAAGTAGCAAGGGTTTAATATAGAAAGAGGAACAGAGTTGAACATTGACCCACAGACCATAGTTCAGACCATAGTTATTCTAGGCCTTGCACTAGAGCGTGAATGTTGCTTCCACCACATCATGCTCTAAAAACATTCTTAATAATTTTATAAACCTTAACCGCCATATCACGTAGTACCTTGATAAAAACATTCACCTTATCAGAATCAAGGCATGCTAGATAAAAACCAGATTAGGAAACTTAATAATAAAATCAATTTTTTGATAATTGAATATTTCTTTGAATAAAGTGAAGCAAAGCATTCGGGCCAAAAACAATCGGGATGTTGGGCTATAGGCTCTCCACATCAAAAGTGAATAAGAGCATGTCAGCGGGAGGAACAAGACCATGCAAGTCCTTGATCAGAGAACTAGATTCAATCAAAAGTTTCTTCTGTTTCGATAACAAAGGAGGCAGATTGTGATGAATCCACTTAGAAGCTTTCACTAGTTTGAACCCCCAAGAAGCTTTCTCCAGTATGAATTACCCCCAATAAGAACATATGGGGTGGCCCGTTACACTCGATTTGTGTATTTTAGGCAGCAAGTAAAAGAATTTGACATTCTCCCTTCTATGTAGCAATTATGCAAGAATTTTTCAATCAAATGTTGCTTTACAATCAATGTTAAAAATGGTTTCCATTGTTAAAAAAAAAAAGCATCCTAATAACAAAACTCTTGTGCGTGCAGTTAGTTTAGATTGGATTCTATATGAAAATGAGTGTTTTCAGATCGAATCCTTAGACTGCACAGGAGGCTGTCATCATCAAATGAAAATAAACACTGGGGATTTCTGTTCAACCACAGATATAAATATGCCGCTGCCAATGTTATAACTGTAATAACTCCATAAACAGAAAAAGCAGCCACAAGAGATGAAGAATTGGGATTTGCAACCAATATTCTGCTTCCTAATTCACTCAATGGATTTTCCTTTTCCAGAACGTTGGGGTGAGCTGTTGCCAAGCCAGTCAGAAGAAGCACAGAAAAAATAAGAGTCTCGGTTGTCATTGCCATTGCTTTGATTAAAAAGACGACAGCGATTTGAATGGGTAAGTGATAACAGATATGAGTAACCATTCTTATAATAGTAGATATAGATGACCTCGTGCCTGTCAATCAAATGAGGCGGCTGCACAGTTTCAACTGCACGTCCTTACTTATCAACTTCTTGACAAAGTTTTTAATATAAATAACTTTGAAGAGTAAACACATGATTTATTATAGTGTGAAGAAAACACGTGTAAGAATTAAAGAGAAGTTTTTAATATAAATATTTTTTTTGAAGAAATATATCTAAATATTAATTTAGCCGAAATATACAAAGATTCACCAAAAAAAAAAAAAAGGTGGTATGAGAGCATTCCACGACATACTAGGTAAAGCCTACAAGTAAAATCAAAGTATCATAATCTAGACAAAGCCTAGAAACATGTTACTAAGTCACAAAGTCATAAAAAGAGATAATTTTTATGTAGCAAGAGCAAGGCCAGTAGACAAAGGATCTATATCATCAGGGCCCCAACCCGAGCTCAGCGAATCATTGCCATCTAGAATAGGCTTCTAGCCAGTAACTTGGGCAATGTTTCTATCATCATCTACTTGTGTCCGAATGGGCGAGATAGATAAAGAGAGCCTGGAAAACTTATCTAGCACGCCCACACAGCCTCCAAGTGACACCCCTCAAGCATCTAGGCATGGAAGAGGATGAGGAGTGCCCCAGCAAGGGAAGGAGGCAGTGGTTGTCACCCTCACTATTGTCCAGGAGGGGAAACGCACTGATATAGGGTGTTGATGTGAGAGCGGAACCTGGAACAGTTGTGACAATGCCCACCACATGATGGCCAAGGCACTTTGTCATCTAATCTAGGATCCCTGGGCGGAGAAGGTGGAACCCGATCCATTTACAACGAGCATCTCCCCAATAGGAGAGGAAATCTTGAAGATACCTAAGCTCCATAGCCACATTATTGGCTTGGACTTCAATCTACAAAAGAACATTGGAGATGATATAAGATTTATGCAAGGTAAAAATATTACAATCAGTAGAAGCATGATTAAACATAGAATTATTTCTTTCTTTCCAAATCTAGAAGAGATTCTCCACTCTGAAAGTATGTCAGACTTAAATGTATTTGAAGGGAATTGAGGGTTGGTCTCCAAGCAGGATATGCTGCCAAAGAAAGAATTTGGGATGGAAAGGCCTGAAAAGATCATTGATCCAAGTCTAGTCCCTTTGATCTTTGGAACAGTACCAAAAGAGATGAGGAAGCGTCTCAAGGTGGCCACAGAAGGGGCAAGTAGGTAGGTAGACTCCAAGCTGAATGAGTCTTCTGCCAATAGGTAAGCCTTGGTACAATATACACCAAGCAAAGTGAGCAAGCTTGGACTCAACACAAGCCCCCCAAATAATGTTGAGTCAAAAGCTCTATGTTTTAATAGATGAATGTAGCACCTAATGACTGTTAAGCTTTTCAACCATGGGCAAATTGGGGGTGAGCCAAGCATAGCCCAGTCAAGGAGTGTAGTTATAGAAAGGGGTCTCAACATACCATTTCCAGTCCTTCCACCATGGCTGAGTGGAATGGACTGAGATTTTATGGAGCATGGAAGTTGGGATGGTATTGAGAATCACCTTGTAGGATTCCTGATCTGTATTGGCCAACCAAAATTTAGCTTTTGCCTCCTCTCAAGATAGCTAAGATTGAGATCACCTATAGAAGATATCCTAGACAAAATGAATTACTCTATTAAAAGGCTTGAGGGCATTGATCCAAGGGACTTCTTCTAGGAGCACTTCATTGTGAGAAAAAATGAGAGACCACCAAAGAGAGTAGGAGTTAGCAGAGATCCCCTTAAGAAAACCAAAACTATTCCAAAGTATCCATGGCTTAATCTTTTCCTAAGCCTTCCAAATTATTTTAGCCACAAAGGACCCAGTGATCTAGATGAGAGACTAGATGAAGAGTAAATTGGGGAAGTCGAGCCCTTTCCAAGCTTTCTTGCCCTTGAGAAAGCTTGAGGAGATAAAGTGTCTGAATAACACCTTCCAAGCTTCTAGGCCCTCAATGGTCCACACAATTCATTTGGCACATAAGGTAGTTCCTTGTCGAGTTATGTCGATGAGTCCCATCCCTTCAGCTTCACATGTGAAGTAGCAATATTTCTAAGCCACCCTATGAAATCCTTTACCTTTTGGGGAATTTGACCAAAAGAAATCTCTAGTCAATTTCTCCAACTTCTGGTAGGAGTTTTTTGGAAGGTACCTAGCATGATGAGTAATATGCATTGGTGGAAGGTAAACTCATTGTATATCAACTCAGAATCTCTCTACTTAGGTATGAATTTGATATTTTCTTTATTTATATTTTTATCTAGTGAATGTGCACAAAACACTTCTTGGTAAACCTTATGCAAATCACTACCCATAAGATCCCAAAGAGTTTTTTAGAATTCACAGGGGAAGCCATCAATGTCAAGGCATTTGTCATTAGTCATGTGAGACACTGCTTCATGCAAATTGTCAACAATGAGGGGCATATCACAAATCATCCACTGGGTGAAAGTGAGTTTGTATGGCACCACTGAAAGGCATTGTTAAAGGGCATATTCATGCTCAGTCAAAGATGCTTGAGATTTGAACGCTTGGTGACAATGGTGGATAAAATCTTGCATAATTTATGGAGTCTTTGTGAGTTTGTTACCAACCTTAGTAATGACTTGAATTTACTACTTCGAGTTTTTGGGTTGTATTAATTGAAAGAACTCCATAGAATTTGTATCCCTTATCTTAAGCCAATGAAGCCTGGCTTTGCCTTGAGCTCCCTTTGCATTGTAGTTGTTTTCAATCTAAATATGGTGCCTTAATGATGCAACTCTCACCTACAAGATCTCATTAAAGGGATCTTTTTCTAGAGCTTGAGTTGCATGACTTAGTTTTGAGGTAGTAACAAAGTAGAAGTGTCTCTAAATTTTGGTAAGTTGTTGGACATAGATCCATAGAAAGTGGGAGGTCCTTCTAATGTCATCATCTCACCAAAGAATCTAACCAGATTCTTAGGAAGGACATAGATCTAAATTCCAAACTCTCCTAATGTTTGCCACCATGGGCCCATGCTTGAGCAAGGAGGTGTTAAGGAAGAATTACATCATGTTGACCTTGGGTTTCATGAACTACCATGTCACATGAAACCAAATGGGAGAGTGATCAAAAATCCCAAAATTTGACAATGCTTGCACGAGAGGAAAAAATCCATTATCAAAGGAGAAGTACGATTAGGTGGACATCATTGTCCTATCTAGATGATTCAAGATCTGAGTGGGGCCTTCCCTAAAATTACTCCAGGTGTACCAAACTCCATCTGTAGGATATTGTGTTAAATTGGGGTCATAAAGGCCCCATTTAGTACACATGTAAAACCATGTATCCCTTTCCCCAATTGCCCACCTCATAGGAAAAAGGGCCAATTTGTCCTCAAAAGATGCCACCATATTAAATTCACAACATAATACCTAATGGGCATCTGGGAGATCATCTACTATCCATCACCATAAATGGGAATGATCCAAAGCATCATTTGAGGCATAAATATTAATAAATCCAAAGGAGCGGCTTTGAATGTTAAAAAGAGCCCAACTAATCAATTAATGGGGTCCACATAAAATTGCACTAAGTGTGGCTACCACCTTGGAGAAATGAATGTTATCGCCCCTCCCCATCTTACGACATGGTTTCTATGAAGAATGATACTATCATGATAGATGGAATTAATAACAGATATCAATAAGAAATCTATCACTGTGACTTCCTACAGATAGAGAATGTCCATCTTGAGAAACTTCCTTCTAAAATCATGCAAAATAAACTTGCATTTTGGATCTATGAGACCCTTAACATTATATGAAATTCAATTCATAGATGGCAGGTGTCAAGGGACATATCCTCTGAGTCCAACCCTTCTAGGGCATCATATTAATTTTGTAGAAAGTGCCCACTATTGGCACTCAAGAACTCATATTATTTCTTCAAGTCAAGGTTAGCCAGAAACTCTCTTTCCTTCACCTCATCAATCCTCCAAGGAGGGTTATGAGAGAATTTAGGCATATCCCACCATACAATAAGTGGAATTATGGTTGGCTATGAGTCTAAATAATTGGGCATAGAGGACTCAACACCTTGGGATAAAATGTTAGCAGTCAGAGGAGTGTTGAACACCCTAAGCTTTTTTGCCAATTTTTGGGTTATAGATGATTAAGACTCTTTTGCTATAGGATCCTACTCCTATGGACCATTGCTCAAAGATGTCTTGCCTACATTGGGAGAAACAATTAAGTTTGTGGCTTTAGTGGAAGTGTTCTTCAGAACCATGGTCTAACCATCCTTAGCTGGTGTCTTGATAGCTTCAAGAGAGGGTTTAGGGGGAGAGGCTATGCAACTAGACACATTATTATAGGCTAAATAAAGGGGACAATATCGTATATTATGGTATGTGTCTTGGCAATGGAAGAAAGTGTTAATCAAGTTGATAGATAAGACTCATTGGGAGTGTCTTACATCCTCGACCTAAATTTCCACAAACTCCTTGACATCCCAAGAGAGGTCTATTTCTACACAAACCCTTTTTTGCAATCTGGTAGAGTATAATCAGTTTTTTACATGATAAATAACATGGCTTATAGAGGATGCTATTTGGTGAATAAAGTGCTAGCATGTGAGTAAGATGCCTAAAAATTCAACCCAAACTAGGACTTTAAGAGGGGAGTGCTTCAAGACCACAAATTTTCATGTCCAGTGGGAGAGAACCATAAACGAGTTCTTGACATACCAAGTGGTAGACTCATGGAGGATTCCTTCAGCATGGGATGGGTCAAAAAATCAAAAGAGAAAGAAACCCTTAGTCATGTTTTGGATGCTCTCCATCTTAATGTCATAAAATGCCTAGTGACTTTGAACCCAAGACTATAGCATACTTTCAAAAGGGATTCACCTGAAAAAATATCCTATTAAACAAAACTTCTCTAACCATTGACATTCAAAATTAAATTTAATAATAGGTAATATAACATCATGTTCTGAAGCAATACCTTGTGGTAGACCTTCGGGACAAACTTCCTCGAACACTTATAGGGGGTCATAGCTCAATGATCCTCTGTTCTTCATAGCTAAAACAATTGGGATAGAATGGGGAGAAGACATTATAAAGGCTAGCCTCATGCAAAGGTGAGAAACCCTAAATGGTAATAAATTTTAAGTCTCATAGGTCCCTAAGGCTACGGTATGACACAATGTCAGTCAAGAAAAGAACCAAGGGTCGACTCAATGGCATGCATGGAGAAAACCCTAATCGAGTAGAAAAACTTTGAACTCAATCATCACACATAATATAAATAACTTTAATAAGGTATAAGATGTGGATTTATTAAATTTCAATTAATATTATAAAAATATTAATAGTTTATATTGAAAAAGTCAATTCTATACAATCTATTTTTTAGATATCATTTCAAATTATCTTCCATCAATTTTAATAACTTTATCAACTTATGATTTGGAATAAAAGTAGTATTGATGTTGTGTAACGTTAGGATTTTAGATATCTTGTTCGAGATTACTTCCATGTAAGGAAGGAACCTAAAAATGACCATCAACTGAAGCATGTACTCTTTGTCTATTCCCTTGACACATTAATTTTGGATTGAGAGCCTTAAAAAGGTCTTTGCCTTTATGAATATTCCTAACAAAAAAAAAATTGAAGTGTCTAATGTCTTTCTCTAAGAACTCAACATCACAAATGTTGAAAGCCCTCATGGTAAGATCCTTGAGAACACTTTCTTTTTATCTAGAATGATGATGTGAAGAAGCATGTAGATATAGATGTGTGGGTCCTTTTTTTATAAACACTTCATGCAAGGGATCCATTCACCTTTTTTATGAATAGCACATTTGATAAGGGTAAGATGTAACATGCCTCAATATACTTATTGAATTATATGCTTTCAACTAGGTTGTTGATATGTGAATGGAGTTATTCAAATTTTTCTCTAGCATGTTGCCAGCATATATTAGTTTCATCTACATATCACTTCCACTAGTTTAACTTTATTGAAAATGAATTTACTGTCCTTTCCTCAAAATTATTTATAAAGAGGTTACAAACCACCACATACAATGGATAAACCCTTTCTAATGCCTTTTATCTACACATAGATGGCCTCCCTAAAGAATAAGATTGTGGATCTAAGAATAAAAACAACCAATCTAAATGTTTTATCATTTGTGTAAGATCTAACCCTATCACTAGCATCATTCATCGACACCTTGGTGAAGAAGGATACCACATCAAAGTTAACCATTGTTTCATAAAACATTCTATTTTATCATTGAAAAAAGTTACAAATGGGCTTGAATAATATATAAAATAATATGTGTTCCCCATTAAATATTTCAACTAATTTTTCATGGATACTACAAGTTAGTGGGATACTCTGAGGTGTCTACAATTAGTTTTAATGGAATCCCTTCATTGTGAATCTTATAAGAACTATTAATTATAGGGGTGATTTCATTTTTGGGAATCAATTTTTTCTTCATGTTATCATCCAATAAAAAATATTTTAACTTGGAAACCCTATTTTCAATTAAGATAATCAAACATCCTAGAACTACCATTACTATATAAATGATCCATAATTTTAGTGTCAGTTTCCACATGATTATAATAATTATAACATTACCCTTACCTACCATTTTAATCTAAATATCTTGATAACATGCTTAAAATATTTTTTTAAAGAAGTACCTAAAAACAAATTTTAATTGAATAAATGATAAGTCATAAGCATCAAGATCACTATTGTTTTTATTTTTTTATTTTTACGAAGTATTTATGCAAACACTTTTACTATTAAAACACATCCATAATATTAATATTAATAAAGAAAATTGATAAAAATATGGTTACAATAATAATTTGGTTGGTATATGTTGATATCCCACTCTTCATGATATAAAAAAGAAATTGATTCAAATCAACACAACAACCAATAATGAATGACAATGAGAAATCAAGGCAACTTAAAACTAAAAAAAAAATTATAATAAATGAGTTTACAATTTAATATAAGATATAAAACATTTGGTTATGTTTGAAACTCTATAAAATATTAGTTTTTAAAGTTTAAATTATTATCAATTATATAGAAGACATGAATAACACCATTCTTATTAAACAAGGGTTTCCCATTTCACATACTCTATTTTGTTTCTCATCACTACACTTGTCTAGTTTTTGTTGTCTAAACCCCAAAATTTGTATTGTAAATCAATAATTTTATAAACTTTTCACATCTCGATTTCCAATAATTTTGCATCAACATTAGGAAATGAAATCTTACTTAAAATTTGATGTTACTAAACCTTTCTTTCTATCTACATTGGGTTAACTTTTCATTTTGAAATTTGGATCACCTTTGCCATGCATTGACCAATTTAAATTAATCATAATAATAATGAAAAAAATATAACATATTATCTTCTTGGGATTCAATTTGTCAAATCCTTTACACGTTTTCAAGTTCTAAATAATATTTAGATATAGTTGGTTGAAGGATGTGCCAAACAGAACTATTTTAGGCTATATTTTCTAAAATGATATAAGAATTGAAAATGTTTCACAAACATATGCCTATATCTATGGTACCTCAAATAAATATCCACCATTGTCTAGAAAAACAAATAAATTGTTAATTTCAAGTTATAAAATATTAATATTTTGATATTGATGATCTTTATGGAATGTAATACACTTTTTCATGTAGATATATATACACTAACCATCAACACCATCAAACTTACACAACATAATTGAATGAATGATTTTGTTAAATATTGTAGACAATCCTTTCTTATTGCAAACAACTTACCCAAAAAAATCACGTTTCAATTTCAAGAATTTTTCATCAACTTTAGGAAATAAAATCCTACTAAAAATTTGATGCAACTAAACCTTTATTTCTATCTACATTGAGTTGAGTTTTTTTTTTGAAATTCGAGTAACCTTTGTTATGGATTAACTACTACTTTAATAATAGTAATAGTAATAGTAATAGTAATAGTAATAGTAATAGTAATAGTAATAGTAATAGTAATAGTAATAGTAATAGTAATAGTAATAGTAATAATAATAATAGTAATAATAATAATAATAATAATAATAATAATAATAATAATAATAATAATAAATTTGTCAAATTTGTTATCAGTTTTCAAGCTCAAAATAATATTTAGATAGGTTTGGTTGAAGGATATGCCACACATAACTATTTTAGGCATTTTTTTCAAAATGATGTGGAAATTGACAATGTTTCACAAATATATGCCTATTTATTTGGTAACTCAAATAATTATCCACCATTGTCTACCAAAATATATAAATTAAGTTTGAGTTATAAATCACTAATTCTTTGAGATTGATGATGCTTATGAAATGGGACACACAGGTTCCATATAGATACCTCTATACTAACCATGAACACCATCAAACTTACACAATATAATTCAATGAATAATTTTTTAAGATATTGTATATAATCATTTCTTATTGAAAACAACTTTCCAAAAAATTAATTTCATCCACGTAATTAAATGAAGAAGATTTATTTTTATCATTTTTGTTGCTGAAAATGACAAAAAAATCCTTGTTGCGATCTTAACATGTACTCACTCTCCCTTTATCTCCATGCAACATGTGCTTCCAAACTCCTTATCCTTTGTTTTTCCATTTTCTATTGATTTCACTTTAAGAAATGGAAAAATTAAACAAAACTCCATCCAATTCATTTCCATGAATCATATGGGTTATTTGGCATGGATTGAGTGCAACTAGAATATTTAGCTCAAATCCATGGGATTTTGGCTTTTCATTGGTAATTGATGTTTTATTTCAATAAAACATTACCATATTTTCCCATCTCAATATTCATTTTCATGTTTTAGTGCAATATGAAATAAAAATTATTTTCATTATTTTTGGTTTCTTATTTGGATCATCTCTAGGTTAGGTTTAGGTTGCATTTTCATCGATATTTGGGTGGAATATTTTTCTACTCTAAGTTGATCTTGGTTTTAAATTTAATTTCTTTTTCATAAAAAATTTAAATAAAAAAGAAAAATAAATTTTGCTAATGAAATTTTGAATGGAAATCGGACACAAATTGCATCAAATGTAGTAGTTTCTACATATATGAACTCTATAATATATAATGATAACAAAAAATTAAACACAAAATAAAAATAGGATCCACCTAAAAGATATTCATATACTAATGGTAAATGAATTAATATGATTAAATCAAAATTATTAGCCACTTTGAGAGGGGAACCACTAAAATATTGAAAAATAATGAAATAAACTAGATTATTTTTTCTTATAATAATTAAGAAGAATATATATATATATATATATATATATATATATATATATATAAACTCTAAGTCTTAATTATTTTTTCTTAATGAAACATTATAACTAGTAAAGTTCCATATGTACAACAAGTCTATTACTCCATACAATTAATACACTTATGAAGATAAAATATGAGGGACACAAGTCTTCCCCATTTATATTTTTTTCTCTTTAATTTTTAATAAATATTAATGTTTTAACATAAATTTCTCATTTCCACATGGTGCATATGCTACTATTGATTTTAACACTTGATTACATATATTGAGATGGTTTCGTTAAAAAACCACTTCACTCTCTCCTCAAAACTACTCTTGGTACCATTATGAAATTCAACTCTTCAATTAAATTTATTAATTATTACTACATTATAGGTTCATTTTCAATGAACTTATTTAATTTGAATAAATAAAATATAATATGAATTTAAGAAGAAGGTTAAAGCTCTAAATTTTAAGCAACATTATGAATCTAATAGAGAATTTGTAAAGACCATACAATTTTGTTACTAACATTAGTTTGTTGAATATTTTTATAATGAAATTTTTTTTAAGGTTACAATCAAAGGAATATCTAAACGTCTTATTTAAAATACTTCCACTTTATTGTAAATTTTCATGTTATTTCATACAATTTTGAGCAATAAGAAAATTTTAGGTAAAGACTCAATGAATATATTGGAGTTTAATATTATCCTCCACTGCATCCATTTGTAAAATACCATGAATATATTAATTAGAGTTAGCCATAAAAGGTTTCAAATAGATTTATATTTATTATAAAATATAAACATTTGGTTATGTTGTTAAGAGAACTCTATAATAAAATAATTTTTAAAATTCAAATTATTATCAATTATATAGATGATATGAATAAAACCATTCTTAATAAATAAGGGTTTCTATTTTGCATCCTCTATTTTAACTCTCATCACTACACTTATTTAGTTTTTTGTTGTCTAAAACACCAAATTTGTATTGGAAATTAATAATTTCAGAACATTGTCACATCTCAATTTCAATAATTTTACATCAACTTTGGGGAGAAAATTTATATTTAATTTGATGGAACTAAACATTTATTCCTATTTACATTGGGTTGAATTTTCGTTTTGAAATTCAGATCACCTTTGTCATGCATTGTTTACTTTTTTTAATAATAATTAAAAAAATTCAGCACATTATCTTCTCTTCTTGGGATTCAATTTGTCAAATCCCTTACATGTTATGTAACTATGGTTTGTTGATGTATATGCCATACACAAATATATTTTAGGCTTTCTTTTTCAAAACAATATGGGAATTGATAATATTTCACAAACATATCTTTTATCTTTGGTATTTCAAATAAATATATATCATTGTTTAAAAAATAAATAAATTATTAAGTTTGAGCTATATAACACTAAAATTTTGAGATTGTTGATACTTATGGAATATCACAACTCCTCCATCTAGATACTTTGAGTACACTAATCATTAACACCATCAAACATACACAACATAATTGAATGAATTATTTTGTTAAATATTGTAGATAATCCTTTCTTATTAAAAACAACTTGATAAAATTTTGATTTTTCCCATAAAGAAAACTTATTTTTATCATTTTTTTAATTGAAACTGATTAAAATAATCTCTGTGATTTTAACATTCACTCAGTCTCCCTCTATTACCATGCAGCATGTGCCTCCAAACTCCTTATCCCTCATTTTTCCATTTTCCATTGATTTAACTTGAAGAAATGAAACACATTAAACAAAATTCCCTCTAATTCACTTCCATGAATCATATGCATTATAAATATTACTCTGTGTTTTTTTAATAATTTGCATGGATTAAGCACAAATATCATTTTATTTTGGCTTGTTAATAAAATAAAAGATCACCATCTTCTTCCATCTCAATATTTTTTCATGGTCTAGTGCAATATGAAATAAACATTATTTTCATCGTCTTTGGTTTCTTATTGTGTCAACTTTGGCTTAGTTTTCAATTGTATTTTCATCAAGATTTGGGTGGAATATTAGTCAACTTAGGTTGAGCTTGGGTTAAAATTTGATAATATTTACATCAAATTTTGAAACAAAAATAAATAATGACTCGTAATAATGAAATTTTGAATGGAAATAGGACACAAATTACATCAAATGTAATATTTTATACATTTATAAACTCTATAATATATAATCATAACCAAATTCAAACACAAAATAAAAATAAAATCCATATTAAAAAATATATTCATGTATCAATGATAAATGAAGTAATATGATTCAACCAAAAATATTAACCATTTTGAGGGAGAAACCACCAAAATACAAAAGAATAATAATATGAATTAGATTTCATTCTTTAAATTAATTTAAAAGAGTATATATATTGATCTATTTATAGACATGATTTGGTGGGGGAAACCCAAAGTCTTAATTATGTTTTCTTAAAGAAAAATCTATAACTAACAAGGGTTATGTAGTGTTAGTCCCTATTAATTCAATATGATAGAGAGTACCATTTATTTAAAAAATATAATAAAATAAAAAACTATTTATAATTTTTATTCAAATGTTGTAAAACTAGAATTAATGTTCCATGCTTACGATTTTCAATGAAAATTAATTCGTTCATGAAAATGTCTATCCACAAATAATTATAAATTTAATTTAAGTTTAATTTAATATTCTTATAAAATATACCAAAATTAAATCTATGTATGTCACGAGTGACATTATCTGGTTGTGTCATGGATAACATTATAGGGGGAAAGCATGTTGACTTTACTTTATGGATTTGAATTAGCCTCAAGAAATCTAATTTGTGTTGCTCAAAATCACATTTGTGGTTATGAAAATTCATATGAGAAAGTATTTTATATCATGTCAATCTCAAAAAGAGTATTGAAAATATTAGTAAAAGTATTTATAATAATCAAGTACATTTATATTTGTAATTAATAGATTGAAATATTCTCCTATAACATTTCTAGGAATATGATTTTATTTATGTTTTGAATTTTATAAAAAAAATTCATTTCTATTGTGATAAATAATCCTAGTTGTTTGATTCATTAAAAAAAACTAACTAATTAAAAAGTAATTCCTATAGTCTCTTGTCAGGGTAGAGATTAATAAAGTTCTATATGTACCATAAGTCTATTACTCCATACAATTAATTAACTTATGAAAATATAATATGAGGGTCATAACAAGTCTTCCCCATTTATATGTTTTCCCCTTTAATATTTAACATATATTAATGTTTTTGCATAAATTTATTATTTCCACATGGCACATAAACTAGTGAATTTTTACACTTGATTATATATATTGAGATGGCTTGGTTGAAGAACCATTTCACTCTCTCCTCAAAGCCACTCTCCACTCTTCATTTAACTTTAGCCATTTTTACTACAATATAGGTTCATTTTCAATGAATTTATTTAATCTAGATAAATATAATATAAAGTTATGAAGAAGGTTGAAACTCCAATTTATAAACAACATTAGAAATCAACGCCTATTTCTAAATAACACTACTAACTTAATGGAGAACTTTGTAAAGACCATATAATTTTGGTACTAACATTATATTGTTTGGTTTCATAAATGAAATTTATTTTAAAGGTTATCATCAAAGGAAAAACTAAACATCTTTTTAAAAATATGTCACTTTATTGTTAATTTTCATGTTATTTCATTTAATTTTGATCCATAATAAAATTTATTATTGGAATTATTTGCATTATATTAAAAAATAAAATATAATTACATATGGTTACAAAGTAATATGGTTGGATAAATCATGGCCCAAACTCCAAGTTGGAGGAAGAAACTAGCTTACAATTAAAAAAAATAGTTGGTCAAGGTACAGTGAGAGCAATTAGAAATTAACCAACTAGATAATTAAGCACATCTCACCACCCTAAGAGGTGGAGGCAAAGGGTCATCCTTAAGAAGCACTAACCAAGCAGGAAGTTCTTTGTCAAGAATCTCTAGAGAATTTTAGCCATCCAAGGGGGTCATCATTAATAGTGTTAATATAACCATCAATGGGTTACACATTAATAATAACACTCTCCAAAGACCACTGTACAAGACTAGCATTAGATTTTCCATGAGAACTCCAACCACCTCCTAAGAAAAGGTAAGGCAAAGAGTGGCCCCTACTTTAGGACTAGATTTTGATTCTACACCTCTTTGAAGGAGGTGGTGGGGGAATCTAAGGTGGGTTATCTAGAAGAACTCTACTCATAGTGCATGGGGCACTCCCCTAGTGGTTGAGGAGATCTTACAGGGAGTATAGGTCAAGTGCCATCTTCTCAACTTGAACTTGAATATGCAAGTAGACTAATGAAATAACAACAACATTTTCATTAATACAAAATGAAATTACACAAGATTCATGATTAAAATAGCATTATTTTTGGCTTTCCAAAGTTGAAAGATGATGATAGCACAAAAATTTGACAAATAAAAGCAATAGAAGCTGGCCAATTAGAAAAGTTCTCAAAAAGTGCCTACCACCAAGAGAAAAGATTAGGATGATAAGTTTAGAATAATGAATGAATCCATCACTAGGTAGATTGAGGTTTAGGAAAATACTAGAATAGATGTTTGAAAGATTATATATGCTTTCGAGCTAGACAAAAGGGTTCCAAAATGTAGAGGTGGAGTAGCCTCTCATTGAGGGGGATCCCCTGATAGATAAAACATCATGAAAAATGTATAGACTTGGGCTCCAAGCTATGGTGGCACATATGATATAGATGGGTGATCCAATTCTTAAGAGAGGACTAAATGCCCCAACATTTGTTGAGCTTGTTGAGATTTGGAAAAATGGGCTCGTCACCTGATAAAGAATCCCAAAAGAGTAGCTTTTAAACTATGTATTACAGTCCCACCTCTAGTATTTTTACCAATCCTTAGGAGTCTGAAGGCCTAGCTTATGAATCATAATATTAGAGATTAAATCTTAAATGTCAAGTATGGAAGGTAGGTCAACATTATTATATTAATACTTATTTTTTAAATCAAGCTAGTTAATTTATTCTTTAGAGGTAACCAAATCACAGATAGTGAGAATCCCTTTGCAAAATAATTGTAGAAATTTAATACCAAGTAATTCAACCAAGGGGATAGAAGAATTAATGAGGATAGGAGACCACCATAATCTATGATCATTGAAATATAACCCTAGGTGAAAGCCATCCCCAACCCATTTAAAGTGGGGTTTGACTACCTTAAAACCTTTCAAAATAGCTTTGACAACAAAGGAACCTGTAATATTAATAGGCACATTAGTGATGAGGAAGGATTGAAAGCCAATATTTTTTCAATTGGTTTTGTTCTAGGGAGATCTTGAAGAGATACAATGGTAGAGGAGGATTTTTCAAGACTCATTGCCCTTAATAGCCTGAATAACCTTTTTAGTGCTGAAAGCCATACTTTGTCGATAGGTGTCAATGATGCCCATGTCACCTTTATCATAAGGAATGAATTATATATTCTAGGCTACCTAATGAAAACCCTAGTCTTAGTTAGAATTGGCATAGAAGAAATATTAGAGAAGCTTAGTTAGATTATCATTAGAGACTTTGGAGAGGGCCCAGTAAGAGTAATAATAAACATGAGTGGCCACTAAGATCTTGATGTAAATATAAAAATTGCCCATCAGATAAAGGGGCTTGGTGATCCAATACTCAATATTTCTTTCAATCTTATTGAGGACATATTGACAAAGATTGGATGGCAAGTTGTCAAAAGTGAAGGGGATTCCCAAGCACTTCAATTATTCCCCTCAAACATTCCACTACTAATTAAACTTCCTAAGCCACTTGGGTGCAATCATCATGCTTTAACAAAAACACTAGGTTTTCCTCCATTGAAGGGTAGAGACATAAGCTAGACAAAATATATCTCTGCATCACATAACTTCATTAAAAGTGTCCTCTTACTCTTCATGTATGAGGAAGGTGTCATCTGCAAAGTGGCCATTGATGATCTAAGAGGTGTGATCAGGGAATACAATGCCATGAATGATCCCCTGTGAAGTCTTAGATGCTAGAAGGTAACCCAAGGCTTCATCAGCTAAAGCATAGAGCAATGGAGTAAGGGGACAACTTTGATAAATAGAACATTGAATATTTATCCCTAGCATTTTATGCTCATTAATAGTGAGGCATGCATAGGCATCATGAAACAAAGTCTTCATTACATAAATGAAATAGAGACCAATGTTGAGACCCTTGAGCATGGTAAGAATAAAATTCCATTCAATCATCTCATAAGTCTTTTCAAATTCTAATTTTAGGAAAATAGTTATTTTAAGAGAGGAATGGGCCCAAGCCATGCTTCTTAGATTGCAATAATATTATGTAAAATATATCTTCCTCTAATAAATCCTTTTTGTTTTGATCTAGCAAAGGCATGTAAGATTAACCAAAGACAGTTGGCAAGGGCTTTGGCTACAATCTTGTAAGAGACATTGAGTAGGGTTATTGGCCTCCAACTAGTAACAAACTCAATATCTTTGTCTTTGGGAATAAATTTTATATTTCCTTGATTGATTATGGGTCTAAGAGACTAATTTCATAAGGCTTCTTTATAGACTTGTAGCAAGTCAGGGGCAGTGAACTCCCAAGTGGAATTGTAAAATTGATAAGGGAAGCTATCAAGGCTGAGGGCTTTGTCATTTCTCATATAGTTCAGAGCCTTCATAAGATCCTATAAGGAGATCTAGGAATCACATAGTTATTGGTTAGTGGGTTTGATCTTATGAGGCACCACTTCGAGGTAATTCTAAAGAGCTTGGTGCCACTCAATCATGAAAAGCTAGGCATAGAAAACTTACTTGTAATGCTCAAGAAACACTACAGATATATCAAACTAGGTGGTAAGTCAGGATTGAGCCACTTGAATGGATTTAATTTCCCTATGAGATTGTTTAGATTTCAGTGCTTTGAAAAAATCCTTAGAGGTCTTATCACCAATTTTGAGCCAATACAACTGAGCATAGAGCTGGATGCCTCTAGTTACATGACTATCCATCACTTTGAGGTAGTGTTTGAGGGAAGCATCTAGCCTCTACAATTGTGTGTTGAAAGGATCAGTCTTGAGAGAGGTAATAACCCATTTTAAATCCTTAAACATGACCTCCTCTAAGCACTTTTAGATATGGGAGACATGTTTACCATGGTAGTGGAGGAAGAAGTTGGTGTGCAGAATGGCCTCATTCCACCACTTCATCTAGTTGGTAGCATATGGAGATCATGAGGCTAGGGTCTAGATCTATTGGATGAGTTAGATGGTACTAGCATGACTCACCATATAGATATTAAGAATAAACTAATTATATAGCACAATGTACTACCCGAAGGTCCATTCCACATTATAGGAAATGGTCAAGTGGTCTAAAAATAATACTCAAGTGGATGTTGATAGGTTGGCCATTAATGCCATAAAATCAAAAATGATTTTGCTCTAACATCAAAAATTAGACAAGCCATTTGAGCATATGGTGATCCCTAGATTGGTAGTTGGACCATGTAAATCAAGACATGGGATTAAATGTCCACTATCAGAGGAAAGGGTCTACCATCCCCTATTTATTTTTGAAAAAAGTACCAAACCTCACATTCACCAATGCATAGGGAGGGCCCCAACTTTGTCTTGGGGGTGCTCAATACTATTAATGTCACTACACATAATCCACTTGGCAGGAGGTAACCCATCTACCAAAGATCACCAAAGTAGGGAGCATTTAGGGCCATTATTGGGAGCATAGATGTTTATAATACTAAATATAAGTAGATCCAGATGATAATTGGGCCATTATGATTATTTTTAAGGCACACAAGCAGATCTAGATGTAGGACCAAGTCCAAAAGATCTTCATAAAGGTTCATGATGGTATGACATCCGACGAGTGGCATCACATGGAGGAGGTTGGCCTAGGGGCCATGAGGCATTATCATCAGTGCCCTAGTATGTAGCAATGATTGTCACACTAATCAAGAGATGGGACCCAATGATAAATATTTTCATGTTGACCACTAGAGATATGACCATACTATTGAGGATGTGATTAGGATTACATGGCTACCCATTTGGTGGGATCCCATCTATCATATTGAGAGTGAGGATTGGGATGACCTCATGGATCTCTTATATGGAGCAGATCGAGTTCATGTTAGGTGGCACATGGTGGGTTTGGGATTGCACCATTGTACCATGAGGCCCTAGGGGATAAGGGCTTATTAATGATGATGATGATGGTAGTGGCCTATTTTGCATTTTTAGATTTGAACCATGGTTGATTTCCATACCTGTTATTGGGGGTACTAGTGGAGATATTGTTGGGGGGGACTGTGTTTGGGTGGGTTCCTATTTTATTACTATAGATCTATAGAGAGTTCTAGGCTTTTTGTGTACATAAATAGTATGAGATTAGTGTTGGATTGGTATTCCATTTCTAGGCATACGAGCATATTCATGTTTTGAGACCATTAGAGGTACCTTGGCAGGGATTCACTCAGGTAGATTTTGTAGTGGGCTTCATGTGTTGGAGACATATTGATGCTTTGATAGGAGTAGGTGGAGGAACTAGAGATATTGACTAGTTTCATGTTTCATTGGAGGTTTTGGTGGTGGGAGATGTCGTATGGAGGCCATATGTGGATTGGCCTAGTTGACTTGGGCATAGGTACCAGATAGTAGGGTTTTAGAGTTAGCAGTGGGTGTTTGGGAGATGGCATGGGGAGGATGAACGTATCCCATTTAAGCATGTACAAAGGCATTTTGGGTTGATAAAATGGATCCCACCCAATTTTACTTGATATAGGTGGGAGTATTCCAAGTTCTTACTATTGGATTTGTAGCTAGAGGATGTTATTTGGACCATGAGAAATTGCCCATTAGAAGGCAAATGGATATGTGGCTTGGTACTAGGCCAGATATGTAGCTATTTATTTTGGGTGGGGTGATGTGGGCCAACAACCCATTTATGTGGACCCTATAAGAGCACCAGTATAATGTGGTTAGGTGGTAGGAACACTACCAATAGCACAAGCCTAAATCATAGGCTTATAGGGATCAGTGGTCACCTTATAGGCTCAAATCATCACCCTACAAGGGTAGGTTATAACTTTAACAAGTGAGCATGATTATTTGAGGGCCTCTCTTTCTTTAGTGACTTAAAATAGATATTCTTTGAGATAAGGTGCAGGAGCAGCCATAGTGACAATAGGAGGACCACCTGACATAGTGTTAAGGACATGGTATCTAGCCACTATTAATGAGCTGAGGTATTACAAGCTGATGGTGTTGGCATAGTTTCCTATAACATTGAGATACGAGGAGTATACGGGAAAATTGATAGGGGGTCCTTCGATGGCTACTCTAGGATAGTGGGCCAAGTAGGGACACTAGGGGGGCCACCACCAGATGGGAGTGCAGGTGTAGGTACAAGTGTAGGTGTAGGTGGGGCCAGTAGTAGTGGTGTCCCAAGATAATTATTTACACATGTTTTTATATGTTGGTAGAGATAGGTGTACATTATTTTGATACTGGCCTGTGCACTAATGTAATGAGATGTATATGTTTTGAGAGAGTTTACATATTATTACATGTATTATTTATGATGACATGATGTATATGATGATGATGTATGGTTTGTGATTTATTTTTATGGTTCATGGTTTATATGCTAATACGGTTTTTTATGTTCATCTTTATGGTTGATGGTCTATGGTTTCATGCATATGCTTTATGATATGTTGACTCAGTAACCAAGGCATATGATGTTTAAAAGAAGGTTATGATGTTACGATTTTATTCATGGGTAAGAGAGGATGTGTTAAGATGGATATATGTCATATGATGATGTAATCATAATGACTTTTTTCATGCTTATCTTGATGTTGGTTGCATGAGTTGATGTTATAAAATATATTTTAGTAATGTTATGGTAAATGAATAGATAGGTAGATGATATATGATATGGTTCACAATGTTTTGATCATTGATTTTGTTTATTTTCATGATGATGAATGGTGTAATTAAGGTTTTTTATGATATAATATATGCTCTCATGATGTTGTAATTGTAGATGGATAGGATGATGTGTATGCTATGATATGATGTGATGTGATTTTATGGTGGCTTGATCTTAGATAGATAGATGATATGGTTCATGGATATGTTTCATAAGTTTACGCTTTTGATTTGATATTTGTTGTTTATGATCATGGAGATGAAATGTGAATATGGTTAAGGATGTAATGAGAATACATAGATTATGTAGATAACAAACTTAATTGTAAGGAAAGTGATAAGAATCATGAGAGGTACGTCTACATGAGCTAATGAGAGATAAGAAAAGGAACATAATGTCTTTTCATTAGTGAGGACAAAAACTGAAACCTAAAGTTGGATTGTCTTAGTGAAAATAAGCCTCTAAAATTCTTCATATTAGCATGCTTAGGTTGATAAATGTGTATATTGATCACATTGTGTCAAGTAAGCTCATAGTCCCATGCATATGATATATGGATGGAGGATGGGTGAAGTTCAAACCTTTTTGTGAGACTAGTATACCTTTTCTGTAGGCTTTTGAGAGGATAGTATAAGCAAGTTTATGCTCATATATAAAGTGTAGATTGATCAATACAAGAAGTCTGCTGAGGGGAACTGATTGTGGATTTCCAATTTTATTTCTTTTAGGGGAGCCGATTGTGGCATTTCTCGTTGTTGTTTGTTTTTGCTTATGGGTTTTTCACTACTTTTGATTATGCTTTAGGTTTGGGGAAGCTAATCGATGTGGGAAGCTTCCAAGAATTTTCTAGCTTTGAATTGTACTTTACTCATCCATCCTTCAAGGGAGTGGTCTAAGTTGATATGTTTAGATCAAATGCTTTTGATAGTTGTCCTTCGAGATAGTAGTCCACCTTACATTTTTTCAATTTTGAATAAGGTTTCAATATCCACTTTTCAAGGGAGTAGTCTATGAATGATAAAAATGACTCATGACTTGTTTTTGACTTTGATATTGCTTTTTTTTTTTTTTTATGTTGCTTGACATGGACTTGCTTATACATGCTCAAGGGGTTACCTTTATGAAGGCAATATTAAGAGGACAAGAAGGTTGCTTAGGTGAAAAGAAGATTAGGTAACAATGACCATGGGAACCAATCTTGAAGAGGGATGGGAAGTACCAAGAGAATCATGCCCTAGGTAGAGCCATGGTCCCCATAGTTTAATATTAGGCTATGACTGTGATAGATAATCACATGATTCAGATATAATTAGTTACCCCTAAGAAGAGGAAAATGAATGTGGTTACAGGGGATGAGCATAAGTTAGATAAATGGTGATTGTGACCCCTCTTTAATAAAACAAATGATGCAGATATGAAACATTGAGAGGGTTAGGGTCTAGTTTACTTTTGAAAGAGGACAAATGATAAGCTCCTAATCCATACTTATGGATTATGATGTAGGGGCCAAGCCAATTGAAAGCAAATTTGCCCCTTTTACTTTTCTCCGTATTAGTTACATGTCGATTTTCCTTGAGAATGAGATCTCCAATATTGAATTACCACACTTTTAGGTGATTTTTGTAAGCAAGCTTGATTCATTCTTGAAAGACATGAAGATGGGAAAGAGCGACCAGATGATGCTCTTCAAGTAACTCAAGTTATGATAAACATTTTTTATGATAATCATCTTCCAAAATAAGGTCATGCAAAGATATGCGAAGAGAAGGTATTTAGACTTCAAGAGGCAATACGACTTTAGATCCAAACACTAAATAGAAATGTGTAGCACTTGTGGGGGTTTGGATGCTAGTATGATATGCCCATAAGGCAAAAGTGATGTGCAAGTGTCAATCTCAACCTAAGGCATTGACTATTTTGGTAAGCATGTTGTTAAGGGTTTTGTCAGAGGCCTCTACTTGTCCATTTGCTTATGGGAGATATGGTGATGAGAAGCTTAGTTTAATCCCAAATACATTATAAAGACCTTGAACTTATTTTTTTTAAGGATTTGCCATTATTAGTGATGATCTTATGGGGCACACCAAAGTGGCAGATGATGTGATGGGTGATAAATTCGATAATGTTTTTAGCTTTTATCAAGACAAGAAGAATAGCCTACACCCATTTGGTGAAATGTTCGGTCATAGTGATGATAGAGTGATGTTGCTATGAAGAGTGGAGATCAATTTAACCAATAAGGTTCATACCCCATTATGAATAAGTATAGAATTTAGTGGAAACTTGAAGGCTATGGATGGATGAATGATGCAAATTATCATGTTGTTGATACTTGACACACATTTTCACATAATCAAAATAGTCTTGGTTAAGGGTAGACTAGTAATAGCCTAGGTAGAGGATGTGTTTAGCCATAGCAAGTCCATTAAAGTGACCTCCATAGATACCATCATGTGTCTCCTTGATAGTTTGAGATGATTCTAGACCATGAAAGCAACAAAAAAGGATACCATCAAAACCATGTTTATAGAAGATTCCTTTCATAACGTTATAGCAGGAGGTACTCTAAATAAATGCTCGATGGGCATTCTTAGAGAGGATAGAGGAAACAATGGCAAGGTTAAGATATTCAAAGGTGTTCTAATATTAAAGGTCAGGATAGATCCCTTCCACATTGAAGATGGTTGGAGTATTTGACTTGATCTAGGAAGGTTGAGTGAGGTGATGGACAATGACTAATAGCTTGGATTTCAAGGGTGCTTGTAGGATTTGAGAGGCAAGAAAAGCTATGGTTTCATCAAACTTTTTGGTAGATCATGGGGTGATTTAAATATGGTAGTGTTTAAATGATGTTAAGAGGTTTGTAACTAAATTTCTATACAATTACAAAATCTCATTCTTACACTAGTAGATGTCATTGACTTGATCGACTACAAGTTGGGAGTCACCAAAAATGTTGATTGTTTTGACTCAAAAGCTAGTGTGGTTTGGATACCTATTAATAGGTATTCATATTTGACCACATTGTTGGTACATTCAAAATTAAGTTTAAATGAGACAAGAAGTGGGTCACCAACAAGGGGGATAAGGATGATACTAGCTCCCCAACCACACTGACATTTGGAACCATCAAAGAACATGGTTACATGATTGGTGAAATCTATTTGGGATAGGTTTGTCATAGACTCATATGGAAATTCAAGAGGAGGAGGTTAGTTTTCTATTAGGGGTACATCAACCAATTGGTTAGAAATGACTTTCCCCTTAATTGACTTCTACTATAGAAACTCAAGGTCAAACCAATGAAAAGTATGAACCACTTGGCCATACGCTAGTTTTGGTATGGTTTGGACTGCATATACTTGAGTGGGTCAGTATTGGTTATGAAAAACATTTTATGGTTAAGAATGTAGTGGTGAATTTTGGTGGCCATGAAGACTAGGGCCAAGAAAATTTTATCGGTATGAGTATACCAAGTTTCATAGTCTACAAGGGTATGGCTTATGTAATAGATGGCTTGCTCTTTGTGTTGTTTGTCCCGATGGGTAAGCATTACCCCTAGGGAATGGTCAGTCGCAGAGATATAAATTTAAAAAGTTTGGTTGTCTTTAGGGGGTGTGAGGATAGGTGGAGATAGAAGATAATCTTTGAGTGCATCAAAGTCCTATTGACAATCAATATTCCACTTGAAAATGATATCCTTTTTCAAGAGGCTATGGAAGAGTTGAAACTAGTTGGAGAGTTGAGAGATGAAGTGACAAATGGATTAGAGCTTCCATTGTATACTATGGAGTTGATTAAGATTGGTTAGAGGTATCATCTTGAGGAGGGCTTTAATTTTGGCCAAATACACTTCGATTCCCCAAAGGGAAATGATGAAGCCAAGGAGTTTGCCCAACAAGACCTAAAAAACATTTTTTAGGATTGAGGTAGACATGGTAATGGATAAGTCTCTTAAAGATAATTTTGAGCATGGATAAGTGGTCCTTGTGATACTTAGACTTTCCGAGGAGATCATCCACATAGTCCTCGACAATTGTATGGATAAGGTCATGGAAGATGTAGATCATAGCACATTGGTAGGTTACCCCTGAATTCTTAAGATCAAAGGGCATGACTCTATAATAAAAAGTACCCCATGGGGTGATAAAGGTAGTTTTATGTTAATCTTTAGGGGAAATTAAAATTTGATTATAACTTGAGAATTCATCCATGAGAGACAACATCTCGTGGCTTGCTATAAGATCAACAAGTTGGTCAATGCTAGGTAGAGGAAAATCATCCTTTGGATAGGTGAAGTTAAGGTCATAAAAGTACACATAGATAAGTAGTCCTCCTATGGATTTAGTGATAGGTATAATGTTTGAAACCCACTAGGGATAATCAATGGGTTGAATGAAGTCGACTAAGAGGAGGCATTAAAGTTCTTCTTTAACAAGAAGGGCTATGTGAGGATGCATTCATTGGATTTTAAGTCTGACAGGCTTGGCTTCATGATTAGTTACAATGTTTTGGGTGGAAATGGTTGGGTTAATACCAGGCATGTTAGTATATGACCAATAAAATTTAATGATATAGTTTTGGATGAAGGTAGAGAAGTCCTGAAGTTCCTCAGTGGTGAGAGATTGTCCAAGTTTGACACACATGAGGGTTTTCTAGAGTGCCTATGTTAATATCCATAGTGGATTCATTCAACATGGTTGAGTTTTCTAGAGATAAGTATTTTTGGATGGAGGAATTAGGTGCACCAAGGTAGGTGAGAATAGAATCATCATCCTGGCACTGAATAATGTTTATGGTAGGAGAGTCTTCTCCCACAAGTTCAGGATGGGTCAAAGGGATGGATAAGGGTGCCCCTTATTTTTGATAAGTTAGGTGGTTGAGGGTGATCATGTTGATGGAAAAAAAATTTAGGATGATGTCCTCATCCTCATACTCAGGTGTAGGGGATGATGGTGAGGAAGGGGTTTCTTCTTCAACAATGGTAGCGCAAGGTTGTGTGGCTTTCTTCTTATTGGGTAAAATGAATCTAAGGCTATGCTTCTCATGAGGCTTTCAATTCCTAGTCAAGATTAATGTGTGTGGGTCATGCTTGTATCATCCTAATCCAAACCTTTTCTAGGCACACCTATCAAGGTATACTTTGGAAAAGTCTGATTTGTCCAAGTAAGAGAAGGTGGAAGTGAGTGGTTGAGGTGAAAAGGGTGTGGTGGCAATGTTAATTGGATTGTAAAGTCCCCCATAGATGAAGATGGTTTGAAATTTGGGAAGTCCCAAAAGAGTAATGGATCCAATTTTGAGATCATATCCTAGTTGATGGTTGAGTTTCCCATATTCCTGGGGAGTTTGAAAGGCATCAAGGATGAAGAGATGGTATTCTCCAAGGGTGAGGTATTGGAAGGTAGGTTCCAAGGGATCAATGGTGGGTATCTAGTCTATGAGAATAGATGAACTAGTAGATGCCTTTAAGGAAGGGGAAACAATGGATTCATTTCTCATGGTTGAGGGCTTGGTGGTGGATGCTTGGGGTGTTTTTATCGAGGGTAGGAGGAAGTTGTTAGGTTGGTAGATCATGTTATATGCTATAAAAGGGCCTGGGTCAACTTGTATGGTGACAACCTAATATTCATGTTCAAACTTAACACAATGATGGAGGGTAGAAGGTACACAACCCATAGAGTAGATCCAATTAGTCTACCTAGTAGAACATTGTACTAGAATTCAACTTCAACCACATAAAAACATTCAGGGAGTGTGTAAGTTCCTAAAATAATATGAAGGACAATAGTTCCCAAGGTATTGGTTATAGTATTATTAAAAGATCTAAGGATCGTAGAAGTTTTGGACATGATATTGTCTAGTAATTTGAGTTGGTCATAGGCATGAGAAGAGATGATATTGTCCCACTGGGTGTGTTAGAATGTTTCATGTAAATTTTGACTTTAAGTTTTAACAAAGAGAGACAAGAAAATTGATACAGGTATGGTTGAAAAACCTATTTGTTTATGCATGTATTGAATCAAAAGATTATGAAGAGCTCCTCTTTGGCTTGGGAGAAAGACCTACAGATAAGAAATCACTAAAGCAAACTTGTTTGTTATATAGATAGTTGGGTAGATTGCCTAGTGATAGATAGATTCCAAAATTGAGAGCTTCTTTAGGGGTTGTCAATTCACAAAATTAGAAAGAAGGTACTTACATCAATAATCAAAAGGTGTTGAAATTGAACACAAAAGTGCTTGCTTAGAAAATATACTAGAAATGATTGCATTAGTGATATATTAATTAATACTAGTGCTAAGGGGTTTGGATATGCTTCATAAAATCTAAAAGGGATCTATGGACAAATAGGAACACAAAAAATCAGGTCTGGTTGAGGGTAGATGGGTGAAAATAGCTTGTTATTTTTCACTACCATAGTGACCATTGGAGGTTAGGGTGATCATCATTGCTCAATCTGACCATCAATGGCTGGGCAGATCGTCAGTGGTTGAGCCAACCATCAATGGTTACTATGTAAGTTCTAAGTTGTTAATTACTAGATAACAGGATCCAAAAGATGGAAATTGGGAGATGTGCAAGGGTTGGGTTGATTTCAAAATGGGAATAAAGTAAATGAATATTGACAAAAAACTACTTTTCTTACTAGAATTTGATTGGGTGAGCGGTTTAAGTGATTAACCTATTGGTGGAATCAAGATTGAATCCAATAGAGTAATGGTATTTGAGAACTTAGTTGAGAGGTAATGGTGAATCAGCTCTCAATAAGATTACTAATGACATTTGATAACATTGACATCATTGATTGACCTATCAAAAAAAACTCCTAAATTTTTGAGCTCCTTACAATTATTACAGATGCCTTTCTCTTCCAGGGTCCTCTCTTCTTATAGGCACAAGCAAGATGTGGAAGTCATGGTGCAGCTAGGCCATTTAAATATAATTTTTCCATGCAAAGGCTCACAACAAGATTTAGGTGAGTTAGGTTGACCATTAGTAGTCGAGCCTGAAGGTAAAAAGGTGGAAAAAAGGTTAAGTTAGGCTAGTTTAAGCCATTTAAGGTAGTTTGGTAAACATATTATGAATAGGCCTGTTTAGTGGTTTAAAGGGTGAAACTCATCCCAAGGGTGTCATAGGTGGTCCAAGGGGTTTTTTGACATTCAAAATCATAGTACTTATATTTCTAGTGTCTACGATGCACATGAACTATAACATGTGTATAATGAGGAAGGACACTAGCACCAATACCAATACCACTAAAACCACTAGCACCAGTACTACTACCACCAATACCACTACCACCAACACCACTAGTGCCACTGCCAATATTGCTACTAGATTTCTCACTACCTTTAGGTTGAATATAAGTATTTAATGCATGCATATCATGGTCAATAATATCTTGCGTCAAACTTATAACCACCTCAAGGGTATCCATCTATATGATATGATGCAACATTTTATAGATAGAATCATGTTTTATCATCTTTATATTTCTCTAAACTTTATTAGGTCAGTTTTAGTCTTGCCTGACACCAATTCTATTAAATTAAGAACCACATCCCCTAACATGGGAAGCCTTCATGTCAAAATAATTTGGAATTTCTAGAAACACAAACTCATAACAGAGTTTTCTCAAAAAGTATAACATAACCTCATTATTGTTGCATCAAGGGTCATCAAACACCATCCATCACCTATCCCAAAAGTTATATTTTATCCCCTCATGAACACACCAATAAATACTAATATGTTTGTAATTCGTTGGTGGTGGTTGGTTGGTTATAGGCTTAACAAATAAAGCACACACATCTTCTATTGTTATTTTTTTCTTAACATCTTCATATGATAATTTATCAAAATAAAATTATTTTAGGGCCTCTCTTAAATGTAACCTTATGTCCAAGTGTGAAGTTACATTTCCCACTTCATTAAAAATAGTCTCTAGTGTATTGACAAGTGAATTATGTGAAGTATTAGTTGAGGAGTAATATAAACCATTGATAATTATATGTAATTGTTGACATTTTTCACTGTATTGTTTATACAATTGAACTTATTCTTATGCAAAGTCAAATTTTTCATGGTGTTGTTCTACATTTTCTTCACGCAATGGGTCCATCATTTAATTACGTATCCATAATTATAGAAATATAGGTTTTTTTAGGAAATGCAAGATAATTTAATGCAAACTTAATCTCAAAACCCTACATGCATTAATAAATATAAATAAAAATGTAAAATATTTAATTTAAAAATAATATACCCAAGATAGTAACCAATATGCCAAATCTTGTTGGAAGGATACAAATCTAAAGCACACACATGGTTTATGGGAAAACGGATAAAAGGCTTGATTGAAAAAATATCCAAACCTGTAAAACATGATGTGGGTTTTAGAAAAAATAGTGAATGGATAAAAATTAAAGGGCGTATGCCCTTATAGCTTTACAAAGGGTATACACCCTTTCTAAACATCAAAGGGTGTATAACTTTTAGGCTTGGGCACAAGCCTAAGCATCAAAAATATAAAATAAAAATTCATGCGTCCTTTATAAAAAAATTGCAAAATTAGGGGATGTCAAGTTTTTTATCCCCCAACTTTATGCATCGACCCCCTAGTTAATGTTTGTAATAGCCGAAGGGAGTGTCAACATGTCACTTTCATTCCTTCCACCATGTAGATGGTGGATACACACCAATCTTGTAAATGTGTTATTTAGGAATAACTTTTTGTATTTCATTGATAAAATTAAAATACCTATTACCATACTAAATTTGATATTTAAGAGTAGGCTAATGGAGTACTTGAAAAAGATGTAATAAAGGTACTTAACTTGTTTTTTGAAAATCTTAATACCCTTGACACATGGTACCATAGAGAGGGTCACACCATAGTAATTACGAGTTAAATACCAGTGTTAATTAATAGGATAGGCCAAAAACCATACCCATATCAAATGATCTTAAGTTTAATCAACTCCTAAACCTTTAAAACTATTACAAAAAAAGAGTACCCAAATCTTGAGTGACACGTGGTTAATGAGGATAAAATACGACCCAATATTTTGCCAAGATTTTTTGACATAGGGTGTACCCTAAGAGATACTAGTGAATTAGAAATTTACATGACTCATCTCCTTCATGTGCTCTAATAATAGATTTGATGCATAGGGTTGAGCCTTGGATTTTGATATGAAGTATGCCTAACTCACCATCCTATTTAAGTCTATAACAAATATCTCTAGAATATTTATGGAAAAATTTAGACTCTTATAAATTGGTCCAAAAGAAAGCTTTAAGAAAGCACTCCAATTTGGAACATGTAGCCTTAGAAAGTTCCCAAAAAGAAGAATAATAAAAATGGGTAACTACAAATACTTGAGAATAAACTTAGAACTTAGAATCCAAGGAGAGAGGTCTCCCAAGAGGAAACCTATTTCTCCACCCTCTACACCACATAGTTCCGTAGGTCAAAGGGAAATGCTTGAAAGGAAAATTGAATTACATGAAATTTAAGTTATTCCCCATGATGAATGTATTTCCAATTTAGTCCTTCCAACCATTGATAATGAGAATATTAGACTACCTATAACATTGGGTTTTTTCCACTCAGTTAACAAGTTTGAAGTAATGTAGAATATCTCAAGGCACTCCATAACATAAATCACATATGTTTATTATTTTAAAAGGATGAATAAAGATTCATTTATAGAATGGCCCTTAACTTGGAGCTGATGTGTAAAATGCAGGATGGATATGCTCTTAAGCATACCTATAGAAGTGTATTCAGTGAAAAGATAGTTGAATCCTGATGGAAAGAGAAAAAAGAGAATGAGCTAACATACAACACTATTTTATAGACCTAAAAATCCCAAAATTATCATATTGAATGACATAAATAATTATGCAAAAACATGCATCTTAGAAGGACATGTTAACTATATAAATAAACAAGGGGCCAAAACTAAGAGCATGAAGCATCGTAATGAAGAAAGGTAACTCAATCTTGTTGTAGGATTTATAAATATAAATTTTTAAAAAGAGGTATTTTTGGTGAGAGGTTAAATCCCACTTCATACCTTCCATATTGAACACCATAAATAATTATGCAAAAACATTCATCTTAGAAGAGCATGTTAACTATATAAATAAACAAGGGGCCAAACCTAAGAGCATGAAGCATAGTAATGAATAAAGGCAACTCGATCTTGTTGTAGGATTTATAAATATAAATTTTGACAAAGAGGTATTTTTGGTGAGAGGTTAAATCCCACTTCATACCTTCCTAGACCATAGTAAGTTTGTCAAGAATGTATTTACTAGGAATGAAACTTTTTTACTTAGTTAGAATAATGGAGGTAACAAACACCTCAAATGCCTAGTAAGGGATTTGGAAATTATATTATATGACACATTTAAGGGAGTAATCAGATGTCAATTTTTAATGAGATTTAGATCACCAGACTTAAGAATAAATTTAGTGTTACTTTTATTAATAATAGTTTAAAAATATTTTGTTTTAATAACTTCAAGGGAAACTTGGTGCAAATTAGGGCACATGTTATCCCAAAGGGTTTGATAACATTCACAAGGAAGCCATCACTGTCAATATTCTTATTAGTCACCATTATAGAGACCACTTCATAAAGGTCTTCTAGAGAGAAGAGGTGGTCACAAACAACCCTTTGCACATCATATAGTTATAAAGGCACCTCCGGAAGACATTGCTTGAATGGATTTTCATGGGCTGAAAAGGAAGATTGAATGTAAAATACCCCATGATTACGAGCCAAAAAATACTACATGGTGTTCAAAAGTTTAATGAGCCTTTGATTGGACTAATATATGTCTCTAACCTTGTCCACCATCTATCGAGATGGTATTAGAATGAAAAATTATTTAGAAATTATATCTCCAATCTTTAACCAATGCATACAAGCCTAAGGTGAGCCCCTGAGCTTTGTCTTCCTCTTCAAGTTTGAGCTTCTACCTCTATTTGGCCAATTACAGTTAAAAGTTCTCATTAAAATGGTAAATCTCAAGATCGTGCTAAATTATAAGTAATCATGATTTGAAGCTTTGTGAGCCCATTATCTAAAAATAATAGCTTTCTTGTCATTTACTCTAAGGAAGGTGGTGTTTCAATAGATAGCACTCAACCACCAACTAATACAACCAATATACCTAAATAGTTGTGATACCAAGTTCCAAATTTACTTAATGTGGTTAAGTCCTTACTCATGGGCCAAATGTGCAATGATGAGATATAATTGTGTTTTAACACTTTTCACTCAAGGTGTAGACCATTTTATACAAACACAAATGGGTAGATAATCAAAAAGAACCACCTCCATAACCACACTAACCGAGTGATCAAATATGTTGGAGAAAGAAAAAATGTTTTATTTGGCCAATAATTCTCAATCTAATAATTTTAAAACCTTCTCATTTTATTTTTTATGCTTAGACCAAGTGAACAAAGATAAGTTGGAGGGACAAAATTGATGGTGTTTATGGTCAAAAAACTCAAGTAAAATTTCTAATAAGTGTCTAATCTAAACCAGTAATCAATATGCACCAAAAACTATAATTACATTGCTTGTAAAAAAAATTAAATGTCTACACAATGCCCCACTTTAGAAATAGATAGAGAGAGTGTGTGTGGATATACATTAAATTAGAACAAATAAAGTTTGCTTGGAAAGATCGATGAAAAATCATCCAAAACTTGTAATGTTTTCTCTCAGTTAATATTGTCTATAAAATTGATCTAAATTCAAAAGAAAGATAGAGGTTGCACCTTTATATCTGAGTCTATCTCCAAAAACCTAAAAACTATAAATACCATATCTCCCTACTATTTGTATGAGTATTTGTCTACCAATGATCATTCCATTAATGATTAACTTTTCTCCTCTTTGAACATATCAAGTGTACCTACAATAAATCATAATATTTGTAAATAAATGAATTGACAATAATCAAACCTTTGAAATAATTTGAAAATGAAAATAAATAGTAGTAAGGAATACACTTGATGGTATGAAAAAATTGTTATTCTATATAAAAATTATTGAGCTACCATACATCCAACTACCCTTGAGGAGTGGATAAATCTCAAAAACCTGGATCTTACAAACCCTACCAACTAGAAAATAAAAATCTCATCTAAAGAAGTAAATACTGGCTACCTCCTTTTAACCTCTTGAAACATCTTTACAAACTATTGACATCTTTGTAACCTATTTAAATATTGGTAGCTTTTTGACATCATATAACCAAAAGATATAATGATATGATTATTTTCCCCCATTTTGACATAAGGGATGTATGTTCCATGCCACAAGGTCTAGGACCTTATGAGTAGGGAGCAACCTTGTGCTTAGATTTAAGTTGCATGGTAACACAATGAAGTAAACTAACACATATTCAAGTAAGCAAAACTTTGATATTCATATTAAATGTAACTTATTTCAAATGTGAATGAATTAGGGAAATTACACTGATGTACAATGCTATAATAATGCTAGGAATAAAGGTTCATGTGATCATAAGGGTGAACAAGTCCTCTAATTTACCTTGGCTCAAGGTGTGTAAACAATGCATATGAAAAGAGTAGATGCTCGTGGCATGTTATCCTCATTACACTTTATATATCATTTATCTTTCTTTGGATGCATATGTCACATATTTATACACATAACACAAGAGATGATTACAACTATCAATTATTAAAAAAAGATTACAAGTCATTTCATCTTCTTCTTGTATGCCATGTCATGCCCCATTTTCTAGTGTCCTACTATCAACCATGATATTATTAGGTTGTGTACTGAGTGTTGCACCTTGGGTGTGCTTTGTATAAATATTTTCTCTTATATTAATAGTTTTGGACATGGATTTGTTTGTTTATGTTTGTTTTTATCTTGATAGATATGTTGATATATATATTTTTTATAACCTTCTTATGGTATGGATTTAGATGATTATCTACCTATATTATTATGATGAAGGTTATAAATTTGAGGAATAGCCATAATTACCTCCTATACATACATGTGTTAATTAAATAAATTACCATGATTAGATTATTGCTGATATCTTTTTTTGGCATTCATATATGTTGTTAAACCTTATTTGATATTAATTATAGTTATTCATTTCACCTAGAATTGTTTTGAATACATTACAAATTGTATTCTCTATCATGTTAGTTTTAGAATCCATTATATATTTTAGAATTTATTACCACATGATTATCATACTACTGATATTAAATATATTCAAGTTAGTATGTTCTTTTCTTATATATATTTAATTATGTACATGATTATTTTACTTCTTTTGTTAATATGTCATGACAAAAATTATGTTATTATATTTCTGTCACGTGGATTATGAACGTGATTGTTATAACTGACTATGATTGGCTTTATATAGTTATTTATAAATATTTTGATGAATGATTCATTATTATGTGATTAATATATTTACAATGTTGTATATTCTCTGTTTACTATTGAAATTACTAGATGATTTATGCATTTACATGATTAGATAATAAAATATTTTATGTGATTGGATATCAATTATTTAATCATATATGTAGCTTTTTTAATTATATGGTAGGTTCAATCAAGAATTGGATATGTAATTGATGTTTTTCATATAAATACAGATAAATATGTATATTATGATTTATATGACCATGACAAGGTTCATAATATTATGTGAATATGTCATGAGTTTTGATGTTTTAATGTTATATAATTATTATTTTATAAATTACATTAATGTTTTGACAAATACAATGAATGTACAAATGACAGGTTTTAATGTCATATAATTACTGTTTTATAAATTACATGAATGTTTTGACCGGCGTAATGAGTGTACAAGTAGCAAGGGTTCAAAATAGAAAGAGGAACAAGGAGTTGAACATTGACCCACAGACCATAGTTATTCTAGACATGCCATATGGGCCTTGCACTAGAGCGTGAATGTTGCTGATCTGACCTTTACATGCTTCCACCACATCATGCTCTGAAAACATTCTTAATGATTTTATAAACCTTAACCGCCATATCACGTAGTACCTTGATAAAAACTTTCACCTTATCAGAATCAACGCATGCTAGATAAAAACCAGATTAGGAAACTTGATCATAAAATCAATTTTTTGATAATTGAATATTTCTTTGAGTAAAGTGAAGCAAAGCATTCGGGCCAAAAACAATCGGGATGTTGGGCTATAGGCTCTCCACATCAAAAGTGAATAAGAGCATCTCACCGGGAGGAACAAGACCATGCAAGTCCTTGATCAGAGAAATAGATTCAATCAAAAGTTTTTTCTGTTTCGATAACAAAGGAAGCCGAATGGGATGAATCCACTTAGAAGCTTTCACTAGTATGAAACCCCACGAAGCTTTCTCCAGTATGAATTACCCCCAATGAGAACATATGGGGTGGCCTGTTACACTCGATTTGTGTATTTTAGGCAGCAAGTAAAATAATTTGACATTCTCCCTTCTATGTAGCAATCATGCAAGAATTTTTCAATCAAATTTTGCTTTACAATCAATGTAAAAAATGGTTTCCATTGTTTTAAAAACAAATCTTCCTAATAACAAAACTCTTGTGCATGCAGTTAGTTTAGATTGGATTCTATATGAAAATGAGTGTTTTCAGATCGAATCCTTGGACTGCACAGGACGCTGTCATCATCAAATGAAAATAAACACTGGGGATTGCTGTTCAACCACAGATATAAATATGCCGCTGCCAATGTTATAACTGTAATAACTCCATAAACAGAAAAAGCAGCCACAAGAAATGAAGAATTGGGATTTGCAACCAATACTCTGCTTCCTAATTCACTCAATGGATTTTCCTTTTCAAGAACGTTGGGGTGAGCTGTTGCCAAGCCAGTCAGAAGAAGCACAGCAAAAATAAGAGTCTCAGTTGTCATTGCCATTGTTTTGATTAAAAAGACGACAGCGATTTGAATGGGTAAGTGATAACAGATATGAGTAACCATTCTTATAACAGTAGATAGAGATGACCTCGTGCCCGTCAATCAAATGAGGCGGCTGCACAGTTTCAACTGCACGTGCGTGCTTCCAGTCTTTACTTCTTGACAAAGTCTTTTTAAAGCTGGAGATTAACGAAAGCCCAGTTTCAATTGCACGTTCTTCCAGTCTTTCCCTAGCAACTTCTTGACCACGACTTTAAAGATTAGTCCATGTGATTTATTATAGGGTGAAGAAAACACGTGTAAGAATTAAAGAATAAAGTTTTTAATATAAATAACATTTTTTTTTATGAAATATATCTATATATTAATTTAATGGAAATATACAAATAATTCATAAAAAAAAATAAGGTGGTATGAGAGCACGCCACGACACACTAGGTAAAGTTTAAGAGTAAAATCAAAGTATCATAATTTAGGCAAAGCCTAGAAACAAGTTACTATGTCACAAAGTCATAAAAAGAGATAATTTTTATGTGGCAAGAGCAAGGCCAATAGGCAAAGGATCCATATCCTTAGGGCCCCAACCCGAGCTCGGCAAATCATTGCCATCTAGAACAAGCTCATAGCGAATAACTTGGGTAATGTTTGTATCATCATCTGCTTGTGTCCAAATGGGCGAGATATCTAAAGAGAACCTGGGAAACTTATCTAGCACGTCCATGCAACCTCCAAGTGAGGCCCCTCAAGCATCTGGGCATGGAAGAGGATGAGGAGTGCCCCAGCAAGGGAAGGAGGCAATGGCTATCACCCTCACTGCTGTCCAGGAGGGGAAACACACTGGTATAGGGTGTTGATGTGAGAGCAAAACTTGGAACAGTTGCGACAATGCCCACCACATGACGGCCAAGGCACTTTGCCATCTAATCTAGGATCCCTGGGTGGAGAAGGCGGAACCCGATCCATAGTACAAGGAGCACTTCCCCAATAGGAGAGGAAATCTTGAAGATACCCAAGCTCCATAGCCACTTTATTGGCTTGGACTTCAATCTATAAAAGAACATTGGAGATGATATAAGATTTATGCAAGGTAAAATTATTACAATCAACAGAAGCATGATTAAACATAGAATTCTTTCTTTCTTTCCAAATCCAGAAGAGAATCTCCACTCTGAAAGTATGTCAGACTTACATGTATTTGAAGGGCATTGCGGGTTGGTCTCCAAGGAGGATATGCTACCAAAGAAAGAATTCGGGCTGGAAAGGCCTGAAAAGATCATAGATCCAAGTCTAGTCCCTTTGAGCTTTGGAATTGTACCAAAAGAGATGAGGAAGAGTCTCAAGGTGGCCACAAAAGGGGCAAGTAGGTGGGCAAAATCCAAGCTGAATGAGTCTTATGTCAACATGTAAGCCTTGGTATAGTATACACCAAGCAAAGTCAGCAAGCTTGGACTCAACACAAGCCCCCCAAACAATGTTGAATTAAAAGCTCCATGTTTTAACAGATGAATGTAGATCTTAACGGCTGTTAAGCTTATCAACCATGGGAAAATTGGGGGTGAGCCAAGCATAGCCCAGTCGAGGAGTGTAGTTATAGAAAGGGGTCTCAACATACCATTTCCAGTCCTTCCACCATGGCCGAGTAGAATGGACTAAGATTTTATGGAGCATGGAAGTTGGGATGGTATTGAGAATCACCTTGTAGGATTCCTGATCTATATTGGCTAACCAAAATTTAGCTTTTGCCTCCTCTCAAGATAGTTAAGAGTGAGAGCGCCTATAAAAGATATCCTAGACGGAATGAATTCATCTATGAAAAAGCTTGAAGGCATTGATCCAAGGGATTTCTTCTTGAGGCACTTCATTACGAGAAAAAATGAGAGACCACCAAAGAGAGTGGGAGTTAGTAGAGAGCCCATTAAGGAAATCAAAACCATTCTAGAGCAGCCATGGCTTAATCTTTTCCCAAGCCTTCCAAATGCTTTTAGCCACAAAGGACCTAGTGATCTAGACGAGCGACAAGATGAAGAGTAAATTAGGGAAGTCAAGCCCTTTCCAAGCTTTCTTACCCTTGGGAAAGCTTGAGGAGACAAAGTTTCTAAATAACACCTTCCAAGCTTATGGGCCCTCAATGGTCCACACAATTGATTTGGCACATAAGATAGTTCATTGCTGAGTTATGTTGATGAGTTCATCCCTCCAGCTTCGTGTGTGAGGTAGTAATATTCCCAAGCCACCCTAAAAAATCCTTTACCTTGTGTATAATTTACCCAAATGAAATCTCTGAGCAATTTCTCCAACTTGTGGTAAGAGGTGTTTGGAAGGTACCCAGCATGATGAGTAATATGCATGGGTGGATGCAAGAATTTTTTAGCAACTTTGAGATTAACTTGCTAATGAAAGAGACTTGATCACCCAGTAATCTAGCTTCTTATAAACTCTGTCAAAAACATATTTCCATAGTAAGGGTGGTGAAGTATCGAAATCAAAGAGGATGCTAAGGACAATAAAGATTTCCTCATGTTGGATCCACTTCCAATCGAATTTAGCATCCCACATTGGCGAAGGGAGGTAGATTGTCTGTAGCAATGAGTTTTCTGCCATTGGATTCTGGAGCCATAGGCTAGGTAGAAGGTGTTAAGACATTGTAAGGCATTATGCACATTGGTTTCATCTTCAGTGAGGGTAATGAATGAGTCATCTACAAAGTGGCCATTAAAAAATTGCATATCTTCATGTAGATTAGCTGCATCGAGAGGGAGATAAATTCCCTTAATAAGGCCACTAGCTTAGGCATTGCTAAGAAGATATCCAAAACCTTTAGTTGCAATAACATATAAACTGCAAGCCATAGGGTGCCCTTGGAAAATGGAATGAAATAATCCAAATTATTCATAGGTAACTCCATTAATGGAGAAGACAATCGAGGCATCAGAGAAGAGCATCTGCATAGTTTGAATGAAGATGGGCCTAAAACCTAAAGCTTGAAGCATAGCTAAGATAAAAGGCCATTCAATGTGATTATAAACATTTTCAAAGTCAATTTTGATGAACTTAGTTTGTTATTTAGACCATCTAGCCCAATCCATCCATTACCAAATGGTAATGATGTTATCCAGGATATAACAGCTTCTGATGAAGCTTGTTTATTCTGGAGGCACAATAAGAGGAAACATACTGCGCATCTAGATTGCTAGAGCCTTGGAAATAATTTTATAGAAAACATTTAGGAGGCTGATGGGACACTCATTGCAAATCGACTTAGAATCTCTTTGCTTAGGTATGAATTTGATATTTCCTTTATTTATATTTTTATCCAGTGAATGTACACAAAATGCTTCTTGATAAACCTTATGCAAATCACTACCCATAAGATCCCAAAGAGTTTTTTAGAATTCACAGGGGAAGCCACCAATGCCACAAGATTTGTCATTAGTCATGTGAGACACTGCTTCATGCAAATTGTCAATAATGAGGGTCTTATCACAAATCACCCACTAGGTGGAAGTGAGTTTGTATGGCACCACTAAAAGGCATTGCTAAAGGGCAGATTCACGCTTAGTCAAAGATTCTTGAGATTTAAATACTTGTTGACAATGGTGGATAAAATTTTTCACAATTTATGCAGTCTTTGTGAGTCTGTTACCAACCTTAGTAATGACTTGAATTTACTACTTTGAGTTTTCAGGTCATAGTAATTGAAAGAACTCCTTAGAAGCTTTATCCCCTATCTTAAGCTGATGAAGCCTAGCTTTGCCTTGGGCTCTCCTTGCATTGTAGTTATTTTCAATCTAAATATGGTGCCTTAAGGATGCAACTCTCACCTACAAGATCTCATTAAAGGGATCTTTTTCTAGATCTAGAGCCACATGACTCAGTTCTGATGTAGTAACAAAGTAGGAGTGTCTCTAAATTTTGGTAAGTTGTTGGCCATAGATCCATAGAAAGCGGGAGGTCCTTCTGATGTCATCATCCCACCAAAGAATCTAACCAGATTCTTAGGAAGGACATAGATCTCCAAACTCTCCTAATGTGTGCCACCATGGGCCCATGCTTGAGCAAGGAGGTGTTAAGGAAGAATTACATTCTATGGACTTTGGGTTTCATGAACTACCATGTCACATGAAACAAAATGGGAGAGTCACCAAAAATCCCAAAATTTGACAGTGCTTGCACGAGAGGAAAAAATCCATTATCAAAGGAGAAGCATGATTAGGTGGAAATCATTGTCCTATCTAGATGATTCAAGATTTGAGTGCGGCCTTCCCTAAAATTACTCCAAGTGTACCAAACTCCATTTGTAGGATAGTGTGTTAAATTGGGGTCATAAAGGCCCCATGTAGTACACATGTAAAACCATGTATCCCATTCCCCAACTGCCCACCTCATAGGAAAAGGGGCCAATTTGTCCTCAAAATATGCCACCATATTAAATTCACCACATAATACCCAATGGGCATCTCAGAGATCATCTACTATCCATCACCATAAATGGGAATGATCCAAATCATCATTCAAGGCATAAATATTAATAAATCCAAAGGAGTGGCTTTCAATGTTAAAAAGATCCTAAACTAATCAATTAATGGGGTCCACATAAAATTTCATTAAGTGTGGTTGCCACCTTGGAGAAATGAATGTGATCGCCCCTCCCCATCTTATGACATGGTTTCAATGAATAATGATAATATCATGCTAGATGTAATACTAACATCTATCAATAGGAAATATGCCACCATGACTTCCTATAGACATAGAATGTCCATCTTGAGAAACTTCCTTTTGAAATCATGCAAAACAAACTTGCATTTTGGATCTGTGAGACCCTTAACATTCTATGAAAATTAGTTCATAGATGATAGGTGTCAAGGGACATATCCTATGAGTCCAACCCTTCTAGCGCATCATACTAATTTTATAGAAAGTGCCCAATATTGGCACTCAAGAACTCATACAATTTCTTCAAGTCAAGGTTAGCCAGAAACTCTCTTTCCTTCACCTCATCAATCCTCCAAAGAGGGTTATGAGAGAATTTAGGCATATCCCACCATGAAATAAGTGGAATAGTGGTTGGTTATGAGTCTGAAGAATTGGGCATAGAGGACTCGACACCTTGGGATAAAATGTTAGCATCCAGAGGAATGTTGAACACCCTGGGCTTTTTTACCAATTTCTTGGCTATAGATGATGAAGACTCTTTTGCTATAGGAGCCTATTCCTATTCACCATTGCTCAAAGATGGCTTGCCTACTTTGGGAGTAACAATTAAGTTTATGGCTTTAGTGCAAGTGTTCTTTTTCTCAACCATAGTCCAACCATCCTCAATTGGTGTCTTGCTAGCTTTAGGAGAGGGTTTAGAGGGAGAGGTTGTGCAACTAGACACATTATTATAGGCTAAATGAAGGGTACAATCTTGTATATTATGGTTTTTGGCTTGGTAACTGAAGCAAGTGTTAATCAAGTTGATATATAGGACTCATTGGGAGTGCCTTACATACTTGACCTAAATTTCCACAAACTCCTTGACATCCCAAGAGAGGTATATTTCTACACAAACCATTTTTTGTGATTTGGCAGAGTAGAATCAATTTTTTACATGATAAACAACATGGCTTATGGAGGATGCTATTTGGTGAATAAAGTGCCAGCATGGGAGCATGAGGCCTAAAAATTCAACAACTTTGACTTTAAGATCAGAGTGCTTCAAGACCACAAATTTTCATGTCTAGGGGGAGGGAACCATAAATGAGTTCCTGACATACCAAGTGGTAGACTCATGGAGGATTCCTTCAGCATGGGATGGGTCAAAAAATCAAAAGATAAAGAAACCCTTAGTCATGTTTTGGATGCTCTCCATCTTAATGTCATGAAATGCCTAGTGAGTATGAACCCAAGACTATAGCATAATTTCAAAAGGGATTCACCTGACAAAATATCCTATTAAACAAAATTTCTCTAACCATTGACATGCAAAATTAAATTTAAGAATAGGCAATATAACATCACATTCTGAAGCAAAACCTCATCGTAGACCTTTGAGATAAACTTCCTTGAGTGCTTGTCGGAGGCCATTGCTCAATGATCCTATGTTCTTCACATCTAAAATAGTTAGGATAAAATGGGGAGAATAAATTATAAAGGCCAGCCTCATGCAAAGGTGAGAAACCCTAAATGGCAATAAATGCCAAGTCTCACAGGTGCCTAATGCTATGGTATGACACAATGCCAGTCAAGCAAAGAACCAAGGGTTAACTCAATGGCATGCATGGAGTCAATCATCAGAAAAATTGAACTCAATCATCAAACATAATATAACTAACTTTAATAAGGTATAAGATGTGGATTTATTGAATTTAAATTATTATTATAAAAATATTAATAGTTCATATTGAAAAATTCAATTCTATACAATCTATTTTTCAGATATCATTTCAAATTATCTTCCATCAATTTTAATAACTTTATCAACTTATTATTTGGAATAAAAGTAGTATTGATGTTATGCAACCTTAGGATTTTAGATATCTTGTTCGAGATTACTTCCATGTAAGGAAGGAACCTAAAAATGACCATCAACTAAAGCATGTACTCTTTGTCTATTCCCTTGAGACATTATTTTTGGCTTGAAAGCCTTAAAATTTTCTTTGCCTTTGTGACTATTCCAAACAAAATCAAAATTTAAGTGTCTAATGTCTTTCTCTAAGAAATCCACATCACAAATATTGAAAACCCTCATGGTAAGATCCTTGAGAACACTTCACTTTTATATAGAATGATGATGGGAAGAAGCATGTAGATATAGATATGTGTGGGTCCTTTTTTTATAAACACTTTATGCAAGGGATTAATTCACCTTTTGTGTGAATAATACATTTGATAAGGGTAAGATGTAACCTGCCTCAATATACTTATTGAATTGTATGTTTTCAACTAGGTTGTTGATATGTGAATAGAGTTATTCAAATTTTACTCTAGCATGTTTCCAGCATATATTAGTTTCATCTACATATCACTTCCATTAGTTTAACTTTATTGAAAATGAATTTATTTTCCTTTCCTCAAAATTATTTATAAAGAGGTTACAAACCACCACATACAGTGGGGAAACCCTTCCCAATGCCTTTTATCTACACATAGATGGCCTCCCTAAAGAATAAGATTGTGGATCTAAGAATAAAATCAGCCAATCTAAATGTTTTATCATTTATGTGAGATCTAACCCTATCACTAGCATCATTCATCGACACCTTGGTGAAGAAGGATACCACATCAAAGTTAACCATTGTTTCATAAAACATTCTATTTTATCATTGAAAAAAGTCACAAATGGGCTTGAATAATATTTAAAATAATGTGTCCCCCATAAAATATTTCAACTAATTTGTCATGGATACTACAAGTTAGTGGGAGACTCTAAGGTGTCTACAATTGGTTTTAATGGAATCCCTTCGTTGTGAATCTTATAAAAACCATTAATTATAAGGGTGATTTCAGTTTTGGGAATCAATTTTTTCTTCATGATATCATCCAATAAAAAAATATTTTAACTTGGAAGCCCTATGTGCAATTAAGATAATTAAATATCCTAGAACTACCATTATTATATAAATGATCCATAATTTTAGTGTCATTTTCCACATGATTAGAATAATTATAACATTACCCTTACCTACCATTTTAATCTAAATATCTTGATAATATGCTTAAAATAATTTTTTAAAGAAGTATCTAAAAACAAATTTTAATTGAATAAATGATAAGTCATAAGCATCGAGATCACTATTGTTTTTATTTTTTATTTTTACAAAGTATTTATGCAAACACTTTTATTATTAAAACACATCCATAATGTTAATATTAATAAAAAAAATTGATAAAAATATGGTTACAATAATAATGTGGTTGGTAGATGTTGATATCCCACTCTTTATGATATAAAAAAGAAACCGATTCAAATCAACACAACAACCGATAATGAATGACAATGAGAAATCAAAGCAACTTAAAACTAAAAGCACTTTATAATAAAAGAGTTCACAATTTAATATAAGATCTAAAACATTTGGTTATGTTTTTAATGAAACTCTATAAAAAATTAGTTTTTAAAGTTTAAATTATTATCAATTATATAGAAGACATGAATAACACCATTCTTATTGAACAAGGGTTTCCCATTTCACATACTCTTTTTTGTCTCTCATCACTACACTTGTCTAGTTTTTGTTGTCTAAAACCCCAAATTTATATTGTAAACTGATAATTTTATAAACTTTTCACATCTCAATTTCCAATAATTTTTCATCAACATTAGAAAATAAAATATTACTTAAAATTTGATGTTACTAAACCTTTCTTTCTATCTACATTGGGTTAACTTTTCATTTTGAAATTTGGATCACCTTTGCCATGCATTGACCAATTTAAATTAATCATCATAATAATTAAAAAAATAAAACATATTATCTTCTTGGGATTCAATTTGTCAAATCCCTTACACGTTTTCAAGTTCAAAATAATATTTAGATATAGTTGGTTGAAGGATGTGCCACATAGAACTATTTTAGACAGTATTTTCTAAAATGATATAGGAATTGAAAATGTTTTACAAACATATGCTTATATCTTTGGTACCTCAAATAAATATCCACCATCGTCTAGAAAAATAAATAAATTGTTAATTTTGAATTATAAAATATTAATATTTTGATATTGATGATCTTTATGAAATGTCATACACTTTTCTATGTAGATATATATAGACTAACCATTAACACCATCAAACTTACACAACATAATTGAATGAATAATTTTGTTAGATATTGTAGACAATCCTTTCTTATTGTAAACAACTTACCAAAAAAAATCACATTTCAATTTCAAGAATTTTGCATTAATTTCAGGAAATAAAATCTTACTAAAAATCTGATGCAACTAAACCTTTATTTCTATTTACATTGAGTTGAGTTTTGTTTTGAAATTAGAGTAACTTTTGTTATGGATTATTAACTATTATTATTATTATTATTATTATTATTTTCAAGATCAAAATAATACTTAGATAGATTTGGTTCAAGGATATGCCACACATAATTATTTTAGGCATTTTTTCCAAAATGATGTGGAAATTGACAATGTTTCACAAACAAATGCCTATTTCATTGGTAACTCAAATAAATATCTACCATTATCTACTAAAATAAATAAATTAAGTTTGAGCTATATAATACTAATTCTTTGAGATTGATAATGTTTATGAAATGACACACAGGGTCCATATAGATAATTCTATATTAACCATGAACGCTATCAAACTTAAACAATATAATTCAATGAATAATTTTGTTAGATATTGTACATAATCATTTTTTATTTCAAACAACCTTCCAAAAAATTGATTTCATCCACTTAATTAAACGAATAAAACTTATTTTTATCTTTTTTTGATGCTAAAAATGACTAAAAAATCCTCTATGCAATCTTAACATGTACTCATTCTCCCTTTGTCACCATGCAACATGTGCTTCCAAACTCCTTATCCTTTGTTTTTCCATTTTATATTGATTTCACTTGAAGAAATGCAAATTTTAAACAAAACTCCCTCCAATTCAATCCATTCAAAAATTAAACAAAACTCTAAGTCTTAATTATGTTTTCTTAAAAAAACATCTATAACTAGTAAATTTCTATATGTAAAACAAGTCTATTACTCCATACATTTAATACACTTATGAAGATAAAATATGAGGGACACAAGTCTTTCCCATTTATATTTTTTTCTCTTTAATGTTTATGAAATATTGATATTTTAACATAAATTTCTAATTTCTACATGGTGCATATGCTACTGTTGATTTTAACAGTTGATTACATATATTGAGATGGCTTGGTCAAAAAACCGCTTCTCTCCCCTCAAAACTACTCTTGGTACCATTATGAAATTCAACTCTTCATTTAAATTTATTAATTATTACTACACTACACGTTCATTTTCAATGAATTTATTTAATTTGAATAAATAAAATATAAAATGAATTCAAGAAGAAGGTTAAAGCTCTACATTTCAAGCAACATTACGAATTTGATGGAGAATTTGTAAAGACCATACAATTTTGTTACTAACATTAATTTGTTGAACATTTTTAAAATGAAATTTGTTTTTAAAGTTACAATCAAAGGAATATCTAAACATCTTATTTAAAATACTCCAACTTTATTATAAATTTTCATGGTATTTCATACAATTTTGAGTTATAAGATAAATTTACGTAAAGACTCAATGAATACATTGGAGTTTAATATTATCCTCCACTGCATCCATTTGTAGAATATCATGCAAATATTAATTAAAGCTAGCCATAAAGGTTTCAAATAGATTTATATCTATTAGAAAATATAAATATTTGGTTATGTTGTTAACAAAACTTCATAATAAAATAATTTCTAAAATTCAAATTATTATTAATTATATAGATGACATGAATAAAACCATTCTTTATAAAGAAGATATTTTATTTTACATCCTTTATTTTAACTCTCATCACTACACTTGTTTAGTTTTTGTTGTCTAAAACCCCAAATTTGTAATCGAAATCAATAATTTTGGAACATTTTCACATCTCAATTTCAATAATTTTACATCAACTTTGGGAAATAAATTCATATTTAATTTGATGAAACTAAACATTTATTCCTATTTACATTGGGTTGAATTTTCGTTTTGAAATTCAGATCACCACAATAATCACAATAATAATAATAATAATAATAATAATAATAATATCTCTTCTCTTCTCGGGATTCAGTTTGTCAAATCCCTTACATGTTATTTAACTATGGTTTGTTGATGTATATGCCATAAACAACTATATTTTAAGCCTTCTTTTCCAAAACAATATGGGAATTGATAATGTTTCACAAATATATCCTTATATTTTTTATCTTTGGTATTTCAAATAAATATCCATCATTGTCTTAAAAAAACAAATAAATTATTAAGTTTGCGCTATCTAACATTAAAATTTAGAGATTGTTGATACTTATGGAATATTACACACTCCTCTATCTATATATTTAGAGTTCACTAACCATTAACACCATCAAACATGCACAACATAATTGAATGAATTATTTTGTTAAATATTGTAGACAATCTTTTTTTATTAAAAACAACTTGATAAAATTTTGATTTTTTCCACAAAGAAAATTTATTTTTATCATTTTTTTCAAGTTGAAAATGAATTTATAAAAACCTCTATGTGATCTTAACATGCTCTCAGTCTCCCTCTATTACCATGCAACATGTGCCTCCAAACTCCTTATCCCTCATTTTTCCATTTTCTATTTATTTAACTTGAAGAAATGAAAAACATTTAAAAAAATTCCCTCCAATTCACTTCCATGAATCATGTGAATTATAAATCTTTATGTGTTTTTTTAATAATTTGCATGGATTGAGCACAACTAGAATTTTTATCTCAAATTTATTGTATTTCAGCTTTTTAATGGTTGGTGATGTTTTATTTCAATAAAACATCACCATATTTTTCCATCTCAATATTTTTTTCATGGTCTAGTGCAATATGAGATAAACATTATTTTCATCGTTTTTGGTTTCTTGTTGTGTCAAATTTGAGTTAGTTTTGGGTTGTATTTTCATCAAGATTTGGGTGGATTGTTAGTCAACCTAGGTTGAGCTTGGGTTGAAATTTGATCATATTTACATCAAATTTTGAAATAAAAATGAATAATGATTCATAATAATGAAATTTTGAATATAAATAAGACACAAATTGCATCAAATGTAATAGTTTATACATTTATAAATTTTATACTATATAGTGATAATCAAAGTCAAACATAAAATAAAAATAAAATCTATATTTAAAAATATATTCATGTATCAATGATAAATGAAGTAATATGATTGAATCAAAAATATTAGCTATTTTGAAGGAGAAACCACCAAAATACAAAAGAATAATAATATGAATTAGATTTTATTCTTTAAATTAATTTAAAAGAGTATATATATTCATCTATTTATAAACATAATTTGGTAGGGGAAACCCAAAGTCTTAATTATGTTTTCTTAAAGAAACATTTATAACTAACAATGGTCATATAGTGCTAGTCCCTATTAATTCAATATCCTAGAGAGTACCATTTCTTCAAAAAATAAAATAAAATAAAAAACTATTTAAAATTTTTAGTCAAATGTTGTAAAACTAGAATTAATGTTCCATGTTTAAGATTTTCAATGCAAATTAATTTGTTCATGGCAATGCCTATCCATAAATAATTATAAATTTAATTTAAGTCTAATGAAACATTCTTCTAACATATACCAAAATTAAATATATGTATGTCACGAGTGACATTATCTGGTTATGTCATGGCTAACATTATAGGGGGAAATCATGTATTGGATTTACTTTATGGATTTGAATTGGCCTCAATAAATCTAATTTATGTTTCTCAAAATCACATTTGTGGTTATGAAAAGTCATAAAAGAAAGTATTTTATATCATGTCAATCTTAAAAAAATTATTAAAAATATTAGTAAAAGTATTTATAATAATCAAGAACATTTATATTTATAATTAATAGAGTGAAATATTCTCTTATAATGTTTCTAGGAATATGATTTTATTTATATTTTAAATTTTATTAAAAAAAATCATTTCTATTTTAATATATATTTCTAATTATTTGATTCACTAAAAAAAAACTAGCTAATTAAAAAGTAATTCCTATAGTCTCTTGTCAAGGTAGAGACTAATAAAATTCTATATGTACCACAAGTCTATTACTCCATACAATTAATACACTTATGAAAATAAAATATGAGGGTCATAACAAGTCTTCCCCATTTATATTTTTTCCCCTTTAATATTTAACATATATTAATATTTCTGCATAAATTTATCATTTCTACATGGTACATAAACTAGTGAATTTTTACACTTGATTATATATATTGAGATGGCTTGGTTGAAGAACCATTTCACTCTCTCCTCAAAACCACTCTTGGCACCATTATGAAATTCCACTCTTCATTTAATTTTGGCAATTCTTACTGCAATATAAGTTCATTTTCAATGAATTTATTTAATCTAGATAAATAAAATATAAGATGAAGTTATGAAGAAGGTTGAAACTCCAATTTATAAACAACACTATCAATCAATGCTTATTTCTAATTAACACTACTAATTTGAAGGAGAAATTTGTAAATACCATACAATTTTGGTACTAACATTATATTGTTTCATTTCTTAAATGAAATTTATTTTAAAGGTTGTCATCAAAGGAATAATTAAACATATTTTTTTAAAATACGTCACTTTATCATTAATTTTCATGTTATTTCATTCAATTTTGATCTATAATAAAATTTATTATTGGAATGCTTCACATTATATTAAAAAATAGAATATAATTACATAAGGTTACAAAGTAATATGGTTGGATAAATCATGGCCCAAACTCCACGCTGGAGGAACAAACTACCTTACAATAACAAAAAAAAATAGACGATCAAGGTATGGTGAAAGTAATTAGAAATTAACCAACTAGATAATTAAACACATGTAACCACCCTAGAAGGTGGAGGCAAAGGGTCATCCTTAAGAAGCACTGACCATGTAGGAAATTCCTTGTCAAGAATATCTAGAGCATTCTATCCATCCAAGGGATCATCATGAATAGTGATAGGATAACCATCAATGGGTTGCACATGAATAATAACACTCTCCAAAGACTACTGTGCAAGACCAATAATAGATTTTCCATGAGAATTCCAACCACTTCCTGAGAAAAGGTGAGGCAAAGAGTGGCCCCTACTTAAGGAATAGATTTTGATTCTATGCCTCTTTGAAGGAGGTGGTGGGGGACTCTATGGTGGGTCATCTAGAAGAACTCTACTCATAGTGCATGGGGAACTCCCCTAGTGGTTGAGGAGCTACTACAAGTAGTATAGGTCTAGTACTATATTCTCAACTTAAGCTTGAATATGTAAGTAGACTAATGAAATAACAACCTTTTCATTAATAGATAATGAAACTCCACAAGATTCACGATTAAAAATAGCATTATTTCTGGATTTCCAAAGTGAAAGAGGATGATAGCATAAAACTTTGACAGAGAAAAGTAATAGAAGATGGCCAATTATAAAAGTTCCCAAAAAGTGCTTACTAGTAAGAGAAAAGCTCAAGATAAGGTTATAATAATGAATGAATCCATTGATAAGTAGATTGAGGTTTAGGAAATAACTAGAATAGATGTTTGAAAGATTTTATATGCTTGCAAGTTAGACAAAAGGGTTCAGGAATGTAAACGTGGAGTAGCCTCTCACTAAGGGGGATCCCTCGATAGATAAAACACCATAAAAAATGTGTAGACTTGGAATCCAGGTTAGGGTTACACACATGATCCAGAAGGGTGATCCAAGTCTTGGGAGAGGACTAAAGGCCCTAACATCTATTGAGCTTGTTGAGATCTAGAAAGAATGGACATGTCACTTGATAAAGAATCTCGAGACAGTAGGATTTAAACTATGTATCACAATCCCACCTCTAGTATTTTTACCAATCCTTAGGAATCTAAAGGCCAAGATTATGAAGCATAATATCAGAGATTAATTCTTGAATGTAAAGGATGGAAGGTAGATCAACATTATTTAATTGATACTTGCTTTTTAAATTAGGCTAGGGATTATAGTCTTTAGAGGTAACCAAATCATGAAAAGTGAGAATCCCTTTGCAAAATAATTGTAGAACTTTATTACCAAGTAATTCAGCCAAGGGGATATAAGAATTAGTGAGGATAAGAGACCACCATAAGCTATGATCATTGAAAGATAACCTTGGGTGAAATCCATCCCCTGCCCATTTAAAGTGGGGTTTGACTGCTTTGAAACCTTTCTAAATAATTTTGACAACAAAGGAGCATGTAATCTTAACAGGCACATTAGTGATGAGTAAGGATTGAAAGCCAATATTTTTTCAACTAGTTTTGTTCTAGGGAGAGCTTCAAGAGATACAATGGTAGAGGAGGATTTTCCAACACTCATTTCCCTCAATATCCTAAATAACCTATTTAGTGAAAAAATCCATACTTTGTCGATAGGTGTCAATGATTCCCATGCCACCTTTATCATAAGGAAGGCATTAGATATCCTAGGCCACCTGATGAAAACCCTAAGCTTACTTAGAATTAGCCCAAAATAAATATTAGAGAAGTTTACATAGATTATCATAGGAGACATTAGAGAGGGCCTAGCAAGAGGTATAGTAAACATGAGTGGCCACCAAGATCTTGGTATAAATATGAAACTTACCCCCCAGATAAAGGGGCTTGGTGATCCAATACTCAATATTTATTTCAATCTTATTGAGTACATATTGACAAATCTTAGATGGAAAGTTGTCAAAAGTGAAAGGGATTCCCAAGAACTTAAATTATTCCCCCCAAGTAATCCATTACTAATTAAACTTCCTAAGCCACTCGGGTGCAGGCATCATGCTTTGACAAAAAAACTAAGTTTTCCTCCATTGAAGCATAGATCCAGAAGCTAGACAAAATATATGTATGCATTTCATAAATTTATTAAAAGTGTCCTCTTAATCTTCATAAATGAGGAAGGTGTCATCTACAAAGTGGCCATTGATAAGTTGAGAGGTGCGATCAGGTTACACAATGCCATGAATGATCCTCTGTGAAGCCTTAGAGGCCAGAAGGTAACCTAGGGCTTCATCAGCTAAAACATAGAGAAATGGAGCAAGGGGACAAATTTGACAAATATAACATTGAATATCTATCCCCAGGGTTTGATGTCCATTAATAGTGAGGCATGCAGATGCATCATGAAGAAAATTCTACATTGCATAAATGAAATAAAAACCAATGTTGAGATCCTTGAGTTGGGTGCCTCTAGTTACATGACTATCCATCACTTTGAGTTGGTGTTTGAGGGAAGCATCTAGCCTCTACAATTGTGTGTTGAAAGGATCAGTCTTGAGGGAGGTAGTAACCCATTTGAAATCCTTAAACATGGACTCCCCTAAGTACTTTTAGATCTGGGAGACATGTTTACCATGGTGGTGGAGGAAGAAGGTGGTGTACAAAATGGCCTCATTCCACCACTCAATCTAGTTGGTAGTTTATGGGGATCATGAGGATAGGGTCTAAATCTATTGGATGAGTCAGATGGTACCAACATGACTTGGCATATAGATATTAAGAATAAACTGATTATTTGGCACAATGTACTACTTGAAGGTCCATTACACATTGTAGGAAATGGTCAAGTGGTCTAAAAAAAATACTCAATTAGATGTTGACAGATTGACCATTAACGCCATAAAATTAAAAATGATTTTACTCTAACATCAAAAATCATTCGAGCCATTTGAGCACATGGTGATCCCTAGATTGGTAGTTGGACCACGTAAATCAAGACATGGGATTAAATATCCACTATCAGAGGAAAGGGTCTACCATCCCCCATTTATTTTTGAAAAAAGTATCAAACTTCACATTCACTAGCACACCAATGCATGGGGAAGGCCCCAACTTTGTCTTGGGGGTGCTCAATCATATTAAAGTCACTGCACATAAGCCACTTGGTAGGAGGTAACCCATCTGCCAAAGATCACCAAAGTAGGGAGTAGTCAGGGCTATTATTGGGAGCATAGATGTTTAAAATACCAAATAGGTGGCCATCAATGTCAAAAATAATCCAAACTATCTGATTTGATGGGTCTTCCCCATAGAAATAATTCCAAATTAGACGTTAGGAGTAAATAAAATATAGGGGGTGCCATATCCTACCTCATACAAGGTGGTGTCCAGCCAAATGTTGTTCAGGGATGTCTGGAGGACAAATCTAGATATCTTAAATTCCTGTAGATAGAGTATGTATGGAAAACCAATTTGCTAACAAGCAGCTCACATAGAGTATTTATGTGTAGACTCTATAATAACCTAACATTCCATGATAAAAAATTCATAGGGAAGGATCATCCATTTGAAGCTCCCCTTACCCATCCTCAAAATCTACCAATGCTTCAAATTTGTGTTGGTGAGGGTGAGAGATTCAACCACCTATAATGAAAGGACATTTGGCATCATGTTCCTCCCAAGGAAAGTTAGTACCCTTGCAAATTAGGCTATAAGACCATCGAGATAATGAGCCACTAGTTGAGATATCCTCATCCATAGGCATCCTAAAATTTTTGGAGGCTAGAAAAATGCTTTGCAGGTTGAGAGGAACTTGCTTGGTAAGGGGTAGTAGAGAATTCCCCTAAGAAGGTGTGATGATAGGATGAAAATCTCCTTGAGGTGGCAGTTGGGACGTGTTTTGTGGTTTAGGGCTCAATGATTGTTTGGGAGGTAATATGTTCAAACCATCACCTTGGTCTGTCAATTTTGGCTTCTCAGTCTAAGGATGCACCTGAGGAGACTTGGGATGACCCATACAAGGACATTTCTTGATGTGCTGGTCCAAATCCTAACAGCTAAAGAAAGTCTTAGGAAGGTTGAAATATACAACCTTTTATGAACATTAGGTCTCCCCAACTTAGATTTCAATTAACTCCTTCAACTCTTTAGAGAGGTTAACCTCCACACAAACTCATTTGTTAGGGAGAGGGAAAACCACGTATATAGTTAAATCATAACCATGCATCCTATGGGAGTGATGATTTAGGGAATAAGATCCCAGAGGTGAACTGGAAGACTAGGAAGATCAATCCAGATAGGGACAAGAAGGGAGACATTATCAAAAACTTTAAAATCATGGACCAAGGAGACCAAATCATAAGTTCGTTGTGAAGGAACCATACATTAGACTTTGTAAGAATTAGTTGTGTTTCATAGGGTTCCTTAAAGGTAAACAAGAATAAACCTTCGATAAGGTTTTGGATTCCAGAGACATGGACACCTAGTGGCTCCTAGTGGTTGTGGAGCTAGTTATGGAGATAATCCTCTAAGGGGATACAGCCAATAAATTAAGTAATGATAGAGTAATTTTCATACCACTTGTGACATTGTTCAACAACATTAGCAAGAATACTTTTGTCTAAAAGGAAGGGGGGATGAGGGATTACCTCATCATAGACTTTTAGAATAAATTTATGAGCTCTCTTGGGTTCCATTAGCTCCATCTCCTACATCAACAGATGTAGTAGAGAATGGAGAATCCATAAATATAGGACCTTCCCACCAAGAGGGTAATATGTCAAGCATAAATAATGCGTTACACCCCTAAAAAATATCATGGGCATATTGTTGTGATAAAAATAGGCAAGAGACTCAAGTAGGAAGATGAAAACCATTAAAACCCTAGTAGAGTAATTTATCCTTTCTCCTCTTTCGTGAACTTGCTCTCCTTTGATGTTCACCATAAGAAAATTTTACATGGGAACTCAATGAATATATTGGAATTTAATATTATCCTCCACTACATCAGTTTATAAAACACCATGTAAGTAATTATTATATGATGGGAGCTAGCCATAGAAAGTCTCAAATAGATTTATATTTACTTACTAAAGTATGAAATGTTGTATTATACCATCATCTTGAACCATAGAATACCAATTAAATATATTAGTTTCATGTATGAATAAAAGAAATGAAATGTGGAAGGAGGATAATTCACTTTTCTATGTTTTTTTCATGGTTTGTGTCTACCTATTTGCATTTTTGACACCCTTATGTTACACTATGAATCCCACAAGATTTATTAGGGATACAACATATTGCACTTGGCACACCACCCTTTGGGTGGTAGGCCCTATTTTATGGATTCTTCATGCTCTAATGCATCTGTTGATACAAGAGATGGAGCTAATAGCACCCAAATGAGCTTAGAAGTTTGTTTCAAAACTTTAAAATGAGGTAATCCCTCTACCCCTCCCTTATAGAGGTAAGTATTCCTTCTACTGCTATTGAACAATGTTACAAATGGTATGAAAATTGTTTTATTATTACTTATTTTTTGGTTTCATTCCCTCAAAGGCTTACCTCCAAAATTAGCTCCATAACCACTAGGAGCCACTAGGTGTCCATGTATTTGGAATCTACAACCTTACCAACATTTTTTTTATTAACCTGTAAGGAGCTCTCTGAAACATAGTAGATTCTTATGAAGTCCAATGTTTGGTTCCTTCACAACTAGCTTATGATTTTTTCTCCTTGGTCCTGAGATTTTAAGGTTTCTGACAATGCCACCCTTCATGTTATTATTTGGGTTGAATTTCCTAGTTTACTAGTTCACCTTTTAGATTTTATCCCCCAAATCGTCGCTCTCATAGGACAAGTGGTTATGATTAAACTAGATAAGTGGTTCACCCCCTACCCTAATAAATGAATCTGTGTGGAGATTGACCTCTCTAAAGAGATGGAGTTTATTGAAATCTAGGTTGGGGAGAACTAGTGGTCACAAAAGTAGTTTATTTTAACCTTCCTAACACTTGTCTCCACTGTCAGGCCTCAAATAACCACATCAAGGATTGTCCTCATATGGGTTATCCCAAGCCTCCTTAGCCACCTCCTCAGTCTGAGAAGCCAAAACTAAAATACCAAGGTGATGGTTAGACCATAGTTCCCCCTAAATAAACTCTGATCCCTAAAACACAAATCACACCCAAACTACCACCTCAGGAGGATTCTCCTTCAGTTATCACGCCCTCTCAAGGGACCTCTTTATCAGCCCCATCCATCCTGATTCCTCCTAACCCTCAAAGCATTTCTCTGGCCTCCAAAAATTTCAAGATGCCTCTAGCTAAGGTTCACTCAACTAGTGTTCATTCTCTCATAGGTCTCATAGCCCACTTCATGGGGCTACTGACTCTCATCAGGAGGAACATGATGCCAAATGCCACTACATTGTAGGTGATGAAATTTCTCACCCTCACCAACATAATAGATTTGTAGTGTTGGAGTATTTTGAAGATGGGTAAGGGGAGCTCCATATGGATAGCCCCTCCCTATGAATTTCTTATCATGAAATATAAGGGGTCATACATAGGCTTCTTGTAAATACTCTATGTGATATGTGTGTCAGTAGATTAGTTTCCTAGACATTCTCTATCTATAAGAAGTTAATATTTTTGGCTTTCTTCTCCAAATGGTCCTGTGAAGTATTTATTTGAATGCCACCCAAGTCACCACCTTGCATGAGGAAGGACATGATAGTGCATGTATTTTAATTATTTATAAATTCTCCTATGACATTATTGCCATGAAGGAGGACCTATCACATCAGGAAGGATAGATTATTCTTGACATTGATGGCCATCCTTTTGGCATCATCAACATCTATACTCCCAATGATGACCCTGATCGCTCCCTGCTCTGGTGATCATTGGCAAATGGGTTACATTATTTCACATAGCTAGTGTGTGACAAGTTTAATATGATTGAACACCCCAAATATAATGTTGGGGCCATCCCCATGTGTTGATGTGTTGGTGAGCATGAGGATTGGTACTATTTCAAAAATAAATGGGGGATGATAGACCCTCTCTTCTAGAAGCAAACATTTAATCACATGTCTTGCTTTATGTGGTCCAACTACCATATTGGGGATCACCACATTCTCAAATAGTTAAACCATTTTATGGTGTCATAGTAAGATCTTTTTTCCTTTTCCATCATTGATTTCTAGACTATCAACATCCATTCTACTATTATCTTGTCAGACCACTCTCCCATTTCTTGTAAATTAAAATGGACCTTTAGGTAGTTCAAGGTGCCACATAATCAATGTTTTCTCAGCACTTATATGCAGAGTCATGCTGGCACCATCTAACTCATCCACCAAATATGGGACCTAGCCCCATGGCCCCCATACATTGTCAGCTGGATTGAGAGGTGGAACAAATCCATTATTCATATTGCCTCCTTCCTCTACCACCAAGGTAAACATGTTTCCTAGATTTCAAATCATTCAAAGGAGGCTATAATCCAAGAATTAAAATGGGTTTTTACCTCCCTTGAGACTAATCCTTTTAATATTCAGCTTTAAAGGTTAGCTACCTCCCTCAAACACCACCTCAAGGTGGTGTATAGTTATGTAGCTAGAGGCACCTAGCTCTGAGATCAATTACATTGGCTCAAAATTGATGATAAAACCTCCAAGGATTTCTTGAAAGCAATTAAATCCAAGTAGTCTCATGAGAAAATTAAATCCATTCAAGTGGCTCAATCCTGGATCACTTCTCAAGCTGATATCTCTTCAACCTTTTTAAAGCATTACTAGTAGGTTTTCCACACCTAGCCCTTTAGGACTAAGAGGTCTCATGCTCTTTAAAATTTCATTGAAGTGGTGCCTTGCAAGCTCAAGCCTATAGATTAGTGGTTATGTGATGCCCTGCTCACCCTACAGGAGCTTATAGAGGATTTAATTTGTATGAGTAATGATAAGGCCCCTAACCTTGATGGCTTCCTTTATGAGTTTTACAATGCCACCTAGGTGTTCATTGGCCCTAACTTGTTGTAGGTCTACAAACAAGTCATGCATAATCAATCTCGTGGCCTTATGATCAACCAAGGAAATATAAAATTTATCCCCAAAGCTAGGTATCATAGGCTTCTCACTAGCTAGAGACTAATAACCCTATTAAATGTCTCTTATAAGATCCTCACCAAAGCCCTTTTCAATCACGTTTGGCTAATCGTACCTACCTTATTAGACCAGAACAAACATGTTTCATTAGAGAGAGGTATATCTTGGACAATATTATTGCAGATTGGGAGGCATGGATTGGGGTCATTCCTCTCTGTAGAGAATTATTTTTCTAAAGATGGATTTCAAAAAGGATTGTGACAAGATCAAGTGACATTTTATTCTTACCATGCTCAGAGATCTTGGCTTTGGTCCCTATTTTATCAGGGTTGTACCAACCTTGCTTTGTGATGCCTTTGCCTACCTCACTATTAATGGTTATCATACCTTAGGGATAGAAATACAATGCTCTATTTGATAAGGGTGTCCCCTTACTCCAGCACTTTATGTTCTTGTTGATGAAGCATTGGGTTACTTTTTGGCCTATAAGGCCTTGCATGGGCTTGTTTGGGGCATTTTTTTGCCTGACTATACCTCTCAACTTATTAATGGCCACTTTGTAGATGACACCTTTCTCACACTTGAAGATCAAGAGGCCACTTTTACTAAAGCTATGTAGTGTCTAGATATCTTTTATTTGGCTTCGGGATCCAACCTTCAATGTAGAAAAACCTAGTGCTTCTGACAAAGCATGATGTTAGTACTTGAGTGGCTTAAAAAGTTTAATTGGTAGTGGATTGCTCAAGGGGAATAATTCAAGTTATTATTCATCCCCTTTAGTTTTAACAACTCACCTTTCAAACTTTGGAAGTATGTCATCAATAGGATTTTTAAAAAATTTAATATTGGATCACTAAGCCCCTCTCTAGCGGGTATGTTACAAATTTGCACCAAGATTTTGGTAGCACTCATGTCTACTAATCCTCCTACTAGGCCCCCTCCAAAGCCTCTTATGATAGTCTACCCAAACTTTTATGTGATTTCCTCTTGGCCAATTCTAACAAGGCTTGGGGTTTTAATCGAGTGGCCTAGGATATTTGTTGCCTTCCTCTTGATAAAGGTGGCATAGGCATAATTGGCACTTATCAGCAAAGTATGGCCTTATGTGCTAAATGGGTTGCTTGGGCCATTGAGGGAAATGAATCTTGAAAAATCCTCCTCCACCAATGCATCTCTTCAGGTTCTCCCTATGATAAAATTAGTTGGTAGAATATTGGCTTTCAATCCCTTCTCATCACTATTGTGTTGATCAAGATTACAGATTATTTTTTGGTCAAGAGTATGTGGAATACTTTTGAAGTAGCCAAACCCCACTTGAAGTGGGTAGGGGACGGATTCTACACAAGGTTATCTTTTAATGATCATAGTTAATGGTGGTCTCCTATTCTCACTAGTTCTTATATTCCCCTGGCTAAATTGCCAGGTATTAAAGTGTGATGACTATTCCATAAAATAATTCACATGATTCATCATTTGGTTAATTTTAGAGACTAGATCCCCTAGCCTGATTTGAAAAATAAATTTTAATTAAATAATGTTGGCTTACCTTCCATCCTTCGCATTCAAGAATTACTTCTTGATGTTATGTTACATAAGCTTGGCCTTTAGCCTCCTTGGATATGGTGGAAAGACTGGAGGTCGAACTGTGATACATATTTTAAAGCCTACTTGCCAAAGATTCTATATCAGGTGATGAGTCCCTTCTCCTCAACTCTTGACAAGCTCAATAGATAATGGGGCCTTTAGTCCTCTCCTAGGACTTGGCTCACCCACCTAGAACGTGTGTGGCACCCTAGTTTGGAGACCAAATTGGCCCATTTTCTTTGGTGTTTAATCTACTAGGGGCTACCCCTCAGTGAGAGGCTACTCCACCTCTACATTCCCCAGCCCTTCTATCTGGCTTGCTTCAAGCATATCTTTGGATTGTGTCCTAAATCCTAATATGCATGCCATTGGATCCACTCTTTATTTTAACCCTTTCATCTTGAGCCCTTTTCTTGGTGATGGACACTTTTTGGGATCATTCAAACTAGCCAGCTTCTATTTCTTTTTTGTGGTAGTTTTTTCGTGTTATTATCCTATTTTAGCTCTGAAAAGCCATGAATAATGCTATTTTTAATCATGAGGAGTGTGGAATTTCATTCTCTATTAATGAAAAGGATGTTATTTTCTTGGTTTACTTTCAAATCCAGTCTCATGTGAAGAAGATGCCATTGGACTTCTACCACCCGCAAGAGCTCCTCGACCACTAGGGGAGTGCCCCATGCACTATGAGCAGAGTTCCACCAAAAGGCCCATGCCACGAGTGCCCACCACCTCCTCCCAAGAGACACTGAAGCAGAAGCCAATCCTACAGCAAGGGCCACTTTTTGCCTCACCCTCTTCCAGTCGGTGGTTGGAATGCTTTTAAGAAATCTGATGTTGGTCTTGGTCAATGGTTTCTAGTGAGTGATGTTGTTCCTTCTCAACCTATTGATGGTTGGCCAATCACTGTACATGATGACCCCCTAGATGGTTGGACTGTTTCGGAGATCTCAGATGTGGAACTACCTTCTTGGTCGAATTTTCCTAAGGATGATCCTCCACTTCCGCCTCCTAGAGTGATGGCATATGCTTGATTATCTTCTTGGTTATTTATATTTTTTCTTATCATATTTTGTCTAATAGTTTGCTAATATTTTAAACCAATTTCTTTACCTAACGTGAATTTTAGACCATGATTTATCTAACCATGTTATTATATAACCTTTTGTACCATATTTTGATTTTTTAATATAATATAAAACATTCCAATAATAATAAATGAACATATCTTTACAAAAATTTATCTACAATTTCCTTCTATTCATCTACATGCAGATTATATGAGGAGTTGTGTTAATTTGGTGCCCAGTGTAACAAATACGTGTTTCCTTGATATGCGAGTGAATAAAAAGTATCTATCACTCAATGATTTTGGTTTGCCACGGACTTTTATACCATATATCTATCTATAGTCTGATCTCAGAGAGATGACAGAAGCCCCGGTTGAGTGTTGCGCTGGGACTGGGATTAGAGTTGGATAGAGAAATGCAGTGGATATATTAGTTTTAAATAAACACGATGATTTAGAATCCATGAAATCAACTAGCATAACTCATATATCATATGGTTCAAAATTCTGTAACCATGTAGTATCGAAACGAATAACTTGAGTTTCAAATAAATTCATATTAAAATACTAGTTAGATAGAGAAGAACTCCCATCCCCCTCATATAGAATAATTCTGCTTACAGAAACAAAAAATCGAGGGCCCCTCTCTCTTCTCTATACCTATATGGGACATCCTATATATGGATATGGATAATTCATATAAATAACGTTGTGGTTGCTTCTTCTCCCATTGCCCTGCCTAACTTTAGGGCTCATATAGACAATTCTAGTAAAGAAGAGGCCCCTCCTCATGTTTCCTTTGGAGACATCGCAATAGAATGCTCCAAGGATCTTTCTGAAATTGTTATCAGTGATAAATGCCTTTAAGACCTGGAGACGAAGTCGGGACACAAATCTTTAAGGGTGTGAATATTGTTTCGATTTTCAGGGTTCTTAGATTACGAGTGTGGACCTTCTTGGCTAGTGGATAGTGAATATTATTTATCTTTAGATTCTCAATTTTGCTATGTTCTTTGATCCAGGGCACATGTTGTAATCATTTTATTTTTTATTTTATTTTGGACTTCTTTACTAGTAAAGGGATCTTTTAAATGCTTGTTAATATATCATAAGAGAATAATATTAATAATAATAAATGTTGTTATTAATAATAAATAAATAATAATACTAATTTAATAAATGATGATGATGATGATAATATTGATGAGATATGAGTGAGTTTGTAAAGTGGTTTGGTTGTGTCTAGTTTTATTCGAATTCAAAATTTATTGGATAAGTGATGTTGGTTGTGATTGTTTGTGGTATAATCAAGCCATGTTGACTGTAGATCTGGTAATCATGAGGTTGTCTGTAGTCATGTGTGGTATATTCGATTCCTGTTGGTTGTATATCTAGTAATCATCTAGAAAATTGATACTCTATTTGTGTCTCAAACTAGTTCATAGCTATAATCGAAAGTGATGATTAATCAAAATAATAATAATTAGGATGATTGAAGGACCAGGGTGGAGTTGGCAAGTAATGATGTGCAGAGTTAGCTTTTGGTGGTGAGGAGAGGTGAATAGAATGAGATTCGAGTGCATTTGGAGTCAATTTACATCCAAACCTTTACGGATAGCAAGAGCAATGGGGAGACCCTCTTAGGGAAGCACAACTCGGAATTGCTTGGCCCTATTCTTCCTCCAAAGAATCTCATCTACATGGATTGTCCTAATGCCACAAATTCCTTTCATTCATGCAGTTATTTTTGTAGGGAGCACCATGTTTGTGATAACCCTCCCTCCATTCCTATTTTGTTCCTTCACCCTCTCTAAGACAACTCAGTTAGGGCAGACCCTGTGAGCAGTCATACTCCTGAAAATCCATCTAAGGGGAATCATGATTTTTTTGGGTTGGCTTTGAATCTAGCTAACATACAAAAGGTGCAATTTTGGGGAAAAGTAGTGGTGGGGTTTTTTAAATAAAAACTTGAGATGGAAATCATAGATGATAAAATTCTTTCCATGGAATAAGATAAGGGAGTTTGATCATTAGTTTGTCAGATTCTCAAGAAGAGGCCTTTGGTGGAAAGATTCATTGACTATATTAAATCTTTATGGCCTAAAGTATTAGTTTCTAAGGTATTCTTAATAGGAAATGATTTATTCTTGGTGAAATTTACCTATGGGGATGATAAGGATCTAATTTGGAGTAGTGGTCATTTTTTTTTTAACATTACAGTGTGTTTGTGAGGGGGCACCTCAACTAGCCAGTGCATTCACATTTTTGGATGATGTGTCCATGGGGCCCACCAAGTCGATCAAAGTCTAGATTTTAGGTTGGGATAACATCTATTAACAACACTTTAAGCCAAAAAAAAATGATTAAAGAAAATAATAATAATTTAGGCAAATAACAATGGTTGAGGTAAATAATAGTAGTTAAGTCGAACGCTAGGGATTAAGCCAAATGCTAGATGAAAAAAATGTTAATATCCATTGAATGTTGAATTGTTATTTCCACGCCTTTCCCCTATTCAAAGAGTATACCACTTTTTGTTTTTCATTATAATAGTCTTTTTCTACTTATGTAAGAGACAATTTGCCATTACCCATTTCGGAGGTGTGAACCATAGGAGCATCCCCAAGGAGACATTTTACTATACAGGTTGGTTAGCTACAATGAATTACATTGTTTACATTTTTGAATCCTCATCCCTTGAGCCTGCCCTTGAGCCTGATATTGGTTCATCATCTCAGAAGGGCATATTTCTTTAGATTGTGTAATAGATTTGAGTTTATTTTATGTTGACTATATTATTTATTTATTGAAAGAATTATTGATAGACAAATCATAATCCTTCATACAACCAATAGTTTATTGAATGGTTTGTGTAATTAGAATATGATATATATAATGTAATGAATGCATGTGAATTCAATGCATAATCATTGTTGGATATACTACATGTAAAATAATTTTAACTTTATACATTTGTATTGTAGCTTTCTACTATAAAGGAATTTGAATGTTTAGAAATTTGACCCTTGTTATGTATATAGAGTCAAGTATAGTTATAACCATCCTCAACATGAGCTCAATAATATAAGATAGATGCATGTTTAATCATATAATAGGTTAAGATCATAAAATTATTCCTAAATAAGCATGTACCATCAGGGGCTCAAGCAGTCAATAATGCAGTTGGTGCCGTATTGTAGAAGGCAGAGTATAGGAGTTGAGTTTTATTTGAAGTAGTAACTAGTATTGAATGAATTATGAATTCAATGAGTTCTATGTATAACATCTTAATTACAAAAAATATTCAATAAACTATGCATTGAATGAGTGATTATGCCCCAATGAATCATTAATTCCTTCAGGAAGGTGACAATACAATAAACATAAAATAAACTATGCCTTAACTAATCATTAATTCATTCAACCAGTCAACAATAAAGTTAGCATGATACTTACTAATGCCCTATTGATTTTATAATTGATTGCACTATTATAATCCCCTATGTACTAATGACATATTCTAGAAGGCAGAGTATAGAAGTGTGGTTCTATTTCAAGTAGTAATTGACATGGATTTCTATAAGGTAATTATAAAGAAGAATTTATATTCCACATTCACTATACTTATTATGCTAATGCATGCAAGTCATTTAAATAATATTTTATTTTTTTACATGGTTCCCTTGTATTTGGTGTGTAAATACTTTGGATGTTAGTTATCTCTTGATAGCATAGTTAAGCTAAGATGAAATGATTAGAATGTGAATGTTCTCCTCAATTGTTCAATGATAATTATGCTGATGTGAAGGATGGGCATGTATAATTGTTTCTTGTGGGTTTACAAGACATTTATTTTATTCATTTTTTTGATAACTAAATCAAGTTAATAATTGAAGGATCATGGAAACCCGTTGACTGTATTGTTGACTACTTGAACCTGATGGTATGCTTATTTGGGAATGATTTTAAGATCTCAAATTGTCTATCTTTAAACCTACATCTATTTTTTATGACTTAGCTTAAATGCTAAGGGTGGTCATAACTATTCCTTTAAATGGTTATATGAATGGATGTTTCTAATGTTTAATTCCATTTTGCTAATGGAAAGAGTTATGTAGATGGTGGATAACTTAATAATATATTTCTCTCAATGTTATATTTCTCTTAACTAAATACTAAGTATTAGTGTTTCTTGTGAGCTTACACAACATTTATTATGTTCATTTATTTTATAACTCTATCAAGTTAATAATGGAAGTATCATGGTAACCCATTGATGATAATCATAACTAATTGAACCTAATTATATGCTTCCTTGGGAATTATTTTAGGATCTTACCCTGTTCTATCTTTAAACATGAATCTATCTTTGATGACAAAGATCATGTTAAGGGTGGTTATAACTTATAATTATTTCCCTAAATAATGATATGAATAGATGTTTCTAATGTTTAATTTATTATTACTAATGGAAAGAGTGATATATTGTAACATTAGTTGACATATGAAAGTTTTCATTTGTAGTCTTATATGTAATCTGTTAATGCAATGTATGGTAAATAAGTACATTATCAATTTTTTATTTTCTCACATTCTCTAAGGATAACCCTATCAAAGTTTTAGTGTTAGGGTGTTCCTGCTTATTTTCACTAACATCATATGATTATATGAATCTTGAAGATGCTTATGTTTGCTAAATATTTTCTTTTTTGCTTAGGATTATGGACAAAATATGTGTTTTGCATATTATTATTTGTTATGATGCAATCAATACATGTTTAAAATATGTGTATATTGTTTATGGTCTAAGGAAAGAAACAATAACCTTTAATTTTGATCCAAATAATGATGGTATCAAATTGAACATTTCATACTATATAGATCTTCTTCGTGGTCTTACGACTCTTTACGATCAGAATGTAGAGAATGTGGTTGTTGAAATGAATTCTAAATTAATGTGTGAACAAATTTATGGTAAGATTTGTGTAAGAGATAATAAGTTAGCCACACTTCATAGATAGGTAATGTCACTTGTGCAATTTTTTGTCAATGTAAAGATTAAATATGTATAGGATATTGGGGATGTGAAAGCAATAACAAGTTGGGGTAGAACAAGTAGTGGTGGTGCTTCATCTAGTTTTACTAGTGTGGTTTCACCACTTATATAGTTATAAGACATTGTTAATGAGCATATTTTGCCACTTTTTGAGTCAGATTTGAATACAAATGATGAGCAACATATACCATCATTTGCACTATGACCATGACCTATGTTCAATGATGCTAGATCAAATATTTTGAGATGCCCAACATGCAACTCTATTGTAGATTTTAGGGGGACTTGGGAGGGAAAACATGTTAGTTTATTAGAACTATTTTTATTTATTTGTGGTATAGACATTATATATGTTATGTGTATGACATTGGGGTATTTCATGGGGACTAGGAAGGAGAAAAATATTGTATGTAGAAGCAATGAAATGAAGGCTCTCTCTTGGTAGAAAGTACTTACCATGTAAATTTATAATCAGTTTTATAAATGAATGAATGTTTTGTTACATTCTTGAAAGTTTTTTTTATGATACTTTAATGTTATAAGTGATATTACTATGTCTTATTAAATGTGGTTAAGATAATAATGTCTGAAAATCTCAATTGATGATAATGATTGCATCATCACCAAGTGTTTCCACTAGTAATAAATTCCTTCATATAAAGTTAATAATGATGGGTCTTTTATTAAGAATGTAATCACTTAGCACATAAATCTTGGAAGTGTCACTTTTCACATTTTGTATAATCCCCAATTTGGGATTCACTCTATTATTATCTAACCCCTTATGAGTGTCAACAAGCTATAATATGATTGAATGTTTTTTATAGATTTTGTATGACTAATAACAATAAATTCATAACATAAATAAAATATAACTTTACAAGTAAATCATCCATATTAAATATCACATTTTCTAGTCTCTATAAGGAAGTTGTTAAATGTTCCTTAGGCATTTTTAAGTTGTTACATTATATGATTTCAGGATAACATATCAATGCATATGTTTGGTAATTGTTATCTATTTTTTTATACATTTAAATATGCTTATCATTTCCCCTTGTTTATCATTGCTAATTATTTTTCAATGTTTTTTGTCTACGAATTTCAATTGTTTATCAATGCCCCTTATTTATACATAGATTAATAAGTCTATTTTTTTAGCTTGCTCTCTTTATAGATGGCTTCTAAGTGGAAGAGATTGTTATCTCTTACTTTACAAAATCCATGTCATGGGGAGTTATCTTCCAATTAACTGGAGTGAAGTGATGTAGATTATAATTTGGGAAATGATAAAGATATCGTTGCATGGATACAAAGATATCATATAGAATACTTCTTAAATAGTGAATGTAAGATATTAGGGTCTCCCACTACCTTTCGTACTGATGATAGTACATACAATCTTGTGCCATCTAACTTGAAAAAGGTTAGGATTGAAAGATCTCTCCAATACATGTTGTGGGTATTGTGTCATGTAATAGTTTTTTAAATATGAATTGATCTTTTTTAAAATTATAATTTATGTATGTATTATATATATATATATATATATATATATATATATATATATATATATATATATATATATATATATATATATATATATATATATATATATATATATATATATTGGTGTATGTATGGATCCAATGATTATAGTGCTAAAGATGATGTGCATTATGACATTTCAAATGTTTTAAAGGTTGGTATTGATAGCCGACCTAGTAATAAGCATTTATGTCATGAATGCCAATGTCAATTATATATGTGTGTGTTGATGAAGATATAATAACATGATTTGATTTTGTATAACAACATGGTCTATATGAACCGATGGGGCATGGTTTTATAAGGCTAAGAGATTAAATACTTCAAGGTATTCATTGTACTCTACCTCCATTCATTAGTGATGCATTGAAGTATAGGTGGAGAGGTTGTTGTTGTTGGGCCTAACTCCTGAACTTGTTCACCAAAAGATTATGAATTGGTCCATGAAAAACTTACATTTTTTAAGGTCAGAAGGAGAGGAATAATTTCATGACTAAATATGATATCCAAAATATTTAGATAAGGATGAATGAATTAGAATACAAATTTGAGCCTATTGATGAGGATAGTGATTGAACATTTATCATTAAAAATCTTTAAAAATAATTTGAGTATGAATAATTTGAACAAATAGGAATGGAGGAGCAACACTTTGGATTAGGCCTCTAGCTTCCTTAGCAATGTCAGTGGAGGTTGAAGTATACACATAGTAGTATACTTTTAATGAGATCCACATATGCAACAAATGTACAAAAGGTACTTATATATTTATAAATTTCAAACTTCACACTTGTTATCATATAAAATTATGTTTATATTTTGAAATGCAGCTCATGTTGTACACACTTATTGTATTTGATAGTATGCATAATGGAATTCATTTTGAGTGGGTGTTGATGTCAAGGGATACTATTTTGTACCTAAAATCATGGATGCAGAAGGTAGTGGTTACATTGCATTATCACATGTTGGAATAGAAGCCAAATACTTTCATGGTGGATGATGATCACAATGAAATTGTTTTTATTAGGTAAGTTGAGCTCATTTTTATTATAAATATTTCTTGGTGTCATTAAAAACAATTCTTCATTTGCTAATTTTGTTACATTTAATTTTTCATTATCAGTCCAGGGAAGTGTTTTAATGTGGGGTATACCTCTATAGTTGGCACAAGAGGAGATTGTGGTTCAAAAACTTGATTTTAAAGGTTAATGATGTTGAAACAAGATAGGTAATATTTATAATATTGGGTGAAATTATACACAAGTCACGTACTAAAAAGATAGCATTTTGTGACACAAATCTATTCATTCGCAATATGTGGCTCAAGAATAATTCATCAACTATTGGAAAGATCAAAGGTTCTAACGTATTGGCATGGGGGTAAGATGTTTGCATAAAATGCCTCATGTAGGTCAAGACACAAATGCTACCATAGAATTATATCACTCTCATTTGAATCACACGTTTTTGAATTAAATTGTATTTTCATCCTATCTAAGAGTAGATTGGTTGTTGAATAAGTTAGTGTCCCTTGTATTTGAGTATTACTAGTGGTGTCAATTTTGAAAAGAAAATGTGTTTTGTAAGAAATTCAAGCTTGAGCACTTAGAGAAAAATTCGTGGATGAAATCACAAATAATCCATGATGGCTATGTGATTTTCAGTGAGATTGACCTTGATGGGGCATGGGTGAGAAACCAAAGCAAAGAAGAAACTTTTTACAACCTTAGAATGGTGAGTCGGTCCTTTAAAATGTGTGAATGCATGTGGTCAACCCAAGGCCATATGTGAAAGCACATGTTGAAAGTAAATGAATTGAGAAATAAATTTGATAAGGAATTTTTGTCAATAGGTAATGTTTATGCCCATGTTGATGCCCAAGTAAGTATTATATGCGTATTGATTCTTATTTGTCCTTATTTTATTAAATTTGTAAATGATTTTCATGTATTTTCATATGGTTATTGATAAACATCTATTTATGAATTATTTAGGATGATTACAATAATAATTTTAATGACCTTACCCATGGCAATGTTGTTGACATTCTTATAAATGATAATTTTTTGGTGATGTGGATGACCCAAATGGATAAATTCTTAGGATTCACATATTTCTAGATAAAACACTTCTTATTGTTCCAGTGGATAGGAATAGTTGAGATATTTTGTGGAGAATATTGCAATCCACAAGCATACATGACCGTAAAATTAACATGCCCAATTCCATTTGAAATGAAAAGTGCAATCAAAGCATGTTACTTTTTAGGATGAATTGAAAAGAGCACCTACAAAAGATGCAGAATAATAGTAGTTTCCATGAAGAATGATCTTTATATAATAAACTAAAGTTTTTTGGTTGTCTTTTATTTGTAATGAGATGTTATATGTTCTAAAATTTTGAATCCTTATAAAACTAAATATTGGACATGTGGAAAAATGCTTTAAATGATTGACATATTAAAGAGTTTAGATATTCACAACTGATTTGGCATATAAAAGAGTGTAAAAATTCAAAACTAATTTAATTATTTTGTTATTTGAAATAATTTATTTAACCAATTCAACACAAATAGTGTTAGGTAATTTTTCAAATTTCACATTATTTTGAGGCATGCATATTCATATTTGCAAATTTCACAAACCAGAATAACTCCAAAGTTAACAAATATTGTGAAATGAACCATATATGTGTAAAAAAAAACAACTGTAGTGAAATAAACCATAGTAAAAGAACAAGATAATTATGATCATTTTTATTGGTGTTTGAGTTAGGAAACATGGATGCAGTGGGAGTTTTTGTAGGGCAAGTCATAAGATGGTTTGTAAATTTATTCCACACTTTAATTTTTTACTCATAAAGTTTATTTTTCCTTAAGCTCCTATAATGATATGCTTCCAAATCAATATCCCTAGTAATTTTAGTAGCTTCATATACTCTCAATTTTACAAATTGATCTTGGATCCACGTTTGAGCTTGTATTTTTTCTTTCCTTACACATTCAATACAAAGATTTAGCTCTTTGTTTTCATTTTTTAGAGATGATATGGTTATATTCATTCCTTCAATGCTTTCCTTATATTTATCCTCCCTTTATTTCCTAACATTTTTCCATTTATCCTATACATCTAACCTATTATTCAAATGCCTTTTTTCCCATTCTTGAAGGTTATCATCCTTGTTTGCATTCATTTGTTCAAGACTTTCATATTGTTTCACAAAATTGCTTGGGGGAGTGGGATTGGGCTTCTTGGAAGCTACATAGAAGTAAAACCATGGATATTTAGTAAGTATATGACACTAACAAAATAAATAAACATATAGTCCTATAACTGGATGTCACTTAAAGTTTGATTATTGGGATCACAATTTGTACTCAAAATGTCAATCAATTTCCTCTTGACAGGTTCATTGGTTCTTTTCCTTTTATATTTATTTTTGTCTAAGATAGAATAAACACAAACATTGTAATATAATGACATGCATCTTCATTGGTTTCTATAATTTTTTTAGCAAAAATGAAAATAATATACCATTATACAAAATCTGAAGGTTATTATATAGACAATCAAGATGTAGGTCATTATACAGACTTTAATAATATGGACAATAATAGACCATTATACAAACTGATGGTTCATTAGTTCTTTTCCTTTATGTATCAATATAGATAACAGTGGGCCATTACACATAATGTCAAGGGTATTAAATAGACAAAAAAGATGTAGGACATTATATAAACTTAAATAAGATGGAAAATAGTAGACCATTATATAGGCCAATGGTTAATTGGATCATCTCTTTTATGTAGCAAGATGGATAACAGTATACCATTACACATAATGTATAGGATATTATATAAACAATAAAGATGTAGGGCATTATATATACTACAATAAGATGGAAAATAGTAGACCATTATATAGACTAAATGTTCATTGGATCCTTTCCTTTATGTAATAATATAGACAATAGTAGACCATTACACAAAATGTAAAGGGTATTATGCCGACAAGCAATATATAGGGCATTATATACACTGTAGTAAATAGTTTTATACAAGCAGAGTGTGTGTGTGTGTGTGTGTGTGTGTGTGTGTGTGTGTGTGTGTGTGTGTGTGTGTGTGTGTGTGTGATTAAAAAAAATGTAAAGGATGTGAGTTTTCCATTACCTCCAATAAAGTGGATACACATACTTGTAGCTTTGATGGTTTTGTTTTATAAATTTGTAGTGTGACTCTATACCAAGAGGAAATGCTAAAGTGAGGAAATCTAAAAGATGTCTTATGGAGGGAGTAAAGGGTTATCTATCATGATCACATTCTTATTATTATTTCATTTTATAATAATGCATTTTCATGGTGACTTTCACACTCAACGTTTTAAAATTAATATAAAAAAATAATTGGCACATGGTATCATGAATGGAGCCCCATTACATTTAATTATGAACTATACACACATGGCACTTTAAGGTGGTACATGACACATGGAATAAAACTTCTAAAAGGCATGGGATATATATATATATATATATATATATATATATATATATATATATATATATATATATATAACCACATATATAGATAAACATGTGTGTGTGTGTGTGTGTGTGTGTGTGTGTGTGTGTGTGTGGTTATCTATATACGTGGTTATCTATATATGTGGTTATCTATATATCTATAGCCACATATATAGATAACCACACACACACACATGATTATCTATATATGTGGTTGTGTGTGTGTGTGTGTGTGTGTGTGGGGTTATCTATCATGATCACATTCTTATTATTAATATATTTTATAATAATGCATTTTCATGATGACTTGCACACTCAACCTTTGAAAATAAATATAAAAACTAATTATCACATGGTATGATTAATGGATCCCAATTACATTTAATTATGAACTATACATGCATGGCAATTTATTGTCCCCAGTATATAACATGGTTGTATGCATCATGTCTGGTAGTAAAGTTATTCTAAAACTGATAGAACTCTTGGTTGATGAATAGATGTATGTATGCATCTTGTAATTTATCATAGTTTATATGGATATGAAATATGCTGGTATACATGCATGGACATGGGAAATTTTATGTGTTTATCTTTTTATTGATATTTTTTTTGTGTAACATATTGTGGGTAGTGTCAAAATATTAGTGTTGTGTGTTTATCATTTTATCATAGCTTAAGGTTTTTTAATGTAAAAATCCTTAGATTATGAACCATCATTTCTATAAGGATGAAAATATTTGGTGATATCTCATAATTTGTTTGGCCTTATTTATTTTATTTATATAGAGTAATGTTTCTAAAAAATATAGAGATCTAGTAATTTCTTATGTAAAATAAAATATCTAACTTCAAATCTATATTCCTTTTAGAATTCAAAAGAAATAAGTTATTTGTGTGATCAAGGAATGTTAGAAGGGTGGTTAGATAATATGTTAGATTCAAAATAAAAGAAATCAAAATAAAAATAACACATTAACATGCATAACACTATCTTGATTAGATCAAAGAGTGGGAGCATAGTGAATAAAGCCAATTGATAGAGCACAACTAAAATGTAAGAAAAACAACCTTTCTTACCTTCCTTGAATTCACTAAAAGATATCTTCATTGGCTTGCTTGGCTTATTCTCAAGAAGTTTTTGGCAAATAGATTTGTGTGGATCCTTCTCCCCTTGACATCATGATTTGGCTCATGCTTTCTTAATGTATCTTGATGGCTCAAAGTGTTTTGGCTTGTGATTCACAATTTTGGAATTATAACACTATTTTTCCAATCTTGTCATAAATCTAGAATTATAAAATTACTCTATCTAAGCTCTCATTATTCATAGGTAATGGCTTCTCTTCATAATTTTATCAACTAACCTCAACCCAGGGTGAGTTAAGGTGTAGTTGGGGCTTGAAATGGGTTCAAAATTTACCTTTGTGAGCTAATTAACCCCAATGGAGTTAAAAGGTATCAAATGGTCATGATTAGTAATGAATAGGAATGGGTGGGATATTTTAGATATTTAACAACTCACAAAAATCTAATTATGAATTCCTAAGCTATTCTTTGATTTTTGAATTTAATTTTTGATAATTCATTTAATTTATCATGTTTAATTCAATTTAGGCATTTGATTTAAATTTGCACTTTAATTAATTCTATTTAGGCTTTTTGACATTTTCAAATATTTAAATTAATTTGATGTGTGCATTTGTCCCATTTAATTGTTTTATAAGCTAAATTATATTTTATGAAACCAAATTTGAGATGTTTAGTGATTCTTAAGATAGATTTTCAAAGGTTGGTAAGAATTAATCTAATGTTTGATATGAAGCTATTGGTGGCCACTTTTAGATGTCTACAGTTTTCCCATATTTAAGAAGGTATTATAATTTGTAAACATAGTAAAATCTTCTCAAATATTGAAAAGGTCCTATTATGCTTATGAACTTCAATGGCAAGGGGTGAACTATAAGGTGCCCCCTCAAGGGAGTGGTTGGCAAAAGGGGTCAGCAAACGGTCCCTCAAAAGAAGGAAACAAGTGGGAAAAATAAATATAAGTATAATGATTTTCCATTATGAAATTAGAATCATTGAGAATACAAGTAGGATGGTGTACAATGGTTTGACCAAAGGTGGTTATAAGCATTGTACCTCAATAAAGACAAATATGATATGAAAGATGCAAGTGGGTCAGTATATAATGATTTACCCATAGGTGGTTATAATCATTAGTATCTTTATTATGTCAAACAAGCCCCTATTACATAGAAGAAAGTGAATGATTTTCCCAAAGGTGGTTATAATAATCAGCCCTCAAATTTGTGTAAACATAATGATTTCTTGAAGGTAGCTATAATCATTAGAAATGCAAGTGGGATGGTGTGCAATGATTTGCCTAAAGGTAGTTATAATCATTAGACCTTGATAGTGTAAAATATGATGTGAAATGATGATTGAAAATTAGTACAGATGATAAAGATGAATTAGGCAACCTGTTAGTAGGAAGATGCTCATCCAAACTAGTAAGGAGGATAATTCTTTCATTGTTTAATTAGTATATTTGGGATATGATTTGGATCAAATCAGGAACTGTTATTGGTTTTGGTGCTACTAAGGAGATATCATTGTTGCATTTGTTGTGTAAACTTATTGAAGCTGATTTTTTCTATAGCACATTATGGTAGGCATCATGATAGAACACCATGTGGATGTGGCTGAAATATGCATAAGTACTGACTCTCAATCCAATACTCAATGGAAAATAATGAAATAATGATAAAAACCATGATGACAATGTTGACATATGAATATGGATAGACTCGAGAATGATGCACAAGGAATCACCCAATGGACACATATAGACTAAGTTGAGGCAATAGTACTGAAAGTAAATAAACATGCACACAAACAAACAAAAAGAAATAAACAAACAAACAATGGTTAATCACAATGTTAGTACAAATAACATGACACAAACAAGATGAAAAACATTACTCCTAGAAAATAAGAGATGACTTAACAAAAAAACAATATGAGAGAATAAAATAAAAGGAAGGGGGTGGCTGAGTTATCTCCATATGCACTAGGAAATTGGATTTTGCCTACATAGTTTCATGAATGATATATCCAACAATAACTTCAAGCTGAATGTAGTTCTCCTAGGAAATGGGATAGAAGGAAAAGATGAATAGAAAATAAACATCATGGATGTTATAGAAGAATAGGAATGATCTTACAAAATGACAAGTGCATGGGTTAAAAGGCCAAAAAGGATGGGTAAACTAAATGACAAGTGATTTCTTGTGACTTAGTAAGGGTTCCCAGAATCCTTAAGGCAAAGAAGTGGTCAATGTTATTTGTTTTTCTAAGTCAATTTTACAAATATTTTTAGAATTTTTTGGAGCATCTCAACTCGATCAAGAATGATGATATATTAAATTATTCAAGCTCACAAAATGACAAGAGTGTGGAAAACTTGAATGAATGCTCACATAATGGAAAGAGAGTATGGAAAGGGGGGATTGATCTAACCTCGACAAGTATTGAGAATTTTCCACATAGTCCCAAAAATGGACTCAAGTCACATTAGTTTCACCTTACAGTAGAGGAGTCTAACTAGTGTAGCATCCAATTCAAATAAAATAAGCATAGTTGGCATAATAACACAGTATGACATAGGAATGGCAAGATGGTATGTCAAGGCACTATAAACAAATTTTACTCCTAGCTTGCCCATAGGTAGTTATAATTAGCACACAATGGATCAGATCAATGATATTAATTTACCAATAGGCATTTATAATTAGGACATAATGGATCAGATCAATGATACTAATTTTCTCATAGGAAGTTATAATTAGTATCAAGACCAATGAGACACTGATTTACCCATAGGTAGTTATAATCATGCCCACATAAATAAGGCATGATACAAAAAGAAACAAGAAATGAAGGATGAAAATACCAAAACTTATGTCATACTACTCCAAAATATGTCCTTTATCTAGAATTCTTGAACCAATTGTTGAAACTGATCTAAATTTCCATGGTGAAAATGAAACCAATGTATGAACCAAGGTCAAATGGGCTAGGTAGGTAGGGTTAAAAGATGCTTGGTCGATAGAGAAGGTTTCATAAAATGGAATGGTGGAATGGCAAAGTGATTGGATAGTATAATGATAGGATGATAGAATGGTAGAATGATATGTTATAAATAAGAATATTAATAATGTGGTATAAATTGAAATGATCCTCATAGACAATACACCAAGTCACTCAAACAAAATAATGCTTGAGGTGTATAATGTTCATTGGCTCATCAAGTTTATCCCTGTCAAGTGTCGTGAGCCTATATGCTTTAGTGCCATAGTCTATAGTAATGATGAAGGGACCTACCCAATTGGATTTAAACTTGCCTTTATGCTTCTTTTTGGCCATGGTATTATTTTGGTTTTCTTTAAGGACAATATCACCAAGTTCAAATTATATATATTTCATGCAATGATTGTAGTGGCCATAGAGTCGACTCTAATATGTTTAAAGGTTTTTTACTACATCTATGTTCTCATCGAGTAACTCTATCTCTTGTAGGTGAGCTACTCAATAGTCTTCATCATCTAAGACATGCTTCAAATAGATGCATAATGAAGGTAACTCAACCTCAATGGGAAGAATTTCCCCAATACCATAAACAAGTGATTATGAAGTAGCACTTGTGGGAGTGTGGTGACTGGTATGATATGCCTAGAAGGAATAGAATATCTAAAGGTGATAATCATGATTGTCATAATTGATAATCTTCTTAAGAATATTGACAATGGTCTTGTTTGATACTTCTGCTTGGCCATTACCTTGAGGGTAATATGCTATGGAAAAATGTTGAGTAATCTTATACTTAGCACATAACAATTCGACATCTTTATTTTTGAATGATCCACCATTATCAGATATAATTTCAAAGGGAACTCCATAGTGATAAATGAGATGGTTGAAGATGAATTTGTAAATTTACTTTCTAGACACGTGAGGAGTATAGCTTCAACCCACTTAGTGAAATATTTTATGACAGTAAGGATATATTTATAGATGTCATATTAGGTGGTTTTTATCTTCCTAATGCGATTGAGGCCCCATGTAGTAAATGGCCATGGTGTCAACATTGGTTTCAAAGTCTTGGCTATGGCATGAATTAGATTGGCATGCCATTGACATTCATCACATCTTTTTACATATGCAGTTATATCTGCATCCATCATTGGAAAATAGTACCCAGTATGTAAGAGATTTTTGGATAGTAACACCCCATTGGTCTGGGCTCTACATCCTCCATGAATTTCTCATATTGCTAGTATAGATTCTATCAAACATAAAAAATGAAGTAGAGTTACATCAAAGTTGCAATAGTATAAGGTTGGTCCAATTAAGGTATAATGTTGGGCATTATGAATGAAGGCTTTGGATTATTTTCAAGATAAGTTAGGTGGCATAATATGTTCATGGAGGTAAGTGTAAAGGTATGAATACCAAGTAGAGTTGGGACCAATAATATCACAGATCATTGCAATAGTTGATGGTTCATAAGCTAGTGCTTATATATTTTCAATGAGAAACTAGTAGTCTTTTGTCATATTTGTATGTCAAAAGAGTGACCCAATGGTAGCCATTACATATGTTTTTTTTTCGCTTACCCTTGGTATATGTTCAAACTAGATTTTAGCAATCTCCTACTTGAGAGTGTCAACCATGGCCTTGTATGGAACCAACTTATCATATTTGATCTAAAAATAGTTTAGAACTTGATTTATGATTAACTAAGAATCACCATAAACCTTTAGATGATGTATGTTCCATTGTACTACCTATCAAAGTCTTGCAATAAGTGATTCATATTTGGCCATGTTATTAGTACAAGGAAAGATGATTTTGAATGACATGGGGATTAGATCCCATACGGTGTTATAAATAAAAAGGCCTACCCCTGATCCATATGTTGTGAATGAAGTATCAAAATATAACTTCCAGTGTTACTCCTCAAGAGGTGTTTCAATGATGGTCATAATGGATTCATCAAGAAATTGGAATGTTAGTGGCTATGTGTCTACAAGGGGTGATTCAGTAAGTTAATCTACAATAACTTATCCCTTGATGGATTTATAGTTCACATAATCTATTTCAAACTCACTAAGAAGCATGATCCATTTGGCCATATGTCCTTGTAAAGTTGTTTTAGATAGTAGATACTTGAACAGGTCTACTTTTGAAATGACTATGGTCTTATTGTTTAACATGTAATGTTGTAGTTTCTAAGTTGTGAAGACCATAGCTAAATAATATTTTCCATTTTCATCATGTTGAGCTAGAAGTGCATACATGGATTTATTTGTCACTGATAAGTATAGAAGGAATGGTTTCCCTGACATAGGGGTAATAAAATGGGTGGATTTGCAAGATATTCCTATAGTTGTTGAAAAGATTTTTTAAAATCATCATCTCAAAGAAATGTGACACACTTTTTCAAAATATGTGTGAAAGGATGACACTTATCATCCAATTGAGATATGAAGCATCTAATAAACTATATCTTTCCCTACAAATTATGGAGTTGCTCCAAATTGGTTAGTGGAAACATGTTTATTATGGCTCATACTTTAATTGGATCGACTTCAATGCCCCTATGAGACATAATGAAGCCAATCAATTTGACTGAAGTGACACCAAAAACACATTTTTTAGGTTTGATCCTAACTTTATATTCATGTGATTGCTCAAATATCCTCCTCAATGTTGTTGGATGATTGGCCCTAGTTTTTTATTTGCCTAGTATGTCATCGACATAGTCTTCAACAATGTCATGCATCATATCATGAAATATCATAGTCATGGCTCTTTGGTAAGTAGCCCCTATGTTCTTAAGACCAAATGGCATAACCTGATAGCATAATGTTTCTCACAGAGTGGTGAACATTATCTTTTGTTGGTCTTCTAGTGATATTCAAATCTGATTGTAACCTAAGAATTCATCCATCAGTGAAAGAATCTCATAACCCATTATGGATTCAATAATCATGTTAATGTTTGGCAATGAAAATCATCCTTAGGGAAAGCTTTGTTAATATCCCTAAAATTAGTGCAAATTTTGATTCCTTTTGGCTTTCTACTGATGGTACAACATTAAAAATCCATTTAGAATAGTCAATTGTATTAATACATATCACTTCCAAGAGCTTCTCCAACTACTTCTTTACCCATATATCAATGCAAAAATGCATCTTACGTAACATTTATTTCACTAGTTTAGCATCAAGATATACCACAATTTGGTGAACAACCAAGGTGAGGTCCAAACCAAGCATATCAGAATAGGCCCATGAAAAAATATCAACAAATTCTTGTAATAAGGCTATAAGGACTTCACATTCCTTCTCAGTGAGTTACATGCATAATTTGATCTATTTTGGGTCATATGGAGTCCTAGTGTTAACCTCTAAAGTATCCTCCACTAGAAGGGTTGAACCATCTTCAAGAATAATAGGCAAAGATTTGAAATGTTTGGTTATATCAAATTCCTCTATAAGGACTAGTTTTTCAATTTCCCCTAGACATGATGAATCTGAATCCCCAAGGATAGGGATAGCCATGTAACAAATAATATTAGAAACTCATGAATTATGTGATCAAATGCCTATTATTTTTCAAGACTAAATTTGGACCCATACGTAAGTTCATCATGAATGGTTTCTTAAATGATTCGCTTAAAAGCCTATTCTTCTTCAAGACTAATTTCAAACCCATAGAAAAATTCATCATTGGTGTCTCCTACTCTATATTTGAAGAAGGTTGAATACCCCCTTCTAATGGTGCTTGAAATAGGTTTTCACCACTAGACTAGCCTTTATCTTTACTTTTTCCCTAGTCCAAAAATACCTTAAAGAGCTTTTTACTTGGGAACTTCAATGTTTTGATTAATTAATTTTTGCTAAGGGTGTTCACCTACTCTCCAAAATAGGCTTTAGGATCTAACTTGATTGAGAACCCTTTCTTGTGGTCTCCCAAAAGAGCATTGTCCCTAAGGCCTAGAAAATCATAAAAGGCCTAATCATTTTAGAACTCATCAATCGACACATTGGAATCTTTCTGGCCCTAGTTTATCAATTATGGACAATAAAATGGTAGTGGATTATGATAAATGAGTAGTTGAAACATACAAATGGCATTATTATAAAATAAATTGGTATTGGTTAGGTCATCAAATTGGCTATGATCAAACCTTGCTTTGCTATTGGCATCATCATCACTAGTCATTGGTGATGGAACTCGAATAAGATACATGGGGTCACCCCCAGACAATTTAAATCTAAGTCCATATGTTCATTTATACCTAGTCATATAAATTGGCTCAAGTGTTCCCTATTGACATTTTGAGTTATTTTAACAATCGACTGATTTGTCATTACACAACCATAATTCATCACATTCAAGAGGGTCCTATTTGTGGCTAGAGGCTGGTATGAAAGTGACAAGTGTTGGACTATGCTGATAACCTTTGGCCTTTCTTTGCCATTGCATAAGTGGTTTGGATTTTGGTCTTCCAAAGGACTTGGGTTTCTGTGGAAGCTTTGTAATGTGAAAAGTATCAAGGGTCAAATATTCTCATGGGCCATTAGCTGAGATAGCATAAAGATTAGATATCTTAGGAGGTGGTATGTGGGAAAGTGAATTAAGGGTATTAAGTTCAATGCAGTTGGCCTCTAGTAGATCAATTAGTATTGATTTTCATTTGTCCTTCTTGATAGTTAGATTCATGCCAGAATGTTAGTTATACCTTTTAAACTCAACTTCTAAATGTTTGCAATGCTCATATGGATGCAAATATCTTGAAATAGTAACCTCCACTCCTTAATGGGAGAACTTGATACACTGGTGAAATGTTGATGAGATTGCATGAATTTCATATAGACAAGGTCTACCCAAAAGCATGTTATATGAAAAATTGAGATCTAACACATGGCAAAGTGTATCATAGGTCAAAGGCCAGATGATAATTGGTAAGTTTATGGTGCCTTATGATTCTCATTCTTCATTATCATAGGCTTTTATGGTGATTTTTTATGCTTGGATATTTGTTGTCATGTACCCAAGAAGCTTGATGAGCTTTAGAGACATAATATTTAGGCCTGATCCATTATCTATGAGGACTCATTTCAATTTATGCCTCATTATGTATACTTCAATGTACAATGGATTATTATGAAGTGGGCCAAGGGATGACATATCACTTTGGTTTAAGGTTACTTGTTGGCATAAAGCTAGGTGTCCAACCAAATCTTGTAATTTGTTAGGGGATATGTCATTGGGAACTTTTGATTGGCCAAGGAACTCTATCAAGGTGTTTTTGTGGATAATAGATGTATGAAACAAATCTAAAATGGAAATTTGTGTTGGCATATTTTTCAATTGTTCTACAATGTCAAATGTATTTTCTTGAACAACAAGAAATGGCTTCTTCCATGGTAGAATGGTTGGTTGGATGATGGGTGAAGTGGTGAATGGTTTTGGGCCTAGTATGGTAATCCTTGACCACTGAGTTGTTATTACACAATCAAGATTAGGTACAGGACTAGTGTTGATAATAAATGATGGTGGAGGGGGACTATGTAGGATAAGTATTGGTTATTGGTACACTTGTGCATGGTCATAGGCTAACTATAAGTTATCTTTACAAGGTATAAACATGGGAATCCCTATTTGTTTGTTCACTTGTATATGGTCCCAGGTCAAGGAAGGATTACTAGTATAGGTTAGTTGGTTAAGAATGATTAACAATGATCTTGTCTTATTAGCATTTGATCTTGGATTAATGTAAATGTTATTAATGCAACCTCCTACAATATGGCCTACAATTGAGTTATAGTCATGTGCAATTGCATGGTAGGTATGTTAGTTATTTGTACCATTCTAACCTTGGTTCTATCCATTATTATGATGTTATTGTTTTTACAATTGGTTTTATTGATTTTGTTGGTTCTGTTAGTTTGGCCTTGGTTATTGATATTGTTGTTGTTATTCTTTCACTAGATATTGTTGTTATTGTTGTTGATTATTATGTTGGGTAAAAGGATCTTGATAAATACCAAGGTTCTAATTGGAGGTGGAAGCTCCATGATCTAATGTGATCTTTTCATTTTCCAAAATATTTTTAATGACATATTTGATTTGCACACAATGCTATAAATTATGGCCATTGATCCGATGATATTCATAGAATTCATTTGGCCTATACCATTCTAGAATGTAATCACCTTGAGGAATTTTACCTTTCAAAGTAGGCCATTTAATTAGTTTAGCTACAATAAGTTTTCAAAACACTAATTAAATAGATTCTCCAAAGTTACAAAAGGCACGATGAGTAGGCATATTTCTTCTTGGAGGAGGGTTTTAAAAAGGCATAGGTCATTACATTTGTTGTATTTATTGTACTAGTCTCGGTTATTACTCTTGATGTGTGTATTACATCTGCTAAAGAGTTTGTTGGTTGAAAGTTATATGCATATGTGGCATAGGTTGTGAAAATGGTGGTTGCACCATTTAGACATGTCATGACTCTATTACTCTGTTACCAACAACATTATTTTTATGATTAAATTACTTGGGTCTATCAAAATTATTAGCCTAGGTTTGATACGATGCTTATGCTTGGATTGGATTTTGATTCTGGCCATTGTTCTGGTTTTAGTTTTAGTTTTGATTTGATGAGGTTAGTTTAATGGTCCTTTTATTTATGAGGTCTCTCTTAATCAACAAACCTTTTTCAATGATCTCTTTAAATGTATGTGCACACTATAACTCTAGATTATAAGATATCAAATTATGTATATTTTTGGTAAACATAGTGGTTAATTGATTGTCTAGTATATTGTGGGTGAATTGGCTTGTAAGGGCTCTCCATATCTACAGATAACTTGCAAAGATTTCATTGTATTTTTTTTGGCCTACATTAAGTCCTCCAATAAAGTCTCATACTCAAGATTGTAAGATAAGTGCTACACAAACTTGTTTAAAAGATCATCAAAATTAGATACTTATTTCTTAGATAACTTCAAAAACCATTCCAATGTTTTCCCTACTAACCTTCATGAAAAAATAATAATAGGTAAATGTCACTATAAGCCACTGGTTGGCATGCAACAAAGAATTTTATCAAATGGGCCTTGGGGTCACCTTTCCCCTTTTATTTGTTGAATTTTGGTGTTTCATAACCTAGAGGAAATGGTATTTGTAATAACTCCATGTTGAAAGGGTAAGAACACACGTCATCTAACTTGAACTTTTTAGTCTATTTCCCCATTTGAATGAGGGCAATCACATCCTTCATTTATTGCAATTATTTTTCAAGGAAATTAGTGGGAATATTAGCCTATTGAGGTGGAGGTTGTGTGGTCAAAATTGGATTGCTTTGATTAGGGTATAATGGAGGTATTTTTTGGGGAATGTTATATTGGCTAGGAAATAGACTAGGAATATGCATGTGCAAATTAAGGTGTGATTATTTAAGTTGTACATATTGTAGTTTGATATTCTAGTTGGGATTAGGTATTTAGGCCTAATTTTAGGAATACTATGGTTAGGATGGATAAATATATCTATATTATGCCTGCTCAAGTTGAATAGGGACATGTCGACTAGTCATACCTAGTTGATTAAGAGGGACTTATGGACCGAGACCCTATTACTGAACTTGTGGCATATTTTGCATGAACGGAAATTATTGCCTAATATTTACTTGAGGAACATTGGAACCTCTTAATTATGCAAACCCATGTTGGTAAGTAGGTACATGTTATAGATTTGGTATCTATTTTTGACCAATATCTATATATTATTTGTTAGACATCATTTGGTTTTGGATCAACATGTTAGCTTGTGATTAAAGAGGTATGTTCACTTATACCTAGAAAGGTGGAACATTGGTTAACCCCTATTAAGGTGGAAATGTGTTTTACCTCTGCTTTATGGGTATATTAGATTATGTTAGCTATTATGGAATATTACTCATCACCTGTTGGGGTGGAGTAAAATTTATCACATTTTGTTGTGGCACAACACTACTCATTAGTTGAATACATAATCCTTATTGTTGGGTGCTAGAAGAATAAACTAGTTGAGGATTAGAGGTAGTTAGATGAGGTTAGGAAATAAAAACTCCTACTCCCTGAGTTTTTAAACCACTAATGGTGATAGAAAAAGGCACATTTTGTTGTTGACTATTTGTTTGTGTATTAACACCACTTTGGTCTAAATTGGATGTTACATTTGTATTATCCACTATGTTTTGATCATTATTTTACATAGAAGAAGAAGACACTTCTTCGATGGTTGAGGTATTGAACATGTTTTTTGCTAAAGTGTTTTGTATAATTGGGTCTAAATCCTAATTTTATTGACCTATCAACTCAAATAAGACTCTTGTTGAATGGAGTGATTGAATAAGAGGTACATTTGACATGGCCATATTGTTAAAGTTATGTGCTAGGTTTCGATATGTTAGGTATGTTGTCTATATTTGAATTAAGTGGTCCTCTATGAGGCCTCTTTGTGTGAAAAGCATATAAAGATCTTGATATGACATTGGTATAATGGTGTTATTGTTGTTATAAGAGGCATATTCACTTTTATAATAATACATGTTATAAGGCCCTCTTGGTAGACTTGGCAAGTTGTCATGGTGAAAGTATGTTAGAGACTGAACCCTCACATCATATCTTGATGGAATTACACTATAATAAGGTTGTTGTTGGACATTTTTTGAAAATGATGGTACATTAGCCAAATATTGGGTCATCTATTCTTGATCTTGCTCTATATAAGGAAGCATGGTAACCAAATAATTAGTCAAATGATCTTGACTTTATTCCCTTGTTTGAGTGTTGTAAGGTGGATAAGCATCCACCTCCCAAATGACCTCAACTATAAAAGGGTTTTGAATAAAGTCGTCTTGTGCGATAGCATTTTTATATCCTGAATTTTACATTGTTCCACTACATGTATAGTGATTCATGATCAAATCTATGACAAATGATTCACAACAATATGGGATTAGATTTTTTTCAAACTCTAAAAATCTATGTTTGAAAAGATAACAAGGCTCAAATTCTATTGATCCTAAGTGTGGCTAACATAAGAGAAGCATCACATAAATTTAGTTTATATTGATCAATATATCATGTAAGGGTCTATTCTTTTTCATGATGATACCATCCATGGACTTCTTAGTGGTATCCTCTAGTTGACCAAAACTGACTTAGGCCTTCATTACTAAAGGAGAGACTAACCACTCAACCCCCTAGTTTTAGCAGTATGTATTCCCATATTTTTATAACCCACCATGGATCATGGTTAAAACACTACCAAGATATGAATCCCTAGATCAATGCTTCCCTATATAACTCATGAGAGGTAATGACATCACCTTTACAAGCCAAAATGCATGAAAAAAAGACTAGTAGAAAGACTTTAGGGTTGTTTTTTAATCACCCAATACCATACAAGTCTTGGGGAAAGCCTAGGCAACTTTATTTTTATGCCTTGGATTAAGGCACAAATGTAATGAAAATATTATTTTGATCACCCTAGTTCCCTATATGGGATGGGGTGAGATCATACATGCATTATTCTTTTTGGAAAAACAAAAAATCAATAAATAGTTTATAAGCAATTATGAGTGAAGTTTGATTTTAAGAACCAAATTGAAATGTGATGATGTTCTTTACTTGGACCCTTGGATTAAGTGTGAAATATTAAAATAATTTCATAACACAACTTAATCAAAATCATCTATGTCTATTTTAAGCTCAAAATCCAAAAGTTTAAGATTTAGCCTAAGTTCATTTTTAAACACCAAAAGTAAGTGTGTAAGACTTAAGCATTTGTTTTAAGCACCAATAATGAAGTAATTCTAATATTTAGCCATCCTAATTCTTTTTAAATACTAACATCCAAATGTACAAGATCTAGCATGTTTATTTCTACACCAAAATGAAGTGTGATTGATTTAGCTAGATTCCTTTTAAAACACCAAATTGAAGTGTAAAGCTATTCAAATATTTTAAATTTATGTTCCAATTAAGCCCTAGACCTACAATTGTTAGATAGTAACCTTATGCTTTGAATCACTTTTAACTGTGAGTAAATGAATTTTAGAAAAAGAGCTCTTGGGTTTTTAATTAGAACACACAATGATTGTAGTCAGTCAAAAATGGCCGATGATGTTTCAAGGAAATTGAGGTAGTTGTTTTAGTGAGAACCAATATCAGTCATGAATAATCAGCATCGATTGATTAAGATTGTCATTGATCACCTATCAACCTAAAGGCAAAACCACAAAAGATGAAAGCATTAGTTTAGGCAATGAATAGCTAAAAGATCAATAAAACCTACAAGGTAAGGATTAGATAAAGAGTTTAAAATCTACTAAGATCAAGAAACAACCATTAAGAATACAAAAAACATTCAAAATGCAATCTTGGTAATCTATGTTTTAACCTGCATTTTGATCGATGATAGTTACACAAAACTGACCTTGGTTGGACCACAACTGATGCCATTTAGTCCTGATTAGTACCGGTCTCTATATAAATTTGAGAGAATCTAAGAATCAAAAATGCATAAAAATCAAATCTAAAACTATAAATTTCAAGGAATTTAAGAATTCAAATGTCAATTTCTAAGTTTCATCTTCATCTCCTTACTATGTGGGATGCTTCTAGTCCCATCAGATGTGCCATTTATGATCAAGGAATCTAAGAAGGGTGTTTAGATCATATGTTAGCTTCACAATGAAAGAAATAAAAATGAAAATAACACACTAGATCAAATGGGGGAGCATAGTGAAGAAAACCAATTGAAAAATCACAACTAAAATGTATTAAAATAACATTACTTACCTTCATTGAATGCTCCAAGAGATCTCTTCATTGGCTTGCTCAAATTATGCTCAAGACATCTTTGGCAAATGGAGTTTTGTGGCTCCTTCTCCCCTTGGCACCATGGTTTGGCTCATGCTTGCTTGATGTAGCTTGATGGCTCAAAGTGGCTTGGCTTATGATTCATAATTTTGGCATTATAACACTATTGTTTCCAATCTTATCATAAATATAGCATTATAACATTACTCTATCCAATATCTTATTTTTCATAGGCAATGGCTTTTATTTATAAGTTTAGCAACTAACCTCAACCCAGGGTGATTTAAGGTGTATTTGGGGCTTGTAATGGGTTCAAACTTTACCTTTGTGAGTTAATTAACTCCAATACAGTTAAAATATGTCAAATGGTCATGATCAGCAATGAATATGAATGGGTGGTATATTTTGAATATTTAACAATCACAAAAAGGTAATTATGAATTCCTAGGATATTCTTTAATTTTTAAATTTCTTTTTTGATAATTCATTTGATTTCTCATGGTTACTTCAATTTAGGCATTTGATTTAAATTTCACTTTAATTAATTCTATTTAGGTTTTTTGACATTTTGAAATATTTGAATTAATTATATGTGTGCAATTCTCCTATATTTTTTTTATAAGCCAAATTATGTTTTATGAAGCCAATTTTGAGACGTTTAGTGATTCTTAGGATAGATTTGCAAAGGTTGGTAAGAATCAATCTAAATTATGGTATGAAGCCATTGGTGGTCACTTTTATATGTCTACAGTTTGAATATATTTGGGTTCATAAATATCTTTTGAAGAAAAGTTTAATTTTTATAAGAGAATGTGTGTTTATAAATAAATGCCCCTTTAGGTGCAACATTTTCTATCTTTGATTGTAATTTTTTATTCCTTGTAAAAAAAATTATAGGAGTCAATTTATCAATCATCTCTTGATTCATCCATATAAACCTCAAAATTATATTTAAATATTGAGGGTCCTTGACAATTGAGTGATAAGTGGAAATGGGGTGATTAACATAGTGTATGGAGTGTCTGTGAATTTTCAGTCTATACGTGGCATAGGTTTTAGATTTAGGCATTTGTTTTAAAAAATTGAGCATTCCATATATGTGTTACATGAGTGGGCTTAGCTTATTTAGCCCCTTCATTTTATACTTAGTTAGCTATTTGGAAAGTGGATTGTTTCATTCATTATTCCTTAGTGATTTGGGTTATGAGTAGCTTGTATATTGAAATATGAATAATTTTTTTTTTTAAATATAAGTAGAGGATTCTATTATTGTTAAAATTCCTCCATTAGTAATTCTAATTCATAATACCTTATCTCATTGAATTTTTGAAAGGATGTTATTCTAAGAAACCCACAATCAAATTATACAAACACATATTGAAAGGGACCCTTTACTATGATTTCAAAACAAACTCTTTACAAGTTCTTTAAAAAAATAGGTAACATCAAAAATTATGTTTTTTCATAAAATATGTGCACATGCTTCACATCCTCATTTAGGTCTACATTCATTTTCTAGTAATTTAAACATAGATATAATAAAAACATGACCAAATTTTAACTAGCTTATCTAGATTATTATGGCATCTTTATAAGTATTTTAGGAAAAATTACACTACTCTTTTAGATCTAAAAATTTGATAAAGATAGTGGTAACTAAATTTGTATAGGTTTGGAGATATTTGCTTAACAATAAAATCTATGAATTATCATAAGGACATGAAATGATACTCATCATGTCTATTTCAATGAATATAACACATGAAAATAATTTATGAGATGATTATTGAACCTAAATTGGAATCCCTTCACTTTTTGGGCACATTTTATTTATTCAAGATAAATATCTACATACAATTACCTTATGGGAAAAGTCTTGTTATGCTAAACAAATCCATTTATAATAGAATATGAGATCACATATCCACCCTCTTTAGTATGTCATAATATTTGACATGATGTATCACAAAAACATATTGAATCTCTATAAACTGAATAACCCATCAAACATAAAACATTTCTTCTCCTCTTTTATTCTTTCTTATGTGATGAACCATCCTTGTCCTACTATTACAAAAACTGAATACAATTACTTTCATAAATAAATAATAATTATTATTTGATTCAAAAGTAAGAGTTATTGAAAATTGAGGATAAACAAATATATCTTCTCCTTCAACTCTCATCTTCTCCCCTTCACATTCTTGTTTGCATCTAAGGTATTTTATTTTTCCTATCAAATTCCGTAACTCATGTGTAAGTACAATATATGAATTTATTGGTAATGACATGAATATAATGGAAAAATTATCTTACATAAATCCCCTCTACCTTAAAATATCCTACCTCTTCTTCTCTTTATTTTCTTTTAAAATGTAAATCTTGAGTTCTTCTTCTATAGCTTTCAACCCTTTGGGGCTCAAATCATTGGAATCATAAACATCTTATTTTTTTCAAAGCAACTTTTCTGTGCTTATGCATCTCATAAAGTTGTTACTATAAATTCCATTCCATAGACCTCCATTATATTCTCTTTATTGGATGCCTTACTACTTGACAATCTAGAATGGGAGGTAACATATGCATTTCATCACATTGTGAATTGGACTATGGTTTTGACCATAATTTTCTCCCACCTTCATATAATTCAAGACATTGTGGTGAAATACAATAAAATTGGTCCCTATATCCAAACTCTTGAATAATATTGTAACCATGTTCCTCATACTCAAAGATAACTTACACATATAAAAAGGTTCAAATTCAACAAGCATATCCAGTTTATAATTCATAGGATATGCATCTGAATTTAAAATATAAAAACATGGTAGAATTACCCTTGTACAATACATAGATAATGGCATGTCACTATGAAAATCATATGGCAACTAAAATTTGACATTGTCCTCATGTTCACATAAAACATGTGAATCTCTTTCTTTCTCAGAGATGTTAATATGTTCTTATGCAAGTAAAATCACAAAAATAAGATCAAAATCTTATTGTGTAGCACTTAAAAACTCACAATTCCCCACATTCTACCTTGTCTTATGAAGGATGTTCATGTGCACCAGAAGTCCTTGAAAAGTTAATTCATTTCATTATTTTGATCTTCCTACAAAGGAGGATAACATGTGCCTATGTAGGAAAAAGTAATAAAACAATATCAAAATTGTGTTTCATATGACTTAAATAAACACATGTAAATCCCAACATATTACCTTGTCCTTCTATCTATGCCCACATCCAAGCAAAGAGGTTTTAGAGTTAATTCATTCCATTCTTTTGTTCTTCTTTTGAGGGAGGGTAAATATTGATATGTAGGTAAATCAATAAAACAATATCACAATCATGTTTCATACGAATTTTTAAAAAAACTTCCAAATCCCAACATATTAATTTCTTCTTCTTCTGACTAGGCTTGTGTGCATGTGGAGAGGTTGTCGATGAATCCTTTGGTATCTCATAATTTTCAAAGTATTCAACCTCCAATGAAATAGGTATGCACCCCTCCTCACTACCTTTATTTATCTGATAAATAGGTGCAATAGTTATAAATATCAAATAGGTATATAATAATATATACATGTAAATTGAAAATAGAATAGCGTGAAATAAGAATTACCCTTAAATCATGGAATCATATGCAACTTCGTAATTTGAACATCTTCATCCTCTAACGAAACATGTAATTTTGTTTATTCCTTGGAGATAATAGTAGGTTCATTTTCAAGTAAAAGAAAAATGTGATGATCATAATCAAGTTTCATACCAATTTCATAAACTCATAAATCCCACATATTTCCTTCTCCCATATTACCTTCTCTGTGGGAGGAGGCTTTCTATGTGTATGGAAGGAGGTTGCATAACACAGTTTCATCTATCAAATTATTCTACTCTTCCTACAAATGGGAGCAGTGCATCCATCCCCCCTACCACTATTGCACTAAAAAATTAATGCACTAGTTATAATTTGAATTTATAATTGAATAAAAGAATATTAACATTTAAATATAAAAAATCAATAAAATCATGATTGATCACAAAAATATAACAATTAAAATCTGAATACCATCAATTCATGATACTAACATTTTCAACTGGGGGAGATTGGGATCTAGGTTTAGCAACATTAACATCTTACATTAGTTATGAAACACTAAGGGTTTTATGTATCCAAGTTCAAATCAAAAATGATAAATGGTTAGCATTGTGTACAACTTTTAATTTCTTAAATAATTTAAAAAATCAACCTATAACCAGACAATGTTTTCATATTACTAAATCAATGTCATTTAGTTCAGCCAAAGTGTATTTATTTATTTGTGTTGGCATATCTTCTACTCCATCAGATGATTGTCCAAATCTATACAACTTATTTTTTTATTCCTCATTCAATTGTTCCATGTAACTTTATTAGAGACAATTAATTTGCTAATGAGTGAAAGATCTTAAAAGAATCAAAACCATGTTTTGGATCAAGAATAGTCACATAATTGAATAATGAGATAACATACACACCATTTCATAGTCATTATATTAGATCATTGTATACTAATGACAAGATAATTTTAATAATAACAAATGCATACCCTCATGTAGAGAGAAGCAAATTGTCTATATTATATGAACAATTTATATGTCTAATTTATGTATTATAAAAATGTAATACAGTATATTTCTAATTTATACATTTAAGGATTTGTAACAGCATTATGTAAACATTTTATATCATGATTGATCAATTAAAATATCTGGGACAAAATTAAACATATTTAATTGGTGTTATAGTATTCTTCATTTCTTCTCCATGGATAGAGAAGAAATGCATGACAAGTATATTGAGATGGAGTGTATGCAGAGTGAGGGTATTTGTAACTACTAATTGATAATGTAATTTACTCTTCCTTTCACAACCTAGATAATTACGAGGTAAATAATCAAGATATTAGACTTTTTCAATCATAGTATCCAAGTAAGAAGAAATTATCATGTATGATCATCAAATGGATGTCAAAAATAGAGTTAAAAATTATAATGGTAAAATGGAAAAGATATTGAAAAATCACACTTGTTACCTCCACCATTACCATGTATATCATTATAAGTTGCACCGAATGATCCCAAAACATGACATCGATACATGACATAATATATCTAATTGTCAAAAGAAAAAGAATAATATTTAAATTAAAATTTTCTATCAATTTTAGTGCAAAAAATTATAATATTTCACACTATAAATTATAATAGTTTAAATATAGGTTTAAAAATATAATATTATCCATTATAATTTTTCACTCTATAAATTATAAGAGTTTAAATATAATTGAATAAAAGTTTAAAAAATATAATGTTGTCGATAGTGAATGTATTACTTTAAAAAACATGTTTTGTATTTCATTTCTTGCTCATTTTCAAATGTAAAGGTTGTGCCATTATTAGATGCTAAATTGATATTTTGTTAAATGGGGTTTGATATTGAATAATGCAGACAATCCAATTCTTTATAAGTTATTAACTAATATAGTAAATGCCTCCTCTGGGATGTTCCTACAAATGTGGTGTACACTTATGGAACTAGGTAATGGGCATACAAGATCATGTAGAGGTCCAAAAGGAATAGGGTAATTAAAAATGAAAAATGGATTAGGTAAAAGGTGTGCAAGTAATTGAGTATTTAATAAGTGGGTCCCATCATTAGAGGGATAACGAGCTAATAGAATGAATGCAAAGGAGGGAAACTCAAAGTATCTAGTAGGCACATGGAGGTCATGCTAATAGTTGAACTCAATATACCCATTAGATAATTTGTCTACCCTCAGAGTATCTAACAAGAACATGGAGGTCATGCTAACAGTTAACCACCATGTCTCTATTGGATACTATTACTGTACATTAGCACAACTATGAGCACTAGATGTTGACTGATTTAGTGGGCCTTGTGGACATGTCAGTTGGAAATACAAATGCATTGGCTAGTTAAGTCACTCTATCTTAATGCTTATATGTATAATACCACTTATAATCTTTATAATGGTCTACTATTTTCCATCTTGCTATAGAAATAAAAGGAACTAATGAATCATCAATCTATATAATTTTCTATTGTTGTCAATCTTATTATAGTTTGTATAATGCCCTACATCTTGATTGTTTGTATAATACCCTTTACATTATGTACATTATGTATAATGGTCTAATATAAAATACCCTTTTTTGTCTTGCTGTGATAATGGGATATGTCTATTTGTATTTTAGATTTCTAAAAGATTAAAGTTGTAATTTGATTTATATTGCATGATAACACATGAGTTCAATAACCTATTGGCATAATGATGTTTGTACATATACTTAAAAATATCTTTGAGGGGGTACCATTGTACCTTATCTTAGTTATGGTTAGTATTGATATAATTTCATGATTTTAATGCCATGTTCCCTATAGGATAATATGTTAAATAATTGTCTTTACCTTGCATACTTAAGTATTTTAGCAAATTATGTGATATTAATTCATATCATGTTTATTTTATAATTTTTGGTCCCTTTGAAATAATATTTATACAGACTAGGGGGCAAGCCATTATCCTTTATGTAGCAAGATGTACAATAGTGTGAATAAACTAGGGTTCAAAATTCTGAACATTCAAATTCATTTATAGTATAAAGCTAGAATACAAAGGTATATAATTCAAATTTATTTATATGTGGAATATTTGAGAATGATATATATTGTAAAGAGTATCATACACATAAACAATATTTAGGTCATTATATAGACTACAATAAAGGGTATAATACTAGAAATGAATATATATATATATATATATACTCTTTTTTTTGAAATAATGTTAATACTTTATCTATGTATACCATTAAAAATAATGTAAAGGCTTTGAGTTTTACCTTACCTTTAAGAAAGTGGTTAAACATCCTTGCAACTTTGATGGTTTGGTTGTATAAATTCACATTGTGACTGTAGACTGAGAGGAAATGGTGTAATGAGGAAATATAAATGTTATCTTATGGAGGGAGTAGAGGGGTCTCTATCATTTTCACTTTATTATTATTATTATTATTATTATTATTATTATTATTATTATTATTATTATTATTATTATTATTATTATTATTATTATTATTATTATTATTTATAATAATGCATTTTCATGGGTACATGCACACTCATACTTTGAATATGAATGTAATATAACATGGCACATTAGGGTTCATGAACCCCCATTACATTTCATTATGATCCATGCATAATTGGCACTTGTAGGTGGCAATGAAGTTGTGAAATTAAACACCATTATACTCAGGCTTATGCTATAAAATAATTTGAATTATTTTAGAATTTTGACCCATGTTATATTCATTAATTTTGAATAATCATATAGGATTAAACGGTGCATTAATGTTGTTTGTTCTTTACTAAGGCCTCTCTAGACTTTTGATTTGAGAACTTAGTAGGCCTAACTATGATTATATTTTTTGATTTGGGTTGTGTTATGTCAATTTTATTGTTAATTTCTTGGAGGAAGATATGTATCACATCAAATCTAGTAAACTAATTGAGCATGAAAGGTAAAGATAATAATTTAATCTATTATCCTGTAGGGAATAGGGCATTGAAATAATGTAATTAGTTCAACATTGAGCACAACTAGGATAAGGTACAATTAGTTCAATTCCATTGTTCCTTATTTTTTACTATGATATGGTAATGGGACATGAGCTCCTATAGACATCAAAATAAAACATCCTAAATGGTGTGCGAGTAACTTGTCTAACTTTTAATTCTTCTAGTCATGGAACATAATGTATTAAACTAAGGTTAAATTTTGATTATCTTGGCCAACTATGGGTCAAATTAAAACATGGGGTCCATGACAAATGTAATGGTTAGTTATGCTCAGAACCAAGGGGTCTAACATATTACATTCTTGATTCTGAGCTCATGTTGAATGTAATATCTTTTTATGCTCATAATTGAGGATGTAAAAAGTTAGGCCCATCATCAAAGGGATAAAGGGAAAACTTAATAGATAGAGGGGGGAGGTTATATGGAGTATCCATCATGCATGTGGAGGTTAATTATCAAGGTGACCTCCACATGCATGTTAGATACTCCAAGGTGAGATGGTGTATCCAATAAGCACATGTAGGTCAAACCACATACCTTTTGGATACTCCATCTACCCTTGGAGTATCTATAATGCATATTTATTTCAATCAATGTGCCTATTGGATACTCCATCTATTATTGGAGTATCCATCATGCACACGATGGTCACACTGATAGTTGACCTCCATGTTCATGAATGATATTCCATCTACCCTCACCCATCTATCTATTACATTAGCATGTTAACACTTTGATGATGGGCCTAAATTTTTACATCCTCAACTCTAAGAATAAATTATTGTTACATTAAGAATGATCTCAAAATCAAGGATGTAATGAGTTAGGCCCATTCATGGATAGATAAATATGACTAAATGAATGAATTAGGAATGACAATTTGAGGTTAACATTTAATTTTCCTTCACCCTTAGCATTTAGTTCAACCACTATCATTTACCATAACCATTGTCATTTGCCTTAACCATTTTTATTTGCATTATTAGTTAAGGGGATAATACATAGGTATAAAATTAATAATTTAATGTAAAATGAGAAATTTTATAGTCTTCAAACAATGTAAGGTTGTGTAAGTAACAAGTAAGCGTTCAATGAATATTTACATTTATTTTTAAATTAGAATTTAGCTCAACCCTTAGGATTTACCTTAACCACTATCATTTATCTTAACTATTATTGTTTTCCATAATGTGTTGTTAATGGATGTTAGCCTAGTCATGAGTGTTGGACATTCATAAATTTATTAGGTCCTATAGACACATCATCAAAAATGCAAATGCACCAGCTAGTTAAGGTGTTCTAATAAATATTTGTTGTGGACCTCCATGCTAGATGTTGACCCCTAGTTGGTCACATCTCACTTCTCCATCACTTTTCCCTAGCATGGTTGGCTTAACCACTGAATGTACCTATTAGTTATGCTCATAATCAAGGATGTAATAAATGGGGTCCATGAATAGATAGAGGGGAGGGACCATCAAAGTATCCAATAGGAACATGGAGGTCACACTAATAGTTGATCTCCATGTGCTTATTGGATACTCTATCTACCCTTAGAGTATATATAAAACACATCAAGGTCATATTAAAAATTGACTTACACATGCTTACTAGATACCCCATCTACCCTTAGAGTATCCAATAGGCACGTGAAGGTCATGCCAATAATTGACCTCCATGTGCCTATTGGATACACCATCTACCCTCAAACTATCCAACATGAATTTATAGGTCACACTAATATTTGACTACATGTGCATACTAGATACTCTATCTAGCCTCTTCTCCATCCATTTTGTTGACCCGTTATTCATTTGATGATGGGCCTTACTTCTTACATCCTCGATTATGAGTGTAACTATCTATTACATTCATCGTGAGCTTAGAATTGAGTATTTAATATGTGGGGCCCATCTATGAAGGGATAATAAGCTAATTCAAGTGATGATAAACATAATATTAAATAAATGTTTTCAAATATTTTGGCCATTCATGTAAGATAAGGTTTTCAACTAGCTAGTGAGATTTAAAAATGGATAAAGCACCAGTAGATAAAGTAACAAGAGGGGATGTGAAGTTCAAATACCAGTTTGATATCCCATGCTAAATGTACCATATATTGATGCTCATAATATAGGATCTAATAATTGATCTAACCCAATAATTAATGAGTGTTGAACATAACTAGTTAAAAAGTTCACCATAGATGACCATGCTTATAATTGACTTTTGTATCATTGTTACTTACTCATTTTACTAGTGCTCTATCTAAATGATTTATTTAAAATATAAACAATAACAAATAAATCCTTATATAACATAATTTAATTACAAGATAAGGCAAGAATTTATTTACAATATAAGGCTTTCTCGCTAAGTATAACTAGCTAGTACATTTGGTGTGGACCCCCATGCTAGACATTGACCCCTAATTGGTCAAGATAATTAAAATTTAACCTTAGTTTAATGCATTATGCTCCATGATTAGAAAAAATAAAATTTAGACTAGTTAATCACATGATATTCAAGATGTTCTATTTTGACATCTGTAGGAGCTCATGCCCCATTAACCAGTCACAGTCAATAGTAAGGAACATGGGATTGAAATAATTATACCTTATCTTAGTTGTGGTCAATGTCAATCTAATTAAATTATTTCAATGCCCTATTCCCTATAGGATAATGCATTCAATGATTTTATTTACCTTGCATTCTCAATTAGCTTAATGGATTTTATGTGATACATAACTTAATCCAAGCAATCAACATAACACAACCCAAATCAAGGTTATAATCATAGTAATGCCTATCAAGTTCTGAAATCAAAAGTCTAGAGAGGCCTTATCAAAGAAAAAACAATGTTAACACACAATTCAATCCTATCTAATTTTAAAAAAATTAATGAATATAATGTGTGTGTGTGTGTGTGTGTGTGTGTGTGTGTGTGTGTGTGTGTGTGTGTGTGTGTGTGTGTGTGTGTGTGTGTGTGTGTGTGTGTGTGTGTGTGTGTCTGTGTGTCTGTGTGTGTGTGTGTGTGTGTGTGTGTACACACACACACACACACACACACACACATATACATACATGCATAAATAAATACACATACATACATATATTTATATATATATGTAGTGTCAAAATTCTAAAATCATTCAAACTATCCTGAGTACAATGGTGTTTAACTTCACAACTTCATTACGATCTACAAGTGCCATGTGTTTATGGCTTGTAATCAAATGTAATGGGGGTTCATGAACCCTAATGTGCCATGTTATATTACATTCATATTCAAAGGTTGAGTGTGTATGTCCCCATGAAAATCCATTATTATAAATCAGAATAATAATAATAAAGTGATCATGATAGAGACCCATCTCCTCCCTCCATAAGACAACTTCAATATTTCCTCATTTTAGCACTTCCTCTTGGTATATAGTCATACTGTGAGTTTATATAACCACACCATAAATTTTTCCATAGATGTTTATCCACTTTCTTGGAGGTAAGGGAAAACTCACAACCTTTACATTCTTTGTAATGGTATACAAAGATAAAGTATTGACATTATTTCAAAACAATTATATATATATATATATATATATATATATATATATATATATATATATATATATATATATATATGTATGTATGTATGTATGTATGTATGTATGTATGTATGTATGTATGTATGTACACACTGACATGTATATGTATATATATATACATGTGTATGTAAGTATATGTGTGTGTGTATATATGTGTGTGTATGTATATATGTACACACACACACACACACACACACACACACACACACACACACACACACACACACACACATATATGTATGTGTATATGTGTGTGTGTGTGTGTTTGTACACACACACACACACACACACACACATATTCATTTCTAGTATAATACCCTTTATTTCAGTTTGTATAATGCCTTAAATATTTTTTTTTTTTTTGGTATAATACCCTTTACATGATATAATTCTCAAATATGCTACATATAAATGAATTTTAATTCTATACCTTTTATTCTAGATTTATAATATAAAGGAATTTGAATGTTTGGAATTTTGACCTCTAGTTTATTCACACAATTGTGCATGTCCATATTGTTACATAAAGGATAGGAAATAATGAACCATCAATCTATATAATATTTTTTTGGTTCATTATCAATATTAAATATTATTTCAAAGGTCCCATAAATTATAAAACAAACATGCTATGAACTCAATATCACATAATCAATTAAACTACTCAAGTATGCAAGGTAAAGACAATCGTTTAATGTATTATCCTATAAGGAACAAAGAATTAAAATCATGTAATTAGATCGACATTAAACATAGATAGGATAAGGTATAGTGGTACCCCCCTCAAAGATATTTTTTCATGTATATGTGTATGCATCATTATTCCAACAAGTCATTGAACTCATGCATTATCATGTAATATAAATCAAATTACAACTTTCATCTTTTAGAAATCTAAAATGCAAATAGACGTATCCCATTATCATATCAAGACAAATAAATGGTATTATATAGTAGACCATTATACATAATGTACATTATGTAAAGGGTATTAATAGACAATTAAGATGTAGGGCATTATACAAACTATAATAATATGCACAACAATATAAAATTATACAGATTGATGGTTCATTGGTTCCTTTTGTTTTTTTAGTAGGATGGAAAAAAGTAGACCATTATACAGAATGTAAGTGGTAATATACATATAAGCATCAATATAGAGGGCCTTGAATAGCCAATGCTTTCACATTTCTAGTTGAAATGTACATGGGGCCCACCAAATTAGTCAACATTTAAATTATTTACACACCAAATATAAGGGAACCTTGCATAAAAATAAAAGCTCTGTTTCAATGCCTTGCATACATTAGCATAATGAGTATAGTGAACATGGAATTAAAATTATAATTTCCAATTACCCTACATAAATCCATGTCAATTATTACTTGAAACATAACTCACACTCCTATACTCTATCTCTTAAAATAGAGCATTATAATAGTACAATCAAGTATAAAATCAATAGGGCATTAGTAAGTACTATGTTGACTATATTGTTGGCTAGTTGAAATAATTAATGATTAGTTAGCGCATAATCATTCATGCAATGAATAATTTATTAAAAATAGTTTGTGTGATTAATATATCTTACATAGAATTCATAGAATGTGTAATTAATTTAATTTCAATTAATCCTTGAAATAGAACTCATACTCCTATAGTTTGCCTCTATAAGTTAGTTGTGCCCTTCCCCTATTTGAAACATATCATAATTCCCATTTTCCATTATAATATTCCTTTTTTATTTTTTATGGGCCCGTTAGCTATTACACAATTTCAGAAGTGCAAACCATAGGATCATCCCTAAGGAGGCATTAAAATATAAATCACACTCCTATAGTCTACATCCTACAGTAAGGAATTGACTGTATTGATGACTACTTAAACCCCTTATGATATGATTAATTGGGAATGATTTGAGGACCTTATAACACATGTGAAAACATTTTATGATTGAATTGGAATTCTTTCACATTTTGGGCACATATTATATATTGAAGATAAATATCTACATACGCCTTTAATGGGAAAATTCCACTAAAAGTCCTAGGGGTTAAAATTCCAAACATTTAAATTCCATTATATTATAATGCTATAATACAAATGTATAGAGTTCAAATTCATTTATATTTAGCTAAACACTATGGATTAATCCAACCATTAGCTGAAAAATAAATTTTAATAGGCTTCATTATTTAGGGTTTATCAATATAGATTGAGCATATCAAAAGGGTACAAGAGTTTCACTACCTTTAATTAACAATGGTTAGGGAAAATGATAGTGGTTGTGCCAAATACTATTGTGTAAAATTAAATGTGCGGCATTACCTATCTAAAACCCTATGCTCCTTCCATATTAGGTTCTTAAAAGGGGGAGGGGGTTTAAAAACTAGCCTGGTTAAAATGAATGCAATATAATTACAATGACAACATGCCTTCATAACTTTCCAATCCAGTTATGGAAATGAATAGGTCCTCAAGACACAATTTATGAATCCACTAATGGCAATGACTATGAATAGGGGATGTTGAAGTAAGCTCACGAGAGGGAACAAGATTTGAAAATGAATAAAATGATATGAACTTTAGCTAAATGATTCCCCATGACTATGTCTATGGGGCCTATTGTAAAAAACATGAAAAAGGTAAAAAACCCATGGTTAATGCAAATAATAATGCTTAAGTCAAACAACAATAGTTAAACTGAATGCACCAAGTCAAATTAATAGAGAAGTGGGGAAGACCCATCAAGGATCAACATCCAATGTGGTGGTCCATGCTGAATGTAGTGGTTGGTTATGCTTAGTAGTTTGGGATCCCTTGCATGCATTTCTCTGATCTACTTCTATGGTTATTTCTCTTATCCTAGTTTGGATTCACCTCTATAATCTTCCTTTGGTGATGAGAGGTCCTTGTTTATCCTAAAGATGATCTCAAAGGTAGATCATTTCATCAAATTAGATGATGATGGCTTATACCATTGTCAACTTATCCAATCCCATTTTACACTTTAAAAATTTGATTTCTTTGTTAGGTTATTGAATGTAGTTTTTTAACTTTGAGGAGTAGCCTTTCCATTTCTTTAGGTGAAATAAATCACAACATTTTATGGTAAATTGTTCTTCATCCTTACCCATGGGGTCCAGGTTGTCCCAGTTTGTTAGTTGAAAGTATAACACCAATAAATTTATCCTAGCCTTAAGGAAAAATATGCCTTCAACATCTTTCGACGTGTATCCTTCTACTTTGGATAACATCCTATCTCTCAAAAAACATCAAGATTTTGGGTTTGTATATCTTTGTGAGGCTATAGAGCCTAAAGGTTTAATTGATCTCATTGTTGGTCTAAATTCTTGTCAGGTTATGGAGCCTAAGGTTGTGGTTTTATTAGATAGTACCTAGTCCTTCAACCAAATCTTACAGTCTCTAATGTGCTTGTTTCAAGTTTGGGTATTGGTGATAGACTAATTGGCTTGATCAACCCCAATTTGTTTCAAAAGGATGATGATATTATATTAACTAATTATCATTTAATTTATCAGGCATGCAAAATTATTCTTTAGGTTATATCCATCAATAGTTGGAATCGAAGTCAATAGACCCAACTCTTGGGTAGGAAGAAAGGTAGTGTCGTTTGATGGTAGATGACAAAGAGTTGCCCCTTAAGTCTATGAATAATTTGAAGGTGATTGATTCTCATTTTCTAGATGATATTGCCTCTTTTGAGTTGTTAGTCCTCCACCCAACAAAGGCTCTTTTATCCAAACCAAATTGTGTCACTCGTAGATGCAAGGGTAAGAAGATGAATGTTGCAAAATTATAAATGAAAGGTGGGGGCGCATTGATAGTGGTTCACAATGGACTATCAATTTCATCTTCTCTCAAAAGGGTAAGGAGGTCACCTACTCTTTTCCATTGGGGAGGTCCTTGTTGATGATTCAATCTTTGATTAAGGGATTGTTAAAGGGTTTAGATATTGAGTCAGTTTTTAGGGCCCTTTGTTTAAAAGTGAGGACCATAGTCATGTTGATCACTAGGTTTTGGGATTTATTTCTCTTTGGGTGGTCTCTCTACTTAAAGCTCTTCTCTTTTATCCATGCTATAACTTATTGTAATTATTATGGCTCTTTTTCACTTTTTTTATCGGGAAAGGTCCCCCTTCAACCCTTGTTAATTTATCAAACAATAACAAAATCAAGAACAATAATAATCTTGATAAGGTGCTCTAACAGTGGCTTCTGGGGGCTAGAAAGGTGTAGTTTTTTAGAGTTAACAAAATAAAAAATAAAATATAACTATCAAATATATAAATATAAATAAGATATATTAAATAAAATCAAACAATAATATATATACAAACAATAATACAGAGTACAATGAGGCAAATATTTTTTTGGTTGATTTTATTTGATATATTTTATTTGTATTTATACATTTGATAGTTATATTTTTATTTTTTATTGTGTTAGTCCTAAATTAATTAAAAGTGAACACACTCACAATATTACACCTTTCTAGTTCTCAGATATTACTATAAGAATTTCTTATCGATGTAACTAGTATACATATCTTAAATAAATCTATATAAAATATGTTGCATATTGAATTTGTGACATTAGTAAAATAAACACCTCTAAAATGATGGATGTGTGTGTGTGTGTGTGTGTGTGTGTGTGTGTGCGCGCGTGCGTGCGTGCGCGTGTGCGTGTGTGCGCGTGCACGCATGCACGCTTATTTTACATAGACTATTAACAATCAAATTATAAGAAATTTATTTTCTCTTTCTATTTTTTTAATTATTTGAAATAATTAAATGATATTATAACATAAATATTCATAACAATGAAATTATCAATTAAAAAAAAATGTAAAATAAAAGTCATGTAAATTTCATGGGATAAATTTTAAAAGGCCTTCCCTTCACATATCCAAGGGCACCATGCTTCTTGTTACAAGTTTAGATAATCAAATATAATTCTATTATGATTATTTATATATGTAATGTGGTAAAATTCATATATTACTTATAAATTAGTTATGATTATTTATATATTATTTATTTATATTGATAGTTGTTCTTACAATGACATTTAGGGGAGGTGGTTAGGAGATGTAATCACATAAAAATATTAGCATTTAATTATTTAAAAACTAACATTATAAATTTTTTTTAAATAATATTTAATTATTTTAAAACTGACATTATTAAAAAAAAAGACAACCAACATAATAATTTAAAAAACATACATATATATATATATATATATATATATATATATATATATATATATATATATATATATATATATATATATATGTATATATGTATGTATATATATGTATGTATATATGTATGTATATATATGTATGTATATATGTATGTATATATATATATGTATATATGTGTGTGTGTGTGTGTGTGTGTGTGTGTGTGTGTGTGTGTGTATATGTATATATATATATATATATATATATATATGTGTGTGTGTGTATATATATATATATATATATCAAACAAAACCAAAAAAATAAAACATAAAATAAATAACAAAGATTAGATGATAGGAATAGAAAGAGGTAACTGTATTGGAAGTTAAATTCATTTGAAAATTGGAAAATCAGAGAACAATGGGAGAAAAATATAACGGAAGACAGTGATACAAAAAATTAAAAATGTTAGAAGCTAAATTTGTTTGAGAATCAAATTTCACTGTATCATTTTGAAAAACCTAATTTCAAAAAATATTGAATTCAATTGTTGTTAAACCATTGATATCGCTACTCAATAATAAACTGTGGATGTACTTCAAATATCCAGTATTATAATTCAAATGCAATTAGATTTCAAAAGAATAAAAATTTGAGAATAACTATTTGGTGCTCTAATCCAAAGCAATTAGATTTCAAACCAATGAAAATCTGATTAGAATCTAAAGAAAACTACAAGTTATTTCATCTCACATGAAGATTTGTAGAATTTTTTGTACAAGAAATATGAGAAATTGGGTACTATGTAATTCAAAAAAAACTGGGGGGAAATTGAAAACAAATATTATACAATAAAGATCAAAACAAGATTTTGGATTAAAAAGTTAAAAAAATATTACAGGGGATTTTCTTCATGAGAGGCACTGCAACCTCCCTCAATATTCATGTAATTATAAATGAAAGCACAAATAACCCACAATAGGCAAGCCGTGTAGATCTTTTGTAATGCTTCTTGTAGCTGTTTTGCATGGTCCATAACAATTACTAGGAGTTAAACCATTTATATTGATACTATGTGGATTTTTGCATAACAATTATTTAATGAAATCACTATACTTAATATTTACCTTGAAAATTCCATTATTTGTTTCAATAATCCATGTTAAAGTTTAGATGATTAGAATGGGTTGGCATATTTTAATAAAGTTATATATATATATATATATATATATATATATATATATATATATATATAGGTTTATTAAAATATTTTATAACAATTATGTATGTAGTAAATGTAAAGCTTCAATGATTTATTCATTAGGAGCGACATTAATAAATACATTACATAGAAAGGTTAACACAACTATAATCTTCCAACTAATACAAAACTGTCTATCAGTGTAACTAAAAGTCATTATTCTTACACTACCTAATTGACACTAACAAACAATGTAATAGATAACTAATGATTATGCTGAAATTCCCCTCTTTATTACATTATTTTTACAAATGTACCCCTAAAACAGAGCAAATTTCACCTTGCCAAGAGACTTGTTGAGTATATTTTCTATCTATGAATCTGTTGGGCAGTATTCAAGTTGAATGTGGTGGTTCAAGACTTGTTCTCAAATATAGTGTCACTGGACCTCAATATGTTTGGTCCTCTCATGAAATACTAGAACCTTGATTGTCATAAAAAAAGACTGGTGGTTGATCTTCAGGAATGTCTATGTCAGACAAAATGTAACATAACCAAATTATTTCTCACACATCACCTCGTTGGATAAGGTATTCTACTTTTGTGGATGACAAAGCAAATATATATTTCTTCTTACTAATCCATGAAATTGGTCCAGATCTAAGATGAAATTTATATCTAGAATTTGATTACCTATCATCAATAGATCCAACATAACCTGAGTCTATGTAACCCTGCAAGAAGAAATTTGAGTCCTTCTTATATTCTAAACCATAATAGACTATACCTCGAACATATCTCAAAACATACATCACTATAACCCAATGACACTTCTTTGGATCTTGCATGAATCTTGAAATATAGATGATTGCAAATCATATGTCTGGTCTGGTATAAGTCAAGTAAATGAGACTCCCAACAAATTGATTATAGTGAGTTTCATCTACTTGAGGTGAATCCTTAAATTGGGATAGTTGTAAACCTTTCTACATCAGAGTTGGCATTGGTTTACAATCTGTCATCCCATATTTCTCAAGGAGCATCTTGGCATATTTCATTTCTGAGACAAAAATATGATTCTTCTTTTGCCATATCTTCAAGCTAAGATAGTAATGAAGTAGCCCCAAGTTTGTCATGTCAAATAATTTCTTCAAGTCATTCTTTACTTCTTCAACATGATCATTTGAACTTCATGAAATCATGAGATCATTTACATACAAAATAAGAATGACAATCTTTGTGCCTACCCTCTTGATATACAAATTAGTATCTGAGGGGCTACAAATGAATTTATGATGTAATCGATGATCATCAATCTTAATGTATCATGTCTTGGGTGCTTGTTTAATTCCATAAAGTGACTTAATTAGATGACATACCTTATATGGATGTTGTTCATCGATGAAGCCTTCTAGCTGGGTCATGTACACTTCTTTAAGATCACCATTCAAGAATGCACTTTTAATGTCCATCTATTGAAGCTTCCATCCCTTTTGTGTTTTGAGTGTGCAAACAACTCTAATGGTCTTGATATTAGTAATGGGTGCAAAGGTATCCTCATAATCTATTCCTTCTTGCTAAGCATATCCCTTTACAATAATTCATGCTTTATATTTGATGATGGATCCATTTGCCTTGTATTTTATCTTAAAAATCCACTTATAGTGAATGAATTTCTTTTCTATAGGCAGATCAACAAGTTCCCACATCCCATTTTTATGAGAGTATCATATTCAGCATCAATGGCCTTCTTCTATTGAGGTTGACATAAACCTCTTGATCTATCTCTGGTTCAGTGTTGTCAACTATTGAACTCATTAGTGTGAGATTAACTTCATTTATCACCTATCTTCTGGTCCAAATTCTGGATGAAGTATCTATATTAGAGTTAAGGTGTGAGTCCCTTATGGTGATTTCTACCCATTTTGGGCATCGATGTTGTTGTTGATCTGATGAAGAATTATCTTCCTAATGTATAATATCAACGAATAATTCTACTTGCAGCTCACCTTCCTTGTGATAAGATTCTTCATTTTCATCATCTAACTATGGACTAGTCTATGAGAAGAGATATGTTCTAACTCCTTCTATGACAATGAGTCGAACCATGACTTGTCACAACCCACATATTGACTTTTATAAATCTTCATTGTCTCAGGATCCATGATAAGATATGCTTTTGAGATAGTATTATACCCCAATAGAAGGCATTGGAGTGTCTTTAGTTTGATCTTCTTCCTCTTTTTAGCAAGGACATGCATATAAGATGTACAACCAAATAGTCTAAGATGAGATATTAAAGTTTTATGACCACTCCATACCTCTTCTAGCATCTTGTCTTGCAAGATCTTTGTAGGTACCCTATTGAGAATATATACAACTGTCTAAACTACTTCTGCCTAGAATGTGTTAGGTTGTGGAGCTAAAAGCTTCACAGGTATGTAAACAAGGAGGTTGCTGAGTGTAAGAGAGACTGACATCAGTCTAATCAACTGACGTTGGTCATATCCAGTTACAGAGCAACTGACATCCGTCAGGGATCAGCTGATGTCGGTCATCCCCAGACAGACAGGAACCAACGTCGATCACATGTGTGTGCATGCATGAGTTTGCATGCATTTCCATAATTAGACTTGGTCTATTCTAGGAAGATCTGAGTGTTTGAATGTGAAGACTAATTTAAGTCTTGAGTCTATGTTTCTAATTATTGTTTGTATGGGATCTATTTAATAGACCCATGGGCATGTATTGTAATAAAGGACAAGGAAGAGATCCTTCCAATTGTAAGATCAGTTGATCTACTTGGCAAGAAAGATCAAGGGAGATCTACATGGTAAGTATTGTCTCATTTGATTTGCAAGTTGTACAAGATCAGAGAGATCTACTTGGATTACTTTGAGTACTTGGTGGACTGGCAGTATTGTTACTGACTAGTGGAGGGAACAACTCGGTGTTGAGTTGTGGTTGTAATTGGTGGTGAGAGAAAGAACTCTTGAGGGAGAATCATTGTACACCCTATAGGTGTGGGAGCCCTATAGGTGTGGGAGCCCTAGAGGTGTGGGAAGAAGAGTGTGACTTCTTCATTGTATTTCCTTTTGGATGAGTATTAATACAAGATTGTATTGTCTCTCATATGCTGTGCTATATCTGAATTCTAGTTACTTCTTAATTCTGGTTTAATTCTGTGTTTAGTTGCTTATACAAAGGTAATCATGTGTACTCTTTTGGAGCGTGGATCCCTTGTATCCCTCTTCAAGTTCAATCTTGAAGACCAACAGAAGTTGAATTAAGATTCAACTCCTCCTTTGTTCCTGACTTTTTTAACATACCTACAGGGTTCACATCCTTGCTAGTCACCGTGACTTCAACAACCTTTTGCATCTCTAAAATCCAACTAACTACTGTACCACCAATAGTGAACACATGTCCTGTGGTGCTTCTCCTGTCATCCAAATAACCTGCCATATTCGCATCTACATACCCATGTAGAGAAGTGCTTGACCCTGCATACCATGTATACTTGCTGCTGGTCCCTCTCAGATACTTGAGAATCCACTGAACTACTTTCCAGTGCTTCTTTCTTGTATTGGCTACAAACTTGTTGACAACTCCCATTGCTTGGGTAATCTCAGGTCCAGTACTCATGTACTCAACCTTATCATGTGATTTGGGACACTATTATGTGAACTGTCCATCCATAGGTGTGCTAACTGGTTCTGCATCCTGCATTTTGAACCTCTCCACTACCTTATTCACATAATCATCTAAAGACAAAATCAACCTGTGATCTTCCTTGTCGCTAGAAATACTCATGCCAAAGAATTTCTTTGTTGCTTCCAAATCCTTCATGGCACACCTCTGAACTAACTTTACCTTTAGCTCAGCAATCTCCTGCATGTGTGACCCTGCAACAAGCATATACACTACATACAGTAACAGGATAATGTAGCTAATATTATCCAACATGGTAAAGAAAACACAATGGTCACATTGACATTGACTAAAGTCATGTTTTGTCATACACCTATCAAACCTTAAACACCATTGTCCTGCAGCCTGCTCAAGACCATATAACCTAGCCTTCTGTCTCACCTGTCCATTCACTCCTTTCTTTAACCTAGGAATCCATTCATCTTTCAGTGCTTTCATCATGGCTGGAAACTCTACTAAATCTCTTGTTTGGTTCTCCAAGGAATCACATTCCTCATTCATGCCATGCTCTCACTGTTTCCTAGATTTTACCTACATTGCCTCTTTAAAACTTCCTGGTTCTTGACCATCAGTGAGCACAAGTAGTATAAAGAAGGGAAATAATTAATTTGAGGCTTACTTACCCTTTCAGTCCTCCACATGGGCGTTTGAGACTCCTTGACAGCTTGTTGTCCACCCAAAATTCATTCTAACAGTGACCGACCTCGGTCACCCCTCAGTCTGCACCCGATTGACGTCGGTTCCATGTGACCAACCTAACTACCAACATCGATTCCTTGACCGATGTCGGTATCCACCTGCCTGACACCACCAACTCTGGTCTGCACATGATCGACATCGATACCTGCCTGATCGACGTCAATTCTCACCTGACCGATGTCGATAACTATGTTTTCCTGTGAGTGATGACCTTTACCCGTGAGCACACTTTGGATCAAAACCTTGTCCAAATCAACCTTGCTTTGCTCAGAATTATCCAACCCCTTGAGCTGATCTATGTCTGTCATCTCCTCCATGAAAACCAAGGCTTTCCAGTTTTTAAGTTTGTCAAAGACATCAAACTTCCTCTTAAGAACATGCATCCCCTTATTATTCATGTGAACAAGCCTATAGAGCCACATCTTCGCATCTACATCTGAAGTAGATAAACCAGAAGTAGAATCAGTAATACAAGTAGATAGATAAAGAGAACCTACTTTCTTACCACATGCTAATTCAAGTGCACCCTTGGTAACTTTTCAAGAATCCACTGTGAGAGTAACTGTGCAACCCTCATCACCCAACTTTTCTACAGAGATTAGCCTCCTCTTCAGGACTGGGACATGCATGACATCCTTCAACACCCATGTGTTGCCCGTCTGTAATTTCAGCCACACTTCCCCTTTGCCAACAATTTGACAAGGCTCACCAACCCCTAAATAAATCTTTCCAAAGTCTCCAAAGACATAATCATGGAAAAATACTCTATTTGGGGTTGCATGGAAAGAGGCAACAGAATTTAAAAACCAAGATTCTACTTTATCCAAGGAACATACAAGAGCATCATGTGCAATAATACCTGCAACATCTGCTTCTTCATTTCCTTCATGTTGATCTTCTACCAACCAACAATCTTTCTTTACCTACCCTTTCTTTCCATAATTTAGTAATTAATTATTCTTGCCATTGAATTCCTCCATTCTTAGCTTACTTTCTTCTACCATTGCTATACTCCCACTCAATCAAAAACCCCTGAGAGTGACCTGTAATCAACAAACACTTAACACACTCTGAAACCAAGGTGTTAGTGACCCAAGCTCTAAACCAAGCTCAGATGAACCTAATCTGATACCAAGGTATTAGTTTGATCTTCTTCCTCTTTTTACCAAGGACATGCATATAAGATATACAACCAAATAGTCTAAGATGAGATATTAAAGTTTTATGACCACTCCATACCTCTTCTAGCATCTTGTCTTGCAAGATCTTTGTAGGTACCCTATTGAGAATATATACAACTGTCTAAACTACTTCTGCTTAGAATGGTGCCTTCAACTTCACAGTGGAAAGCATGCAAAAAGCCATCTCCATGATATAATGAATGTGTCACTCTACTATTCCATTATGTTATGGTATATAGGGAGCAACCAGGTGATGTTTGATACTATGTTAATTCAAGAAAAAAATAATTCCTTTGATGTGAATTTCCCCACTCGATTTGAGGGGAGGAGTCAAAGATGTCTCCTTAATTGGGTGAAAACAAGCTAGTATAAGACCTTAAAATGAGTTAAGGCTTCACTCTTCTTATTGAGAAATAACACCCATGTATGTGAGATAAATCATCAATGAATAACTGAAAGTACTTGAATCCTTGAAAATAAGCATGCAAGGGTCCACATAGATCAGTATATACCACATCGAGATGATCATTGACTTGTGAGGAACTCAACTCGAATGGAACCCTATGTTGCTTGCCATCAAGGCATCGATGACATATAGGCAAAGAATGAGATCACTGAGGAAGTCCAAAGACCATGGTCTTAGAGATGAGATGGTACAAAGAACTAGTAAAAAGGTGTCCATATCGATAATGCCATAGTGTAGTAGATTTTCTTGTAGAGGCAGAGATAAACAATATCAAATGAAACTGCATCTAGGGAAAATAATTGATCCTTCAAAAAACTTCTAGTAATGACCAGGCCTTCCCATGGGAAGAGACAAGTTTTTGTGTCATTCTTGATTATGAACTCTACTTTAACCTTCTGATTTTAGAGCTGACTTAAAAATAAGAGATTTGTTGTCAAGTGAGGGACATACAATACCTTTGTGAGAGTATAGATTTGTGTCCCAAGAGGAATGGTGACAGTATCAATTACTTCTTCAGCATACTCTTTATCATCTGCAATTCAAACTCAATCTCCAGTGGGTTGAATCATCAATGAATCAAACAGTTCCTTGCGTCCAATCACATGCTTGCTAGCGCCAGAGTTGATCAACCAAACTTTACTCATTTTTTATGAGGTTTGGGAAACAAGAACTATTGTTATATGTGTTGCTACATTATGCTTTTACATTTACCTCCTCTTCAGATTCATCATCTTGTTGATGTCATACGGTGACATGTCCACATTGATTTTATTGTTGAGGACATCATTTGGATTTATGTGAATTGTCTCTACTAGATGTACCCTCTTGACTAGATGATATCATTCTCGAGGCATATATCCATATTTATTGTGATATTAGTACTTTGAGAATGATATCTATCAATGTATTTTACATAAATTTATCTAAGATATGTATACTAGTAACACTTGTACCACAAAAAGTAAAGGTAAATTTTTATTGTTCATAAAATTTATATTTAATATAATTAAATAATACAATATCAAAAAGGAAAATAGAGTGAAACACATATCTGATATATATAAAATTGTATGCATTTGATATTAAAATGGGAAATAGAGAGTTGCTCTCTACTTCCAATTTTAACATCAAATTATATATATATATATATATACTATGTAATTTGATGTTAAAATTGGAAGTAGAGAGCAATTAACACATAAGAATTCTGCTAATAGTTCTGCTACCTGGCATAAGAATTCCTCAACTTTCTCGCCATCTGTTATACTGAGAGTATGAAGCTTTGAATGGAGATGGAGAAGCTTTGAATAGAGATGGAGAATCTTCATGGAGAATCTTCATATATTTCCATCCATACTAGCATCAATATATATTTTAATACAAATATAGTATGTTACTCTATAATTTATATATTTTGAATCATATTTCCATATAACCATAATTTATAGGATTGATATTATGATATTAATATGATATAGGTATTTATCTTCTTCATAAATAAGTTTATGAGATTATATATTTCTCTACACAAGTTTAAATTTTAAGATAAAGTTGTTATATATTTTTTTAAATTTTGTTAATAAGATTTTATTATAAGATAATTATAATTATATGACTAACATTTTTTTTGAATAAATATGTATGGAATATGGGAGGACTAAAAATGTATTTTAAAAATGAACAATAGAAAAAATATATATGAAGAACAAAAGCGAGATTGTCAAAGAGAATACACTTGAGAATCTCAAAGACAAAATCAAAAAGTATCAACAATAGATGAGAAGAGAATAAATCAAAATGAGTATGAAAAATAATAACATACAAAACATTAAACCAATTTTCCAGTTGAAGAACTAGAAGCACAAATGAAAGAACAGGCATATCATATGACAATGCATCGTGTACATACATCTCAACAAGACCAGTTTATATGGTAAAGGAGATTTACAAATATCAATGTGTGCAGATCAAATGAGTGATGCAAAAAGAGAAAAACTAAAACAATGTAATAAAAATGCAATGCAAAGACATTGTCTCACAAATTCTAATGTCGATGTCAATTGTGATGAAGAAACCACAATAGATAGAGAACTAGGCCATATAATGGACTTTATTGAAATCCCTATAAATTTTGTTGGTGAAAATGAAAGTGGCACGAAGCAAGTACCAAAAATCCCAGTGGAAAGATTGATAGATGCATTGGAATTCAATTTTTCAAACAACAATGAGGATATTTCAGGGCATATGTAGAATTGAATAGAAGTAACCACTTTCAAAAGAAGTAAAAATAAGAATAACTTGAACAATAGCGAATCACCACAAGAGACAAGGCCAAGTGAAATGCAAGGATTCCAAACAAATCAACAACAAAAAATATTAATCTGAATGGAAATAAGCAACATAAAAAAACCTAATCCAAGCAAAAATGTAAAGATTGATTTCAAGACTATACAAGTGTTGTTTTGACATGAGTTAGACAAACTTGCTTCACCAAATAATTATTGTATTTGTCAAGAGTATTATCTAAAAAAGTCTATGTAAATAATCATATTGACTTCTATTGGTGCAAGGGTGATGCTCACTATAAACTTATGGATATAAGTAGATCTTGTCAATGGTGCACTTGGATATGTTTGAAGCATTGTATACAAACCATGGTTGGCTCCCCCTGAACCACCTACATATGTAATAGTACAATTCGATAACTATACATGAATTCCTTTTGTTGATGATACTCTAACTATAATTCCAATCACCCCTACACAAATGGGTCGTGCGTGTCAGTTGCCTTTGAAATTGGCATGGGGATTGACAATCAACAAATCACAAGGCTTAACACTTGACAAAGTCACAATTGATATAGGACTTACAGAAAGACAATGTTTGACATTTATTTTTGTATCACATGTCAAGTCACTACATGGATTAAGGATTGTACCACCTTTACATATGACAAGTTTGAGAGATTGAAGAATAGAAAAGGAGTAGAGAAAAGAAAAGAGGAAGAACAAAGACTTCAATTGTTAGAGGATCACATGTATACAGATTGAATATCATAAACTTATTGTTATATTGCTTACATATATGATATATGTGTTAATTGCTCTCTACTTCCAATTTTAACATCAAATTATATATATATATATATATATATATATATATATATATATATATATATATATATATATATATATATATATATATATATCAAATGCTCTTTATTTCCCATTTTAATATCAAATGCATACAATTTTATATATATCAGATATGTGTTTCACTCTATTTTCCTTTTTGATATTGTATTATTTAATTATATTAAATATATTTTATGAACAATAAAAATTTACCTTTACTTTTTGTGGTACAAGTGTTACTAGTATACATATCTTAGATAAATTTATGTAAAATACATTGATAAATATCATTCTCGAAGTACTAATATCATAATAATTATAGATATATGTCTCGAGAATAATATTTATCAGTGTATTTTTACACCGATAAATATTTTTACAATGACATCTGAAAGAGATAGCTGAGCACTGTAATAGCATGAAAATGTTAGCTTTCAATTATGTAAAAACCAACATTATAAATTAAAAAAATAAAAAATACGAATATCCTCACATGAAGATATGTACAATCATTTTGTACAGGCAATAGGAAATATGAGAAATTGGAAATATGAGAAATTGGGTACTGTGCAATTCAAAAAATAGGGGGGGAGTTGAAAACAAAAATTTTACGGTAGAAAAAAAAAAAAAAAAATCTCTTACAGTGGATTTTCTTCATGAGAGACGCTGCAACCTGCTTCAAAATCCATGCAATTATAAGTGAAAGCACAAATAACCCACGATAAGCAAGCCCTGCACAGCTACTGTGCACGGCTCATAATAATTACCAGGAGTTAAACCATTTATATCGCTACTCTCTGGATTTTTGCATTACAATTATTTAAAGAAATCACTATACTTACATTTACCTTGAAAAATCCATTAATTGTTTCAATCATCCATGTTAAGGATTAGATGATTAGAATGGGTTGGCATATTTTAATAAATTTATGTTTTATTAAAAAAATTAATATTGGTTTATTAAAATAGTTTATCATAATCAAGTACGCATTGTTTATTTTTATTATTTATTAAATTATTCTTTTTATGTTTTGATAAATGATATTATATATATATTTTTTTAACAAAGAAAAAATATTTAATATTTATTATAAAATGTTTTATTTCATCGTAACTAAATATCTTCAATCATTAATGTAAGTTAATATATTTCAATACATACCAACATCAATATATATTTTAATATGAATATGATATGTTATTATATAACTTATAAATTTTGAATCATATTTCCATAAAACCATAAATTATAGGATTTATATTATAATGCTAATATGATATAGGTATTTATTTTCTTCATAAATAAGTTTATAAGATTATATATTTCATACAAGGTTTAAATAAGTAGTTATATATTTTTTATAATTTTATTAATATGAATTTATTATAAGATGAGTATAATTATATGACTAATACTTTTTTAAAAAGTAAATATGTATGGAATATGGGTTGATTAAAAGTGCATTTTAAAAATGAACAATAGAAAAAAAAATATGAAGAACAAAAGTGATAATGTTAGAGAGAATATGTTTGAGAATACCAAAGATAAAAATGATAAGTATCAATGACAAATGAAAAGAGAATAAATAAAAATGAGTATAAAAAATAATGATGTATAAAACATTAAACCATTTTTTTAGTTGAAGAATTATAAGCACAAATTAAAGAACATAAAGATCATATGATAGCACACTATGCACATACATCTCAACAAGACCAGTTTATATGGTGAAGCAGATTACAAAGATAAATGCATGCAAATCAAATTAAAAGATGCAAAAAGAGAAAAACTAAAACAATGTAATTAAAATGGAATACAAAGACATTGTCTCACAAATTCTAATGTTGATGTCGATCATGATAAAGGAACCATAATGGATAGAGAACTAGGCCATATAAAGGACTTTATTGAAATCCCTATAAAGTTTGTTGGTAAAAATGAAAGTGGCACAAGGCAAGTACCAAAATCCCCAGTGGAAAGATTGATAGATGCATTAGAATTCAATTTTTCAAACATCAATAAGGATATTCCAAGGCATATGTAGAATCGAATAGAAGTAACAACTTTTAAAAGAAGTAAGAATAAGAATAACTTGAAAAATAGTGAATCACCACAAGAAATAAGGCCAAGTGAAATGCAAGGATTCTAAACAAATCAACAACAAAAAATATTAATCTAAATGGAAATAAGCAATATAAAAAACCTAATCCAAACGAAAATGTTAAGATTGTTTTCAAAACTATACAACTGTTGTTTTAACATGAGTTAGACAAACTTGCTTCACCACATATGTATTGTATTTGTCAAGAGTATTATCCAAAAAGTCTATGTAAATAATCATATTGATTTCTATTGGTGCAAGGGTGATGTTCCCTACAAATTTATGGATAGAATTAAGTCAAGTGTCAATGGTACACTTGGATACATTTGAAGCATTGTATACAAACCAAGGCTAGCTTCCCCTGAACCACCTACATATGTAATGGTACAATTTTATAATTATACATGGATTCCTTTTGTTGATACTCCAACTACAATTCTAATCACCCCTACACAAAGAGGTCGTGTGTGTCAGTTACCTTTGAAATTGGCATGGCGATTAATAATCCACAAATCACAGGGCTTAACACTTAACAAAGCTACAATTGATATAGGACTTTAAAAAAGACAAGTTTTAATATTTGTTGATATATCACATGTCAAGTCACTGCATTGATTAAGGATTGCATTGCCTTTCACATATGACAAGTTTAAGATATTAAAGAATGGAAAAATATTAGAGAATAGAAAAGAGGAAGAATAAAGATTTCAATTGTTAGAGTATCACATGTATACAAATTGAATATTATAAACTTATTATTATATTGCTTACATATATGATATATGTGTTATTTCTCTCTATTTCCAATTTTAACATCAAATTACACAACTTGAATATATATATATATATATATATATATATATATATATATATATATATATATATATATATATATCAAATGCTCTCGGTTTCCTATTTAAATATCAAATGCATACAATTTTATATATATATTAGATATGTGTTGCACTCTATTTTCCTTTTTGATATTGCATTACATAGTTATATTAAATGTAAATTTTATGAACAATAAAAATTTATCTTTACCTTATATGGTGATAAGCGATACTAGCATACATATGTTAAATAAATTTATGTAAAATATATTGATAGATATTATTTTCGAAGCACTAATGTCGCAATAAATATGAATATGTGCGTTGTGAATGATATTTATCAGTGTATTTTTATATTGATAAGTGTTCCTATAATAACATTTGAGGGAGATGGCTAGGAGCTATAATGGTATGAGAAAATAAACAATTAATCATATAAAAATTGACATTTTAAAATTAAAAAATAAACAATTAACATTTAATTATTTTAAAATCGATATTATTAAAAAAAAATAAGACAATCAACATGATAATTTAAAAAATGGGAAAATATATAAATACAAATAAATAAATAACAAGGAAAAGATGAGAGAAAAAAGGTACCGAAAACAACGATAAAAAAGGGTTACAACGGTAGAAGATAAATTTGTTTGAAAATCAAATTTCACTGTATCATTTTGAAAAACAATTTAAAAGATTATTGAATGGAATTGTTGTTAAACCATTGATATTGCTACTCGGTCAAGAATAATAAACCGTGGATGTACTTCAAATCTACAGAATTATAATCCAAATGCAATTAGATTTCAAAAGAATAAAAATTTCAGAATTCTGTAGATGGGGATGTGGAGAAGCTTTTATACAAAGCAAAAAAATCTGAGAGTAACTATTTGGTGCTCTAATCCAAAGCAATTAGATTTCAAACCAATGAAAATCTGAGTAGAATCGAAAGAACATTATAAGTCATCTCATTTCACATGAAGATCTATAGATTCTTTTTCTACAGAAAATATGAGAAATTGGGTACTGTGCAATTCAAAACAACAGGGAGAAAATTGAAAACAAAATTGGTAGGATCAAAATAATAATAATAATAATAATTAAAAAATATTACAGTGGATTTTCTTAATGGGAGGCGCTGCAACCTCCCGCAAAATCCATACAGTTATAAGTGAAAGTGCAAACCCACAATAGACAAGCCATGCAGATCTTTTGTAACGCTTCTTGCAGTTGTTGTGTAGGAGTTAAACCATTTATATCGCTACTCCGTGGATTTCTGCATCATATTTATTTAAATAAATTGCTATACTTACATTTACCTTGAAACCATTAATTGTTTCAATAATCCATGTTAAAGTTTCGATGATTAGAATCGGTTGGCATATTTTAATAAAGTTATATTTTCTTTAAAAAAATATTGGTTTATTAAAATATTTTATAATAATCAAGTATGAGAAACGTATCGTTTATTTTTATTATTTATTATATTATGTTATGATAAATTATATATATATAAAAGGAATAAAATATCTTAATATTTATTATAAAATGTTTTATTTCATCATAATTAAATATTTTCAATTATTATTGTAAGTTCATATATTTTCGTACATACCAACATCAATATATATTTTAATATGAATATAATATATTACTCTATAACTTATATATTTTGAATCATATTTCCATATAACCATAATTTATAGGATTGATATTATGATATTAATATGATATAAGTATTTATCTTCTTCATAAAAACGTTTATGACATTATATATTTCCGTACACCGGTTTAAATTTTAATATAAAGTTGATGTAATTTTTTTTATAATTTTGATAATATGAATTTATAATATGATGATTATAATCATATGACTAATAATTTTTTTAAAATAAAAATGTTTAGAATATGGATCAACTAAAAGTGCATTTTGAAAATGAACAATAGAAAAAGGAATATGAAGAACAAAAGTGAGAATGTCAAAGATAATACACTCGAGAATGCCAAAGACAAAAACAACAAGTATCAATGACATATGAGAAGAGAATAAATAAAAGGTATGGAAAACAACGACGTAAAAAATATTAAACCAATTTTCTAGTCGAAGAATTAGATGCACAAATGAAAGAACATGCAGATCATATGATCATAGCACATCGTGCACATACATCTCAACAAGACCAGTTTATATGGTGAAGGATATTAAAAAGATCAATGCATGCAAATCAAATGAACAATGTGAAAAGAGAACAACTAAAACAATGTAATTAAAATGCAATACAAAGACATCCTCTCACAAATTCTAATATTGATGTCAATCGTGATGAAGAAACCACAATGGATAGAGAACTAGGACATATAATGGACTTTAATGAAAGTCTCATCAAATTTGTTGGTGAAAATGAAATTGGCATGAATGAAATTGGCATGAAGCAAGTACCAAAAATCTCAGTGGAAAGATTGATAGATGCACATTTTAATTTTTTAAAACATCGATGGGGATATTCCAGGGCATATGTAGGATCAAATAGAAGTAACCAATTTTGAAAGAAGTAAGAATAAGAATAACTTTAACAATAGTGAATCGCCACAAAAGACAAGGCCAAGTGAAATTCAAGGGTTCCAAATAAATCGCCAATAAAAACTATTAATCTGAATGGAAATAAGCAACATAAAAAACCTAATCCAAACAAAATTGTTAAGATTGATTTCAAGACTATACAACTATTGTTTCGACATGAGTTAAACAAACTTGCTTCACCATATATGTGTTGTATTTATCAATAGTGTTATCCAAAAAGTCTATGTAAATAATCATGATGATTTCTATTGGTGCAAGGGTGATGCTCACTACAAACTTATGGACAAAAGTAGGTCTTGTTAATGGTGCACTTGGATACATTTGAAGTATTGTATACAAACCAAGGCTAGCTCACCATGAACCACCTACATATGTAATGGTACAAATCGTTAACTATACGTGGATTCCTTTTGTTGATGGTACTCCAACTACAATTTCACGAACACCCCTACACAAAGGGGGCATGTATGTCAGTGACCTTTGAAATTGGCATGAGGATTAACAATCTACAAATCACATGGCTTAACACCTAACAAATCCACAATTGATATAGGACTTACATAAATACAAGGTTTGAAATTTGTTACTATATCATGTGTCAAGTCACTACATGGATTAAGGATTACACTGTGTTTCACATATGATAGGTTTGAGAGATTGAAGAATGAAAAAGGAATAGAGAAAATAAAAGAGGAAGAACAAAGGCTTCACTTGTTAGAGGATCACATGTATACAGATTGAATATCATAAACTTATTGTTATATTGCTTACATATATGATATATGTGTTAATTTCTCTCTATTTCCAATTTTAACATCAAATGACATAGTTTGAATAAATATATCGAATGTTAAGGTATATGTGTCAACCATCTTGCTTGGGGGATTAATTAGTGTACAACGAGAGATGGACATACCACTTAATATTTCCCCACTTTGTTGAGGATTCCTGCACAGATGCTAAGGTAAATTTCATTCCTGGTTTGCATTTTTTACCAATAATTTTTGGTTATTAAAATGTAAGGCATTTGATTATTTGGTATAATGAAAATAAGTTACATTTCTTGGTTTAGCTATTGTTTTTTGATAATATGTATAATTATTTTCTTATATATAGTCTGGGCTTCAAATCCTTTCAGTTTCCTATAGTACCTAGCTCCTCTCTTTCATAGCTACCCATTCTATTAATTTCTAACCTTTCCAATATTTCTATCAACTCTAATATTTTACCTGTAAATATTCATATGCTATGGATTTTTAGCACCTATTTTATCAATTCTTAACCTTTTCAATATTTCTATCAACTCTAACCTGCAAATATCTCACCTGTAAGTTTTCATCCCACTAAAACTTGCCTGGCATACTAAAATTACAATTTTAGTGACAACTTTAGTAATAAGTAATTACACTAATTCATGTAGAAAACGGTATATCGTACAGTTACAATTTACCAAGATTACTTGGAAATTTGTTTAATGGAGATCTACGCTGTGACTTAAATTGAGGAGGTAGGTCCCAAGCCCTACTATTGTAACCTGACCACTCTAGTCTTCTAAAGTTTGCCGAGATTATGTGGAAATTTGTTTAATAGAGAGTTAAGTTACGATTCAAACTGGAGGAGCTGGGGGGTAGGCCCCAAACCCTATCACTGCACTCTGATCCATGGCTTTAGTCTTCCATGAATTTTATTGCACATTAATTTTTAAGTTTTTTAAGAGAATTTTGAGAGGTTATGATTTTATAGGATTGGCTAAATTTTTACATATAATATTTTTAAAAATAAAAATAAAAATATTTTTTATTTTCATAAATATTTAAATTATAAGAATGAAACTTTCATCCCCTTTCTAGTAATAATTTAAGGATTATGAAAAATGTAAAAAAATTACAATTTTTAATTTTTTAAAACAGATGTTTTCAAAATAAATTATGTTATTAAATTGATTTAATATTCAAAATCTTAACATAAAATCTATTATTTATAAATATTTATTAAAATTATTTATATATAACTCAAGTCCCATGTATAATGTCTCAATGTAATATATAATGTCTCATGATTTCATCCAAAATAAATAAATAATAATAAATAAGCTAACCCTTATAAACATTAAATGTTGTAATAATTATTCTACAAAAATTAATTGCACTTGTCTTGGTGTGGTTATTTTTTAACATGTTGATGATAAGCTTTAAAAAAACGGCTCAATTTCAAATCTTCATCCTAATTATGTGGATTTTTTATAATCTCCATTACTTTCGTTACATGGTGTTTGAAAAATGATCCTTTAGAATAATAATTTTTGTCTTCTCAATATAAATGTAATATTTGGTTGATGACAAGTGCTCTCACTCTCACATCAATAAACTTACATGTCTCCTCGATATATGACTTTCACTCTCACATCAATAGACTTTAATCGATTCAATAAACATCATTCTTCTACTTTTATTGAGTTAAAACTTTTCTAATTTTATTAAAATATATATTTTCTTATTTTTTTAATTAATTTTATTGTGAAATTTGTGTTTTAAAAAATTTAAAAAAAAAAAAAAAATTAAAATCTCTAATTTCTTTTAATTTGGGGATAGTGGCAATGAAAGCACTCTCTAAATCAAAATTGTTTAATTATAATGATAAACTTCCTATCAAAATCTTAACTAATATTACAATTAAAATGTTTGTAAGAATTGAATATATGAACAATTCACCTATTTAATAAACTAGCTTACATCTCATCAAATATATTTTACAATAATTTTAAATATATTTTATTTATTAATTTTTATTTTATTCTTTCCAAAACAAAAACCCATTTATTACAAATACATAAATAATTTATTATAGCTTTATTTTTTATTTTATTTTTCTTAAAATAAATTTATATATTTTTATTTTTATTTCTATTTCCTATTAAATAATTGAATATTATTTTTCTCATTTCTTTTTTTAAAATAATTTTATTATTTTTATAAATTAAAAAATTTATTATAAAAATAATAAAAACATAAAAAATAATATTAAATTAAAGAATGATGATTCATAAATAATAATCCAAAAATATATATACACACCAAAAAAATCCAACAAAAAATAATAAATAAAATTAAATTAGGCAGCATTCCAACAAACCGCTTTTACAAAAGAGGTTTCCTAATTCCTTCATAGTTGTTTATTCATAATTACGAAATAGTTTTGAGAGAAATAGAATCCCTTTCCTCTGGTCCTCCGTCACTTTTGACGAAAACAAACATTATTTTAAAGTTGGCTTTCATAACAAATAAGACTTTACGGAACAAAGAAAACATAATTTATCTCAAAATTTTACTTATGGAAATTCTTAGTTTAAATGTATCCTAGATAGGTTATCTTAAAAATATGAAATTCTTCTTACTATTTTAAGTTGGATATATTTTTTAATATATTTTAAAATTGTTTTTATAATTTTAAAAATTTGAATTGTTTAAATATATTAATTAATAAATTTAGTTTATGGTAATATAAAAATTTAATATGTCATATTTTTTATGTTATCATAGAAGTGATCTTCTTAGTAACATTATAGTTGATTGGTTGTAGGATAAATTTTTACATGTTTGACTTTATTTTCTCTTCCTTTTTAGGAATTACTTCTACTATTTTAAAATAAATTTTTTTATTCAAAACAATAATCCTACATTGATTAGTAGGCTTGGTCTGCGATAATATATAAATCTTATAGGCTATGATCCTTCTATCAATGAGGTGATATCACAATAAAAGTGACCCTCCTCTTAACATAATGATAGATTGGTTATAAGATGAGTATGTTTGCTTATTCAGCCTTGCCTTATCCTTCTCTTTAGCTTTCTAATTTCAAACTTAAAATTACTTCTATAACTCTTCAAACCTCATTCATTCTCATTCTAAGCATTAGATTTATTCATAAAAATGGAATATTAAACCGAAAATCAATATCGTATTTAACCTAATCTTACATAATCATTATGATTAGAATAAAAACATTTATAAAAAAAGTTAATTAAAATAGATTCCAACCTATTTAATACAAGATGACCTTGAAATGTTATTATATCATAAACTATACTAGTAAAAATTTATCATAATAAAAGTTTACAAGTTTACATTATATTTTTTCACTCAACAAATTTTTAATTTCAATCTTTGTGAAAATTTAATTTATTAATATATATATATATATATATATATATATATATATATATATATATATAAGTTAGTTTCTAAATCTATCATGTTGAATACATGTACTCGTCTTCATAGAAAAAAGAATCCACACATATATTCCTATTAATACATTTTTGAATGAAAAATAAAGTAGAAACACAATACTAGTTGGCCTTCCATTGGAAAAAAATAAAATTATGAAAAAGACAAATAAAAATTAATCAAGCAAATAGCCATTTTCACTCGTGTAATCGACATAAGTCACATTATGTAGCGTTTCTTTGTACTTTTTAAAGGCTTTTGAATCAAATGATTTCCTTATATTGTTATAAGTTTTACAAAATCCTACATATCATATTTGCTTAAGAATCATGATTTACCTTTAGTAAATGGTTGAATTTAGAGGTAAGAGATAAATAAACACGGTCCCTGAACAATTGTATCTCATTTTTTCTTATGAATTTAGGATGCCAGATAATTTGATTGATACTCTTTCTACATGTATCTTTCTATTGCGAGGTTATCCTTACATGGAATTTTATTATTATTAAATATCTCTTATTAATTATAGATAAAATATGTTCTTGATCTTTAAAAAAAAATGTGGAATGAAATCACATCCAAGAGAAGATATCACATCGATTTCATAAATTGAGAAAAGAGTTTTAAAATAATTTTAAAATTCATATTTATAATTATTTTAATTAAAATAAAATTTATTAAATTTATTTAACATAATATTCTTTAATAAAAATTTTGTAATAAAAAAGAATAGAATATCAAAAAAAAATTTAAAATCTTGTTAGACATTAAAAATTTATCACAAAAGGCTATTAAGTAACATACGAAATTAGAGCATATAGAGGTAGTGGAAGATTATTTGGGTTGTCACTCCAACCACTACCATCAAGAGGATCTAACATATTAAATATCGACTTCCACCTATTATTGTTTATTGATTTTTATTTTTATTTCTTATTCTTGCTCATCCTATTCAGTAGGGGGGATAACAAAAACTAGCTGAGGAAATTTTCCTAGCAGCAATACCACCCACTTATTGGAATCAAGGACCATGTACCCAAAACCACCAACTTTTTTGCTATGGCTAAGAGAAGGCCATTGAAAATGTGACAAGAAACTTTCCTAGCTTGGCAAATGATGTCTATCACAACCATGTGAAGGTGAACATCAATAGGGAGAGTCAAGTGGCAGTCGAATTACATCATATGATGCATTCCCCCAATGATCCAATTGGGTTTGCAAATCTTTCACCTCTAGTATTATGTTTTTAGCCTAAACTTGAATTTGAAGCATAACATTAGTAAATAACTAACACCTTTTTAGCAACTAAAAATAGCCATCAATAAAAACATGATTAAAAATTGAAATGTTTCTTTCTTTTCATAACTTAAATAACATCTATAAACATAAAATATTCAAAATCTGAATATATTGCTCAAGTAAAATGGTTAAATCCCCTAGAAGAACTATTTCCATTTGAACAAACCTAGAACTTTGAATCCAAGGTGAGAGGTCACCCAAGAGGAAATATTTTTCTCCACCCTCTACACCGCAAAGTTCCATATGTCTAAGGGAGATGCTTGAAATTAAAATTGAATGCCAAGAAAGTTAAATTATTCCTCATGTTGAATCCATTTCCAATTGAATCCATCCAACCATTTAGAAATGAATGTTTTAGATTGCCTATAACATTGGGTTTTTCCATTGAATTAACAAGTTTGAAGTAAGGTAGAATATCTGAAGGCACTCCATATCATAAATCACATATATTTCTTCTTTAAAAAGGATAAAGGATTCATTTGCAAAATGTCCATAAACTTAGAGCTAACAAGTAAAATGAGGTAGGGATATGCCCTTAACTAACCTCTAGAAGTGTAGTTAGCAAAAAGATAGTTGAATCCTTATAGAACGAGAAAAAGAGAAGGAGCTAACATATAACCCTATTGAATAGAACTTAAAAGCCTAAAATTCTCTTATTGAACACCACAAATAGTGATGTAGACACATGTCTTGGAAGAGCATGTTAACTATCCAAATAAACATGGGGGCAAAGCCAAGATCATGAAGCATAAAAATGAAGAAAGACTACTCAATATTGCTATATGATTTCTCAAATTAAATTTTGAAAAAGAGGTATTTTTTTTTAGAGATTCAAGCCCACTTCATACCTTCTCAGACCGTAGTAAAATTGTCAAGAATGTATTTATTGGGAATGAAATATTTTTGCTCAGTTAGAAAAATGAGAGGCAACAAAAGCATATCAAGGGCTTTGGAAATGATCTTATATGTCATGTTTAAGAGAGTAATAATAGACCAATTTGTAATGACCTTTGAGTCACTAGGCTTTGAAATAAATTTAGTTTTGTCCTTAATTAATAATAGTCCCAAATGGCTTCAAAGGGAAACTTGGTTCAAATTAGGGTACACAACATCCCAAAGGGTTTGATAACTTTCACAAGGAAGCCACCAATGTCAGGATCCTTATTAGTCACCATTTTTTAAACCATTTCATGGATGTCCCTTAGAGATATGAGGTGATCACGAACAACCATTTGCAATTAGATAGTTGGAAAGGCACTTCTAAAAGGCGTTGTTTGAAGGCATTTTCATGGGCCAAAAAGGAAGATTGAATGGAAAATACCCCATGATAATGAGTCAAAACATCCTACACAATGTCCATAAATTTAATTATCCTTTTATTGGACTCATATATGGCTCGATCCTTGTCCACCATCTATCAAAGTGGAATTAGAATGAAAAATTCTTTAAAAACCTCATCTTTAATCTTTAACCAATGCATACAGGCCTGAGTTCAGCACCATGAGCTTTGTTTCCATCTTTGAATTTGAGCTTGTGGCTCCTTTTATCCACTTATAGTTGAAGGTTCTCATTGAAATGAGAAATCTCAAGATCATGTTAAGTTATAAGGAATCATGATTTGAAGATTATTGATCCCATTGTCTAAAAATAACATATTTCTTGCCATTTACTCTAAGGAAGGTGGTGGATCAATAGATAACATCCAACCACCAACTAATACAACCAATCTCCCTAAAAGGTTGTGAAACTAGGTTCTAAATTTGGTTAATGTGGTTAAGTGCCTACTCATGGGCCAAATGTGCAATGTTGAGATATAATTAGGTATTAACACTTCACTCAAGGTGTAGACCATCTGATACAAATACAAATGGGGAGGCGATTAGAAAGAACCACCTCCACAACCACACTAAGTAAATGATCAAAAATGTTGGAGAAAGAGAAAATGTTTTGTTTGGCCAATAATGCTCAATCTAGTAATTTTAAAACCTTATCATTTTATTTCTTAATGTTAGACCAAGTGATGAAGCTGAGATGGAGGCACAATGTTGGTGGTATTTAGGGTCAAAAAACTCAAGATGGCGATGCATGTAAAATTAAGCCTCTTTTTTACTTTCACACCAACATATAAGAAGAATCCCTTATTTGTCCTTCATGGACTCCACCATTTTGAATTCACCACATAAGATCTAGTGGGCATCAAGCAACAAGTCAACAAGCGATTGCCAAAACATTTCATGTTACAAAACATTATTAGAGGTATAATGTTGACAATAACAAAAGAATGGACATTGAAATCAAAAATTGTCCACACCACCCACTAAATGGGGTTAGAGCCCCAACTAACAATATACAAACCCCTAACACAAAATATTATAAGATTGATAGATGCCAATAGATTTTGTTTTCCTTGAACTAATGAATCAACTCAAATATTTTAACCTAGGCATATAAGCATTTGTTATGTCGTAAATCAAGGGATAAAATTTTTCAACCCATTTAGGTTGTTCTTTGGATAATTATTTTTGTTGCAACAAGCACTTGACGCTATCATGATCTGTGTGTACTAAAACTAATTATCATTATCTCCATTTTTCTAATGCATGCATAGTTTCCAACATTACTTTAATGTTTCAAGACGAGCAAGCATTGATGTGGATGATAATGTTTCATTGTTTCCTCTCTCCATATGACCAATTCTTTCTTAAGCATAAAATTCAATGACATAGATATTTTTATATAATGGTTAATGAAGTGGTGATAATAACCTGCTAACTCCAAAAATCCCCATAACTTAGATATCTTCTTAGGGTAGGCCTTTATTTTATAATACTATTTTTTCTAGATTGACTGTTATGATATGTTTAAAATATTCAATTTCCTTTTTTTTTGGGGAGTTTATGAGAAAAATTATTTTTCTAGGGTTTGCATGTCTGTCTTATGTTTAGCTATATTATATTTTCTTGTATTGAATTATCTTTGCAATATTTACAAGGTTAACTTGCATTTAATTTGAATTTAATTCCACCCTTTTAACATGGAAAATTTTAGTGGCCTACATTAAGAAAAGCTTGGAGGTCATTAGGCTAATCATTTTCACAATGGTGGTGAATTAGGTTGGAAGGCATATAATAATCTAGGAAAATTATGAGGTGGCACATGGTGAATTATGAGGTGGTACCATGAAGTCATCCATCTGTACCATACAATCAGGTGATTACATCACTAGGAAAATGAGTTTCACAATGGTGGTGAATCATGTTGGAAGGCATATAATATTCTATGAAAATTATGAGGTGGCCCATGGTCAACTATGAGGTGGCACCATGCAATCATCTAGCTGCACCATGCAATCAGGGGACTATATTGTGAAACTACCTCAATGCATCGTGTAACCACCCAAATGTATCATGAAACTACTTGATTATATTGTGTAACCACTTGAGTGCATCATGTAGTCAGCTAACTACATCATCTGGTTATTTATGGAGCTAGGTGGTTAACTGTGCAAGTGAATCAAGTGATAGAACATAGGGAATCAAGTTTTTTTACAATAAATCTTTCCTAAACATAAATATTATTGCATATTTTGATTCCTCTCAAGAGTTATGCAATTTCAAAAAAAAATGTTACAATCTAAGTCTATATGAAAAAAGTTAGGCCTCAATAAACTTGGGAGTCATGCGACTACATCATACAGTCATCCATCCGTAACTACAATGTTGACTCCCCAAATTTTTGAGGCCATAAATTTTGCATACAGACTTGGATTACGTTGATTATTTTTTTTAAACTACGTAACTTTTCAAGAGGAATCCAAATATATAGTAACATTTAAGTTTTGGTATTTTTTATGCCTTGGCATTCTCAACATAAACCATCAAATCAACATTATAGATAAATGATGACTACTTGTAGTCATCTGATAGCTTATTTTATTCATTTTATAGCTTGTTTCAGTTGTCCTACTTACTATCATCAACCAATACTAGGTTGGTGTTATTCGATAGCTTGTTACAGTCACCCACCCATTGGTTACAAAAAGTTTAATATATTATATATAGTGGTGAATGCCCCTAGATTGGATTTCTTGGTGTCGACAACATACATATATAGGAGGAAAATTATTTTAAAAAGTAGGCAAGCTAACCTTTATAATTAAATTATACCCTAAAATTTAGGTGATCTTGCATTTTCAGCTACCCTAAAAAATTTCTAAATCCTGACTTCAAAAACTGGAATATTCATAAATTAACAAAGATTTGCCACTAAAAAAATCTTTGCCTTTTATTGGATTAATTTTATTTAAATTACCTTCATCCAATATATTGTAACCATAGTTGCACACATTGAAAATGATGGTGCAAAAACAAGCTCAAAATTTATCCCCAAGGTCTATGACAAAGTATAAATTCTGACAATCCTCCTAATCCCAAAGCATTTTTTCAAGTAGATGTTAAAAATGGTTTTTGTTGGTATGAAAATAATCATCAGACTGCTTAATATGTTGCCCACATACCCTATGAAGATTCACTCAATCCTTAGATTAAACACCAATAAGAACCCTTGGGGTTGTAGGTTACTGGTGTTCATAACCTCACCAAGGTTTTTTCATGTTCTCCTTTAAAAAACCACTGTATGTGCAAGCTCTTATATATGTGTTGGGCTATTGGATCCCTTTGATTACCCTAATGATTGTGTTCCCATGGTCCTATAATTATAACATCTTTGAACATAAATTACCAAGGTGATTGTTTGGGTTGAGTTACTTGGGCTTTCACTTCCATTATGGGCCTTCCTCTCTAAGATTGTCAAACCCATAGGGAATTTTTTTTTTCTATGAATTGGATATATTTTATTCTATCTACCCCAAGTGCATTTATGTCAAGGTTGATTTGACAAGATATTTGAAAGAGTTTATCAATATTTAATTAATTACTAAACATTATTTACAAAAAATAACCTACATTAACCTTATAAACACATGTTTTTGGTGACAACCACCCAAATAAAATATTGAGGACTATGCCCTCATGGTCTACTCAATGCCTTTTTTTTTAGCAAGCATCTTCTGAAAAGAAAAAGGTGGCTAAAAATAATGATGGGTGGACCATTGTGGATAACAATAAATCTACCACTGAAAATAAAAATTCTAATTCATCTCCCACTCCTCCCATCAGTAAATCCCAACAAAGTGTGAAAAAAGTGGATAACATTTTTCCTCTTCCCCACATTACTCCTCTGTCTCTTTTTTTTTTTGCTTCCTTGCAATGCTAAGTTTCTCAAGAGAATATCTTGTTGATTGTTAGTTTTTTTGTTGAGACATCCTCTCATAACACTCCCACAATATGGCAACTACATAATTTGCCTCATGATGATGATGACTCTCCAAAATAAGATATTGGGACTAACTACTACTCCATATTACTAAGGCTTTTTTAATTTCCACCCAATAACCACTATTGGGTATCATTTTGTATCACTTATCATAGAGGACTTAGAGGATGGAAAGAGGGAATTGCATATGAAGCATTCTTCTCAACGAATCAGCCCCCATGGTATGTTTGAGGTCTCATAGAGTCCTCTGAAAAAAATTATGTTCCCACCACTTGTCAATAGTTAGGCATTTTAGATTTAATGTTTTTAAGAAGTTAAGATTTCAAGGTTTATTCTACAAACTTGTTTTAAAAGTATCTACCTTATGCATAAAATTTTTACACTTCACATAAAGATGGATGTGGTGGTGCAAGTGTTTTGGTTTCACCAAATTTCCATCCCTTATTTGTTGTATTGGGAGAAGACTAGGGAAATCAAGTTATTTAGGTTATTCTTGATATTGATGGAGATTATTTAGGAGTACTCAATGTTTATGAACCTAATGATGGCCCTAAAAAAATGATGCTTTAGAGGTGGTTCGTTAATAATATACCTTTTCTACCTCACTGATTTATTTTAATTTTAATATTATTAAGAGTCATGAGGATAATTATTTCCTTCCTATACGGTGGTGTAGGGGAACAATAAGCTTGGTATTATTTTAAAAATTGTTTGGGATTTGTGGACCCTCTCTTTCAATGACATTCATCAATTAGAAAACCATAATTTACTTGGTCCAAATTCTAAGCAAAAATTTATCAATTGCTATAATGTTTATACCATCTAATGTTATTTGAGAAACACGTGTTCTCCTTCTACATCTCTATTGAGCAAGCTATCATAGTTCACTAGATGTTGTCCTTTCCAATCATAATCCCATCACTTATAGATTGAAATGGAGAGTTTACCTTCATAAAGTCCCTCATAATCATTTTTCTCGATATATCACTTATCAGCCACAATGGAATGATCTAACTCATCTCTAAATAATGGAACTTCATTCCATGTCATGGCAAGTATATTATTTAAGTTTGAAAGTGATCCAATAGTGCTATCTATAAAGAATACTATAAGGTTTCTTCTTGGGTGGAATAAGGACCCTTTGATTTTATGTTGCAATCCCTGATTTCCTCATTTGAGCACAAGATTAAAGAGGTTAAAATCTATTTTACTAGAGGTGCTCAAAATGGGTTTGGATTGCACTAGCTTAAGATTGGTGACCATGCCTCTAAGGATTTTTCTAGATCCCTCAAGGCCAAAAAAGTCAAGGTAAAATTAAAACCATCAAAATGTAATGCATAATCATCTCACCAACCTGCTAGAGATCTCCTTGGCCTTCTTAGACTATTATAAACTTATGTTCCAAGCCAAAGAGAATATGATGGAGAAAAAACAATAATTATATAAGTGTTTAGATGTGTTGCCTCACAAGTTAGGCCCTTCAACTCAAAAACATTGTGATGCCCCTCTTTCTCTTGATGAAGTTTTATTGTTGTGTAATGCATGGCTAATGATAAAGTTTGGGGGTAGAGGGATTTTCATATGAATTTTATAAATCCACTTAGAAATTTATGGTTCCCTATTTTCTTTAGGTTTATAGAGAAGCCCTACACAATAATGTTTTAGGTGCCATCATCAATAAAGGCAATATTAAGTTTATTCATAAATTTGATGATCCTGAGCTTATTACCATTTGACCCCTGATCACCCTACTAAATTTTTCTTACAAGTCATTTTCAGATCCTTAGAGTTTTGATTTCACCACATCCTCCCTTAAATAAACTAGCCTAAGAAAACATGGTTTATTAAAAGTGGGTACATTCTAGATAATTTCATTACAATTTAGGAAGGAATGGAGTGGATTTGTGTCTCTCAACAAAGGACCTTCTTTCTCAAGGTTTTTTATCCTCTCTATGCTTAAATATTTAGATTTTGGTAACTTCTTTCTACAGTTCAGACTCTATATTTTAAATCTTTGAATTGTCTCACCATCAATGGTTAGAAGTCTAATACATTTGAAATTTTTTGGTCCATTAGAAAAAAATTACATCTTGTACCATCTTTGTATGTCTTAGCTATTAAATCATTCAGTTATTTGCTTGTTCACAGAGTAAAACATGAGCTTATTAGGGTAATTATTCTTCCTAATCTCCTATCTCAGCTCATCAATGGGTATTTTGTAGATGACTCTTTCCTCATACTTTTAGAACAAGAATCCTTCTTCAAAGAGGTGTTTTGTTTCCTTGACATTTTTTTTTTTAAACCTTTGGGTCAAGCCTACAATGGCATGAAACCCAATGTTCAAGACAAATCATGATTCCCTTATTTAAGTGGATCCAAATTTATCAATTGAAGTGGACCAGAAAGGGAAGACATTCAAATTTCTTGGTATTCCCTTTACCTTTGACAACTCCCCCCTCTGTGATATGGATGTACGTATTGAAAGAATTTTTAAAAATGGTTACTAGATTACAAAGTCTCTTTATCTTATAGACAAGTTTTAGGTCTGTACTAAAATTCTTGCATCCACTTATGTCTACTATTCCTCTTGTTGGTCTCTAATTTTTAAAACTTGCATATGACAAATTAGTAAAGGTATTGAAAGAGTTTCTCTAGGCCAATGCTAAGCAAACTCGAGGTTTACATAGAGTAACTTGGGACATTCTTTTCCTCTCTTGTGACAAAGGATATATGGGCATTATGGATATTTATAGACAAAGAATTTCCCTCTGTGCTAAGCGGATTGTAAGGAAATTGGGGGAAATAAGGATTGAAAATTTGTCCTAAGACACTATTGTTAAAATTTATTGGACCAAGCTTAGTTTTTTCACCAATTTAATTTTACTTATGAAAAATGGTCTACCTCAAGATTCAAATACTTGTCCAGTGATAAAGGATATTAATTTAAATTGATAAATTTAAATAGTGGGCTTACCCCACTATTTAAATAAAGGATGTCGTCTATTTAAGGGGACAAGTTATGGAAGTATTTGAAATTTAGAAGACCTTTTTACTCTAAAATGAAGCACAAGCTCTATTCAAAAGCTAGTTCATGCTCTATTAAAGCCTTTTTAAAAAGAATCTAGCTAGAAAAGAATAAGTACATGAGAGTAATAGGGATCCCATCATGTGTTTTGAATATTCAAAAAATTAAAGATCCTCTTCCATTACATATGTATAAGTAGCTAAAGTTAGAGATGATGTGTGTAAGGAAGCATGGGCAAGATTCAAGAATCTTTCTTGAGCCACTACAAATCAAAAGGAAGCTACAACAAGGGAAAAATTAAAGAATTTTATTCAATTCTCCTCTAATTGTGGTAATGGGAAGATAAAAAATGATATTTCTCTCTCTTTCTCTTCTCTCTTATCCTATATAATGTAATGAACTTGTTTGAGCAAGGGGTAGGTCTCTTAGGCTTTATAAGTCTACATAATTTTAATTTAGATATGAGTCCCTATTTTTTTTCTATGTATAAATATTTCCATCCCTCATTAGAATAGAATGTTATTGTGCATATTTCCAATAAGTAAAAAAATTGATTATGGATCTTATTTGTCTGTCCCTTGGCTATGGTCTTGTTTTTATAACTCCATTTATGGGTTTTTTCTTGACCTTTACAATTTATTTTCTCTATTGTGTTCATTTCCCTTCTTATATATTAAATAACATTGTATTCATAGATTTAGGAGATCCTCCTATTTCCTTATTGGTACATCATCATCTCATTTTTTTTAGTCTTCAAACCCTTTCCCCTTCCAAATTTCTATTTCATGCAAGTAGTTTAGGTAGATTATCACTACTTTATGAAACATAACCAACTGGTTATGGAGGTTCTCTACAAGTAGCAATCACACATTGAGTAGAATCCCGTGTTATGGATGATTTCCAAGAAATTCTCAATAAGAATTTTTAGACCATTAACATCTATATTTTACACGTGTTCCTTATGTAAATAATTTTTATAAAAACATTGGATTACACAGTGTTTTGATTACTTCTATCCAAGTCAAGATATTAGGGTCCTTTGTGGATAATATCATGTGGAAAGATTTTGAAGCAATTAAACCTTTTATGAAATGGGTCAATAATGGTTTTCTCAATGGTCTCTCTTTTAATGACCAAATTATTTGGTGTCCCCTATCATGACCAATTCTAAACTCCCTATGGTAGATATGTGAGGTATAAAAACTCTTTCAGATTTTAAAAAATATATTTACATCACATGGGATTTAGTTTCCACTTGTTATTAGATCTTGTGGCATTCTTTGAAAATCAAATATAAGTTACCAAATATAGATTTGCATTCTATTTTGGGTATTTAAGAAGTGATGCCTCATGTCATGCTTCATAACATGGATCCACAACCTCCACAACCTCCAAAATTTATCTCTAGGACACCTATATTAGATCATGAGTTTATTTGCTTTGGCTTTGCTTAAGCTCAATAAGCAATAAAATCTAAATTTATTGCCTAAAACATCACTTTCCAGACTTAATAGGATTTGGAATGCCAAGATCGAGCCAAAATTAGCTCATTTTCTCTAGTCTTTAGTTTATCAAGGTCTTCTTCTTAGGGGGAATCTCAAGTACATTGGGATTCTTAACTTGAATGCTTAGTCTGCTACTAGCCTAAAACCTTTATAAAAAAAAATTGGATTTTTCTAAGAGCCTAGTTTACTTGACAGTGGATTCGTATCTTATTCCATCCTTATCACTTTGAGCTAATCAATTGGCTCATGACCTTTTTTAGGAGCAATGCTTAGTGGCCTAAACACATTAATTTTTATGTAGATTTTTTTAGAGATATCATTTTATTTCAGTTATGGAATTCTAGAAATTTAGTTATTTCCAATAATGAAGAGCTTTCTATGCAATTCTCTATTAATGATAGTATGTTTTTTATTTCTTCATCTTTTCTATAGATCCAAGTGTAGGGAAAGAAGGTGGCACTTGAATTTTAACATATATAGGAGTTCTTCAATGATACAAGAGCATCCCAATCACAAAGGTTATATTGCATTACCTATGATGACTAAGTCCAATTTTATGAAGGAGGGTGTATCATGTAAGGGGCACAAAGCATAAATATGTAGAGATTTGATGGAAGAAGTTTGTGTATGCAATGACAAATACATCAGATCTATAAATTAATCCTAGCTCAGAGAAGATAAATCCTACTTACAACTTCGATTGGGGATACATAACAATATGGATCTGTTAGACCTAGCCAAGGGATCTTTTACCATAAATAATATCATTAGGCAGGGTTCTAAATCCTTTAAACAACCAAGAATGCGTAGTAACCCTAATTAGGTCCTATGTTTTCATATTCACTAAACTAATAACAATTAAATTAAAGTCTAATCTAGTGCTCACCAAAGCTTGTGGAATAAAGTGGGGTAATAAATATGAAAATTAAACATACATAGAAGACATATACTCATGCCAATGTATACAAAATCCTAATGCATGGAAGATAAGTACAAATGCATATCTATACACTCTTACAAAGGAGGAACAAAGTTAGGAATACTTACCTTTGAAGATGAACCCATCAAGCCTCAATCTCTCCCTTGGCCAAGGTGGTTCACAAGAGGTTGTTGTGGTATGTAAGGATGACAAGGATAAATCAGATCTAGGATACATAACCTATCAATTCATCCAAAAGACTTCTCCACAAGACAAGATATGTATCTCCAAAGAAAGTATGAAACCATAATCTTACTCCTCAAGTAGAATGGTGGATAAGTAGATGCACAATATATCTTAATTCTTATCCTCTTCTCTTAGACATGGCAAAATGAATGTTTTTATATAGGTGAATCTAACCCTAAACCCTTCTAAAATTTTAGGCCGATAGGGTCGACCCAGTCAACCTAGTATTGTAATTAATAAAAACAAACTAGTTCATGGACTAGGTTGACTAGGGGTTGACCTAGACCCTAATAAGATTTGTCAATAAGCATATAAGGTTGATATGGCTGACCACATCATGTAAACTATCAAAAAGGGGTTTAGGTTATGGAAATGGCTAATGAAGGTGGTAAAATACTAAAGGAGGGTGAAAAGTAGGAGGCAAAGTTTAGGGGAATGGTTTTTGGAGACAAGTGTGTAGATAACAAGTGGTAAAAAGGGATAACAATCCTATGAAGCACCAATGGTTTTCCCAGCCCTTTCCCAGTATACCCCATAGAGCATGCACTTAGAGAGATTGAAACTCAATGGGTTCCTACAAGATAAAGAGCATCATTAATTGATATAGTTTTAAAATAGTATGTGTATACATATTCCCCACTCGAAGCTCATCACATGTCATGTAGGTGCAACACGGGATGGTGCTTTAGGAAAAGAACAAGATGACACATAATGTTGAAGCTGATTAAAGTGCAGTAAAGAAAAAATAAGATAAATGAAAGGATAGAATTGAAAAACACATACCTTTACTTACCTTAGTGTTGTAAATAAATAAGTATATGTGAGAGATTGTGAAGGTATCCAATGTGACGAGCATTAGGTGAACCTATAGAGATTAGCAAAAAAGAGCAAAAATTGAAATTTTTTTAAAATATACATATAATAGTGGAAAATATTTCCTACGATGTTAGGATTCCATGAAATTTTATGGTTTGTAAAAAGAGTTAGTAGAGACAAAGATATGAGCCAAATAAGAAATCTAATGATAATTTTTTTAAAGGTAAATAATTTTAAAATAGTAAATATAAATAGGGTGAAAAAGAATTCATTTGGTATTATTTACTATTATGAGAAAAATAGAGCTCTAATAGACTTAGTGAGAGACCCAGAGAGCCAGGATGGTGAGGAGATGGCAGCTAAGACGGGGAGGATGCATAATGGTTGAAGAGAGTGTAACATAGGTAAGAAACTAAAAATTTATGATTTTGTAGTATTGTTATTTGAAATTGAGTGGTTTATATTAATTTGGCTATTAGTCCAATTAGAGACATCAAAAAAAACCCTATGATACTTTTAGGGATACTAGGGGTCAAATGGGGTATTGGGTAAGATAGAGTCAGACCAATAAATGCACAAGGTATTTATGGCAATTTGTCAAAAAAAGTCATCATTATGAAATAAAAAGGTCAACCAGGTTGACGTAGTTGGCATAAGACAAGGAAAACTAGTGGGATGACTTAGTAGTAAGTGGCCAACTTAGTTGGGTAGGTGAAAGGGATGACCTAGTACTAATGTGATGACTTAGTTTGTTGAGTAAGTGGCTGACTTAGTACTGCAGAAGAAGAAAGGGATGACTTAGTACTATTAAGATATATAGGGGTCAACTTAGTACTAAAAATGCCAATTTAGTTTAAATTATTATAGGGTCAATCTGGTATCCTTGATAAAGGATAAGGCTAATGTAGTTTGTAATAGGTTAATTCAGTAGAAAATAAAGAAACTAAATCAAACCAATTTATTTTTGTGAAATTTTTAAGGATTTATTTTGATAATTAATGACATAGAGGTCTAATACATCCTTTATTGTTTGATATTTTGTAGAATCACTAGAAATTTTGGTGATTGATCGATGCCTCATGGTTACCTAATTTACTAGAGTGTTTGATAGATGTGGATAAATCAAGATTGGTTACATTGGGACTAGGATGTATCATGGATATGAGATACATCCCACTGAGTGTTGATCTCATTGTCATGTTCCTCAGATCATAGGAATAGTTGACCAACACTTTTTGATGTGTGGTGGATGGGCATACCATAGAGGTAGGTATCACACTAGAGGACGTCCATGCATTTTTTAGACTACATTTAAGAGGGACACCAATGATCATAGTGACATCAGATGATTTAGAGGAGAGATGAGAACTAGCCAAATGGGTGACATGCTTAGATAGGATCTACCTAGGGCTAAGGGTGAGCTTGTTCGATGTGTATATTATAAAGATTCCAAATACATAGAAGGTTGTGATTGGACTTGTGACAACATGAGTGATACATCAAAAGTCAAATGGTAAGGTACTATTGTATATGATATGCTTGTGTTAGTCCATTTTGGATCAAGGGGCACTCTATGATTTTGGGTATGTCATCTGGGTCCATCTCATACATGATATGTATGGGATGTTGTATAGAGGGTATAAGACCATGGTACCAGTGATGTTGATTGCATGTATATATGAGAGATTCTTGATGTATTGTCCAACTAGGTTAACCCATGTGGTCAATGATAGGTTACCTTAGGTTAATAGATGGAGATAGGACCAGGTAACATGGTTCATGCCATCATTATAGACAGTCACATGAGGAGAGATCATATAGTATCCATGTTCACCAAATTTGACCCCCACCAAATTTGGGTCAACCCTTACTATTTTTAACTTTTATATAAAGTTTCATATGTCCTATGGGCTCATCTATTTTCCTACATGTCTCACTTACCCTTTCCTTAGTCCTTGCTATAACCCATTCTCCTTGTACTGGCTCAGTCAACCAAATTAAACATTGGTCAAACCTAATAAAACTTATTCAAAGGGCCAAATTGTATTGAAAATTTATTTCAAGTCATAAATTATCCATTTTCTAGGTTTCATGAGGTAACAGGTCATTTGGCCACTTTTCTAGCTAATTAATGGACTTGTACGAATAGTGGGAGTTAAAAAATATGTCATCAAGGTGGATATAAATTTGGATGAGGTAAAATCATGTTATAATAAATCAGTTGATAGTTATAAGTTTGTTATGATCAAGAAATGGTAGTTTTTCCTCAAAAATAGGCCCCTTTAGGCACTTGTACGGACTTTTCAAGTCCATCATTAGTTAAAAACATGGTGGAGTGTATTTTCACCTCCAAATAGGTCATATTCACATTTTTTTATACAATTTCATATAATATCCATTTCCAACTTCAATTCATTCATTTTCCATTGGCAAGCCAAGGAAGGGTAGATTCAATCACTTGGCATGGGGAGTATAGGTAGAATTGGGAAGAATGATTTTATAGGTGGATAATACTCTAAGTACACTTCAAATCCATAATAATAAGTATATTATTGGTGTCTCCTCCTTTATTAATAATTATTTTGACTCCAGGCAGCCTTTTATGAAATTGTATTCAAGAGGGGTATGATTGTGCATATGTTTCTTAGTTTCAAGAATCCAAGAATTTGTGTGAGTTTGATGAGGTGATTTTAGGTTTTAATAAGGTCCTATCCATGATTTTTAAATCATACAGCACCCCCTCTCTCAATTCCCTTGAAGCAGATTTCAAAATTGTGCTTGTTTTCCAAGTTTGTAGTCATGGGTGTGGAACTTATGTTTTTGCAACATGGAAGGAGCTCCTAAAGATTTATAATATTATTGGGTTCATGTTTTAAAAAATTTATTCATTGGGTTCCCTTTTTAAATATCAAATTACCACTCCTTCAAAGCCAAATTGCCAAAAAAAAATTGTTCGCTGCCTAATCTACTCACAGTCAACTTATGCTTGAGTTCAAGAGGTTCATACAGAGGTGAAAAGATTGAAAGACATGATGAAGTTCATTTTTTAATTCATAACATTCCAAAAGTCTCATAATTTTCATGTTGTGAGGTTTAAAGGCTATGCAAGATAAAGTTTCACTTCAAACAATGATTGGATTGTATGGGGTTAACAGTCCCCAAATGGACCAACCAAAGATCCTTGAGTTTTTTGAGATAAAATATTCCATGAAAAAACAACTCTTCAATGTTCTTTCTTATTTGACCTAGTATCCCTATTGACACACATCAACCCTGCCAATTTTTAGGTCAAACTGATAAGTGGAAGAGCATCATTGAATACCTTGAAGTTTCCTAAAAAACCAATGAATTTAAATAGTGATATCTATAGGAAGGTAATGAAAAAGTGACTTGTACTCCATGTTGATTGTTTTAGCTTATGCCATCAAATTGAAACCATCTAAAATAGTAAAAATTACTCTACTATGCTAAGATGACAAATAAAAAGGTGAATTTGATGTTTGAACCCCCTACACACCCTCTCCTATCTGTACAATAGACCTAAAAGATAAGCATCTATAGCCAGGACCTTAGACGGTGGCATAATTTAAATTTCACATGGTGTTTAGAAGGTTCTAAGGTATAGAGGTTGGTTCAAATAAATTTTTATCCCTAAAGTAAATTCAATATATCTTATAATATCAAAATAAAAGAAAAAAATCCACATATGCACCTACAGGAATGTGAATGGCCACCTACAGCTTAGGTAAACAGTGAGTTGGAGGTAGTGTATTCCTTGCACAAAATGAGTTTGTATAAATGGGATTGGACTAGAAAAGTGAGAAGTGACGTCAAATAACTCATGATTACTCTCTATACAACATGAAAAAATCCCAAATCTTGCCAAAAATGCATCCTATAGGGGTAGAATGGTGATTGCCATAGTCAAGACAGAGGTATCCTCCTTAAGGACCAAAGCATGTATTGATAGGGTTTCGAGGTTTTCCAATTAAATCCAGATCATGAGGATGGACTTATGGCATAATAAACATAATTATTAGGTCCACTAGCATCAAACAAAGCTTGGACCTACACCTACAAGAGTGTCTCAATCCTCAACATGTAGGTGTTTCAATTTTAGGATGAGGGATGCATTGATGCAAAGAATAAGTTTAGCCTTGAAAAATAGTGTAATAAAAATAATATGATCTTTTTAACACCATAGGATGTTGTATTAGGTTCATAAATCATGAACCAAGCTATAAATCACCTACAATCAGTATGATAAACAAGAGTTCCCTCCTTTGTAGTCATAGGCCTAGTTTAGGTTTCCAAGAGCATGAGAAGGTGTTTGAGGGTAAAAAAGGATATATATGGTTTGGATAAGTTATGTAAGGAATTTAAGATATATAACATCCATAATCAAGCTAAAATAAATCCCTAAAGCATCCAATCACAAGTCCTACCCTGCCCACCTTCACAGACTGTTTGGTTCATAAAATCTACCTTGAAAATATGTGAAGATGGAGGTATGAATGGAGGAGTTAGGTTCCAAAATTTGGTAAATATTACCCTTAGGGTTTGATGAAGATTATCCAATTACTAATTTTCAAAATCTATCAAATTAAACCTTCTATGTTTTGTCTCAGAGCAGGGGCAGTTTTCCTTTGCATGGAGATGACAATTTTGATAAAATTGATGAAATTAATGAGCCATAGGAAATTAAACCTTGGATTATGGTTGGATAAGTTTTTAAAACCCCATATATAGCTATAAAACATTTATATAATGTTTTAGGGAAAATAGGGTACCCTACACACGGAGGAATATAGTCATGTGTAAAAGAAACCTTTAAGCATAGAGGCCAAACTGAGGATCATGTGCATTTTTAGCCTTATCTATGATTTCCACCTGACAAATTCATTATTTCATAGGTATGTGAGAAGCTTTTAAGCAATATGGAGTCAAGGGAAGCCATTGAAAAGTCATATGGAGTTCAAAGGTATAGGCAAGCTCATTGGCAAGGCATAAGCCTAATGCTAAATAGGGATCAAGTTTCATCCTTAGCTCTTAAGGAGATATTCCGGTAATTGGAAAATTTTCATGGAATGTATACATAGGTGTTTGAACCATTGGCTTACAAATAAATTCACCAAGAAGCCAATTCTTGTCTTAAAAGTTCCCAACCCTCACAGATGGCACAAAATGACTTGAGTGGTCAACTTCAAAAGCTCAGAACTTTCAAGAATGCACTTTTAATGTCCATTTATTGAAGCTTCCATCCCTTTTGTGTTTTGAGTGTGCAAACAAATCTAATGGTCTTGATATTAGTAGTTGGTTCAAAGGTATCCTCATAATCTATTCCTTCTTTCTAAGCATATCCCTTTATAATAATTCATGCTTTATATTTGACAATGGATCCATTTGCCTTATATTTTGTCTTAAAAATCTACTTACAGTGAATGAATTTCTTTGTTATAGGTAGATCAACAAGTTCTCACATCCCATTTTTATGAGAGTATCATATTCATCATCCATGGCCTTCTTCTACTGAGGTTGACATAAAGCCTCTTGATCTATCTCTAGTTCAGTGTTGTCAACTATTGAACTCATTAGTGTGAGATTAACTTCATTTTTCACCTATCTTCTAGTCTGAATTCTTGATGAAGTATCTAGATTAGAGTTAAGGTGTGTGTCCCTAATGGTGATTTATACCCATTTTGGGCATCGATGTTGTTACTGATCTGATGAAGAATTATCTTCCTAATTTATAAGATCAATGAATAATTATCCTTGTATCTCACCTTCTTTGTGACAATATTCTTCATTTTCATCATCTAATTATGGGAACAGTCTATGAGAAGTGATATGTTCTAACTCCTTCTATGACAATGAGTCGAATGATGACTCGTCACAAACCACATCTTGACTTTTATAAATATTTTTTGTCTCAGGATCCATGATAAGATATGCTTTTAAGGTAGTATTATACCCCAATAGAAGGCACTGGAGTGTCTTCAGATTGATCTTCTTCCTCTTTTTAGCAGGGACATGCATATAAGATGTACAACCAAATAGTCTAAGATGAGAGATTAAAGTTTTATGAGCACTCCATACCTCTTCTAGCATCTTGTCTTGCAATATCTTTGTAGGTACCTTATTGAGAATATATACAGCTGTCTAAACTACTTCTACCTAGAATGGTGCCTTCAACTTCACAATGGAAAGCATGCAACAAGCCATTTCCATGATATAATGAATGTGTCACTCTACTATTCCATTATGCTATGGTATATAGGGAGTAATTAGGTGATTTTTGATGTCGTGTTACTTCAAGAATGTCAATAATTCCTTTGATGTGAATTCCCTGACTTGATTTGAGTGGAGGAGTCAAAGATGTCTCCCTGATTAGGTGACAACAAGCTAGTATAAGACCTTAAAATGAGTTAAGGCTTCACTCTTCTTATTAAGAAAGAACACCCATGTTTGTGAGATAAATCATCAATGAATAACTAAAAGTACTTGAATCCTTGAAAAGAAGCATGCAAGGGTCCACACAGATCAGTATGTACCACATCGAGATGATCCTTGACTTGTGAGGAACTCGACTCAAATGGAACCCTATGTTGTTTGCCATCAAGGCATCCATGGCATATAGGCAAAGAATGAGATAGCTGAGGAAGTCCACAAACCATGGTCTTAGAGATGAGATGGTACAAAGAACCAGTAAAAAGGTGTCCATATTGATAATGTCATAGTGTAGTAAATTCTGTCATAGAGGTAGAGAAAAACAATATCAGATGAAACTGCATCTAGGGAAAATAATCGATCCTTCAAAAAAAACTCTAGTAATGACCTAGCCTTCCCATGAGAAGAGACAAGTTTTTGTGTCAATCTTGATTATGAGCTCTACCTTAACCTTATGATTTAAGAGCTGACTTAAAAACAAGAGATTTATTGTCAAGCAAGGGACATACAATACCTTTGTGAGAGTATAGGTTCATGTCCCAAGAGGAATGGTGACAGTATCAATTCCTTATTCAACATACTCTTTATCATTTGTAATTCAAACTCAATCTCCAGTGGATTGAATCATCATTGAATCAAACAATTCCTTGCATACAATCATATGCTTGCTAGTGCCAGAGTTGATCAACCAAACTTTACTCATTTGTGATGAGGTTTGGGAGACAAGAATTGTCTTTATATGTGTTGTTACATTATGCTTTTATGGGTACCTCCTCTTCAGATTCATCATCTTGTTGATGTCATACTGTGACATGTCCACGTTGCTTCTGTTGTCGAGGACATCATTTGGATTTATGCAAATCATCTCTATTGGATGTACCCTCTTGACTAGATGAGCCTTGTGTCAATGCATTATACCAACAGCTATCAATATCATGTGTATTGGTGCAGCAAATATGACACCATATTTTTGCCTTTTCAAATTTATGTTGTTGTTGTGACTGCTTTGGTGGTCCTTTTAAGAATTTTGAACCACATTGCTTGGAAATCAAGACTTTATCCTCAAACTCTTCTTGCATAGACTAAAAGGCTTCTTGTTGAAGTAGATTCACCAGTTCTTCGAAAGACACTGCTTACTTTGTGATGTTCAGTGTCGTAATGAACATGCAAAATTGAGAAGGGAGAGCTCTCAATGTGATTGGAACCAATAACTTGTCCTCGATCTTTTCTCCAAGTGCAAGTAATTATGCTCATAGTTCTGCTACCCAGCATAAGAATTCCTCAACTTTCTCGCCATCTTTCATACTGAGAGTATGAAGGTTTGAATAGAGATGGAGAATCTTCATCTAGTTCTTCACCTCATATGTGGAGGACAGAATATCCTAAGCCTCTTTCGATGTTGACGCATCCTAAAAATGAGGTTGAACCTTGTCGGTGACACCGAGTGTGATCAACATCAAGGCTTTTGCATTTGACTTGTCATATTTGGTTTGCTTATCAACTCCGATAAGATGAGTCACTGCACCAGTGACGATGCCCCATAATTCTTCGAATTAAAGAATCATTTGCATCTTCGTCTTCCACACGACAAAATTTGGCCCTTTGAGGTGTTAGGCATCGGACAAAAGGAGTTTGTGTGCAGACATTTTTTTTTTTTTGGTTTTATACAAAATTTTACAATTAAAGCGGTATTTTATGCGTCAAATTTCTGTATATAAAAGTGTACCTTGTTCAAATGCTGCCTCCTTCTTCTTTGCTTTAGCAACTGGGCTTCGCTTTCCTAGAGTTGCCGCTCTCAGCACTGCATATCCTACTTACAGTCACCGCTCTGATTCAGGTGTAGAGGCTGCAAATGTAGAAGCAGTCCGTTCTATACTTTCTGCCAGACTTCTTGGCCGCTCGGTGACTTCTAGCGATCACTTCTGTTGCACCTTTCAGGAATGTGTTTAAGGAGTGTCGATCAGGCTTTGCAAGTTTCATGCCCGCTGATTCCCTCTCTCTGCTCCACGCTTCTAGCTTCTGCTGCTTCTGGCGAGTGAAGCTCACGACTAGTCTTGGGATAAGTCTACCATTTCACCACGTGCAAGTCGTAATCACAGCCTTCGAAAAGAATCTCTCTGCTCTGAATGTACAGGTCTCTTGGCTAGCTCTGATACCAGATTGTAGTGAATTCTTAAAGCTTCGATGATTTATTCATTAGGAGCGAAGTCTATAAATACATTACAGAGAATGGTTAACACAACGGTAATCCTCCATCGACATAACTACAAGTCGTTATACTTAGGCTACGTAACCGACACTAACAAACAATTTAATAGATAACTAATCACTACGCTAACAAAGTATAGCAAACGTATCGTTTATTTTTATTATTTAGTAGATTATTCACTTTATATATTTTCTTGGATAATTGATATTATATATATATATTTGGATAATTTATATATATATATTTCGTTTATTTTTATTATTTAATAGATTATTCACTTTATATTTGAATAATTGATTTTATATATATATATATATATATATATATATATATATATATATATATATATATAATTTTTTAATTTAAACATGGAAAAAATATATCTTAATATTTATTATAAAATGTTTTATTTCATCATAATTAAAAAATTTTAATCATTATTTTAAGTTAATATATTTTCATACATACTAGCATCAATATATATTTTAATATAAATATAGTATGTTTTGATATTGGTAAGCAGTTTTTTTTTTACTATTTTTTATAGGGAGAACCTTTGAAGACTCGTGGGGAGCAATGCCACTTGAAGAGTCAACTACCAATAGTAAGGAACACTCGAACATGAAACATATTGGGTAAAGCCCACCTTCTTTATCGTTGAATCACCACCACAACAATTACCAAGAGGTAAACCATTTATATATCTACTCTCTGGATTTTTGCATTACAATTATTTAAAGAAATCACTATACTTACATTTACCTTGAAAAAGCCATTAATTTTTTCAATAATCCATGTTAAAGATTAGATGATTAGAATGAGTTGACATATTTTAATAAATTTATATTTTATTAAAAAATTTAATATTAGTTTATTAAAATATTTTATCATAATCAAGTATGCCAAATGCATTACGTATTATTTATTTTTATTATTTATTAAATTATTCATTTTATGTTTTGATAAATGATATTATATATTTTTGTTAAACGAGAAAAAAATATATAATATTTATTATAAAATATTTTATTCCATCATAACTAAATATCTTCAATTATTAATGTAAGTTAATACATTTCAATACATACCAACATCAATATATATTTTAATTGAATATAATATGTTATTTTATAACTTATACATTTTAAATCATATTTCCATAAAACCATAAATTATAAGATTTATATTATAATATTAATATGATATAACTATTTATTTTCTTCATAAATAAGTTTATAAGATTATATATTTCATTCAAGGTTTAAATTTTAATATAAAGTTATATATTTTTTATAATTTTATTAATATGAATTTATTATAAGACGAGTATAATTATATGACTAACAATTTTTTTTTAAAATAAATATGTATGGAATATGGGTTGATTAAAAGTACATTTTAAAAATGAACAATAGAAAAAGGAATATGAAAAACAAAAGTGATAATGTCGGAGAGAATATGCTCGAGAATACCAAAGATAAAATTGACAAGTATCAATGACAATGACAAATGAAGAGAGAATAAATGAAAATGAGTATAAAAAATAATGATGTATAAAACATTAAACCAATTTTCTATTTGAAGAACTATAAGCACAAATGAAAGAACATGCAGATCATATGATAGCGCACTATGCACATACATCTCAACAAAACCAGTTTATATGGTGAAGCAAATTACAAAGATCAATGCATGCAAATCAAATTAAATGATGCAAAAAGAGAAAAACTAAAACAATGTAATCAAAATGCAATATAAATACATTGTCTCACAAATTCTAATGTTGATGTCGATCATGATAAAGGAACCACAATGGATAGAAAACTAGGCCATATAATGGACTTTATTGAAATCTCTATAAATTTTGTTGGTAAAAATGATAGTGACACGAAACAAGTACCAAAAATCCCAATGGAAAGATTGATAGATGCATTAGAATTCAATCTTTCAAACATCAATGAGGATATTCCAAGGCATATGTAGAATCAAATAGAAGTAATAAATTTTAAAAGAAGTAAGAATAAGAATATCTTGAAAAATAGTGAATCACCATAAGAGACAAGGCCAAGTGAAATGCAAGGGTTCCAAACAAATCAACAACAAAAAATATTAATTTGGATGGAAATAAGCAACATAAAAAACTTAATCCAAAAGAAAATGTTAAGATTGATTTCAAAACTATACAATTGTTGTTTTAACATGAGTTAGACAAACTTGCTTCACCACATATGTGTTGTATTTGTTAAGAGTATTATCCAAAAAGTCTATGTAAATAATCATATTGATTTATATTGGTGCAAGGGTGATGTTCCCTATAAACTTATGGATAGAAGTAAGTCAAGTGTCAATGGTCCACTTGGATACATTTGAAGCATTGTATACAAACCAAGACCAGCTTCCCCTAAACCACCTACATATGTAATGGTACAATTTTATAACTATACATGGATTCCTTTTGTTGATGATACTCCAACTACAATTCCAATCACCCCTACACAAAGAGGTCATGTGTGTCAGTTACCTTTGAAATTGGCATGGAGATTAATAATCCACAAATCACAGGGCTTAACACTTAACAAAGCTACAATTGATATAAGACTTAAAGAAAGACAAGTTCTAATATTTGTTGATATATCACATGTCAAGTCACTGCATTGATTAAGGATTGCATTGCCTTTCACATATGACAAGTTTGAGAGATTGAAAAATGGAAAAATAGTAGAGAAAAGAAAAGAGGAAGAACAAAGGTTTCAATTGTTAGAGTATCACATGTATACATATTGAATATCATAAACTTATTATTATATTGCTTACATATATGATATATGTGTTATTGCTCTCTATTTCCAATTTTAACATCAAATTACACAGTTTATATATATATATATATATATATATATATATATATATATATATATATATATATATCAAACGCTTTTGGTTTCCCATTTTAATATCAAACGCATACAATTTTTTATATATTAAATATATGTTGCACTCTATTTTCTTTTTGGATATTGCATTACATAATTATATTAAATGTAAATTTTATGAACAATAAAAATTTATCTTTACCTTATGTGGCGATAAGTGATACTAGCATACATATCTTAGATAAATTTATGTAAAATATATTAATAGATATTATTCTCGAAACACTAATGTCACAATAAATATAAATATGTGTGTTGTGAATAATATTTATCAGTGTATTTTTACATTGATAGAGAATATAAACATTTAATTATATAAAAATCGACATTTTAAAATTAAAAAAATAAACAATTAACATGATAATTTTAAAAATGAAAAAATATATAAATACAAATTAAAAAATAAATAACAAAGAAAAGATGAGAGAAAAAAGGTACGGAAAACAACGATAAAAAAGGTGACAAGATAAATGTGTTTGAAAATCAAATTTCACTGTATCATTTTGAAAACCCAAATGTAAAAGATTATTGAATGGAATTGTTGTTAAACCATTGATATCGCTACTCGGTCAAGAATAATAAACCGTGGATGTACTTCAAATCTCCAGAATTATAATCCAAATGCAATTAGATTTCAAAAGAATAAAAATTTGAGAATTCTGTAGATGGCCATGTGGAGAAGCTTTTATACAAAGCAAAAAAAACTGAAAGTAACTATTTGGTGCTCTAATCCAAAGCAATTAGATTTCAAACCAATGAAAAATTGAGTAGAATCTAAAGAACATTATAAGTCATCTCATTTCACATGAAGATCTATAGAATCTTTTTGTACAAAAAAATATAAGAAATTGGGTATTGTCCCAGAAAGAAAATTGAAAACAAAATTTTGATGATGATGATGATGATGATGATTATTATTATTATTATTATTATTATTATTATTATTATTATTATTATTAAAAAGTTGAAAAAAATATTACAGTAGATTTTCTTAATGAGAGGCGCTGCAACCTCCCGCAAAATCCATACAATTATAAGTGAAAGTGCAAATCCACAATAGACAAGCGGTGCAGATCTTTTGTAACGCTTCTTGCAGTTGTTGTGCAGGAGTTAAACCATTTATATCGCTACTCCGTGGATTTCTGCATCATATTTATTTAAATAAATTGCTATACTTGCATTTACCTTGAAAAGGCCATTAATTGTTTCAATAATCCATGTTAAAGTTTGGATGATTAGAATCGGTTGGCATGTTTTAATAAAGTTATATTTTCTTGTTAAAAAAAAAATGGTTTAATTAAAATATTTTATAATAATCAAGTATGTGAAACGTATCGTTTATTTTTATTATTTATTATATTATTCACTTTAAGCTCTGGGAAATTATATATATAATAAGGAATAAAATATCTTAATATTTATTATAAAATGTTTTATTTCATCATAATTAAATATCTTCAATTATTATTGTAAGTCAATATATTTTTGTACATACCAACATCAATATATATTTTAATATAAATATAATATGTTACTCTATAATTTATATATTTTGAATCCTAACAAAATAAATAGACATATAGTCCTATGACTAGATGTCACTTGAAGTTTGATTATTGGGATCACAATTTGTACTCAAAATGTCAATCAATTTCCTCTTGACAGGTTCATTGGTTCTTTTCTTTTTATATTTATTTTTGTCTAAGATTGAATAAACACAAACATTGTAATATAATGACATGCATCTTCATTGGTTCCTATAATTTTTTAGTAAAAATGAAAATAATATATCATTATACAGAATTTGAAGGTTATTATACAGACAATCAAGATGTAGGTCATTATATAGACTATAATAAGATGGACAACAATAGACCATTATACAAACTGATGGTTCATTGGTTCCTTTCTTTTATGTATTAATATGGATAACAGTAGGCCATTACACATAATGTAAAGGGTATTATACAGATAAACAAGATGTAGGACATTATATAAACTTAAATAAGATGGAAAATAGTAGACCATTATATAGACCAATGGTTAATTAGATCCTTTCCTTTATGTAGCAAGATGGATAATAGTAAACCATTACACATAATGTATAGGGTATTATACAAACAATAAAGATGCAGGGAATTATATATACTACAATAAGATGGAAAATAGTAGACCATTATACAGACTAAATGTTCATTGGATCCTTTCCTTTATGTAACAATATAGACAATAATAGACCATTACACAAAATGTAAAGGGTATTATGCTAACAAGCAAGATGTAGGGCATTATATACACTGTAATAAATAGTTTTACACAAGCAGAGAATATATATATACTTGATATGTGTATATCATTATAAAAAATGTAAAGGATGTGAGTTTTTCCTTACCTCCAATAAAGTGGATACACGTCCTTGTAGCTTTGATGGTGTTATTTTATAAAGTTATAGTGTGACTCTATACCGAGAGGAAATGTTGAAGTGAGGAAATCTAAACAATGTCTTATGGAGAGAGTAAAGGGTTCTTTATCATGATCACATTCTTATTGTTATTTCATTTTATAATTCATTTTCATGATGACTTGCACAATCAACATTTGAAAATGAATATAAAAAATAATTGGTACATGGTATGATGAATGGAGCCCCATTATATTTAATTATGAACTATACACACATGGCACTTGAAGATGGTACATGACATATGGAATAAAACTTCTAAAAGGCATGGGGTAAAATATATATATATATATATATATATATATATATATATATATATATATATATATATATGGTTCTCTATCATGATCACATTCTTATTATTATTCCATGTTATAATAATGCATTTTCATGATGACTTGCACACTCAACTTTTGAAAATGAATATAAAAACTAACTGGCACATAGTATGATGAATGGATCCCCATTACATTTAATTATGAACTATATACACATGGCAATTTGTTGTCCCTAGTATATAACATGGTTGTATGCATCATGTTCAGTAGTAAAGCTATTTTGGCACTGATAGAACTCTCGGTTGATAAACAGATGTATTGTATACATCTTGTACTTTATCATAGTTTATATGGATATGAAATATGCTGGTATACATGCATGGACATGAGAACTTTTGTGTGTTTATCCTTTTATTGATATAATTTTTATGTAACATATTGTGGGTAGTGTCAAAATATTAGGGTTGTGTGTTTGTCATTTTATCATAGCTTAGGGTTTTTTTGTGTAAAAATCCTTAGATTATGAACCATCATTTCTACAAGGATGAAAATATGTGGTTATATCTCATAATTTTTTTGGCCTTATTTATTTTCTTTATATAGAGTAATGTTTCTAAAAAATATAGAGATCTAGTAATTTCGTATGTAAAATAAAATATCTAACTTCAAATCTATATTCCTTGTAGAATTTGAAAGAAATAAGAAGTTTTTTGTGTAATCAAGGAATCCAAGAATGGTGGTTAGATAATATGTTATATTCACAATAAAAAAAATCAAAATAAAAAAACACACTAACATTCATAACACTATCTTAACTAGATCAAAGGCGGGGGGCGGGGGGGTGAAGCATAGTGAAGAAAACCAATTGATAAAGCATAACTAAAATGTAAGAAAAACAAATTTTCTTACCTTCCTTGAATTCTCCAAAAAATATCTTCATTGGCTTTGATTGGCTTATTATCAAGAAGTCTTTGGCAAATGGATTTGTGTGGCTCCTTCTCCCCTTGGCACCATGGTTTAGCTCATGCTTTCTTGATGTAACTTGATGGCTCAAAGTGTATTGGCTTGTGATTCACAATTTTGGCACGGTAGCACTATTGTTTTCAATCTTGTCATAAATCTAGCATTATAACATTACTCTATCTAAGCTCTCATTATTCATAGGTAATGGCTTGTCTTTATAAGTTTATCAACTAACCTTAACCCAAGGTGAGTTAAGGTGTAGTTGAGGCTTGGAATGGGTTCAAACTTTACCTTTGTGAGTTAATTAACCCCAATGGAGTTAAAGGGTGTCAAATGGTCACGATTAGTAATGAATAGGAATGGGTGGGACATTTTGGATATTTAACAAGTCACAAAAAGGTAATCATGAATTCCTAGGCTATTCTTTGATTTTTGAATTTACTTTTTGATAGTTCATTTAATTTCTTATGGTTAATTCAATTTAGGCATTTGATTTAAATTTGCACTTTAATTAATTATATTTAGGCTTTTTGACATTTTGTAATATTTGAATTAATTTGTTGTGTGCATTTATCCCATTTAATTGTTTTATAAGCTAAATTATATTTTATGAAACCAAATTTGAGATGTTTAGTGATTCTTAAGCTAGATTTGCAAAGGTTGGTAAGAATTAATCTAAAGTTTGGTATGAAGCTATTGGTGGCCACTTTTAGATGTCTATAGTTTTCCCTTGTTTAGGAAGGCATTACAAGTTGTAAACATAGTAACATCTTCTCAAATATTGAAAGGGTCATGTTATGCTTACGAACTTCAATGGCAAGGGGTGAACTATAGGGTGCCCCCTCAAGGGAGTGGTTGGAAAAAGGGGTTGGCAAACGGTCCCTCAAAAGAAGGAAATAAGTGGACATAATAAATAGAAGCATAATGATTTTCCTAAGGTGATTAAAATAACTGAGAATACAAGCAGGATGGTGTACAATGGTTTAACCAAAGGTGGTTATAAGCATTGTACCTCGATAATGATAAATATGATATGAAAGATGCAAGTGGGTCAGTATATAATGATTTTTCCATAGGTGGTTATAAGCATTTGTATCTTAATTATGTCAAACAAGCCCCTATTCCGTAGAAGAAAGTGAATGATTTTCCCAAAAGTGGTTATAATCATTAACCCTCAAATTGGTGTAAATGCAATGATTTTCCTAAAGGCAGCTATAATCAATGAAAATACAAGTGGAAGGTGTGCAATGATTTGCCTAAAGGTAGTTATAATCATTAGACCTCAATAGTGAAAAATATGATGGGAAATGATGATGGAAAATTAGTATAGAGGATAAGGATGAATTAGGCAACCTGCTAGTAGGGAGATGCTCATCTGAACTAGCAAGGAGGATAATTATTTCATTATTTAATTACTCTATTTGGGATATGATTTGGATCAGATCAGGAACTGTTGTTGGTGTTAGTGTTGCCAAGGAGATATCATTGTTGCATTTGTTGTGTAGACTTCTTGAAGCTAATTTTTTTTTAGCACATTATGGTAGGCATCATGATATAACACCATATGGACTTGGCCAAAATATGCATAAGGATTGACTCCTGATCTAATACTTAATGGAAAATAATGAAATAATGATAAAAAACCATGATCAAAATGTTGACATATGAATATGGATAGACTCGATAATGACGCACAAGGAATCACCCAATGGACACATATAGACTGAGTTGAGGCAATAGTACTGAAAGTAAATAAACATGCACACAAACAAATAAAAATAAATAAATAAACAAACAATGGTTAATCATAATGTTAGTACAAATAATGTGACACAAACAAGATGAAGAATATTACTCCTAAAAAATAAGAGATGACTTAATAAAAAAATAATATGAGAGAATAAAATAAAAGGAAGGGGGTGGTCGAGTTATCTCTATATGCACTAGGCAAGTGGGCATTGCCTACATAGTTTTGTGAATGATATATCCAATAAAAACTTCAAGATGAATGTAGTTATCCTATGAAATGGGATAGAAGGAAAAGATGAATAGAAAATAAATATGATGGATGTTATAGAAAAATAGGAATGATCTTGAAAAATGACAAGTGCATGGGATAAAAGGGCAAAAAGGATGGGGAAACTAAATGACAAGTGATTTATTGTGACTTAGTAAGGGTTCCCAAAATCCTTAAGGCAAATAAGTGGTCAATGTTATTTATTTTTATAAGTCAAATTTATAAATGTTTTTGAAATTTTTTGGAGCATCTCAACTTGATCAAGAATGATGAGATATTAAACAATTCAAGCTCAAAAAATGACAAGAGTGTGGAAAACTTGAATGGATGCTCACAAAATGGCAAGAGAGTATGGAAAGGGGGGATTGATCTAACCTCAACAAGTATTGAGCAGTTTCCACATAGTCCCAAAAATGGACTCAAGTCACATTAGTTTCACCTTACAGTGGAGGAATCTGACTAGTGTAGCATCCAATTCAAATAAAATAAGCATAGTTGGCATAATAACACAGTATAACATAGGAATGGTAAGATGGTATGTCAAGGCACAATAAACAAATGTTGCTCCTAGTTTACCCATAGGTAGTTATAACTAGGACACAATAGATCAAATCAATGATACTAATTTGCCAATAGGCAGTTATAACTAGGACACAATGGATCAAATCAATGATACTAATTTTCTCATAGGCAGTTATAATTATTAACAAGACCAATGAGACATGGATTTACCCATAGGTATTTATAATCAAGCCCACACAAACAAGGCATGATACAAAATAAAACAAGAAATGAAGGATGCAAGTACCAAAAATTCTATCATACTACTCCAAAATATGTCCTCTATCTAAAATTCTTGAACCAACTGCTGAAACTAATATGAATTTTCATGGTGAAAATGAAACCAATGTATGAACCAAGGTCAAATGGGCTAGGTAGGTAGGGTTAAAAGATGTTTGGTTGATAGAGAAGGTTTGGTAGAATAGAATGGTGGAATGGCAAAGTGATTGGATAGTATAATGATAGGATGATAGAATGTTATAATGATATGGTATAAAGAAGAATATTGATAATATGTTACAACTTGAAATGATCCTCATAGACAATACACCAAGTCACTCAAATGAAATAATGCTTGAGGTGTATAATGTTCATTAGTTCATCAAGTTCATCCATGACAAGTGTGGCGAGCCTATATGCTTCAGTGCCATAGTCTATAACAATGATGAAGGGACCTACCCAATTGGATTTAAACTTGCCTTTATGCTTCTTTTTGGTCATAGTATTCTTTTGGTTTTCTTTAAGGACAAGATCACCAAGTTCAAATTGTTTATATTTCATGTACTGATTGTAGTGGCCACAAAGTTGATTTTGATATGCTTAAAGGTTTTTTACTACATCTATGTATTTTTCATCGAGTAACTTTAGCTATTGCAAGTGAGCTACTTGATAGTCTTCATCATACAAGACATGATTCAAATATATGCATAATGAAGGTAACTCAACCTCAATGGGAAGAATAGCCTCAATACCATAAACAAGTGAGTATGGAGTAGCACTTATGGGAGTGCAGTGATTGGTACGATATGCTTAAAAGGCACAAAATATCTAAAGGTGCCAATCGTGATTGGCATCATTGATAATCATTTTAAGAATCTTGACAATGGTCTTGTTTAATACTTATACCTGGCCATTACCTTGAGGTTAATATGCTATGGAAAAATGTTGAGCAATCTTATACTCAGCACATAATGATTCGACATCCTTATTTTTGAATGATCCACCATTTTCAGATATAATGTCAAAAGGAATTCCATAGTGATAGATGAGATGGTTGAAGATGAATTTGTAAATTTACTTTCCAGACACATGAGGAGTGTAGCTTCAACCCACTTAGTGAAATATTATATGATAGTAAGGATATATTTATGGTTGTCATATTAGGTGGGTTTTATCTTCATAATGAGATCGAGGCCCCATGTAGTAAATGGCCATGGTGTCAACATTGGTTTTAAAGTCTTGGATGGGGCATCAATTAGATTGCCATGTCGTTGACATTTATCACATCTTTTTAAATATACAGTTGCATCTGCATCCATCATTGGAAAATTGTACCCAATATGTAAGAGCTTTTTGGATAGGAATACCCCACTGGTGTGGGCTCTACATACTCCATGAATTTCCCATGTTTATAGTATAGATTCTATCAAAGATAAAAAATGAAGTAGAGTTCCATCAAATTTGTAGTAGTATAAGGTTGGTCCAAGTAATTTATAACATTGATAATTGTGAATGAAGGCTTTGGATTATTTTCAAGATAAGTCAGGTGGAATAATATGGTCATGGAGGTAAGTGTAAAGGTATGAATACCAAGTAGAGTTGAGACCAATACTATCACATATCATTGCGATAGTTGATGGTTCATAAGCTGGTGCTTCTATATTTTCAATGAGAAATTAGTAGTCTTTTGCCATATTTGTATGTCAAATGAGTGACCCAATGGCAGCCATTACATATGTTGTTCTGTTGCTTACCCTTGGTATATGTTCAAACTACATTTTAGTAATCTGCTACTTAAGAGTGTCAACTATGGCCTTGTATGGAACCAGCTTATCACATTTGATCTAAAAATAGTTTATAACCTGATTGATGATTAACTAAGAATCACCATAAACCTTTAGATGATGTATGTTAAATTGTACTACCTATCAAAGTCTTGCAATAAGTGATTCATATTTGGCCATGTTATTGGTATAAGGAACGTTGATTTTAAATGACTTGGGGATTAGATCCCCTATGTTGTTATAAATAAAAGGCCTACCCCTGATCCATGTGTTATGAATGAACCATAAAAATATAGATTCTAGTGCTACTCCTCAAGAGGTGTTTCAATGATGGTCATAATGGATTCGTCAAGAAATTGGAATGTTACTAGCTATGTGCCAACAAGGGGTGTTTCAACAAGCTAATCTATAAGAACTTGTCCCTTGATGGATTTATAGTTCACATACTCTACTTCAAACTCACTAAGAAGCATGATCCATTTGACCATATGTCCTTGTAAATTTTTTTTAGATATTAGATACTTGAACGGGTCTACTTTTGAAATGACTATGGTCTTATTGTTTAACATGTAATGTTGTAGTTTCTAAGTTGTGAAGACCATAGCTAAATAGGCTTTTTCAATAGGTGTATAATTATGCTCATACGTGACTAGTGTATGGATTAGATAGTACACGACATGCTCTTTTCCATTTTCATTGTGTTGAGCTAGAAGTGCACACATGGATTTATTTGTCACTAATAGGTATAGAAGGAATGGTTTCCCTGACATAGGGGTAATAAAACTGGTGGATTTGCAAGATAGTCTTGTAGCTGTTGAAAATCTTTTTGAAAATCATCATCTCAAAGAAATGTGACACAATAGTTCCATATGTCTATGGGAGATTCTTGAAATTAAAATTGAATGCCAAGAAAGTTAAATTATTCCTCATGTTGAATCCATTTCCAATTGAATCCATCCAACCATTTAGAAATGAATGTTTTAGATTGCCTATAACATTGGGTTTTTCCACTGAATTAACAAGTTTGAAGTAAGGTAAAATATCTGAAGGCACTCTAGAGCATAAATCACATATCTTTCTTATTTTAAAAGGATGAAGGATTCATTTGTAGAATGTCCATAAACTTAGAGCTATTAAGTAAAATGAGGTAGGGATATGCCCTTAACCAACCTCTAGAAGTGTAGTTAGCAAAAAGATAGTTGAATCCTTATAGAATGAGAAAAGAGAGGAGCTAACATATAACCCTATTTATTAGACCTAGAAATCCTAGAATTCTCTTATTGAACACCACAAATAGTGATGTAGACACATGTCTTTGAAGATAATGTTAACTATCCAAATAAACATGGGGGAAAGGCCAAGATCATGAAGCATAACAATGAAGAAAGACTACTCAATCTTGCTATATGATTTCTCAAGATAAATTTTGATAAAGAGGTATTTTTGTTGAGAGATTCAAGCCCACTTCATACCTTCTCAGACTGTAATAAGATTGTCAAGAATGTATTTATTGGGAATGAAATATTTCTTCTCAATTAGAAAAATGAGAGGCAACAAAAGCATATCAAGGGCTTTGGAAATGATCTTATATGACATGTTTAAGAGAGTAATAATAGGCCAATTTGTAATGAGCTTTGAGTCACTAGGCTTTGAAATAAATTTAGTGTTGTCCTTAATTAATAATAGCTCCCAAACAATTTGTTTTAATAGCTTCAAAGGGAAACCTGGTTTAAATTAGGGTACACAGCATCCCAAAGGGTTTGATAACATTCACAAGGAAGCCACCAATGTCAGGATCCTTATTAGTCACCATTTTTTAAACCATTTCATGGATGTCCCTTAGAGATAGGAGGTGATCACGAACAACCATTTGCAATTAGATAGTTGGAAAGGCACTTCTAGACGGCATTGTTTGAAGGCATTTTCATGGCCAAAAAGGAAGATTGAATGGAAAATACCCCATGATAATGAGCCAAAACATCCTACACGATGTCCATAAATTTAATTAGCCTTTTATTGGACTCGTATATGGCTTGATCCTTGTCCACCATCTATCAAAGTGGAATTAGAATGAAAAAAATCTTTGAAAACCTCATCTTTAATCTTTAACCAATGCATACAACCCTGAGTTCAACACCATGAGCTTTGTTTGCATCTTTGACTTTGAGCTTGTGTCTCATTTTATCCACTTATAGTTGAAGGTTCTCATTGAAAGGGGAAAACTCAAGATCATGTTAAGTTATAAGGAATCATGATTTGAAGCTTATTGATCACATTGTCTAAAAATAACATATTTCTTGCCATTTACTCTAAGGAAGGTGGTGGATCAATAGATAACATCCAACCACCAACTAATACAACCAATCTCCCTAAAAGGTTGTGAAACTAGGTTCTAAATTTGGTTAATGTGGTTAAGTGCCTACTCATGGGCCAAATGTGCAATGTTGAGATATAATTAGGTATTAACACTTCACTCAAGGTGTAGACCATCTGATACAAATACAAATGGGGAGGCGATTAGAAAGAACCACCTCCACAACCACACTAAGTAAATGATCAAAAATGTTGGAGAAAGAGAAAATGTTTTGTTTGGCCAATAATGCTCAATCTAGTAATTTTAAAACCTTATCATTTTATTTCTTGTGGTTAGACCAAGTGATGAAGCTGAGATGGAGGCACAATGTTGGTGGTGTTTAGGGTCAAAAAACTCAAGATGCCAATGCATGTAAAATTAAGCCTCTTTTTTACTCACACACCAACATATAATAAGAATCCATTCTTTATCCTTCATGGACTCCACCATTTTTAATTCACCACATAAGATCCAGTGGGCATCAAGCAACAAGTCAACAAGTGATTGCCAAAACATTTCCCGTTACAAAACATTATTAGAGGTATAATGTTGACAATAACAAAAGAATGGACATTGAAATCAAAAATTGTCCACACCACCCACTAAATGGGGTCAGAGCCCCAACTAATAATATGCAAACCCCTAACACAAAATCTTAAAATATTGATAGATCCCAATAGATTTTATTTTCCCTAAACTAATGAATCAACTCAAAATATTTTAACCTGGGCATATAAGCATTTGTTATGTCATAAATAAAGGGATTGAATTTTTCAACCCATTTAGGTTGTTCTTTGGATATTTATTTTTGTTGCAACAAGCACTTGAGGCTGTCATGATATGTGTGTACTAAAACCAATTAGCATTATCTCCATTTTTCTAATGCATGCATAGTTTCCAATATTACTTTAATGTTTCAAGAGGATCAAGCATTGATGTGGATGATAATGCTTCATTGCTTCCTCTCTGCATATGACCAATTATTTCTTAAGTATAAAAGTCAATGACAGATATTTTTGTATAGTGGTTAATGAAGTGGTGATAATAACCTGCTAACTCCAAAAATCCCTGTAACTTCGATATCTTCTTGGGTTAAGCCTTTATTTTATAGTACTAATTTTTTTGGATCGACTATTTTGATATGTTTAAAATATTTAATTTCTTTATTTTTGAGGAGTTTATGAGAAAAAATATTTTGCTAGGGTTTGCATGTGTGTCTTATGTTTAGTTATATTATCTTTTCTTGTATTAAATTATATTTCCAATATATACAAGGTTAACTTGCATTTAATTTGAATTTAATTCCACCCTTTTAACATGGAAAATTTTAGTGGCCTACATTAAGAAAAGCTTGGAGGTCACTAGGTGAATCGGTTTTGTTGGGTGAATATTTTGTCACCAACTAACTGATGAGCAAAATAGGTCATTTCAACCACAGCAAGGGAGATCAATCGACCAGATGTGCAGGTTTACCACATCAAAAGGGGACAAATCTCTCCTCTCATCAAGGGGAGGTTCCCTATAAATATGAGGTGATATATATATATATATATATATATATATATATATATATATATATATATATATATATATATATATATGTATATGTATATGTATATGTATATATATATGTATATGTATATGTATATATATATGTATATGTATATATATATGTATATGTATATATATATATGTATGTATATATATGTATATCTATATATATATATATGTATATATATATATATATATATGTATATATATATATATATGTATATATATATATGTATATATATATATATATATATATATATAAGCTGAAAATAACACTCAGGGGTAGGATAACACCATCCATCTCTATTTTTTCAGAGATGATGTTCAAAAATCAAAGGAGAAATCTTGGTGAAATGATAGAAGGCACTTCTCTTCTTTCAGAAGTGTTGTTCTATATATATATATATATATATATATATATATATATATATATATATATATATATATATATATATATATATATATAAGCTGAAAATAACACTCAGGGGTAGGATAACACCATCCATCTCTATTTTTTCAGAGATGATGTTCAAAAATCAAAGGAGAAATCTTCGTGAAATGATAGAAGGCACTTCTCTTCTTTGAAAAGTGTTGTTCAGCAAACAACAGGAATCTTTCTGGTAGTGACAAGTAACTAGTAACAGGGGGTGCAATAACTAGGAGAATGAGGTGTAGCACAAAGTCTCCACCTCAAATTCCAAAGAGTGAAATATATGAAGGATAATGGGGGCACAAAGTCATCCCAAGATCATTTACATAGAAATAGAAAAAAAACATGCTAAAGACAATTGTGGTAACACAAAGTCTCTCCACAGTTGGCTTAAGGACACCTTCCTGATTACTTCCACTAGTTCTACTTGTTAAATTAAATGGACAAGAATGCTTCTAGGAAATAGACATAAGAATAATTTCCTAAATAACACAATCTATTCCAACACAAAGTCTGAAAGGTCACTTGTTTTCTCATTCAAATAAAGAAATATGATTAACAATCTGAGCTCAAAGTCTCAGGAAATGCAATTCAATTTGGGCAGAGTTTTGCTTCTATAACAAAGAGATCTCCTTTGCATAAAATAGGAGATTAAAATATATAGTAGCCAAGAAAATCTTGGCACTTTATTCCATGGAATGGTCCATGCTGCATTCAATGCCCTAAATGCATTTTTAGTTTTGTCAAGGGGCCATGCTGGAACAGGGCAGCTGCCTTAACTGTGGCATGTCAATTCATCTCAAATGTCTTCTCCTCAGCATGAGTTGTCTAGTCTTTCACCAAATATCTGTGCAGCTGTCCACTTCACCTTTACTCCAAGGGAGAAAAATAGGTTGTGCCTTTAATGTTTGCAAACTCAAATATCTACTTGGTGGACTATTCCACCTACTAGAATAACTCTTACGTAGATATTTCTAGGCTTTCCCTCTTTCCTATTGCAATTTGAGCTCTCAAGATATCTTTTCCCTTTTCTGTTGGCCTTTTGGCTCCCTCTTCAGCTGGTCACTGAGTTTTTTTTCAGATTCTTCACCATATTTGAAAATTAACATATATTTCATTATCTTGAATTTGACATCCATGGGAACGTCATTGGTTCATTGTTTCAATGGTTCGAGCGGCCTTCTCATCTCCTTGGTTCTTTATTCTTTAATTCCTTCAGACAAAATGTCTGAAGAAATTCCTTCAGACATTTTATCTGAAAGAAATCTTCCCTTGCCTTAGCCACTTTTCGTCGGGCTTTTAATCCTTCTTTCGAATAAAATGTCTGAAGGAATTCCTTCAGACATTTTGTTCGAAGGATTTGCCTTGTAAAATTTTGCTGTGGAAAATCTTTTCGAAGGGTATCTCTTTGTCCACTTTTATTCACTGCAATCCGCAAGGGCACTTGCCTTTTGTTCATTGCCCTCCACAAGGGCACTTACCCTTTGAGCTTTGGGGGACTCCTTTTAACCGTTTGATTGAATTGACTGATTAAACCAACTTTAGTTCAACGGTTCAATGGTTCAATCTTTTGTTTGAAGCTTTATTTTAGTTAAGTCTTTTGAACTTATTGAACTTGTTGAACCTTTGAACCCATTGAACCATTTTGGTTCAAGGTTCAATGGTTCATTCTTCACTCTTTGAACCCTTCTTTTCTTCTAAGTCTTTTGAAGCCATTGAACTTACTGAAGCGGTTGAACTTTGAACTTTTGCCAAAGCACTTGACTCTTTAATCTTGCCGACGTCGTTGAACTTTTGAACCCATTGAACCTTTGAACCTGTTGGAAGTGGGGTTCAATGGTTCAATGGTTCAATATTTTGTTTGAAGCTTGCTGATGAACCTTTTGGTTGAATCTCAATGTTGAACCAACCTTGAAATTGCCTAAGTGTTGGGAACTTGTTTCTTTCCTACAGAGTCTATAGAAACAAGCCTACAGAGTCCATAGAAATCAATCTATATAGTCCATAGTTCTGCTAGATGAAGAACAAAATAGTTCAAATGTTGTCCCAAAAAAATGAGTAATATATTTTGGGAACAACAGCTGGCTCCAGTTGGGGAACTTCCATTGATTGTAAAAAAAATTGAAGGGAGTAGAAACCAAAATCTCTAGTGCCTTTAAGTATGCCATTGGGCTATGGAGTCATGCTAACCAAAAAAAAAGGTGCCAAAAATGAAAATGAAAAGCACAAAATAGAACTAAAGACTATATATATATATATATATGATCTTATTTGATACCTCAAGAATTGAAGTGCTTCAGATGTCGTCCACTGTGAGATAGTGAAAATGGTGTACTGTCTTGATATATCAGCAAGAAACTATTTTCTCCCCAAAAGCGATGATTAGCGAATGGACCTCTACACTAGGAATCAAATTTTTTGTGCACTCCTTTTGGTTCTCTCTTCTTTCAAAAGAGTTTCTTTTCCTAACTTTGGCACACAGTAGTATGGTCCACTACCATAATTTGTTGTTCTTTTGGTTTAGTCTATCACATGATTTGATTGTCCCCATCAGATATATGCCAATGATTGGCATTGTCAGGCACACTTGGTCTCAAGACCAGTTTGATAGTGTACCTATTATCTTTGAAATAAGGGTGAGGAACCATGAAGGTTTCAGGGACAGCCAATGAATTTGCATGATTATGAGGCCCTCTGGGCACTGCAAAAATATTGAAAACTTGAAAACTTTCAATTTGATCCCATACCAGATTGTGATAATGGCACAATATTTTGTTTTTGGTTTGACATAGGTTTCTCACCTGACAAACCATTAGTTTAGCATCTCCTTTAGCATGAAGGAGTTTAACACCTCTATCTTGAGCTGCCTTCAACCCGAGTAACAGAGATTCATATTCGACAGTGTTGTTGGTGTTACTGAACTGCAACTTATATGAAGAAGGAAAAATATCTCCTTGAGGAGATATTAGAACAATCCCAGCTCTAACACTTGTAGAAGAGTTTCTGCCATCAAATTCTAGGATCCAAACATCATTAAAAACTGATCTTCTATTAGATTTGTCTTCATTAGAGATGGAAGATCCTTTTTCATCTGTACTGCGCCCTACCAATTCTTATGATGTCTTGTTTGAATCAATTTTGGGATCACCACCTATAGGATTTTCATCTACTGTAACAGGAATGTCTTTAGTAGATAAAAAATAATTACCCCTTCCTGAAGACTCAAATAGAATGTGAGCTTCAGGTACTGATGTTTGGGTGACAACATATTTTGCCTCCTCAAGAAGCAATCTCTGCATGATGCCTTTGACAGGGATCCTCACCTCAGATAGGTCCATGCCCAATTCTCCACCAACATCCTTGCAAAAATTTCATCCAAGAAGGATGTTGTATGAGGTTGGGATGTCAGCCACCAGGACTGTCATCTTGATTCTCTTTTCTAGAAAGGTGGCAAATGCGAATTGGGCATCCTTAATTGGTCCCAACAGTGACACTTGTTTGTTCTCCATAGAGAAACATCTCCCAAATGTCTTGGTCAATGTGAGACCAAGATATTCTACCACTTTGGTAGGCATGACATTGTCTGAAGCTCTAAAATCAATGATGCAGTTGCTCAGCTTGTGACCGTTTATCAACAGGGAAACATAGAAAGGCTCTATTTTCTCAGGGGTAGTAGGAGGAGTAATGACAAGATTGTTTGGGATGGACATGTTCCTTGGGGGATCATGAGTTACCTTCTTAACATCTTGTCCCATAAGGATGGCTTTATTCTTCACACACTCAACCAACCTATCCAACTGCTGAGGGTTGGATTGCAAATATTCAAACTCAATCATTTGAATTTTGGTCTTCTTAGTATGGTTGATTATGTCAAATGACTGAAATGGACTAGGAATAGAGGAAGGGAGTTCATCCTTCTGGTTTTTAGGAGGGGTGCTACTGGTCTATGAAATTGAAGTTGAAGGTGAAGGCATACTTGAGGTACTTATCTTTTTAGTGATCATTGGGTCCTTTGATTGAAAAGGCAAATTTGTTCCCCGCTTAGCAATTGAAATTGTAGGCTGAGCTCACTCCTCTAATTTTTCTTTATCATCTTATTGGGCTGACTGATTCTTGGATCGGGTCAACATAGCATATGATCCATCAAATGATTCACCTTTACTTCTAGGATCATCTTGGTAATTCAAAAAACCAACGTTGGAGTCACCAGCTGATTCTTCTTGGTCTGTTGCAAAGAGATCAATGTCATTTTCTTGATCAAACTCAGGTTAGAAAGAGAAATCATGTTCTATTTCTAGATATCCAACTGTTGAGTTGGTTGGTGCTGCTTTAATGGCAAGTTTGCCCTGAGGGAGAGGTAGATGATTTGGTTTCCCTTGACTCCTGGTAGCATTGCCTTGATATGACTAGTTCTAAAATATCCTCCTTGGCATATCCTGATAAGGAAGAGAAGACATACCTTAGGCCATTTGTCTTTTCAAGGCTAGCAGTTCATTTGCTAACTTTTACACTATTTGATCAGTGGTACCTATAGATGAATTCTCAAAAGATGAAGAATATTTGCCTCTGTTAGGATATCTTCTTATCTTTCTTACCAAGATGAGATCATCTTCCACCTCAGTGGCCAAATCCTGAGCAATAGCAAGGTCTATGTGGCTAGCTCATCTTAGCAAAAAACTCACTTTAGGCAGTTGTGAGTTGATGAAGAAACAACTGAGATTCTCGGGTGTTGGCTGAGCAATGGTAGGAATATTGTTTCTTAGCTTATCTAACTTGGACATGAAGTCCCTCATAGGTTCATGAGGCTCTTTCTTCATCTGTGTGAGCTAGGCCAGTAGGGCATGTGTATCTTTTACAGGCTTGAACCTGGCTTCAAATTTAGCTTCGAGAGTGTCCCAGTCAGTCACTGACTGAGCTTGTAGATGGTATAACCAGTCTATAGTAGTGCCTTATAGTGTTTCCATAAATACCCTGACTGCTACGTCCTCATACTCCATGCCTATCACACCGTAGGCTATGCTGAAGGCTGTAATGTGTTCATCAGGGTGAACTCTCCCATCACTAAATAATTTGAGGAAATTATTCCTTGAATTGTGTGGTAACTCATGTAGGGGTGGAGTTATAATGAGTGGGCTAAAAGAGTTACCACAGGGGCCTTGAACTGCCATTATATGGCTATGGAAAGGGGGGATAACAAATCTTGGTGGGGTATGTATAGGCAAAGCTCTGATAGTAGAGGAAAAATAATCTCTACCTTGTATTGGTGACCTGGTGTTGGTAGGAGGAAGACTCTTAGTTCGTTGAAGGTGCGGTTGTGGAGGAAACAAATCAAAATTACTCTGCTACACCAACTCAAAAATATGGTCAACAACACCTTGAGCTTTCTAGCTTCTTATATAGCATGGAGCTGCTAGATTGTAGAATAAAAATGGAAAAGAACTAGCCTTGCTTTAGCTTGGAGCTTGAGGCTCCAAACTGCTTGTTCTTTCCAGTTGGTGTGGAGATGCCAGAGAATTGACTTTTAAAAGTGAAATGTTTGATCCCTAACATCTCTAGTTCGCAGCTCATAGTATATAATGGAAATGGATAAGGTTATAATGATAATGGATAAGACACAAGTGATGCTTCAATCTAAATCTTGAGGCTTCAAATTGCACAAAATTTTTGTGTCTCCAACGGAGTCACCAAAAACTATTGGCGTGAAGCTGGCAGTGTTGTTTCCTACTTCACATTGTTCCCCAATGATTTGAAATGCTTTGATTTGAATAGACTGGAAAAGGACTGGAAATGCTCATCGATCCCCAGCAAAGTAAATGGATAAGGAAAAGAACTGAAACTACTCATTCTTCCCTAGCGGAGTCACAAAAAAATTATTGGCATGAAGATGACAGTGTTCTTTCCTACTTCACGTTGTTCCCCAGTGGAGTCGCCAAAAAATTGTTGGGTGAATATTTTGTCACCAACTAACTGATGAGAAAAATAGGTCATTTCAACCATAGCAAGGGAGATCGATCGACTAGATGTGCAAGTTTACCACATCAAAAGGGGACAAATCTCTCCTCTCATCAAGGGGAGGTTCCCTATAAATATGAGGCACTATATATATCTTAATATACTATAAATAAGCTAAAAATAACACTGAAGGGTAGGATAACACCATCCATCTCTCTTTTGCAGAGATGATGTTCACAAATCAAAGGAGAAATCTTGGTGAAATGACATAAGGCACTTCTCTTCTTTCAGAAGTGATGTTTAGCAAACAACAAGAATCTTTCTGGTAGTGACAAGTAACTGGTAACAAGGGGCACAATAATTAGTAAAATGAGGTGTATCACAAAGTCTCCACCTCAACTGCCAAAGAGTGAAATATATAAAGGACAATGGGGGCACAAATTCATCCTAAGATCTTTTACACAGAAATAGAAAAACAAACACACTAAAGATGATTGGCAACACAAAGTCTCTCCACAGTCGGCTTCAGGACACCTTCCTGATTACTTCCACTAGTTATACTTGTTAATTTAAATGGACAAGAATGCTTCTAGGAAATAGATATAAGAACAATTTCCTAAATAATACAAGTTATTCCAGCACAAAGTTTGAAAGGTCACTTATTTTCTCATTCAAATAAAGAAATATGATTAACAATCTGAGCTCAAAGTCTCAAGAAATGCCTTTCAATTTGGGCAGAGTTTTGCTTCTATAACAGAGAGATCTCCTTTGCATAAAATAGGAGATTACAATATATAGTAGCCAAGAAAATCTTGATGCTTTGTTCCATGGAATGGCCCATGCTTCATTTAATGCCTTGAATGCATTTTCAATTTTGTCAAGGGGCCATGCTAGAACAGGGTGACTACCTTAACTGTGGCATGTCAATTCATCTCAAATGTCTTCTCCTCAGCTTGTATTGTCTGGTCTTTCACCAAATATCTACACAGCTATCCACTTTGCCTTTACTCCAAGGGAGAAAAATAGGGCATGCCTTTAATGTTTGCAAGCTCAAATATCTACTTGGTGGACTGTTCCACCTACTAAAATAACTCCTACATAGATATTTCTGGTCTTTCCCTCTTTCCTATTGCAATTTGAGCTCTCAGGCTATCTTTTCCCTTTTTTGTTGTCCTTTTGGCTCCCTTTTCAGCTGGTCATTGAGTTTGTTTTCAGGTTCCTCACCACATTTGAAAATCAACAAATATTTCATTATCTTGAATTTGACATCCATAGGGACGTCATTAGTTCATTGTTTCAATGGTTTGGGTGGCATTCTCAGCTCCTTGGTTCTTTCTTCTTCAATTCCTTCAGACAAAATGTCTGAAGGAATTCCTTCAAACATTTTGTTTGAAGGAAATCTTCCCTTGTCTTAGCCACTTTCCATCGGGCTTTTGATCGTTCCTTCAGACAAAATGTCTGAAGGAATTCCTTCAGACATTTTGTTCGAAGGATTTGCCTTGTCAAATTTCACTGCGGAAAATCTTTTCGAAGGGTATCTCTTTGTCTGCTTTTGTTCACTGCCCTCTGCAAGGTCACTTGCCTTTTTTTCATTACCCTCTGCAAGGACACTTGCCCTTTGGGCTTTGGGGGACTCCTTTAAACCATTCGATTGAACCAACTGATTGAACCAACTTTGGTTCAACAGTTCAACAGTTCAATCTTTTTTTTGAAGCTTTCTTTCGGTTAAGTCTTATGAACTTATTGAACTTGTTGAACCTTTGAACCCATTGAACCATTTTGGTTCAAGGTTAAACGGTTCAATGGTTCATTCTTTACTCTTCAAAGCCTTCTTTTCTTCTAAGTCTTTTGAAGCCATTGAACTTGCCGAAGTGGTTGAACTTTGAACTTTTGCCGAAGTGCTTGACTCTTTAAGCTTGCTGACATTGTTGAACTTTTGAACCTATTAGAAGCGGGGTTCAATGGTTTAATGGTTCAATCCTTTGTTTGAATCTTGTTAATGAACCTTTTGGTTGAATCTCGGTGTTGAACCAACCTTGAAATTGCCTAAGTGTTGGGAACTTGTTTCTTTCCTGCAGAGTCCGTAGAAACAAGCTTGTAGAGTCCGTAGAAACAAGCCTGTAGAGTCCATAGAAATCAGCATGTAGAGTTTGTAGTTCTACTGGAAGAAGAACAAAATAGTTCAAATGTTGTCCCAAAAAAATATGTAACAAATTTTGGGAACAACAGGTTTCACAATGGTGGTAAATCAAGTTGGAAAGCATATAATAATCTAGGAAAATTATGAGGTTACACATGGTGAATAATGAGGTGGTACCATGCAATCATCCATCTGTAACATAGAGTCAGGGGATTTCATCACTAGGAAAATTAGGTTCACAATGGTGCTTAATCAAGTTGGAAGGCATATAATACTCTAGGAAAATTATGAGGTGGCACATGGTGAATTATGAGGTGGCACCATGCAATCATTTGGTTGTACCATGTAGTCAAGTGACTGTATTGTGCAACTACCTCAATGGATCATGTAACCACCCAAATGTACCATGAAACTACTTGATTGTATTGTGCAACCACTTGATTGCATCATGTAGTCAACCGACTACATCATCTAGTTGTTTATGGATCTAGGTGGTTAACTATGCAGTGAATCAAGTGATATAACATGGAGAATCAAGTTTTTCTACAATAAATCTTTCCTAAACATATACATTATTGCATATTTTGATTCCTCGTGAAAGTTACACAATTTCAAAAAAAATCATTACAATCTAAGTCTATATGCAAAATTTATGGCCTCAATAAACTTGGGAGTCATGCGACTGCATCATACAGTCATCCATCTGTAAGTGCAATATTGATTCCCCAGATTTTTTAGGCCATAACTTTTGCATATGGACTTGGATTATGTTGATTAGTTTTTTGAAACTATATAACTTTTCAAGAGGAATCCAAATATACAGTAATATTTAGGTTTTGGTATTTTTTATGCCTTAACATTCTCAACATAAACCATCAAATCAACATTATAGATAAATTATGACTGGCTGCAGTCATTTGATAGCTTATTTCAATCATTTGATAGCTTGTTATAGTCATCCTACTTACTGTCATCAACCAATACCAGTTTGGTGTTATTCGATAGCGTGTTATAGTCACTCACCCACTGGTTACAAAAAGTTTAATATATTATATATAATGGTGAATGCCCCTAGATTGGCTTTCTTGGTGTCGACAACATACATATATAGGAGGAAAATTATTTTAAAAATTAGGTGAGTTAACCTTTAAATTTAAATTATACCCTAAAATTTAAGTGATCCTACATTGTCAGCTACCCTAAAATTTTGCCAAATCCTGACTTCAAAAAATGGAATATTAATGAATTAACAAAGATTTTCCACTAAAAAATTCTTTGCCTTTTATTGGATTAATTTTATTTAAATTACCTTTAGCCAATCTATCATAACCATAGTTACATACATTGAAAAAGATGGTGCAAAAATAAGCTCAAAATTTATCCCCAAGGTCTATGACAAAGTATAAATTCTGATAATCCTCCTAATCCAAATGCATTTTTGCAAGTAGATGTTAAAAATGATTTTTGTTGGTATGAAAATAATTATCAAATTGATTAATATGTTGGCCACATACCCTATGAGGATTCCCTCAATCCTTGGATTAGACACCAATAAGAACCCTTGGGGTTGTAGGTTACTGGTGTTCATAACCTCACCAAGGTTTTCTCCTATTCTCCTTTAAAAAACAACCGTATGTGTAAGCTCTTATATATATGTTGAGCTATTGGATCCTTTGGATTACCCTAATGATTGTGTTCCCATGGTCTTATAATTATAACATCTTTGAACATAAATTATCAAGGTGTTTGTTTGGGTTGAGTTACCTGGACTTTCATTTCTATTATGGGCCTTCCTCTCTAAGATTGTCAAACCCATAGGACATTTTATTTTCTATGAATTAGATGTATTTTATTCTATATACCCCAAGTGCATCTATGTCAAGGTTGATTTGATGAAAGATTTGAAAGAGTCTATCGATATTCAATTAATCACTAAACATTATTTACAAAAAATAACCTACATTAACCTTATAAACACATGTTTTTTGTGACAATCACCCAAACAAAATATTGAGGACTATTCCCTCATGGTATACTCAATGCCTTTTTTTTGTGCAAGCATCTTCTGAAAATAAAAATGTGGCTGAAAATAATGATGGGTGGACCATTGTGGATAACAAAAAATATACCACTAAAAATAAAAACTCTAATTCATCTCCCAATCCTCCCATCAGTAAATCCCAACAAAGTGTGAAAAAAGTGGATAACTTTTTTCCTCTTCCCCACATTACTCCTCGGTCTCTTAGTTTCTTTTGCTTCCCTACAATGCTAAGTTTCTCAAGAGAATAGCTTGTTGATTGTTAGTTTTTCTGTTGAGACATCCTCTGATAACACTCCCACAATATGGTGACTTCACAATTTACCTCATGATGATGATGAATCTCCAAAATAAGATATTGGGACTAACTAGTACTCCATATTACTAAGGTTTTTTATTTCCACCCAAAAACCACTATTGGGTATCATTTTGTATCACTTATCATAGAAGACTTAGAGGATAGAAAGAGTGAATTGCAAATGAAGCATTCTTCTCAACGAATCAGCCCCCATGGAATGTTCGAGGTCTCATAGAGTCCTCTCAAAAAAATTGTGTTCCCACCACTTGTCAACAATTAGGCATTTTAGATTTAATGTTTTTAAGAAGTTAAGATTTCAAGGTTTATTCTGCAAACTTATTTGAAAAGTATCTACCTTACGCATAACACTTTTCCACTTCGTATAAAGATGGATGTGGTGGTGCAAGTATTTTGGTTTGACCAAATTTCCATCCCTTATTTATTGCATTGGGAGAAAACCAGGCACATCAAGTTATTTAGGTTACTCTTGATATTGATGGATGTTACTTAGGAGTATTCAATGTTTATGCACCTAATGATGGCCCTGAAAAAATGATGCTTTAGATATGGCTTATTAATAATATACTTTTTCCACCTCGCTTATTTATTTTAATTTTAATATTATTAAGAGTCCTGTGGACAATTGTTTCCCTTCCTATATGGTGGTGTAGGGGAACAAGAACCTTGGTATTATTTTTAAAATTGTTGGGAATTTGTGGACCCTCTCTTTTAATGACATTCATCAATTAGAAAACCATAGTTTACTTGGTCCAAATTCTGAGCAGACATTTATCAATTCCTAAAAATTTTATACCATCTAATGTTATTTGAGAAACACATGTTTTCCTTCTACATCTCTATTGAGAAAGCTATCACAGTTCACTAGATGTTGTCCTTTCCAATCATAATCCCATCACTTATAGATTGAAATGGGGAGTTAGCCTTCATAAAGTCCCTCATAATCATTTTTCTCAATGCATCACTTATCAACCATGATGGAATGATCTAACTCATCTCTAAATTATGGAACTTCATTCCATGCCATGGCAAGTAGATTATGTAAGTTTGAAAGTGATCCAATAATGCTATCTATAAAGAATACTATAAGGTTTCTTCTTGGGTGGAATAAGGACCCTTTGATTTTATGTTACAATCCTTGATTGTATCATTTGAGCACAAGATTAAAGAGGCTAAAATCTATCTTACTAGAGGTGCTCAAAATGGGTTTGGATTGCACTAGCTTAGTATTGGCGACCATGCCTCTAAGGATTTTTCTAGATCCATCAAGGCCAAACAAGTCAAGGGAAAAATAAAACCATCAAAATGTAATGCATAATCATCTCACCAACCTGATAGAGATCTCCTTGGCCTTCTTAGACCATTATAAACTTGTGTTCCAAGCCCAAGAGAATATGACAGAGAAAACACAAGAATTATATAAGTGTTTAGATGTATTGCCTCACAAGTTAAGCCCTTTAACTCAAAAACATTGTGGTGCCCCTCTTTCTCTTGATGAAGTATTTATTGTTGTGTAATGCATGGCTAATGATAAAGTTTGGGGGTAGATGGATTTTCATATGAATTTTATAAAGCCACTTAGAAATTTATGGGTCCTTATTTGCTTTAGGTTTATAGAGAAGCCCTGCACAATAAATTTGTAGGGGCCATCATCAATAAAGGCAATATTAAGTTTATTCATAAATTTGATGATCCTGAGATTATTACTAGTTGACACCTGATCACCCTACTAAATGTTTCCTACAAGTCATTGTTAAAGCCTTAGAGTTTTGATTTCACCACATCCTCCCTTAAATCAACTGGCCTGAGAAAATGTGGTTTATTAAAAGTGGGTACATTCTAGATAATTTCATTATAATTTAGGAAGGAATGGAGTGGATTTGTGTCTCTCAACAAAGGACCATTTTTCTCAAACTTTAATTCAAAAAATATTATGATTGGATTGAGTGTATTTTTATCCTCTCTATGCTTAAATATTTAGATTTTGGTAACTTCTTTCTTTCTATAGTTCAGACTCTGTATTTTAAAGCTTCAACTTGTCTCAACATTAATGCTCACAAGTCTAATACATTTGAACTTTTTTTCTCCATTAGAAAAAAAATCCCTCTTATACCATCTTTGTATGTCTTAGTTATTGAAGCATTTGGTCATCTGCTTGTTCAGAGAGGAGACCATGAGCTTATTAGGGTAATTATTCTTCCTAATCTCCTATCTCAACTCATCAATGGGTATTTTGTAGATGACTCTTTCCTCATACTTGTATAACAAGAATCCTTATTCAAAGAGGTGTTTTTTTTCCTTGACATTTTTTTTTAAACCTTTGGGTTAAGCCTACAATGGGATGAAACCCAATGTTTAAGATAAACCATGATTCCCTTATTTAATTGGATCTAAAATTATCAATTGAAGTGGATCTAGAAAGGGAAGACATTCAAATTTCTTGGTATTCCCTTTGCCTTTGACAACTCCCCCCTTTGAAATATGGTTGTATGTATTGAAAGAATTAAAAAAATGGTTACTAGATTAAAAAGTCTCTTCATCTTGTAGTAGATAAGTTTCAAGTATGTACTAAAATTCTTGCATCCACTTATGTCTACTATTCCTCTTGTTGGTTTCTAAGTTTTAAAACTTGCATATGACAAATTAGTAAAGGTACTAAAAGAGTTTCCCTAGGCCAATGCTAAGAAAACTCAAGGTTTACATAGTAACTTGGGACATTTATTTCCTCCCTTGTGACAAAGGATACATGGGCATTATTGATATTTATAGACAAAGAATTTCCCTATGTGCTAAGTGGATTGTAAGGGAAATTGGGGGAAATAAGGATTGAAAACTTGTCCTAAGACACTATTGTTAAAAGTTATTGGACCAAGCTTAGTTTTTTCACCAATTTAATTTTACTTATCAAAAATGGTCTAGCTCAAGATTCAAATACTTGTCTAGTGATAAAAGATATTAATTTAAATTGATAAATTTAAATAGTGGGCTTACCCCACTATTTAAATAAAGGATCTCATCTATTTAAAGGGACAATTTATGGAAGTATTTGAAATTTAGAAGACCTTTTTACTCTAAAATGAAGCACATTCTATATTCAAAAGCTAGCTCATGCTCTATTAAAGCCTTTCGAAAAGGAAACTAGCTAGAAAAGAATAAGTACGTGAGAGTAAAAGGGATCCCATCATGTGATTTGAATATTCAAAAAATTAAATATCCTCTTCCTTTAAATATGTATAAGTAGCTAAAGTTAGAGATGATGTGCATAAGGAAGTGTGGGAAAGATTCAAGAATATTTCTTGAGCCACTACAAATCAAAAGCAAGCTACAACAAGGGAAAAATTAAAGAATTTTATTTAATTCTCCTCTACTTGTGGTAATGGGACGCTGAAAATTGATGTTTCTCTCTCTCTTTCTCTTCTCTCTTCTCTTATATAATGTAATGAACTTGTTTTAGCAAGAGGTAGGTCTCTTGGGATTTATAAGTCTACATAATTTGAATACAAATACGAGTCCCTATTATTTGGCTATGTATAAATATTGTGAGCCCTCATTATAATAGAATGTGATTGTGCATATTTCCTATAAGTAAATTAATTTATTGTGTCTCTTATTTGTCTGTCCCTTGGCTATGGTCTTGTTGTTATAACTCCATTTATGGGTTGTTTCTTGACCTTTACAGTTTATTTTCTCTATTGTGTTCATTTCCCTTCTTATATATTAAATAACATTCTATTCATAGATATAGGAGATCCTCCTATTTCCTTCTTGGTATGTCATCATCTCATTTTTTTAGTCTTCGGACTCTTTCCCCTTCAAAATTTCTCTTTCATGAAATTATTTTAGGTAGATTATGCAGAAGGGGCACAAGGCATAAATATGTAGATATTTGATGGAAGAAGTTTGTGTATGCAATGGGAAATATAGCAGATATATAAATTAATCCTAGCTTGGAGAAGATAAATCCTACTTACACATCTAATTGGGGATACATACCAAGATGGATCTGTTAGACCTAGCCAAGGGATATTTTACCATAAATAATATCACTAGGGAGGGTTCTAAATCCTCTATTCAACCAAAACTACACAGTAACCCTAATTAGGTTCTATATTTTCATATTCACTAAACTAATAACAAGTAAAGTCTAATCTAGTGCTCACCAAATCTTGTGGCATAAAGTGGAGGTAATAAACATGAAAATTAAACATGCATAGAAGGCATATACTCACATCAATATATACAAAATCCTAATGCATGGAAGATAAGTACAAATGCATATCTATATACTCTTACAAAGGAGGAACAAAGTTAGGAATACTTACCTTTGAAGATGAACCCACCAAGCCTCAATCTCTCCCTTTGCCAAGGTGGTTCATAAGAGGTTGTTTTGGTATGTAAGGATGACAAGGATAAATCATATCTAGGATACATAACCTATCAATTCATCCAAAATATTTCTCCATAAGATAAGATCTGTATCTCCAAATAAAGTATGAAACCCTAATCTTACTCCTCAAGTAGAATGGTGGAAAAGTAGATGCACAATATATCTTAATTCTTATCCTCTTCTCTTAGAAATGGAAAAATGAATGTGTTTATATAGGTGAATCTAACCCTAAACCCTTCTAAAATTTTAGGCCGATAAGGTTGACCCAGTCAACCTAGTATTATAATGAATAAAAACAAACTAGTTCATGGACTAGGTTGGCCAGGGGCTGACCTAGACCCTAATAAGTTTTGTCAATAAGGATACAAGGTTGATATGGCTGACTACATCATGTAAACTATCAAAAAGGGGTTTAGGTTATGGAAAGGGCTACTGAAGGTGGTAAATGACTAAAGGAGGGTGAAAAGTAGGAGGCAAAGTTTAGGGGAATGGTTTTTGGAGACAAGTGTGTAGATAACAAGTGGTACAAAGGGATAACAATCCTATGAAGAACCAATGGTTTGCCCACCCCTTTCCCACTGCACCCCTTAGAGCATGCAATTAGAAAGATTGAGACTTGATGGGTTCCTACAAGATAAAGAGCATCAATAATTGATACAGTTTGAAAATATTGTGTATACATATGCCCCACTTGAAGCTCATCACGTGTCATGTAGGTGCAACATGGGATGGTGCTTTAAGAAAAGAACAAGATGACACATAATGTTGAAGATGATTAAAGTGTAGTAAGGAACAAATAAGATAAATGAAAGGATAGAATTGAAAAATAAATACCTTTACTTACCTAGCACTATAAATAAAGAAGTATATGTGAGAGAATGTGAAGGTATCCAATGTGAGGAACATTAGGTGAACCTATAGAGATTAGCAAAAAAGAGCAAAAATTTGAAAAATTTTCAACATATACATATAATAATGTAAAATATTCTCTACAATGTCAGGATTCCATGACATTTTACAGTTTCAAAAAAGAGTTAGTAGAGATAAAGATATGAGTAAAATAATAAATCTAATGATAAATTTTTTAAAGGTAAATAATTTTGAAATAGTAAATATAAATAGGGTGAAAAAAAATTCATTTGGTATTATTTACTATTATGAGAAAAATAGAGCTCTAATAGACTTAGTGAGAGACCCAGAGAGCCAGGATGGTGAGGAGATGATAGCTAAGATGGGGAGGACGCATAATGGTTATAGCGAGTGTAGCATAGGTAAGAAACTAAAAATTTATGATTTTTGAGTATTTTTATTTTAAATTGAGTGGTTTATATAAATTTGACTATTAGGCAGATTAGAGACATCAAAAATAACCTTAGGATACTTGTAGGGATACTAGGGGTCAAATGGGGTATTGGGTAGGACAGAGTCAGACCAATAAATGCCCAAGGCATTTATGGAAATTTGTCAAAAAATTCATCATTATGAAAGAACAAGGTCAACTAGGTCGACGTAGTTGGCATAAGACAAGGAAACCTAGTGGGATGACTTAGTAGTAAGTGGCCAACTTAATTGGGTAGGTGAAAGGGATGACCTAGTATGAATGTGATGACTTAGTTTGTTGAGTAAGTGGCCAGCTTAGTACTGTAGAGGAAGAAAGGGATGACTTAATATTATTAAGACAGATAGGGGTCAACTTAGTACTAAAAATACCAATTTAGTTTAAATTATTATAAGGTCGATCTAGTATCCCTGATAAAGGATAAAGCTGATGTAGTTTGTAATAAGTTAATTTAGTAGAAAATAAAGAAACTAAATCAAACCAATTTATTTTTGTGAAATTTGTAAGGATGTATTTTGATAATTAATGACATGGAGGTCTAATGCATCCTTTATTGTTTGATATTTTGTAGAATCACTAGAGATTTTGATGATTGATTGATGCCTCATGGTTACCTGATTTACTAGAGTGTTTGATAGATGTGGATAAAGAAAGATTGGTTACATTGGGACTAGGATGTATCATGGAGATGAGATGCATCCCACTAAGTATTGATCTTATTTTCATGCTCCTCAGAGCATGGGAATAGTTTACCAACACTTTTTGATGGATTGTGGATGGGGATACCATAGAGGTAGGTATCACACTAGAGGGCACCCATGCATTTTTTGGACTACATTTAAGAGGGACACCAATGATCATAGTAACATTGGATTATTTGGAGGAGAGACCATCACTATCCAAATGGGTGATGTGCTCAGATAGGATCTACCTATGGCTAAGGGTGACCTTGTTCGATGTGTATATTATACATATTCCAAATATATAGAAGGATGTGATTGGACTTGTGACAACATGAGTGCTACATCACAAGTCGAATGGTTAGGTACTACTTTATATGATAGCCTTGTGTTAGTATATTTTGGATCAAGGGGCACTCTATGATTTTGGGTATGTCATATGGGTCCATCTCATACATGATATGTATGGGATGTTGTATAGAGGGTATAAGACCATTGTACAAGTGATGTTGATTGCATGTATATATGAGAGGTTCCTGATGTATTTTCCAACTAGGTTACCCCATGTGGTCAATGATAGGTTACCTTATGTTAATATATGGAGATAGGACTAGGTAGCATGGTCCATGCCCCACATGCCATCATTACAGACAGTCACATGAGGAGAGATCATGTGGTAGCCCTATTGACCAAATTTGACCCTAGAAAAATTTGGGTCAACCCATACTATTTTTAACTTTTATATAAAGTTTAAAATGTATGATGGGGTCATCTATTGTCCTACATGTCTCACTTACCCTTTCCCTAGTCCTTGTTACAACCCATCCTCCTTGTACTAGCTCAGTCAACTAAAGTTAACATTAGTCAAACCTAGTCAAAATTAGTCAAAGTGCCAAATTATATTTAAAATTTCCTAAAATGGTTTTTTAATTGTTTCAAGGTGTCTTCAAATCACAAATTGGCCATTTGCTAGATTTCATGTGGTAAAAGGGTCATTTAGATACTTTTCTAGCTAATTAATGGACTTGTACGGATGGTAAGAGTTATAAAATATGTCATCAAGGTGGATATAAATGCATATAAGGTCAAATAATGTAATAATCAATTAATTTATAGTTATAAGTCTGTTATGATCAAGAAATGGTAGTTTTTCCTCAAAAATAGGCCCCTTTAGGCACTTGTATAGACTTCTCAAGTCCATCATCAGTTGAAAAAGTGGTGGAGTGTATTTTCACCTCCCCATAGGTCATATTCACATTTTTTTTGCATAAAATTTCATATAATATCCATTTCCAACTTCTTTTCCTTCATTTTCCATTGGCAAGCCAAGGAAGGGCATATTCAATTACTTGGCATGGGTCATACAGGTAGAATTAGGGAGAATGCTTTTACAGGTGGATATTACTCTAAGTTAACTTAAAATACATAAAAATAAGTCTCATATTAGTGGCTCCTCCTTTATGAACAATCAATTTGAGTCCAGGTAGCCTTTTATGAAATTGTATTCAAGAGGGGTATGATTGTGCATCTATATCTTATTTTCAAGAATCTAGGGAGTTGTGTGAGTCTGATTAGGTGTTTTTATGTGGTAATATGGTCTTCTCCATTATTTTAAAACCATCCAACACACCCTCTCTCAATTCCCTTAAAGGAGATTTCAAAATTGTGCTTGTTTTCCAAGTTTACAGTCATGGGTGTGGAACCTATGTTTTTGCAACATGGAAGGAGATCCTAAAGATGTATAATATGCTTGGGTTCATGTTTGAAAAGTTTTATTTCTTTGGTTTCCCTTTTTAAATATCAAATGACCACTCCTTCAAAGCCAAATTGCCAATTTTCTTTGTTCACTACCTAATCTGCTCACAATCAACTTATGTTTGAGTTCAATAGGTTCGTACGGAGGTGAAAAGAGTGAAAGACATGATGAAGTTCATTTTTTGAGTCCTAACATTCCCAAATTCTCATAATTTTCATGTTTTGAGGTTTAGAGCCTATGCAAGGTAAAGTTTCACTTCAAACAATGATTGGAATGTATTGGGTTAATAGTCCCCAAATGGACCAAATAGAGATCCTTGAGTTTTTTTGAGATAACATATGCCATGATAAAAGAAATATTCAATGTTATTGGTTTTTTGACATAGTATCCATATCTACACACATTAACCCTACCAATTTTTATGTCAAAGTGATATGTGGAAGAGGGTCATTGAATACCTTGAAGTTGCCCAAAAAAACACTTAATTTGAATACTGATATCTACATAAAGGTAATGAAAAAGTGACTTGTACTCCATTTTGATGGTTTTAGATTATGCCATCAAATTTAAACCATATCAAATAGTCAAAATGAATATAATATGCTAATATTACAAATAAGAAGGTGAATTTGATGTTTTAACCCCCTAAACACCCTCCCCTATTTCGTACACTAGACCTAAAAGACAAGCATCTACAGCCAACACCTTAGACAATGGCATAATTTGACTTCCACATTGTGTTAGAAAGGTTATAAGGTATATATGTTGGTTAAAATCAATTTTTATCCATAAATTAAATTAAATGGATCTTCTCACATCAATATCAAGGCAAACAACTCCACATATGCACCTACAGGCCTGTGAATGGCCACATACATGCCTAGTAAACATTGAGTTGGAGGTAGTGTCTTCCTTACACAAAATGAGCTTGTATGAATGGGATTTTATTATAAAATTTATAAGTGACCTAAAATAACTCATTATTACTCTTTATAAAACATGAACAAATCCCAAATCTTGCCAAAAATGCATCTTACAGGGGCAGAATGGTGACTGCCATAGTCAAGATAGAGGTATCCTCCTTAAGGACCAAAGCATGTATTGATATGATTTGTAGGTTTTCCACGTAATTAAAGAGCATGAGGATGGCATTATGGCCTAACAAACATAATTATGAGGTCCACCAAAATCAAACAAAACTTGGACCTAGACCTATAGGTGTGTCTCAGTCCTCAACATGTAAGGTGTCTCAGTTTTAGGATGAGGGATGCATTATTCCAAAGAAGTAAGTATATCCATTAAAAATAGTGTAATACCACTAATATTATATTTTTAACACCATAGGAGGTTGTATTGGGTCCATAAATAATTAACCAAGATCTAAATCACCTACAACCAGTATGTTAAAAAAGAGTTCCCTCCTTTGTTGTCATAGGCCTAGTTTAGGTTTCTAAAAGCATGAGAAGATGTTTGAGGGGGGAAAAGGATATATATGGTTTATATAATTTATTTAAGAAATTTAGGATCTATAAAATTCCATACTTAATCTCAAATTAATCCCTAAAGCATCTAATCACAAGTCCTACCCTGCCCACCTTCACAGACTATTTGGTTCATAAACTTTGCCTTGGAAATATGTGAAGATGGAGGTCTAAATGGAAGAGTTAGGTGACCAAATTTGGTAAAACGTACCCTTTGATATTTATTAATATTATTCAATTAAAATTTTTCCAAATATATGAAATTAAACCTTCTTTTTTTGGTCTCAGAGCAGGGACAGTTTTCCTTTGCATGGAGATGATAATTTTAATAAAATTGATGAAATTGATGAGCCATAAGCAAGTAGAAATTGGATTATGGTTGTATAATATATTAAAAAACCCCATATATATATAAAACTTTTATATAATTTTTTATGTAAAATAGGGTACCCTACACAAGGAGGGTTGCAGTCATGTGTAAAAGAAACCTTTAAGCCTAGAGGCCAAACTGAGGATCATGTGCATTTTTAGCCTTGTCCATGATTTCCACCTAACCAATTCATGATTTCATAGGTATGTGATAATTTTTTAATCCATATGAATTAAAATTAATCCATTGAAAATTCATATGGATTTCAAAGGTATAGGCAAGCTCATTGGCAAGGCACAAGCCTAATGCCAAACAGGGATCAAGTTTTATCCTTAGCTCTTAAAGAGCTATTTTGGTGATTGGAAAATGTTAGTGGAATTTATACATAGGTATTTAAACCATTTTATTACAAATAAATTCATCAATAATCCAATTCTTGGCTTAAAATCTCCCAACCCTCACAGATGGCACAAAATGGCTCGAGTGGTGAAATTCAAAAGCTCAAAACTTTCATGAGCTTATGCATGGGATCCTGAGGCATTTTTAGGAGTTAAAGAATGTCCTTGAGGAGCCATAAGTTTAATTTTTAAATATTTCCAATGTGTATCCTTATTAATAATCCCTTAAGGGATAATGCACTCCAAAACCAATTTTTAGCTATTTTGGCCAAATTAGGCCTAATGAGACAAAGAGGCCTTGTGACACCTAAAAGGGAAATTGATGATTATATGTAATGTAACTATTTTATATGATTTAATATGGTTTCCAAGTTTCCTTTGGATGAAAATTTAACTATCCAAGAGATCTCATGATCAAACTCTTGCCTTTTGCCACTTGTCAAGAAGGAGTTTTAATACTCAAAGATGCTTGTGGAAGAGTTTCAACGCCACATCAAGGAAGGTGCTCAGTTTGGGATGGAGATATGTCCACATCAGTTACTTGATCTCTCCTCCACCTAATTTCCATGTAAAATTTTTCCCAAACCTACTTTTATGTGTTCTTGAAAGTCCATCATGAAGCCAGTTTCACAAGAAATAATGATGGAGAATATTGTTATGCCACACTTGGAAAAGAGGCTTATCTGAGATAGAATGATGTGTAAATCAGTTTCATAACTCCTTTTACACCTCATTCAAATTAATTTTAACTAATTTCCACCTTTGTATACTTGTCCTTGTGGATCTTTAACTTCTCTTCTCTCTCTCTTCTTCCAAACTCTATAAATGTGAGTCATCTTGGCTATTGTAAGAGAGACCACAACTAGTATGGCGAGAACCTACTGGTATGACATTGCATTTTTTCATTAAAAACTGAATAAAAGTCTAATTCTAAGTTAATAACATTTTTTTTAAGTGTGTGAGTGATGCATAGTGGAGCTAAGTGATGGTTTCATCCTTACTCCTCTTTATCCTTCATGTTAAAGTAAGATTTCTGATTTTAACATGTCATGTGAAGTGTATAAATGTACTAAGCTCCTCTTCAAGTATGAAATTGTATCTATGGTGTGAAATATACCCCCTAGATCAATTATCTTATTGATTATCCTATGTATGCCTATCTTCATATTGAAACACTATGTTAGGATCCTTAAATGCCTAGAATTGGTCTTGGAAAGCTTTGTTGCTTAGTAGGAGTGTGATAGTTTGTGGGATATGTCTTGGTGTATCACCTCTTTAGTGTAGTTTCATTTTCATTCAAACTCCTAACACTTTTCCCATAAACAAGCATTACATTAGGTGATAAGCACTGAAAGATGAATCTAGGGAGCTAGCCCTCATAATCTAGAGATTCATCTCTCTTACATGTTCTCCCACAACTTGAGAGATGATTCCATATTGAATTAAATTGTAGGAACCTCATAAAGTTTCTTAGGGTGCATAATTTTATGGAAAAAAATTGCATGCCCGGTGGGATAGCTAGTCTTGATTGCTTCCATGTCATGTTGAATGTTGGTCTTGTCAAGCACAAGGTTGTAAAAGTGTTTCTAATCTAACATTTGGTGACTCCAAAAGGTGAGGATCTTTGGTTGTAGATCAAATTTCCACATTATATTTCAGGTCAAGAGGAAGAATAAGAGATGGTTAGGCAACATGTTTTCCTAGCCTTCAACACCCAAAATCCAGTCAATCTTCCTGCATATGATTCTATTCCTACTAATAATACCTAAAGTCTCCCTAGATTCAATGGAGAAGGTCCTATTACCCCATCTGAGCACATTAGGGACATATCAATTTTTTTAATTTCCACAATATCACTCAAGTCAACATAGCCATTAGACTACTTGCCATGTCCCTAAAGGGTAAATCACTTGATTGGTATAGGACATTTTGAGGTGGTTGCATTACTAATTGGGATGGTTTGAGAGTTGTTGGTAAATAGGTTTAAGAATGAGAGTGATTACATTTCACTAATCCATTGGCTAAATGTGATAAGGAGAGGTCCTTATGAATTCATGGGAGATTTCAATGAAAGATTTCAAAGAACATGGCATAGGTTGCCACCTATCATGAGACCCCCTCCAAGCTTTGTGTTCCCCACTTATCCCAAGGCCATTGGCACTGATGTGGTAGTATTGTTGTAATAAACGGGAGTATTTACTCTACCTAATGCATATGAGATAGCTATTAAAGCTAAGAACAATTTGATAATAGCTCAAAAATTATCCCCAAAAGTTGTTATGCCTTTGTTATCTCATAGTTCATTTGAAACCCCAAGTGTAGATAAAGTTCCCAATGCCAATGTCAAGTCTATAATCACTCCCAAGAAGGTGGATTATTTTATAGATAAAGATGAAATGATCAGGTCATTACAAGCTCAGCTCAAACAAGCTCAATTGTAAGTAAGTACTCCACCCAATCCCCAATATCATCACCAAGGTCATCAATTTTTCAATAGGTACCCTAATAGCTATAGTCCTAACTCCATTCTATCCACAAAGGCTATTTTTCTAGTCCATACCAACCTAATTTAAGGAGAAGAAAATTTGTATCATTGGGAACAATCTCAAGGTTAGTTTGTGTATGATGGTGGAGGAGCTTGTCAATCCCTAATAGCACAAGAAAGAGTTATTCCTTGCCTCACATCAGAAGAACAAAAGCTCATGTAAAGGGATACTCACAGATAGAGTAGAAGCCAAGGTACCATTCTTGTGAACTTTCAAAGGGAAGAAAACTATGTGAACAAGGTTGACAAAGAACCTAAAGGATTGCCATTCAGTCCTTCTTCTCTATTACCTTCACATCAACTGATTGTTCCTAAGACTCCACAAGAGTTGGGGGAGGATGTTATCATAGATGAGTTCATTGAACACACTGAAGAAGGAGTTGATGATATGGAGCAACCAATAAAGTTTTTGGGAGAAGAAGACACTTTAATGGTAAGACCAGAAGAAGACCTTGAGTGGATTGATGAATTTCCATCCTTAATGGAAGATGATGATCATCAACCTGCAACACAAGGTAAAGGAGAGGTGCCCACTAGCCAACATGATGGTCCACAAGAAGTTGGTAAGAATGTTGATGAACTTCAAGGCCTTTATATTGACCATGAAGAGTTAGAATTTTGGGATGATCTTGAAAAATTTTGCTTGATCTTGAATGATGCATCTCCACTTCATGAAGATCTTGAGAAGAGTTTTGAATGAGATGTTGCAGTTGAACCTATTCAACATCATGAAGCACCTCCACAAAAAGAGTAAGGTAAGCATGATTCATCTCAAGAAGATCAAATGCATAAGGTAGATGAAGAGTATAAGGTGAAAAGAGAGGTAGTAAGTTTTGAAGAACCTCTCCCATGCATTCAATTTCTAGAAACACCAAAGTTTGATGGAGAACTTCCTTTTCAAAATGAGCATAGCCTTAATGATGGAAAGCCATTTATAGTAGAGGTTGAGATTGAATGTGAAGATAAAAATGAGTATATAATAAATGAAAAACCACTTGAACCAAGGACTATGGGTTCCACTCAAACCAATCAAGAGGAGTATATCTCTATTGAACACATGTTCTTGGCTATGAAACCAGATGAAGTCAATGTAAGCACCAAGGGAAGTAAGCAAGGTGTTGAACAAAAAAGGACAAGACCTAAGTGTTAGATAGCACACTCTTCTAGTCCACTTCAATGAGAAGGTATTAAAATATTTCCTTTTGATCGAGGAGGATCAATTCTTGCTACTTAATTTATACACTTTAGAGTGTGTTTATTTCAGTGATTTAGAGCAAAAGTGTGTTTCCTTTCTTTTGTTTGGTGTGTGTTTTATGTGTATGTGTCAACTATATTATTTCCCTTGATCCAAAGGTCAATTTAATTCAATTCAATTAGAGTGCTCATATGTGTGACTCTATGCCCAATGGAAGGATTAGGCAACTGGTCTTAGGCATAACAGGTATGCCACCCCTAGGAATCACCAAGAATGTTGACCAAATTTGACCCCAGTCAAATTTGGTTCAACCCCTACTATTTTGAAATTTTAGATAAATTTTCATATGTCTTATGGGGTCATCTATTGTCCTACATGTCTCACTTACCCTTTCCCTAGTCCTTGCTACAACCCATCCTCCTTGTACAGGCTCAGTCAACTAAAGTCAACATTGGTCAAACTTAGTCAAAGTGCCAAAATGTATTGAAAATGTCCTAAAATGGTCTTTAAATTGTTTCAAGGTGTCTTCAAGTCACAAATTGGGCATTTTCTAGGTTTCATGTGGTAAAAGGGTCATTTGGCCACTTTTCTAGCTAATTAATGGACTTGTACAGATTGTGGGAGTTATAAAATATGCCATCAAGGTGGATATAAATGTAGATAAGGTTAAATCATGGTATAATCAATCAGGTGATAGTTAGAAGTCTGTTATGATCAAGAAATGGTAGTTTTTCCTCAAAAATAGGCCCCTTTAGGCACTTGTATGGACTTCTCAAGTCCATCATCAGTTGAAAACATGGTGGAGTGTCTTTTCACCTCCCCACAAGTCATCTTCACATTTTTTTTCAGAAAATTTCATATAAGATCCATATCCAACTTCTTTTCCTTCATTTTCCATTGGCAAGCCAAGGAAGGGTAGATTCAATCACTTGGCATGAGCCATACAAGTAGAATTGGGAAGACAGATTTTATATGTGGATATTAATCTGATTGAAATTCACATCCATGATAATAATTCTCAGATTGGTGGCTCCTCCTTTATGAAATTCAGTTTGACTCTAGGCAGCCTTTTATGAAATCGCATTCATGAGGGGTATGATTGTGCATTTGTTTCGTGTTTTCAATAATCTAGGGAGATATGTGATCTTTATGAGGTGTTTTTAGGTGGTAACATGGTCCTCTCCATGATTTTTAAATCATACACTACCTCTCTCAATGCCCTTGAAGGAGATTTCAAAATTATGCTTATTTTCCAAGTTTTCAGTCATGGGTGTGGAACATGTGTTTTTGCAACATTGAAGGAGCTCATAAAGATGTATAATATTATTGGGTTCATGTTTTCAAATTTTTATTCATTGGTTTACATTGTTAAAGATAAAATTACCACTCCTTCAAAGCCAAATTGTCAATTTTTCTTATTCACTACCTAGTCTGCTCACAATCAGCTTATGCTTGAGTTCAAGAGGTTCGTACGAAGGTGAAAAGAGTGAAAGACATGATGAAGTTAATTTTTGAAGTTATAAAATTCCAAAAGTCTCATAATTTTAATGTTTTGAGGTTTATAAGTTATGCAAGGTAAATTTTCACTTCAAACAATGATTGGAATGTATTGGGTTAACAGTCCCCCAATGGACCAAATAGAGATCCTTGAGCTTTTTTTAGATAAAATATGCCATGAAAAAAGAAATATTCAATGTTCTTAGTTGTTTGACCTATTAATATCTACACACGTCAACCCTACCAATTTTTAGTTCAAAGTGATAAGTGGAAGAGGGTCATTAAATACCTTGAAGTTGCCCAAAAAACCACTCAATTTGAATACTGATATCTACATAAAGGTAATGAAAAAGTGACTTGTACTCCATGTTGATGGTTTTAGCTTATTCCATAAAATTTAAACCATATAAAATATTCAAAATGACTCTCCTATGCTAATATTAAAAATAAAAATGTGAATTTGATGTTTTAACCCCCTAAAGACCCTCTCATGTTCATACAATAGACCTAGAAGACAAGCATCTACAACCAACACCTTAGACAATGGCATAATTTGACATCCACATGGTGTTATAAAGGTTATAAGGTATATAGGTTGGTTTAAATAAATTTTTATCCCTAAATTAAATTTAATGTATCTTCTCACATCAAAATCAAGGCAAAAAACTCCACATATGCACCTATAGGCCTGTGAATTGCCACGTACAGGCTTGGTAAACATTGAGTTGGAGGTAGTGTCTTCCTTGTAAAAAATGAGTTTTTATGAATGGTATTTTCCTATAAAATTTATAATTTACCTCAAATAACTCATGATTACTCTTTATACAACATGAACAAATCCCAAATCTTGCCAAAAATGCATCCTACAGGGGCAAAATGGTGATTGCCACAATCAAGATAGAGGTATCCTCCTTAAAGACCAAAGCATGTATTGATAGGTTTTGTAGGTTTTACACATAAATACAGAGAATTATTATGTCCTTATGGCCTAATAAACATAAGGATTAGGTCCACTAAAATCAAACAAATCTTGGACCTAGACCTACAGGGGTGTCTCAGTCCTCAACATGTAGGTGTCTCAATTTTAGGATGAGGGATGCATTGATGCAAAGAAGTAAGTTTAGCCTTGAAAAATAGTATAATACCACTCATATGATATTTTTAACACCATATTAGGTTGTATTGGGTCCATAAATCATGAACCAAGCTCTAAATCACCTACAACCAATATGCTAAACAAGAGTTCCCTCCTTTGCAGTCATAAGCCTAGTTTAGGTTTTCAAGAGCATGCGAAGGTGTTTGAGGGGAAAAAATGATATATATATGGTTTGGATAAGTTATTTCAGACATGGAGGATCTCTAACATGCCATATTAATCTCAAATCAATCCCTAAAGCATCTAATCACAAGTCCTACCCTACCCACTTTCATAGACTATTTGGTTCATAAACTATGCATTGGAAATATGTGAGGATGGACGTCTAAATGGAGGATTTAGGTGCCCAAATTTGGTACAGAGTACCCTTGGGGTGGTTTTATAAATATTATAAAATTAACAATTTTCTAAAGCTGGCAAATTATACCTTCTCTATTATGTCTCAGAGTAGGGGTAGTTTTCCTTTGCATGGAGATGATAATTTTGATAAAATTGATGAAATTGATAAGCCATAGGAAATTAGACCTTGGATGATGGTTGGATAATATTTTAAAAACCCATATAGATCTATAAAATCTTTATATAAGGTTTGAAGGCAAACAGGGTACCCTACACAAGGAGGGTTTTAATCATGTGTAAAAGAAACCTTTAAGCTTAGAGGCCAAACTGAGAATCATGTGCAATTTTTAGCCTTTTCCATGATTTACACCTGACCAATTCATGATTTTAGAGGTATGTGAGAAGTTTTTAATCCATATGGAGTCAAAGGAATCCATTGAAAATTCATATGGAGTTCAAAGGTACAGGTAAGCTCATTGGTAAGGCACAAGCCCAATGCCAAATAGGGATCAAGTTTCATCCTTAGCTCTTAAGGAGATATTATGGTGATTGGAAAATGTTCATGGAATTTATAAATAGGTTTTTGAACCATTATCTTGTAAATAAATTCATCAAGAAGCCAATTCTTGGCTTAAAATCTCCCAAACCTCACAAATGACACAAAATGGCTCGAGTGGTCAACTTCAAAAGCTCATAACTTTCATGAGCTTATGCATGGGATCTTGAGGAATTTTTAGGAGTTAAATAATGTTCTTGAGGAGTAATAAATGTAATTTTGAAAGTTTTCCAATGTGTATCCTTTATGAACAATCCCTTAAGGGCTAGTGCACTCCAAACCCTCCAAAAGCTTGATTTGAACTTGATGAGAAAAAAAGGAAAACAAAGGCACTAAAATGAATGTTTCAAGCTCAAAAATAATTATTATGACCTTGATAAATCTCATAAGATACACCTCATTCCACTGGTCCATACTTGTAATTACAGGGTTATATGAAATAGGCAAAAAAAGAGCATTTAATGCTAGAATAAGGGTCCATACAAATGATCAAGAGCCCAAATTTGTTATGAGAAATTTTAACAAGGTGAAAAAAGTGAATCATAGGTTAATTTTCCACTTCATACATGTGGGAGCTCAAAATGAACATTTTTGGTCTTCTAGGCTAAAGAGGCCTAATGAGACAAAGAGGCCTTGTGACACCTAAAAGGGGAATTGATGATTGCAGGTAATGTAACTATTTGAGATACTTCAAGATGATTTCCAAGTATCCTTGGGATGAAAATTTAACTATCCAAGATATCTCATGATCAAACTCTTGCCTTTTCCACTTGTCAAGAAAGAGTTTTAATACTCAAAGATGTTTGTGGAAGAGTTTCAATGCCACATCAAGGAAGGTGCTCAGTTTGGGATGGACACATGTCTACATCGGTTACTTTATCCCTACTCAACCTAATTTACATGAAAAAATTATCCATACCCTAATTTTATGTGTTCTTGAAATCCCATCATGAAGGTAGTTTCACAAGAAAGAGTGATGGAAAAGATTGCTATGCCACACTTGGAGAAGACACTTATCTAAGATAGAATGATGTGTAAATTAGTTTAATAACTCATTTTCCACCTCATTAAAATGCATTATAACTGATTTCCACCTTTGTACACTTGTCTTTGTGTCTCTTCAACTTCTTTTCTCTCTCTCTCTCTTCTTCCAAATTTTATAAATGTGAGTCATCTTGGCTATTATAAGAGAGACCACAACTAGTATGGTGAGGCCCTGCTGGTATGACATTGAATTTTGTCTTTCAACATTGAATAAAAGTCTAATTATAAGTTAATAACATTTTGTCTAAGTGTGTGAGTGATGTATAGTGGAGCTACATGATGGTGTCATCCTTACTACTCTTTATCCTTCATGTTTAAGCAAGAGTTCTGATTTTAATAGGTCATGTGAAGTGTATGAATGTACTAGGCTCCTTTTCAAGTATTGAATTGTCTCTATGGTGTGAAATCTACCCCACTAGATTATTTATCTTATTGATTATCCTATGTATGCCTATCTTCACATTGAAACACTATTTTAGGATCCTTCAATGCCTAGAATTGGTTTTGAAAAGCTTTGTTGCTTAGTAGGATTGTGATAGTCTATATTATATGTCTTGGTGTATCACCTCTTTAGTTTAGTTTCCTTTTCATGTAAACTCATAACCCTTTTCCCATAAACAAAAATTATATTATCTGATAAGCACTTAAAGATGAATCTAGGGAGCTAGCCCTCATAATCTAGAGATTTATCTCTCTTACAAGTTCACCCACAACTTGAGAGATGATTCCATGTTGCATCAAATTGTAGGAACCTCATAGAGTGTCTTAGTGTGCAAAATTTGATTACAATAGTTCTGGCATGCTTGGTGGGATAGATGGTCCTAATTGCTTCCATATCAAGGTGAATATTGGTCTTGACAAGCTCAAGGTTACATAAGTGTTTCTAATCCAGCATTTGACGACTCCAAAAGGTGAGGATATTTGGTTGTAGATCAATTTTTCCACATTATATTTCATGGTCAAGAAGAAGAAGAAGAGATGGCTAGGCAACATACTTTCCCAACCTTAAACATCCAAAGTCCAGTCAATCTTCCTACATATGATCCTATTCCTCTTAATGCTACTCAAAGTCTCCCTAGCTTCAATGGAGAAGATCCTATTACCCCATCTGAGCACATTATGGACATCTCAATTTTTTACAATTTCCACAATATCACTCAAGTCAGCGTAGCCATTAGACTACTTGTGATGTCCCTAAAGGGTAAAGCACTTAATTGGTATAGGAAATTGGGAGGTGGTTGCATTACTAATTGGGATGGCTTTGGAGAGTTGTTGGTAAATAGGTTTGAGAATAAGAGTGATCATATTTCAATATTCCATTAGCTAAATGTGATAAGGATAGGTCCTAATGAATGAAAGATTTGAAAGAACATGGCATAGGTTGCCACCTATCATGAGACCCCCTCCAAGCTTTGTGTTCCCCACTTATCTCAAGGCCATAGGCACTGATGTGGTAGTAATATTGTAATCAATGGGAGGATTTACTCTACCTGATGCCTATGAGATAGTTATTAAAGTTGATAATAGTTTTATACTAGCTAGGAAATTGTCCCCAAGAGTTGTTATGCCTTTGTTATCTCATAGTTCATTTGAAACCCCAAGTGTAGATAAAGTTCCCAATGCCAATGTCAAGTCTATAATCACTCCCAAGAAGGTGGATGATGCTATAGACAAAGATGAAATGATTAGGTCATTACAAGCTCAGTTCAAACAAGCTCAATTGAAAGTAAGTACTCTACCCAATCCCCAATACAATCACCAAGGTCATCAAGTTTTCAATAGGCAGCCTAATAGCTATAGTCCTAATTCCATTCCATCCACAGGCTATTGTTCTAGTCCATACCAACATAGTTTAAGGAGAAGAACATTTAGATCATTGGGGAAAATCTCAAGGTCAGTTTGTTTATGATGGTGGAGGAGGTTGTCAAGCCCTAGTAGCATAAAAAAGAGCTATTCCTTGCCTCACATCAGAAGAACAAAACCTCATGCAAAGGGATACTCATAGAGAGAGTAGCAGCCAAGTTACCATTCTTGTGAAATTTCAAATGGAATAAAACTATGTGAACAAGGTTGATAAAGCACCTAAAGGATTTTCATTCAATACTTCTTCTCTATTGCCTTCACATCATCTAATTGTTCCTAAGACTCCACAAGAGTTGGGGGAAGATGTTATCATAGATGAGTTCCTTGAACACACTGAAGAAGGAGTTGATGATATGGAGAAGCCAATAAAGGTTTTGGGAGAAGAAGACACTTCAATGGTAATACCAAAAGAATAAGATCTTGAGTGGACATGCTTCATGGAAGATGATAATGATAAAACTACAACACAAGGTGAAGGAGATGTGCCCACTAGCCAACATGATGATCCACAAAAAGTTGGTAAGAATGTTGATGAACTTCAAGACCTTTATATTGACCATTAAGAGTTGGCATTTTGGGATGATCTTGAAAAATTTGCTTGAGCTTGAATGATGCATCTCCACTTCATTACGAGCTTGAGAAGAGTTTTAAACGAGATGTTGCAGTTGAACCAATTCAACATCATGAAGCACCTCCACAAAAAGAGCAAGGTAAACATGATTCATCTCAAGAAGATCAAATGCATAAGGTAGATGAAGAGTACAAGGTGCCAAGAGAGGTAATAAGTTTTGAAGAACCTCTCCCATGCATTCAGTTGCTAGAAACACCAAAGTTTGATGGAGAACTTCCTTTTCAAAATGAGCAGAGCCTTAATCATGGAAAGCCATTTGCAGTAGAGGTTGAGGTTGAATGTGAATATCAAAATGAGTCTATAATAAATGGAAAACCAATTGAACCAAGGATTATGGTTTCCATTCAAACTAATCAACATGAGTATATTTCTATTAAACACATGTTCTTGGCTATGAAACCAAATGAAGTTAATGTAATCACCATGGAAAGTAAGCAAGGTGTTGAACAAACAATGACAAAGCCTAAGTGGAAGCTTACACACTCTTCTATTCCAATTCAAAGATATGGTATGAAAATCTTTACTTTTGATCCAGGAGGATAAATTCTTTCTACTTAATTTGTACACTTTAGAGTGTGTTTGTTTCAGTGTTTCCTAAGTGCTTTAGAGCAAAAGTGTGTTTCCTTTCCTTTGTTTGGTGTGTTTTTTGTGTGTATGTGTCAAATAGCTCATTTTCCTTGAGACAAAGGTTTTCTAAAGTCAATTAGAGTTCTCATATGCATGACTCCATGCCCAATGGAAGGATTCGGCAACTGGTCTTAGGCATAACAGGCATGCCACCCCTAGGAATCACTAAGAATGTTGACCAAATTTGACCCCAGTCAAATTTGGGTCAACCCCTAATATTTTTAACTTTTAGATAAATTTTCATATGTCCTATGGGGTTATCTATTGTTTACATGTCTCACTTAACCTTTCCCTAGTCCTTTCTACAACCCATCTTCCTTGTACTGGCTCAGTCAACCAAAGTCAACATTGGTCAAACCTAGTCAAACTTAGTAAAAGTACCAAATTATATTTAACATTTACTAAAATGGTCTTTAAATTGTTTCAAGGTGTATTCAATTCACAAATTGGGCATTTTCTAGGTTTCATGTGGTAAAAGGGTCATTTGGCCACTTTTCCAGCTAATTAATGGACTTGTATGGATGGTGGGAGTTATAAAATTTGTCATCAAGGTGGATATAAACGTGGATAGGTTAAATCATGTTATAATCAGTTAGGTGATAGTTATAGGTCCATTATATCAAGAAATGGTAGCTTTTCCTCAAAAATAGACCCCTTTAAGCACTTGTACAGACTTTTCAAGTCCATCATTAGTTGAAAACATGGTGGATTGTATTTTCACCTCCTTTTAGGTCATATTCACATTTTTTTTGCATAAAATTTCATAAAATATCCATTTCCAACTTCTTTTCCTTCATTTTTCATTGGCAAGCCAAGGAAGGGCAGATTCAATCATTTGGTATGGGCCATACAGGTAGAATTGGTAAGAATGATTTTATAGGTGGACATTAATATGAGTGAACTTCACATCCATAATAATAATTCTTATATTGGTGGATCCTCCTTTATGAATAATTAGTTTGACTCCAAGTAGCCTTTTATGAAATCGCATTCAAGAGGGCTATGATTGTGCATCTATTTCTTATTTTTAGGAATATAGGGAGCTATGTGAGTTTTATGAGGAATTTTCAGGTGGTAATAGGTTCCTTTCCATGATGTTTAAATAATCCAATACCCCCTCTCTCAATACCCTTTAAGGAGATTTCAAAATTATGCTTATTTTCCAAGTTTGTAGTCATGGGTGTGGAACCTATGTTTTTGCAACATGGAAAGAGATCCTAAATATGTATAATATGTTTGGGTTCATGTTTTAAAAGGTTTATTCATTGGTTTACCTTGTGAAATATCAAATTACCACTCCTTCAAAGCCAAATTGTCAATTTTCCTTGTTCACTACCTAATCTGCTCATATCAGCTTATGAATGAGTTCAAGAGGTTCGTACGGAGGTGAAAAGAGTGAAAGACATTATGAAGTTCATTTTTTAAGTCCTAACATTCCCAAAGGCTCATAATGTTCATGCTATGAGGTTTAGAGGCTATGCAAGGTAAAGTTTCACTTCAAATAATGATTGGACTATATTGGGTTAACAGTCCCCAAATGGATCAAACAATGATCATTGAGGTTTTTTGAGATAGCATATGCCATGACAAAAGAACTCTTAAATTTTCTTGGTTATTTTACCTAGTATCCATATCTACATACATCAACCCTACCAATTTTTAGTTCAAAGTGATAAGTGGAAGAGGGTCATTGAATACCTTGAAGTTGCCCAAAAAACCACTCAATTTGAACAGTGATATCTACAGAAAGGTAATGAGAAACTGACTTGTACTCGATGTTTATGGTTTTAGCTTATGCCATAAAATTGAAACCATATAAAATATTCCAAATGATTATCCTATGCTAATATGACAAATAAAAATATGAATTTGATGTTTGAACCCCCTAAACACCCTCCCTTGTCCGTACAATAGACCTAGAAGGCAAGCATCTACAGCCAACACCTTAGACAGTGGAATAATTTGACTTCCACATGGTTTTTTGAAGGTTATAAGGTATATATTTTGGTTAAAATCAAGTTGTATCCCTAAAGTAAATTCAATGGATCTTCTCACATCAAAATCAAGGAAAAAAACTCCACATGTGCATCTACAGGCATGTGAATGGCCACCTACAACCCTGCTAAACATTGAGTTGGAGTTATTGTATTCTTTACACAAAATGATTTTGTATGAATTTTATTTTCCTATAAAATTTATGATTTACCTCAAATAACTCATGATTACTCTTTATAAAACATGAACAAATCCCAAATCTTGCCAAAAATGCATCCTATAGGGGCAGAATGGTGACTTTGTTTTAGGATGAGGGATGCATTGATGAAAAGAAGTAATTTTAGCCTTGAAAAATAGTGTAATAACAGTCATATTATCTTATTAAAACCATATGATGTTGTATTGGGTCCACAAATCATGAACCAAGATCCAAATCACCTACAGTTGGTATGTTAAACAAGAGTTCCCTCCTTTGCAGTCATAGGCCTAGTTTAGGTTTCCAAGAGCATGAGAAGGTGTTTGAGGGGAAAAAATGATAGATATGGTTTATATAATTTATTTCAGTCATTTATGATCTCTAAAATTCTATAATCAATCCCAAATCAATCCCTAAATCATCCAAGCACAAGTCCTACCCTGCCCACCTTCACAAATTGTTTGGTTCATAAAATCTGCCTTGGAAATATGTGAAGATGGAGGTATAAAAGGAGGAGTTAGGTGAAAAAATTTGTTATGTAGTAACCTTGGTGGTTTATTAATATTATCCAATTACCAATTTTCCAAACATATAAAATTAAACCTTCTCTATTCTATCTCAGAGCAGGGGCAGTTTTCCTTTGCATGGAGATGACAATTTTGATAAAATTGATGAAATTGATGAGCCATAGGAAATTAGACCTTGGATTATGGTTGGATAAGCTTTAGAAGAAAATATATATATATATACATACATATATATATATATATATATACATATATATAGACATATATATATACATACATATATATATACATATATATATACATATATATATATATATATATGTATGTATACATATATACATATATACATATATACATATACATATATACATATATATACATATATACATATATATACATATATACATATATATATATATATATATATATATATATATATATATATGTATGTATGTATATACACATACATACATATATATATACATATATATAGGGTACCCTGTTTGCCCTAAAACATTATAGAAAGGTTATATATATATATATATATATATATATATATATAACCTTTCTATAATGTTTTAGGGCAAACAGGGTACCCTACACAAGTAGGGTTGTAGTCATGTGTAAATGAAACCTTTAAGCCTAAAGGCCAAAGTGAGGATCATGTGCATTTTTAGCCTTTTCCATGATTTCCACCTAACCAATTCATGTTTTTAGAGTCATTTGAGCATTTTTTAATCCATAAATATTCAAATAAATCCATTAAAAATTTATATGGATTTCAAAGGTATAGGCAAACTCATTGGCAAGGCACAAGCCTAATGCCAAATAGGGATCAAGTTTCATCCTTATCTCTTAATGATATATTATGGTGATTGTAAAATTTTCATGGAATGTATACATAGGTTTTTGAAGCATTTTTTTGAAAATAAATTCATCAAGAAGCCAATTCTTGGCTTAAAAGCTCCCAAACCCTCACAGATGGGACAAAATGGCTCGAGTGGTCAACTTCAAAAGCTCAAAACTTTCATGAGATTATTCATGGGATCTTGAGGATTTTTTAGGAGTTAAATAATGTCCTTGAGGATCCCTCAGTGGAATTTTTTAATATTTCCAATGTGCATCCTTTATGAACAATCCCTTAAGGGCTAGTACACTCCTTACCCTCCAAAAACCTGATTTGAACTCTATGAGAAGAAAAGGAAAACAAAGACACTAAAATGAATTTTTCAAGCTTGAAAATCATTAGTATGACCTTGATAACTCTCTTGAGATACACCTCATGCCACTAGTCCATCCCTGTAAGTACAAGGTTGTATGAAATAGGCCAAGAAATCATTTAATGCTAGAATAGGGGTCCGTACAAATGATCAAGAGCCTAAATTTGATATGAATAATTTTAAGGAGGTGAAAAAAGTGAATCATAGGCTATGTTATCATTTCACATGTGTGGGAGCTCAAAATGAACAATTTTCATCTTCTAGGCTAAAGAGGCCTAATTAGGCCTAATTGGGAGGACTAATTAATCTAAAAAAACACACTTACCGTGAGTGTAGAACCATGAAATTTGGCACAGAGAACAATGAGGGAAAAGGGTACTCAAAAATGGTCTCACTTAGTCTTTTAAGTTAGTACATTATAATACACAAGTGGACTTGTGTAAAAAAAGGAGACAAGGCCTAATGAAGGCTTTGTAGGCGAAATGGGGTCTTGATGAGAGCTTGATGTTTCAAAATGGATTTTTTTTAGTATAATATGATGAGAATAGGAATTTCATGAATAAAAATTACACCAATTGAGCTAAATCCAAATTTTAGCTATTTTGGCCAAATTAAGCCTAATGAGACAAAGAGGCCTTAAGACACCTAAAATGGGAATTAATGATTGCAGGAAATGTAAATATTTAAGATGTTTAAATATGTTTTCCAATTTTCCTAGGGATGAAAATTTAACTATCCAAGATATCTCATGATCAAACTCTTGCCTTTTGCCACTTTTCAAGAAGGAGTTTCAATAGTCAAAGAAGCTTGTGGAAGAGTTTCAATGCCACATCAAGGAAGGTGCTCAGTTTGGGATAGACACATGTCCATATCAGTTACTTGATATCTCCTCTAACTAATTTCCATGAAACACTTGTCCCTAACCTACTTTTAAGTGTTCTTGAAAGCCCATCATGAAGGTAGTTTCACAAGAAAGAATGATGGAGAAGATTGTTACACCACACTTGGAGAAGAGGCTTATCTGGGATAGAATGATGTGTAAATCAGTTTCATAACTCCTTTTCCACCTCATTAAAATACATTTTAACTAATTTACACCTTTGGATACTTGTCCTAGTGCCTCTTCAACTTCTCTTGTCTCTCTCTTCTTCCAAATTCTATAAATGTGAGTGATCTTGGCTATTGTAAGAGAGACCACAACTAATATGGTGAGGCCCTACTAGTATGACATTGAATTTTGACTTTAAAAATTTATTACAAGTATAATTATGAGTTAATAATATTTTTTCTAAGTGTGTGAGTGATGTATAGTGGAGCTAAGTGATGGTGTCATCCTTACTCCCCTTTATCCTTTATGTTTAAGCAAGAGTTCTAATTTTAACAAGTCATGTGAAGTGTATGAATGTACTAGGATCCTCTTCAAGTATAAAATTATCTCTATGGTGTGAAATATTCCTAGCTATATCATTTATTTTGTTTATTATCCTATGTATGACTATCTTCACATTGAAACACTATGTTAGGATCCTTCAATGCCTAGAATTGGTCTTGGAAAGCTTTATTGCTTAGTAGGAGTGTGATAGCCCATGGGATATGTCTTGGTGTATCACCTCTTTAGTGTATTTTACTTTCCATGCAAACTCCTAACCCTTTTCCCATAAACAAGCATTATATTATGTGATAAGCACTTAAAGATTAATCTAGGGAGCTAGCCCTCATAATCTAGAGATTCATCTCTCTTATAAGTTCACCCACAACTTGAGAGATGATTACATATTTCATCAAATTATAAGAACCTCATAGATTATCTTATGGTGTAAAATTTCATGATAACAATCCCTACACATATATTATGATATTTTTCCAAGTTAAACAATTATGGTGCCAAGGCTAGCTTAAGTGCAGATCATAGGCCACTATACCTAGTGGATAGAGCTACAGCCAGTGGCACAATTGTCAAGATAATTTGGACTCTTGTACCTAGTGTATACTATAGTAGTGTGTAGGTTTTAGACATAATATGTGAGAAATCTAAGGGGGAGAGGAATATGATGAGTGCTAGTTGAGAGACCAGAGATCAAACTATGGTATGTGAAACCATGGACTAGTCGAGCATGATAGACAGTAGTCAAAAGAGGAGAGGGCATGGATGTGGATGTAGAGGGACATTAAGTACCAAATCAAGAGGATAAATGACCACCTCAATCACACCACTGATGGATATGTGATCGATAGAATTGAGCATATATGATATTGGTCATCTAGGATGACCCAACAGTCAGCCCAGAGTAGAGTTGTTCAATAGAGGCACCACTGAGGAGAGGAACACAACATGTATAGGTGGTGAATATAGACTTTGATTTGATAGGGAGGTGACCCATAAATGAGGTGTTTGAGGATGGGCCAATGGAGATACTGTGCTTGGCAGATGAGCAAATGGGGAGATGGTGGTTGGTAACATTAGGATTGGTAAGAAATGTTATAATTTTTAGTCTTTGAGATAGAATATAGTTATATATGATGGCAGATATATAGATAGATTTTGAGATGTATGTGTGATATAATATCTATCTGGGTTTTGATTTTTGTAGACCCTATGACAGAGGAGATTAGATAGGGATCCCTAGTCATGACAATGCACCATGGCACTTTGGATGGGGTGTTGGCATCATATAACCCCACTAAGCTATATGATCCCATGATACCATTTATACCAGCTCAAGCAAGCTGGTTTAAACTAGTGGGGAGGCCATGAGGTAGCTATAGACACATGAGGATGGATTACAACCACTAGTAGGGGTAGGAGAAGGAGAGGTATAGGCTTGGTAGTCCTTGGCTCAAGAGAGAGCTATACATATGGCTACCATGATCCAATTCAGATAGATACAAGCCCAAGTGGCTAACCTATAAGGATAGGTAGTAGGATTGAGATCTTAGACAACCTCATTACATCCTACTTCTCAAAAAGGATGATCTAAGGCATGTATGGGCAGCATGGCTAGTCCATGAGATAGGCATGATAAAGCCTAGCCATAGAGCTAGAATGATGTATTTTTATATTTTGTATAAAAAATACATGATATATAGAGATATATTATTTTGACAGTTGGATGCTAATCTCATGAGTTATATTTTGGTTATGTTTGTTGATGCATGGATATATTTATTTCTAGCACATGTATTTTCACTTTTTTTGTATATGATATAGGAAATATATGTGGAGTGTATTCTTTTCTAACATTATGTAGTACACATGCATGGTTAAAATGAAACAGGAAAAAAAGACTTGAAAAAGTATAATTAATCAAAAACAAATGCACTACACACTATGTCATGATGGGAAATGTGTAGTAACAAAAGATGACTAAGTATAATAAACCAAAAAGTGGTAAACAAGAGGGAAAAAATGTTTTTAAACCATGAAAAAGATAGGCACCAAATTAAACCAAGTAAGATCACACTAAATCATGTTGGGAAGTATGAAAGTAATGTAATAAAATGGAAATCACTTGAAATACAAATGGTAAAAAACAAATCAATTAAGTCAATCAGTCATACTAAATCACGTTGGGAAGTATAAAAGAGAAATAAAATTGGCAAAATGGTCTTAAATTAATCACACTAATTCAAGTTGGGAAGTATGAAAAACTTTAAGATAAATGGTTGGATTTTTACATGCAATCAAAAAACTAAAAGATAAAAGTGAAATATTAATGAATTAAGAATAAAACATACTAAATCAAGATGGGAAGCATGTTAATAATGTGTAACTCATAATCAATCATGACTTATCTCAAATTTGACATGTAATTTTGTTGTGACTTGAGTGTTGGAAAATTTTGTGAGGAAGGCCAGGGTCTATCCATGGTCTTACAATGTAACTCGTAAAGGGAACACCAATGAGGTCGAAATAATGTGAAAAGGGGAAAATATGTTAAAATTAAACGTTTGGAATGGTAGTGTGAAAATTAGGTAATTTGTGAGGAAAGCCCAGTCCTTTCCAAGGTTTTACATTGCAACTCACAAATGGAATCCCTAGGGGAGTGATCAGTGAAAAAACAATATTTTTCAAGTGGGAATATTAGGGTTTTATGAAATGTAAGAAGCATAATGTAGGCATATTATGAGAAGACCGTAGGAAATAAGAGGCACACTAAGGACAGAAAGACACTAAGTGACTAGTGACCATCAATATACAAAGGATACTTGTTTTCTATAGGGATAAAGTTATGTAGGTGAATAAGTGTGGTACTAAGATTAAATCATGTTGGTTGTTTTGAACAAAAAAATTAAAATAGACCTACCATTATACAATGTGTTCCTCACTCCTCATGACCCTTTAAAGAGCCTTCGGTCTACTTCGAAGATTAGGTACTTGCATGAGAAAGTAGGTAGCACTAAAAGATTTTTTTTTCCTTTTCTAACCTACTAGCCTACCACACCCCAATGGACCTTGACTCTATCATAAGTCCAACTATGAAGTTTGATCTTTGATTAAAAAAAGGATATGTGCTTAGAATCATGTATTGTAATGTGATTTGAATTTTTAAAATCTTAAATGTTGCCTTTTAGATCATTACCTTTTGTTAAATGATTTTGCTTTTTAATTTTTATGGATTTTACTATTCCTCCTCTATATGGACTTGGAATGACCAATCATGAGAGATAAATTAATACACATAAATGATATTTAGGCTTTGGTTAAAGGAAGATAAGTATCCAAATACATGTTTGACTAGAATACTTAGGCTAAACAATGAACTAGCATGTTATCTCAAGTCTCAACCATGTTTATGCTTAGTTTGCGATAGGAAAGAAGAGGAATAAGGTGAGATCCAAAGTGGACTAGCAGAAAGGACATTAGAATAAGATGAATAGTTTGCTAACTGATCACATGGTAAAGAAGGAATGAATAAAGGAAACAAGGTTTGTATAACCAAGTCAAAATAACAATTATCCATGTTTATAGAGACAAGATATAAAATAATCATGAAAGAGAATAAGATAGTCATAAGAAGGGAACCCATAAATAAGAAGTATGTAATCATGAAAAAGAAGTCATAAGATAACATAAGAGAAATAATGACATCATAATAAATATGTAGTTCAAAATAATAGTCATCATATAATATAGATAGGAAGTTAACACAATGTCAAATAATATAAGACAGATAAATGTAAACTTGGAGCACATGTCCAATCCAAAGGAAGAAAAAATGAAATAACACCATACTTGTGTTCTTGAATATTGATATATTTATCCACACACATTATCCATAACATCTGATAAGTTTTTATGAATTTGAACTCGAACTGCAGCCAAAGTCTCATCGATCTTTAAGAAGAGTTGAGAAAATACTTTGCATCAAATATCCTCGATATAAAATGTAGGAATGCCTAAAGGATCATGTTGATGAGGGATATCATGTAGGGGATGCTCAGGGGAAGGAATGGTAATGGACTCTATGGGAGATGAATTATTCCTTGATGGGGAATGGGCCATAGGTGGAGTCACTGGTGGAAAAGGGGCCACTAAGGAAGGAGGATCCACAAGTGAGGGAATCATGGGTGGATAAATGGTAGGTGGAAAAGGGACCACATATGGTGGGGCCATATGGGAAGAAGGGGGAGCCTTATTGTAAGGGATACTTGTGGTAGGAAGGGTAGTAGGGACAAGATTGGTCATGAGGTGATCTTTAAGATGCTACTAAAGGATGTAACAATGATCAGTGTGATGAGTAGTACATTGGTACCAAAGATAATATACCTCTCCATATTTGGGAAGATATTCAATTAATACTTTTGGGGGAGGTATAGCCTTGTTTGTGGGATGAGTAGTGGGATGTAATATGTCTATATATTATTTTAGCTTATGATAATATGTGGATGAATGGTTATCTATGTTATAGAAACAACAAATATTCTTGTTAGTGGACTTTGTAGGTGTACTAATAGGGGGAGTGGAAATGGAATCTGATAAAGGCTAATGTAATGAAAAGTCTCTAGTCTAATGATTAATAACTTTATGAATATCACAATATGGTTGATCGGCCCATTTGGTAGGTAAAAGAGCAAGCTACGATAAAGGGAGAAAACCATCACCAAGGGAAGGTAGGGCTGGTGGAAAGACTAGGTGAGGCTCGACTGAAAGAGCAATAAGAACTGAAATAGGAAGAGCATCAGCTAGAGAGGGAGTGGGAATAGGATCTGAATTGGGCTCAGCTAAGGGAGGGTGGGATATATAAAAGGCTAAAGGATAGTTACAAGCATATCAGGAATAAGTTAGATAGAGTGGTCTTGATATCTAGAAAATAGATAGGTACCATTCATAGCATGATCCATAAGCATACTCCTATGAGGCTCTTCAAAAACTAGAGGTGTGCCTATGAACAAGAGGAAAAATTCTAGAATTAAGAATTATATAGGATGGAATGATGAAAGATATATGTAAAAATTGAAGTAAAGAGGAATGATGACAAATAATTTTAGCAAAATGGGCTTGAATAATACTTCCTAATAATGAATCATCTAAGGTTTATCCATCATCATAGTCAGGTTTATGAAGATCGATGGCATAGGTAAGGATGAACTTATAATCTGATGTGGTGTGATGAATGGAGTGTCGAGTCTTGGTTAAGACAATGGGTATATCATCACTATGTGGTTGAAAGGAACATGACTTCAAAGAAGGGAGAACTTGAGAAATGAGATGAGGTGAGAGATCCAAGATTTTGATCTTGAGATTGATCTCATCAGGCTCATCATCATCTAAATCTAAGAGTTTATGTGGGATATTCCTAATGAGTTTGGGGTGACCATTGTAACCTCAGGTGTAATTGACAAGAAAGTTAAACTATTGAGATTCATAAAATGGAATGCTCAGTAAGGGTTCAAGGGTGGGAATCTTGAATACACCACAATCTTGGAATTGTTTGAAATTCTAAGGGTTAGTGTCACCTTGAATCCTATATATTGCTCTATTGTGAGAAAAATTGACACACTGACAAGCAGAAGAGATAATTTCTCTCATGCGATGAGTCTATAGCCTACTAAGCAAAATGTTATAGGATAGAGTAAATTTTAAGATCATCACCTTCACATGAATAATGATAGATGGGATAGTGATAGGGAGCTACACATAGCCTAAAGGAGGCATTTTCCTTTAGTTGAATAGCCTTGACACATGTTGCATGTGGAATTAAGATTACATTTATAATATCCAAAGGTTTTAATAAAATCAAGAAAGGCAACACAAGTGCCTGAACCCTCATCAATCAAGTTATGCTTGACTTGGATATCACCAATTTTGACACTGATAAATAAGGGAAGATCATCCACATAAAATAGAATCTCAATGGGGATCATAGAAGTAATGGAGAAATTGAGAAAAAGAGAAGTGTCTATTATTTCATCAATGTGTATGGATATCTCTTCACACTATTATAAAATGTTATCTTCTGATCTGGATATGGTAGATTCACATCCTACTAAGGGAGGATGAAGGATGTTCATTTTGAATAAGAGTCATATAAGATGATTATGATGATGCAAATAAGACCACATAAGTTCAAGAAATGGGATCTGATATGGGAGATTAGTAATTTCCATGATAGGATCCCACTCATCATAACCCATAAGGAGACTATTGGAAAGAGGTGCATAGTGTTGAAGGAGGTCCTCAAAAGAAGGAGTTGAAGTGCATGTGAATTTATGTTGAGAAGATGCAGGAGGTTTAATTAGAGGACAAGTTTGTTGATTGTTTTGAGAAGATGGGATAGTTGATGTAGGTTTGGCTTGAGATAAATTAGAATAAATGCCAATAGAAGTTTGAGTATCATTGGTGATGGGTAAATATATTGGAGGAGTGGTAGAAATGGTATGAGAAGCATTATCCAAAGGAGGAGTTGGAATTGGTTCATCAAAAGATATAAGGTCTTCTTTCCCTAAATCTGTTAAGTGAGTTAGGGAAGAGTCTTGGATAACATGAAACGTGCAAGACAATGGAGGAGTGTGGATGGGATACAGACCAATGAAGGAAACCACCCTTCACATATTAGGCATATTGACCATATTCTCTTCAGGAGTTGGTTCAAGAAGACTATCAACATTATTGGTAAAAGGAATAGGCTTATCTTGATTATCTTAGTGGTTCGAAAGAGGATCTTTGTAGATGGCCAAATGAGCATTAGCCTATTTCAAAGATTGAGATTTAGTTTGTGTTTCATCGGTTTTGAAGGTAATGTCATAGTATTTTTGATGTTTACGAATGATAGAATCATGGTAAAAATAGGGACCGATAAGGAAATCCATAACTAAATTATGAATTTGCCTACAGGTCTCATGAGAATGAACCAAACTAGCATGAAACCAACAAAATTTATTAGGATCGTACCAAAATTTCATGGGATGAGTGGGATAAATTACTCATAGAAAAGGCCTTGGTAGACACTTTTGTAATTCCACTAAGGATAAAGGTTTATGAATATTTATGTTATTTGGTGAAGTTAGATGAGGATTAGTGATGTGGTTAGGGGGGAAGCTTGTTCTAGAACCTAGTTAGGAACAATATATTGAATAATATGAATGGTATCATAAGAATCGGTGACAACATCATTGGTAGCATGACAATTCTAATTTTTTTTATTAGCATGTGAGTACCCATAGAAGGTGGGGATGGCTTGAGTTGATGCATGAGGAAATCTTGGTGCTTGGCTTGGTTAATGGCCTCTTCCAAAGTGTGTGGAGAAAGAGTCCAGACTTGATATTGTAACTTTAGATACAAAACCTATTAATGCATCTAAAAGACTTCTCCATAAGACAAGATACAAATCTACAAATAAAGTATGAATCCATAATCTTGCTCCTCAAGTAAAATGGTGGATATTCATATGTGAAATATATCTTACTTCTTCTCCTCTTATTTTATGAATGGTGAATTGAATGTGTTTATATAGGTAGATCTAACCCTAAACCCTTCTGAAAGTTTAGGCTGACAAGGTCGACCCAGTCGACCTAGTATCATAATTGACCAAAACAAACTAGGTCATGGGCTAGGTCATCCAAGGGATGACCTAGACCCTAATAATTTTTTTCAATAAGGATACAAGTTCGATGTGGATAACTATGTCATGTAAATTGTCAAAAAGGGGTTTAGGTTAGGGAAAAGGTTAATGAAGGTGGTAAAAGACTAGAGGAGGATGAAAAGTAGGAGGCAAAGCTTAGGGGAATGGTTTTAGGAGATAAGTGTGTAGATAACAAGTGTAAAAAATGGAAAACAATCCTATGAAGCACCAATGGTCTACCCACCCCTTTCCTGGTGCACCCCTTAGGGCATGTACTCAGAGAGATTGAGACTCGACAGGTTTTTGTAAGATAAAGAGAAATAGTAATTGATAAAGTTTGAAAATATTATTTGTATATAGTTTGCATGTAGAAATAAGGAACTAGGTCAATGTGTAGGATTTGGCCCACTAATGTTATGCAAAAATTAATTTTTTCTTTGCACAAGGCAAGCAAGGTGAATGAATGCACAAAGATTTAAAGTGAAAGTGTAGGGTGTGTGGCATATGTGAAGAAGCATGAGTTGACATAGAGAAATACACAAATAAGGCCACATAATAGATGGTGTGTGATGTAAATTTCATAAATTCAATCACAATTGACTACAAGACACATGAACCTACAATAAGCATATGTGGACCCTAGCATGGTTGTGTGACGTACAAGTTAGCATAAAATGTAGGAGTTACAATTTAAATGCATACAAACATGTACCTATAGGAAATTTACATTTATCTAGTGATATATTCATAGATTCCTATGAAACTAAAGTATAATTTTACCAAATATGATAGATCACATGAAAAAAATAGTTAAAACAATGCTAGTGGTTGCATGGAAAAGGGAAAAATCTAGAACCCTGTAATACCCTATATGGATCGATGTGACATCTTATGAACCCTATATAAAGGCAAAAAGGTTATCATTTGATCAAAGGTCAAGTCATATTGAGAGAATATTCTATTAGATTGCATAACTAAGTAAGGTCATTAAGAAGCCTTGTAGCCTTAAATAGAATAAAAGAGATCTAAGAGATTCCATTAATGTTTCTTGAATATTGCATGTTGTAGCTCACATTCAATAATCTAATAGCTTATTCCTTGTGATTAAACTTGTGTAATATTTGTTTTATAAAATTAGTACAATTTAGAACTTATATTTTTACTTTTAGTTTTGTGTGTGTTCACTCGATCCACATGGTGTAAAGCATCCCTTCATTGAGACCTCTGACTACGAATGCATCATCTAGTATTAGAACAAGTTGACCCCTGCAAGTGGGAGATTTGAGTGAGTGGAAAGAAGATAGAAATTTTTCAAATGTGAGGTAGCTATTAAAGTATATTTATCCATTTAGAAAAGGTGTGTAGAGAACCATGATGAGAAGAAGATAGTTTGAAAAGATATGAATAATTCCACCCAAAAGAGATGGTAATAGTCAAGGTGGTCAGAAGACTTGATGAGGTCTTAAATGTGTTGTGTGTTATGTAAACAAATTTGGATGTCGTTGAGGAAGATAGACAACATGGATTTGTTACAAGGGACAACCAAAGTGATGTTGAGGAGGAATGGTAGTGTGTAGAGGGAACCAGAGGCATTGAATATGATAAAGAACAAATTGATGTAGGTGAAAGTAGGCTCTTGAGAGCTATCTCACAGATTAGGTGAGGCACTAAGGTGGAAATATCATGTTTCTCAATGAGTTTGAACTTGAAAAAACTCATTGATTGGTTATGGATATAGAGGAATACTTTGAGTTCAATGATGTTACCAACTTGTACCTCATAAAGGTGGTATAGATCAAGTTGAAAGGTAATGCAATCTTGTGATGGAAGGAAGGGGGAAATGAGTGGTACAAGAGAGGAAAAGAGAATATAAGTCAATGGGACCAAATGGTTGTAAATTTTTAAGGCAAGTTATTTCTTACATATTATGAGATCATTGTTTAAGAGATAATAAAACTTGTGAGAAAAAATGCTATCTTTCAAAGAGTATATTTAAGAGTTCTAAAAAATCACCATCTATTGGGGTCATAATGAAGTTGACCGAAAGAAGGTCACAAGGTACTTGAATGGGTTGAAGCTCTCCATTCAATACGAGTTAAGTTTGACATAGATATAAACTATGGAAGAGGCCTATTAGTTTACATTGAATGCTGATGATAACTTATCACACAAATAACATAATAGCGCTCAAGGAAAGGGAAGAGTTGTGTAAGGATGAGAAATCACAAGAAAGAACCTATATATAAAAGGAAAAATTAGCATATTGCATAGGGCACATGTGCTAAAACAAGGATCTTATAGAGTTAATCAAGAGAACACATGAGCAAGTATATCTTACTTATCTAAAGGGCAATAAATATTTGGATGAGGAAGGGTAAGAGGATTCCAAAGAACATGTTTCAAGTACATATAGCCTAGACATAGAGCATATGAATGTCCACAGGTGTAGGGGAAAGTAATAAAAGGTGTGAATCAGGTACACACATCATGCATGAGGAGATGGAGATGGTTGGCTCAGTGGGACATCTGAAAGAGATAGTGTAGATAAAACTTCATGATAAAGAGGATTTTGGTGAATCCTCCAAAGGCATAAAATGAATATATGCAAATGAAAATACCTTTTTAAGTATTTTGTAAGCTAGGAGGCAAATGTTGTAAAGTGATAGTGGATAGTGGTAGCACAAAATATTTGGCCTCGTGTGAAATGATGGAAAATATGGGTTTGAATAAGGTGGCACACCCAAACCCATAATAGGTGTCATGAATACACAAAGTCCATTAAGTGTTAATGAATGAACAATGATTTATGAATTTCAACACAGGTGCATACCATGATGAGGTATTATATGATGTGATGACAATAGACATATGTCATTTATACTTTTGGGAAGGCCTTGGTAGTATGAGTCGATGGTTGTGCATGAAAAAAGAGTGAATGTCTATCACTTAGATAAGGATGGATAAAATTTCACCTAAGTCCCTTGAAGGACAAAGAAGAGGAGTACAATAGTAATGTTTATGTAAGAGTTTTGATGGTGTTGGAAAAAAAGTTTCTAAAAGAAATGGAAGAAGATAAGGTAAGTTTTATGATCATTTCCAAGCCAATGTAAGAGGAGCCTGATGGCATCAAAAAGAAAAGGTTGAAGTACTTTCATGCGAAGTGAAGGAGATGCTAGACGAGTTCACTGACATTTTTTTGAGTGACTTACATGAGGGATTATCATAAATGAGGAGCATCAGCCACCATATATACTTGTTATGTGGATCAAGCTTACTAAACAAGGCTACACATAGAATGATGCCTCAAGAGAATAAGGAGATATAAAGGCAAGTGCATACATTTCTAGACAAGGGACTGATAAGTGAAAGTTTGAGCCCGTGTGTAGTAACTACAACATTGGCACTAAAGAAATGAGGAGAATGATGCATGTGCACAAAGTCGAGGGCCATCAACAAGATAATGATTAAGTATTAGTTTCCCTTGCTACACATAGATGACTTTGATGGATTGCCTAAGTAGGGTAAAATATTTATCCAATATTGATCTAAAGAGTGTGTATCATCAAATCAGGATTAGGGAAGGAGATGAATGGAAGGCAATCTTCAAGATGAAGGAATGACTATATGATTGGCTAGAAATTTTGTTTGGTTTAGCAAATGTGCTAAGTACGTTCATGAGATTGATGAACAAAGTGTTAAATCCATTTATGGGAAAGTATGTCACTATATACCTAGATGATATTTTGGTGTTCAACAAGATGAAGGAGGAACACCTGCCACATCTATGGAATATGTTGCATATGTTATGCAAGGAAAATATGTTGATAAATGTGAATAAATAAAAATTTGTGAAGACAAAGTTAATATATTTGGTTTTTTTGATATCATAAAAAGGTTTGAAGATGACCCCAGAGAAGATATCCATAATAGTGGAGTGGCCATTGCCAATGAGCGCATTTGAAACACAAATTTTTCACGGTCTCATAAACTTTATAGGAAGATCATTAGGAACTTTACTAGGACATGCACAATGATCACAGAGGTGTTGAGGGGAGATCACAAGGAATTTACATGGATAGAGGAAGCTAAGCATATTTTTAGGAGTTGAAGTATAAGGTGACTGAGTAGTTGGTGTTGGTGATGTCAAACTTCAAAAAAGTATTCCAAATGGATTGCAATGCAAGTGATACAACAATTGGAGCAATTTTAAGCTAAGAAGGGATACCCATCACATACTTTAGTGAGAAATTTTAATGATGCAAAGAATAAAAACTTGGTCATAGACTTTGAGTTTGATGTTATTGTGTAGACATTAAAGAAGTGGAGGCACTATCTATTTCATCAAAGGCCATAATTCATCAATAACCAAAGAAAATTGAATTAACAAAACATATTGAAAATAATCACAATACCAAAAAAAGTGACAAAAACAACATAATATACATATACTATTAAGAAATAAAGAAGACAAAATGACAACTAGAAAACTAATTAAAAAAACCTAAAAAAAAATGTTAAAAGCCTTAAAATTTTATATTAAAAAATAAATGTTATTTTATTTTTATATATATATATATATATATATATATATATATATATATATATATGATTTTAAATATTAAAAACTTTAAAAAATAAATGAAAAAAGAACCAAAGCCTTGAGTTCATGCTACAAAAGATGACAATTTTTTTCTGAGTCTTATCCCAAAAAAATAAAAGGAACAATTTTATTTTTAAAAAAGATGAGCAAACGTGTTTTGTAAAACATACACACATGAAAGTGGGGTTAGAAAAGGAAAACCAATTCATTCGATTATTTTAATATAATTTAAAGTATGTGAACGTTTTGTTTATTTTTAATTAAATTTAAGTTTGTCTAAACAAAGATTATATTCTTTTATTTTAAATCAGCCTAACTTAAAACAAACAATTAAGAAAACTTAAGCATTACATAGAAACTAAAACATACTAGTTAAATCAGAGGATTTTGTAGGTTCTCATTTTAATAAAAATAAAGAATAAATTAGTTATAATTAAATATTTATGTAAATATAAATATTATGATGAGAAATAGATTCAAATGTAATAAATGAAACTAGACTAAACAATGTAAATGATAAAGGGGTATGGAATGATCACATATGTTTGTTATTCTAGAAATCTGAGATTAACATATATATTTTAGCACACATGTTCAATTATAGAGATCAAACTCAAGATAGACATAGAACAGATTATAGGTTCAGCAGTCAGTCCATACTACATAGAGATTAGACCAAACACTCAATAGCACCCAATTAGAACACTAGCACCATAGGGTACTACTATCCACTACAGGATGTTATTGTCCAATTGCCCGAGCTTTAGGATAGTCCATATCATTTAGACCAATACACTAGGTACAATATAGAGTTGCATAGAGACAATCATAGGTTTGGAAGTTATAATTAGATATAGCTCAAATCTAATCATTTCAATCCAGATTCATACTAATTATTTAGATTTAGGGGCATCATGTGTGGCATGATCACTCATACATTCAGATCAATACATAGATTTAGCTGTTGCATACTTAATTTAGATTCAATATACTCAGATACTAGATTAGGGGCATGTGCATGACAGATAGTTTCCATATACTCAACTTTAGATAGGTTGATTAGATGGAATGACAAAATTCATGTCATTATCTACATTGCATACACTTTCTATCACACTCCAAGTTGTCACCAAATTCATGCCTTACTCCATCTGCAGTGGTTGGCATTCCCAAGTGGCCTAGATATACCTAATATACTTGAATGGCCGTGGAGCCAAATACACAGTTAGATGATTTTAGCACTTTGCATACACAATTACAGATGCATCTACTTCATATAGGGGCAATGATGGATTCACAAATATCAGGTTCCATTAAGTAGATGTGGGCAATGATGGAGTCAAAACCAGATTGAGTTCTTGAGCCATGATGAGGCCAAGATATGCGCAATAATTGTATAATAAATGACCTCATCTTACTCTCTCTTTATATTAAGTTTGATTGCATTTTGTAACTTTTATTTTGATCTGAGATGAGTTAGGATGTGATTTTCCATCTTTTGTTGATTGTGATTTTAACATTTTAAAAGACCTATAATTCCTAACAAGTGTGTTGGAAAATTTTAGTTTTGTAATAAAATAGGTCATCATCAGGTTAAAAAATAAATATGAAGTGGATTGCATGTTTTGGAAGCATTGGACTCAATTCAGATTAGTTCTAGAACCTACAGAATCTATTCTGAAATCATCACAGATAGTCTCGAAACCTACAAAATCTGTTATGGAACCATCACAGTTAGTTTTGAATCTCCACCATACTATTTCAAGTCATCGCATTTTTGGACTTAGCTCCAAAACTCTATATTTAGCTCTGGTACTCTTATAGATAAGCTCCAAAACTTTTACAGCTAGATATGGAACTGATGAGGATCTATTCCAAACAGTTGGTGATCTGTTGAATCAATTATCACATTAAATCAGGAATAGATTCCTAATTTTTTGAACTTGCAAAATCAAGACATTTATCACACAGCTATACATCCAGCCACATCTTGATTCAACATCTATTCTAGGTGTGATTCAGTTCCATCATATCTATGAAGCAGTTACATCAATCAATGCGCCACAAGTAGAAGAATATATATATAGACCTGGGAATTTAGAAAAGTGTGTAGGAAATCATTGAAGAATAGCGAGATAAGGATAGATTAGTACACTTTGTAATATAGAACATTTTTTCAATGAAATAGCCATTTCTATTTTGAAAGCAAATTAAATTGTTCAATCCTGTTTCTAGGCGGAGCAAGGGCCCATTCCTCCGAAGAACTAGGATCTTCATTTTTGGTCAGTATTTATATTTTATTTGCAAAAGTAAATAGGTAAATTTGTTAAATTTATAAATGCTCCTAACTCCTTAAAGTTAAAATTTGTTGTAACATTGTTCCTGTAGGCATTTTAGAATAGATTCTCATTTCTTTGCAATCATTTTCTGGCAATCTTTTTCATTCTGTAAAAGTGTGTTTATTTCCAGCAATCTATTTCATTCCGCAAAAGTGTGTTTATTTCTAGCAATCTATTTCATTCTGCAAAAGTGTGTTTATTCCCAGCAGTCTATTTCATTTTGTAATAGTGTGTTTATTTCCAGCAATTCATTTCATTTCTGCAATGTGTGTCTACTTCTAGCAAATTCGCATAGTTTGATTCCAATAAGGTTTTAACCAAAAAGTCCTCAAGACATTAAAATTCCCCAAAAACAAAAAAATATATATACAAATACCTACAATTAATTACTAAATTATTACGATTCTTCTTGTTGCATATAGCTTTAGACACATCCCTGGTTAAATATGACATCAACAGAAAGTTGATCAAATGAAGGGAATAATGACACCCATCATGTTTGGCACCATTGCCGAGGATCACTAGTTGGAATTTTCTAATTAGGTGTCAACAAGAGCAACAATCATTCATTTAGTAATTAAAATAATTTTCCCTAATTTATGAGTAGACCACAAGATTCCAAGGGTAGATTTCTCCCCAAAATATCTGAACAAGAAATTCCATCATCCTCTAGTTTAAGAAAGGACATTGAGCAAGAATTGGAGGCACCATTATCTCTTACAAGACAAGAAGCAAAATTTCCATTTTTGGAATCTTTGGATCAGTCACCAAAACCAAGTAAAACCTTAGGGAGGAGGATTATTCCTCAAGATCCATTGAGGGAAAGTTTTGATTCTCACTTGAGTAGTCAACCTCCTACTCCAGACTTTTCACCATCCCCAATATAGACCATATACCACATTGACTGAGAAAAGGGACTAGAAAATACTAGAGAGATGGCACAAGAAGCTGGAAGAGAACCTGAGAGAACATTTACCTATCCCATTCAGATCAAAGATGATGAAACCACTATTAAAAACATTTCACCTGCACATTTACTCACATTTAGAGGAATGTCATTTGAGGATCCTGACCAATTTCTATTTGAGTTTAAAGTACTATGTCAGACTTATGATTATAAGACAGATAATCAAAAAATGAAGTTGTTTCCATCTACCCTGAAGGATGCAGCAATGAGGTGGTTTATGAGATTAACATCTAATTCTATTACCAATTAGGAACAAATGGAAATTGTCTTCTTAGACAAATATCAAGATTATTGTAGAGGAAGAAATTGAAAGGAAGAATTTTTCAAAATCAAACAGGGAGAATATGAGAATATGGAAGATTATTTGGACAGATTCCTCTTTGTGAGTAAAAGATGTCGATTTGTACTTCAAGAAGATTTAAGTAAAACCATTTTTCTTAAAGGTCTAGATGATGAATCTAGGGAAACCCTTGATTTAATTGGTGGAGGAAACATTACTCAATTAAGAATGGATGAAATCATAGAAATTTGTAGAAACTATTCAAGGATAAGGGGTGGACCTAGAAAAGGGAAAATAGTTAAAAATTTGAATCTAGATATGAAAAAATTGATGGATGAACTGCAAAACTTTAAAATAGACATATTAGTTTAATTAACCTCTACCATGGATGGATTGCAAGCTAAATCAAATGCCCAACTTTAACCATTAGCCATGTATTGTCTTAGATGCAAGAAGAAGCATACAATACGAGAATGTCCTTTGGATAAAATAAAATTATGTCTTGTCTATGAATATAAAGAACATGATACTCACACTTTTTCTCTTCTTCCACTCATAAAAAATTAGCTCAAACAAACCAATACATCATCCACTACAGAAGAATTAAATTTTGTTCAGAGACAACCTAACCAAGGACAGTTTATGCCAAGACCAGCTTCTGATCACTAGATGATGCCATGGGTAGCTCAAATAGTACCACAAAGTTAGGGACAGCCACCTTGGGCCCCTCAACCCACATGACATCCTCAGGATTGGGCAAGTCAATCTTGGTATACTCAAAGACATCATCAACCTTGGACTGGTCAAGGAAATCCTTATGCTTGGCCACAACCTAGATGGGGCCCTAATAATTATGTGCAAGGGAAAACATATCCAAATTAGAATCAACAAGACATAATGGGACCTCCAGCACAAAATCCATAGGTTGAAAACATAGTCCAAACATAAATTCTAGCACAACCAGTAGCAAACCCAAGAAACAAACAAACAAATCCTGTATACGAAATAGAACCAAAAAAATTAGTTGATTTAAATACAATGGATTGTAAAAACATTCAAACTAGATATAGCAAAATCGTTAGCAGTCCACCTATTATAATTACTAAGATTGTAGAAGAAGCTAAAACCCCTAGCACATTTACACCTAAGAAAGATGACAAAGAAAAAGATAAGGAAATAGAAAGCAATTATACTGAGATTCTATTTCCAAAAAGACTTAAAGAAACCATAGAACTTAAAGAATCTGAATTAGTGCAGGAACTAAGAATATTGAATATTGAAATACCATTGTTACAAGCAATTAAGGATATTCTAGAGTTGAACAAGTTAATCAAATTGTTATGTTTTACGAAACCTAGAATAAAGAAGCAATACCCCAAGACTATTCAGGTAGAGGGGAAACTTGCTGATTTATTAGCAAGAAACTCTTACTACCTAAATATGGAGATCTTGAAAGCCCTGTTATTTCTATTTCTATAGGGAATAAGGATATATATAACATTTTGATTGATTTGGGCATAACTATCAATGTAATGATGGTGGACACTTTGAAAACGTTACCATTAATATGCATACAACCTACTAATACCATATTGTAAATGGCAAATCATTCTGTAGCAAAACTAGGAGTTATTGAAGATGTGGCAGTAATGGTGGAATCATGGGAATATTCAGTTGACTTCCTTATATTGTAGCTAAAAGGTAAAACACTTGGTTATCCCATTATTTTGGGGAGGCCATGGTTAGCTACAGTCGTTGCCTTAATTGATTGCACGTCAAGTGATATGACTATTTCAAATGGTAAGAATTCTAAGCATATTTCATTATATCCCTCTGCACGACCTTTCATTGATAATCAAGCAAAATTATGGGTTGATAATCCTAATATTAATGAGAAAAATATGTCTTCTTTGGCTATGATAACATTGCAGAATCATGTACAAGAAATAGACGATATGGTTAATCCTTTATTAAATGAACATCAATCATCATTGGAACAGTCAAGATTAGTTTTGAAACCTACAAAATCTATTCCAAAACCATCACAATTAATTTTGAAACCTCACCAATTCTCTGTAAATAAAGATAAGTTCACTCCAAAAGAATGCAATTTCTCTTGGGGAGAGGAAGGATTTGTAGCTTCAGCTTTACATATATCTAAAGATGATGATGATTTTTTGGAAAATATAAATAACAAGGAATTTGACCTACAACAAGATAAGTATCATAACTCTTCCTGCTATCCTTTGTACAGCATTCTATCTCAAGGAAATTTTGGAGATGTTGCTACATATCATATGTTGTTACCTCACGCTTGTCCATTAAACACCTTAATGGAACCTCTTCAACAAATTAGTTCATCATATCCTGGAACCAAACATGTTGAGATTCAACCAGGAAAATTTTTGAATATTAATAGCTAGTTAAAGAACGATGAAGAAGCCAAACTATTTGATGTTCTAAAAGATCATACTAAAGCTTTTGCTTGGGACTATAGAGATATGAAGAGAATTCATCCAAGTATCTGCACCCATCACATTTATACTAAAAAAATTAGACCAGTTAGGCAACCTCAGAGAAGGATTAATCCAGCCTTAAGGGATATAGTCAAACAAGAGATTGCAAAACTATTACAAGTAGGTTTTATCTACCCTATCTCAGATAGCCAGTGGGTGTCTCCTCTTGTAATTGTCCATAAAAAGAATAGAAAATGGAGAATTTGTGTTGACTATAGGGAATTGAACAAAGCCACCCTAAGAGATTATTTTCCCTTACCATTCATAGATCAAGTCTTAGATAACCTTTTAGGTAAACAGTACTTTTCCTTCTTGGATGGATTTAGTGGATATAATCAAATCAGAGTTGCTACTGAGGATTAGGACAAAACTACATTTACTTGTCCATGGGGTACCTTTGCTTGTAGGGTATTGCCATTTGGACTATGTAATGCTCCAGCAACCTTTCAAAGAGTTGTATTAGCAATTTTTGTAGACCTAACAAATGACTGTGTGGAGGTATACATGGATGACTTTACTGTGTATGGAGATACATTTGATGATGCATTGAAAAATTTGGACAGAGTATTAACAAAATGTGAACAACATCATTGTCTCTTAGTCATGAGAAATGTTTGATGATGGTTGATGAAGGGATCATATTAGGACACCATATTTCAAAAAGAAGAATTCAAGTTGACCAAAACAAAATCAAGATTATTTCAGACTTGCCTATTCCTCAAACTCCCGCAGATATTAAATTATTTTTAGGACATGTTGGATACTATAGGCACTTTATCAAGGATTTTAGTAAAATTGCTACCCCCATATTTAAATTGCTTACCAAGGACTATGAATTTCTTTGGGATGAATAGTGTCAACATGCTTTTGAAGAAATTCAAGAGAAATTAGTAACTACCCTAATATTGCAAGGACCTAATTGGGAGAAACCTTTTCACATCCAAACTGATGCCTCAAATACTTCAATTGGTGCAGTCTTGGGATAGAAAGATGAAGAAGGAAGAATGTATGCTATTTACTATCTTAGTAAAAATCTTACTCCCACTGAAAGAAATTACACTACCACTAAAAAATAATTTCTGGCTGTGATCTATGCAATCAATAAATTTAGACATTACATTACAAGGTAGAAAATATTTGTACATACAGATCACTCAGCAATTAAATATTTAATGAACAAACCAGTGGTTGGAGGTAGAATAATTAGATGGTCATTACTTCTACAAGAATTTGATATTACCATTATGGATAATCTAGGTAAATCTAATGTGGTAGTTGATTTCTTGTCAAGCCTAACCACTACATGGGAGCAGGATCCAGTCAAGGATAACTTTCTAGATGAATAATTGTTTGTTATTTCAGCTAACACACCATGGTGTGCTGACATGGCAAATTATCTTGCAAAAGGGAAGTTTCCTCCTTTCACTAAAAAATAAATTAAAAAATTAATCAAAACTAGTGCATAGTTCAAGTGGTTAAATGGAATGCTATTTAAATGTGGTCCTGATTTGGTTTTACGCAGGTGTGTAAGAGAAGATGAAATCTTTGACATCCTTTGAGCATGTCATGATGAACCAAGTGGAGGACACTATTCAGTGAAAAGAATAGCTCACAAGATACTTGGCACTGGTTACTATTGGCCATCTTTGTATAAAGATGTGAAGAGATATATCAGGCGGTGTGATCCTTGTCAAAGGATGGGACAGCCAACTATTACCAATGAAATGCATCTGCAATCACAAGTAGTGATTGAACCATTTAAGAGATGGGGATTGAACTTTGTTGGACATTTTAATCCTCCTTCACCAGGAAAAGAGCACATTCTTGTGTGTACTGATTATGTAAAAAAATGGGCAGAAGTGCAAGATTTAACAAATGCCACTGAAGAAGCAGTTGCTAATTTCCTTTAGCACAGAATTATGGTAAAGTTTGGAGCACCAAGAAGCTTAGTTTCAGACCAAGGACCATAATTTATGTCCAATATGATCTAGGCTTTCACAATGTATTATCAGATCAATCATAGGAAGTCATCTCCCTATCACCTGCAAGAAAATGGACAAGTTGAAGTGACAAATAGAGAATTAGAAAACATCCTCACTAAAATATTTGAAGCTAAAAGAAGAGATTGGGTAAAAAGACTACCTGAAGCTATCTGGGCTTACAATACAACTTGAAAAACCACAACCAGGTTTTCACCATATGAGTTAGTCTATGGGAAAAAGCCCTTGTTGCTTATTGAATTTGAACTACAGACATTGAGGATATTAGCTAAGGTGGGAATTGAATTGGATGTAGCTCAAAAGGAGTGAATCCTTCAACTCAATGAATTAGATGAATTTAGAATGGAAGCACTTCACCATACAGAGATAATCCAAGGTCAAAGGAAGCAATGGCATGATCCACATATCAAGGAAAGATAATTCAAAGTAGGAGACTGGGCATTGTTGTTTGATTCTAAGTACCAACAATTCAAAGGTAAATTAAGAACCAGATGGTTGAGACCTTACCAGATTAAGCAAATATTTGACAATGGTTATATCCAGTTACTTCCCATTGATGGCAGTAGAATAATAATCTTGGTCAATGGACACAGGCTAAAACTTTATAGGAAGCCTCCTACTAAGGATGAATTCTTGAAGCAGATTGAAGCAAACAAAGAATTTGATCATATAGAAGAACCCAATTCTTCCAAATAATTAGATGAAAAGGTCCAGAATAAAGGGAAGAGAATGAAAACCAGTAAATGGCATTCTCTTCCCCAAAAAAAAACTTTCTCAAATAAGTGGCTAATTCAAATAAAACTTTTTCTTGAATTCTAACTATTTTCTAACCATATTTTCAAGAATGATGAGTCAACATGACGGAGGGATTACATCATCAAGGACGGTAATTATTTTTTTAACTTGTTAAAGGTTTGATGAAAGTTTGCATGTGTGATTAGACTTGATTCAAAAAGATTAGTATGATGAGTCATCTATTATACATCATGGTTAAATGTGCAAAATCATGAGAAGGATATTGATGATGGAATGAGTTGGCAGATAGTCATAAAGACTCATTCTTATGATTGAATCAACAAAGTAAAAGCCAGCTGTAGAAAATTTTCAAAAGAGATACAATGAGTTAACTCTGTCAATTCCACAACTGAGTACAGTAGTTTCACAGCTGAAATCACTAAATTTTGCAACTGAGTATAGTAATTTTGCAACTGAATTCACCAGATCAGCAACCGAATCTACTAGTTCTGCAGCTAAAATTATCAGTTTATCGATAAGAGAAGCAATCTTCAGCGGACCTATGCAAGATTAAAGAATAAAAATCATGGGGATTAAAAAGAAGTTAGAACCAGAGAATGATACCTAGCTCTTTGCAGATGATGAAGTAGAAATTATATTTCAACAGGCAGGATGGTTGGAGTTTTTGAGGAATTTTCCCAAATATAACGATGAACTAGTAAGTGAATTTGTTATTAATTTAGAACAAACAAGGACTAAAATTTGGAAGGTTTTAATTCCTTTTTTTGTGAATATAATAAGTGAAATGTCTAAAATACTAATAGTGCCTGTCCCAAACCCTATTAAGGGGACATTAAAAGACCTGGCTAAAACCCTATGGAAAGTAGGGGAAGTTGAACCCCAATATGTTTATAATACAAAGAAAATCATCAAAGAAGTCAAAAGGGCTAGCCTACCCAAACCCTTTGATAGAGTAGCATTTTGGATAGTCAAATATTTAACTTGTGATGGACAATTTGGGATAGTAGGAAAAGAAGTCCTAAAAAACCTTATACACCTTAGATATGGAGCTGAAAAACTAGAATATAGAGTAAACCTTCCAGGGTTTCTTTTTGACTCCATCCATGCAATGGCCTAGAGGTATTCTTGGGGTGTAGGAACAATCATACATCATGGGTTAGTGAATTTAGTATGCCAGCACCATTTTCTTTCAAAGAAAAATGGGGAAGAAATGTGGGATAAATTTCTTGGCAAATTTGGGCAAAACCCTGGTATTTCCAAAATAATAATAGTAACTCCTCCTACCCCTTTAGTTCATTTGAAAATTGATACCATTACTGAGGAAAAGAAAAGACAAGGGGAAGAGGAAGTATCAAAAATAAGAAAATCTAGGAGAAAAGTTAAAATTGCAGACCCTATTGTACCTTCTCAAGAAATTTCTTCTTCTACAGAAGCTACAGAAGAACTGATACCTGTCTCTGATAGTGATAGTTCACCAAGGCCTAAGCAAAAGATGAACATTAGAAAAAGTTCTAAAAGAAGGCCTACGTCTACATACTTTGAGGCTCCTCAAGAAAGAAGACATCATAAAAAGTTTAAAGAAAATCCAAAGGAGATGGAAGAACAAGAAAGGCTGGAAACTAAAGCTGTAGATATTTTGGGAAGCATGGCCATGACTCTTCCTAGACCAAGCCAAATAGAAAAGGAAAAAGGAGATGAAAGATTTGAAGAGCTAAATTTCCAAGAAATGGGTGAGACAGCAGCACCATCACATGTAGAAGATGAATAAGATGTTGAGATAGTAGCACCATCACATGCAGAAGATGAACAAGCATCTTGGAGAAGGAAAGGGAAATCCCCTATGGTGGAAGAAGAATGCTTAACTCCTCAGGAAATTTCAAAAAAAGAACAAAACCAGTAGATTAAATAGGCTCTATTTTTATCTAGAGTAGAACTCATTATTAAGGAAAAGGATGAGGAATTGAACTTCCTCAAACTCAAATTAGAATAGAAAGAAAGGTTTCTTGAAGAAATAAAAAATCAGTTCACAGCTAAGACTGAAGAATTAGCAAAAGTTAAAAGGTAACTGATGGAAAATGAGGAAAAATGTTCAAAATAGACCTCGATGTCAATAGTCTCTGCATAGACTGAATTGACTTATTTACCACTCAAGCAGTTATGGGATGATACATGCAGAAAACTCTGTGTAATCAAGGCATCTAATACAGACTTGAAAGGCAAACTGGTGGAAGAATGGGAAGACAAATTTTACAAGGAGGAAAATGATAAGTATAAATGTCTTGTGAAAATACAAATAGTTTTTATGATGAGTGAGAAGTTACTTGCATGAAGAAGACCTTCTCCTATTTATATCATGTTTTTAGAAGAACAATTCATTCGCTAGTAGTTGACAATGATAGCATGTAGCCTTCCACATGAAATAAAAGACGAAGCTAATTTCTTGGTTGCCTACTCCTTAGCTAATATACAATAGAAAAATCTTCTCTATGAATTCTACCTCTGCAATCTCATGCTAGAAATAAATATAGGTTTTATGATCAATTTGTATGTAGGAGAAAGCCAGCTTAACGCATTTGTCTCTATTCTTCAAAATTAGATTGCATGGAAAGAAAAGGAGTCAGAGCATTGGTCAAAGGCTAGTTCATCCGATCTCTGTATGAGAATTCATTATGGTAATCCATCTGCCTTTGCTACATATTTCTAATCCCATGCGTTTAATGATAAATTCAAGGGACCTTATCTTTTCAGTTTACAGCAAAGCATGGATGTCTTCACCTCTTATGAAAGGAAAAATTTTGATAATATCTATGATGCATGTTTAAAAACATGGGAATTTCTCTCGGTGGCATTGAAAAGAAGGGAAATAATATCCCTTCAAATTTGATCTGGAGTTTTGAAAGGGAAAAATCTTTATGCACAATAATTCCCCAAATCAATGAAATTCCCCTGAACATATGGATACGAATGCAGACACGACCACCTCTACTTCTCACCCCCATATCTCCTTGGCAAAATAGAGAACCTCAAAATCCCACTCAATTTGAGGAATGGAAAAGAAAATTAGAAGTAGGAGTAGGGTATAGTACTTATGAGTCAAAGCATTGGGATATTCAGTTTTAGTCATTTGATCTAAGCAATCAAATGAAATGCAGGATATACAATCCCAAATTTGAAGAATAAAGTTTGTAAAGGGATTACAAACAAGTATGGGGGAAGTGATGAGGCTAAGATATGCCCAATAACTGTATAATAAATGACCTCATCTTACTCTCCCTTTCTATTAAGTTTGATTGCATTTTGTAACTTTTATTTTTATCTGAGATGAGTTAGGATGTGATTATCCATCTTTTGTTGATTGTGATTCTAACATTTTAAAAGACCTGTAATTCCTAACAAGTGTGTTGGAAAATTCTAGTTTTGAAATAAAATAGGTCATCATCAGGGTAAAAAACAAATATGCAGTGGATTGTATGTTTTGGAAGCATTGGACTCAATTCAGATTAGTTCGAGAACCTACAGAATCTGTTTCACAATCATCACAGTTAGTCTCGAAACCTACAGAATCTATTTCAGAACCATCACAGTTAGTTCTAAAACTCCACCATACTATTTCAAGTCATCACATTTTTAGACTTAGCTTCATAACTCTATATTTAGCTCTGGTACTCTTATAGATAAGCTCTGGAACTTTTGCAGCTAGATATGGAACTGATGAGGATCTATTCCAAACGGTTAGTGATTTATCAGATCAATGATCCCATTAAATCAGGAACATATTCCCAATTTTCCTAACTTGCAGAATCAAGACATTAATCACATAGCTGGACATCCAGCCACATCTTGATTCAGCATCTATTGTGGGTGTGATTCAATTCCATCATATCTATGAAGCAGTTATAACAATCAATGCGTCACAAGTAGAAGAATATATATACAGACCTGGGAATTTAGAAAAGTGTGTAGGAAATCATTGAAGAATAGAGAGATAAGGATAGATTAGTACATTTTGTAATACATAACATTTTTTCAATGAAATAGCCATTTCTATTTTGAAAGCAAATTAAATTTTTCAATCTTGTTTCTAGGCGGAGCAAGGGCCCACTCCTCCGAAGAACCAGGATCTTCATTTTTGGTCGGTATTTATATTTTATTCACAAAATTAAATAGGTAACTCTGTTAAATTTATAAATGCTCCTAACTCCTTAAATTTAAATTTTTTTATAACATTGTTCCTGCAGGCGTTTTAGATTAAATTCTCATTTCTTTGCAATCATTTTCCAGCAATCTATTTCATTCTACAAAAGTGTGTTTATTTCCAGCAATCTATTTCATTCTACAAAAGTGTGTTTATTTCCAGCAATCTATTTCATTATGCAAAAGTGTGTTTATTTCCAGAAATCTATTTCATTCTACAAAAGTGTGTTTATTTCTAGCAATCTATTTCATTCTACAAAAGTGTGTTTATTCCCAGCAATTTATTTCATTCTGCAACAGTGTGTTTATTTCCAGTAATGCATTTCATTTCTACGTGTGACTACTTCTAAAAAATTTGCATAGTTTGATTGCAATAATGTTTTAACCAAAGATTCCTCAAGACATTAAAAATCCCCAAAAAAAAAAAAAACATATAAATACCTACAATTAATTACTAAATCATTATGATTCTTCTTGTTGCATATAGCTTTAGACACAGCCCTAGTTAAATATGACATCAACAGAAAGTTGATCAAATGAAAGGAATAATGACACCCATCAAGCCACCCATATGAGAATTGATCAAGCCATTAACTCATTACATGTTATTCAATTATATTATCACTTTGTACTTTTACACATGCAAGTTGTCACCAGGTTCATGTATTGGTTCGCATACCCCATGAGGTGTATTCGTTACTTTCCTCTCTCTTTACTCATTTATTTCATTTCATAATAGTCTTTTACTTTTGATTATCTCATTAGTAAGGACTAATTTTTACATGTTTCATTGTAGGACATTGATTTAGATCATGTTTCACATATGCAAACCCAAATTCTCATATTCAAATTCAACTACACATGCTTCACTTCCAAGATAAGTCCAGGTACGCTTATTTTTAATTTATACTAGTCATCATTGGCATGTTTTTGTCATTGATATCATTGAGGTGCATGATGAGTGATCATTAAGGTATGTAACAAGATGAGTTTTTAGTTATCATTGATGTCATTGAGGTTGTTATTACATCTTGTGAACCCTAGTTGTCACAAAGAGGTATGATGGTTAAGTAAGCATTGAAGCATGGTTATGAGGATCTAGGTCTACATGAGGTCATGAGAGAATGTTTATCAAAAATAGATTCTTGCATTGGTGTGAGAGTGTTGTTTGAATACTGTTCTTGTTTGATATTATTGAGGTAAGCATGTTTGAATACTAGTTCTTGAGTACAAGGTGTCTTGAGAAGCCTAGTTTAGACCCTGTGAGAAGGTGTACATAGTGAAGTTTGGTTAAGTAAGTAATCACAAGATTTTGAGATATTTTTTGGCATTATGTGATCATATAATTGAAGTGTAGATACTTTCAAAAATGTTTCAAGGTCAGTTGTCAAGTTTCAAGTGCTTAAGAAGCCTAGTCATGGCACTAGTCGTGGCATATAAAGTCCTTGTGAGAAGGTATGAGTATGGTGACTTGATAATATGAGTGAACATAGTCATGAGTTATTTTATAAGTTTTTTTGAGTATGTATGTGAGGCATTAGAGAACTCATGAGAGTCTCAAGGTGAGCCTCCAGGGGTAAGTCCTTTAGACCAAGTCTACACTTAGACCACACCTAGACCCTACCTTACCTAATGAGGTATTGTGATCTATTGTCAAGGAATGTAAAGGATTTATGGAAGTGCTTAAGTATGAGATAGGTTGATTGAGTATGTAAGTGAGGTAGATAATGCATGAAAAGAGGCATGAATCTCAGTTTTAAGGCGTAATGTGATTTGTAGGTCAAGGTCTAGAGAGCAAAGAGAGAGAGTGTGGCCTAATGAGGGGTCATATTAAAATTTTAAGATGTTTGAGCTCATGTAAGCATTTTCAGAGGTGAGGTATGTTGTTTCAAGTTTTTTCATGTAGGTTGAGGTCATAGTTTCAAGAACAAGGCATGAAAAGTTGTTTTGAGGTCTCTCTCGTGCTCAGAATGAAGGGTTCTAAACCTGAGAAGGATTTTATTGTGCTCATTAGCTCATCAAACCTTTGCATGGGAACCTAAAATATTCATGGTCTATGGGTAAGGGTTATGGCTCAAAATTCTAGGCAATTATTTTTGGATTGAGGGGTTATGCTTTATGAATGATTGTTAAGAATGGAAATAGGTTAAACCCTCTTAGAATCCTAATAAGGATCTGATGTTGAAGATGTTGATTGAATGTGCCAAAAATAGATTGGTATGATTAGGTAGCTATTGGATATTGTTTTCAACTCTCATAAGCACCTCTAGGTGTGACTGAGTTGTCAAGTATGTGAGTAGATCCTATAGGAAAGTGATAACTTCTTAAATATTTATTGTAGCAGTCAAATTTGACCAAATCAAAGTATGAAAATAGATGGAGGATGAAGCTTGAGACTCATATTTCATGTCTATGAAGGTTTATGAATAGGTTATATCCCTTAAGTTTACTAAACTAGTCATTCAAATTAGTCAGTCGCTAACAAGCCAAAGGGTGCAAATAGTGAAAAACCCATGCATCAGTGAGAATATGAATAGGAATGTGTTATCATGATAGAGTGATGAAACCAAGTTCATATATTTTTTATATAATGGTATTTCCTATTAATTCTTGGTATAAATCTTGAAATTTAGGTATAGTGGTGAAAATGATGAAGTCAAAATGGCTCGTCTAACTCAGTGAGGACTGTGTGTAGTGAGGTCAACAAATTGGTCTGTAAGACTAATAGTGTCAACTAGACCATATGATGTTTAAATTTTAATATATTCTAGATATATCAAAGGATCATTTAATTTCATAATAAGTCTTTGAAATTTGTCATACATATGTTGAAGTTCAATGTCACCATGATTGTGCTTTAAGGTAAACTGGCAGTTTTGAGTAAGCATATTGCAATGATGAGTTTGAGGCTCTATGCCCTCATTTAAAGTATCTAATTCATATGGTGTTGTTTTTTTTGACTTTAAATTCTTTTTAATTATTTTTTAAATCCTATAATTTAGTATAAGATGTTGAAAATTTAAAGTCAAAATGGCTTGTCTAGTTCACCCAAGACTGTGTGAGATAAGTTTAGAAGATTGGTCATCAAGAATAATGTTTGATATTAGAGCTTGTGGTTTATATGATTGAGGCTGTTTTAAGTATGTTATATAATATTTTTAATGTATTTATTGTCACTAAAAGTATCATTTCAGGTGATGGGTGTCAATTAGTTTCATGATTAGCTTTTGACAGTCCTGCAGTTCTAAGTGAGCATAATAAAGAGATGAGTTTAAGCCTTTTTACCCTAAGTTGAAGTGTTTCAATCATATGGTGATGACCATAAGGTCATATAGACTCTGTTTGTGCGCTTTTTTTTATCATTTTTGAGTGGATTAACTAAGTTTTAACTTCAGTATTGAAAGGCAAATTTTTTGGTGTACATAAGCCTAATAGGGTTGAGTACTAATGAAAGGTTTCAATTAATGATTTTTTGTAAAAATATATTTTTGACCCTAAAAAACATAAACAGGGATATATTTTATTTTTATATCATATTTCCCTACCATATTTGGAGTTTTAAAGTATTTTGAAGAAGGCAAAGTGTAATGTGTCCTAAAGTAGGCCTGATGGAATTAGTTCTCCATGAGACCTAATGTGTACTAATGAAGGGTTTCAATTAATGATTTTTTGTAAAAATATATTTTTGAACCTAAAAAACATCAACAGGGATATATTTTATTTTTATATCATATTTCCCTACCATATTTGGAGTTTTAAAGTATTTTGAAGAAGGCAAAGTGTAATGTGTCCTAAAGTAGGCCTGATGGAATTAGTTCTCCATGAGACCTAAAAGTGAAAAGAGGTATAATAGAGTTATGATAGACAAAAATGGACTCAATATTCATTTGAATAATGTTAATGAGATGTCATAAGACTTATTTAATGTCTGAACTAAGAGGTTAGGGGTGATTATTTGACTAAGTGGCATATGAACAAGGAATAGTATATATACAAGGCAGTTTTAGGCCTATTTGTGCAAGAAAAAGTGCAATAAAATGAAATAACACATTGGTAATCATAAATATGTCTTGTATACCATATTAAGAGTGTGTGTAAACTATTATGAATATTTGGTAGAGGTTATGTGTATGAAAATCAAGGTCATATGACCTAATCAAGTCAAGAAGAGGGATAGTTGAGTGAAGAAGCCTAGAAGATAGTTTGAGAGGGGTAGAAGAGAGAAGAGATAAATAAGGTGATCATCATCTAATGTATAAAAAATAATGTGTTCTAAAGGTGATCAAAGGTTTTAGGTGGCAGTTTTGGTGTTGATTCATCTAGGGGTTGGCGCATCCTTGCAAGTTGGTTTTTGCTAAATCCTAATTGGGTTGTTGCTTAGCTAGTTGGGGTTGGTGATCCATGTGGAGTTGGTGATTCACTAAATTGTGATATTTTGACTTATAATATTGTATTCCATTTTCAAGTATCAATGGGTTTTTTTTCCTTGAGATTTTCCCACATATATGATGTGTTATCTTGTGTAATCTTATTTCATGCTTATATAGTTGATTGCTTATGCATTGTTTGATCTATATGTTGATGTGATGGTTCATATATGCTAAAGAGGAATTGAAAGAAATTTTTTTAGAGACTAATTCATCCCCCTCTTATTCATTGTGTTTTCAGCATTCATTTCACCTAAAAGTGGTAATTAGATGCTAAGAGGTCACTTGAATTACCCTATCCATAGGCTTAGCATAGACCTGATATAAAGCCTTATATTTGTATTTCCAACCATTCAATAAACTTTATTCACTTTAATCCAATTAGGACACAGTCCTTGAACTGTCACCTCTGACCCCAATCCAACTTTCCTAGAATTATAATAAAAAAGACATTAGCGCCACATTTGGGACACTATAGCCACATGGCGCTAGTGTCCCCAATTTGGAGCTACTATCCTTAGACCAAATTCTTCACAACAGATTATTTTTCAAGTTTTTCCCCTTTTAAGGTTGGCCTAAGATCATTTTATTATTCGTACAAGTAACAAAACTTAATAAATACAAGTCCAATCCACCTGTATTCACTAGATGTAAAATAAATGCAAAAACTATTCAAACCTAAGACAAAGTTGTGCAAAATCAAGTTGCATTATCCCCATTATGCCTTGCTTTATGTATACTAACATCTACAATAATCTTAAGTCCAATTTTTAGTCATTCCAAAGATCAAGCACATTCAATGCATCCAAGGCCACTCTCATTCTAGCATTCACTTGCACATACATCAAACACTAAGTGGGAGAACTACATTAGACTTGATCCCTCTTTGGAGTATTGGTATGTAGAAAACTATCTACTTAGTGGAGTTTTGAGGTTGTCCAGTCCATTCTAATAACACACTCAAATCTTTCTCATATCATACTTGCAAAGAGAATAGGGTTTGCACATGAAATCAAGTTTACTAGGTACAATACATAGATATAGGTTTCAGTATCAAAGGAATATAGCACATAGACATAGGTGCAAGTGCTCCCCAAAAATAGGAAGAGTCTTTCAAAGATGAAATTAGCGCCACATCTTGGACACTACACATGGATGGTGCTATTGACTAAACTAGGTATTACTGTCTAGTTAATAAATGAATATTATAATCCTATTTGCAACACCCAGAGATGCTCAGATCTCTAATTTTAAAATTATATCATCCACGACAATCTATTTTTAACTAAGTCTATATTTCTCCCTATTTATTTCTATTATTATAAATTTAAATAAGGTCAAATTAATTTATAAATTAGTAAGTTAATTATTGCAATTATTTAATTGATTTAGACATTTCAACCCTTTAACCAAATATAGGTAATTACACATGTAAAACCCTAAAAGGTTAAATCACTATTAAACCACTAATACCACTTCATTTAATAACCACTTGCTCCACTTTTCAATTTAAAATTCAAAATATTATACCTACCCCCGCTAGCCAACCTATCCATAGCTTCTCCTACACAACTGTAATATCCCAAATGGAATATTTATGCAAACATACTTAAATTATGAAAATCCACATTCAACATGGAAAGAACACACTAAGATAAATATTGAGACACACACAAATTGATATTTTTGGTTATTTATGAAAGGAATATCAAATAAATAAATAACAAGCTCTCACACACACATAGAGCTATTACTACAAACCACACTGAATCTGTAAACTCTTTAAAAATCAATTGTAATCTCTGAAAGAGATCACCTCTATGAACCACAAGGTTTCCATCCTTTGATTCTTTCAAGCACCCAAGGGGTTTCATCCTTGAATTCATAAAGTTGAAGCACAAGGGCATCAAGCTATAGAGTAAATGGGTTAATGGCAAAAGATAGATTACAGTGAGAGCAAACTCATACTTAAAGAATTTGCAAAGAGAGAAGATAAATGGAAGAATAGTGAGGAGAGATAATATGGGGTATATCATTCCAAATTGAGGGACAATTTTTCAAAGATGACAAGCCTTCACCATGTGAAAAAGACAATAATCATAACTTCCTCCCATGCCTTCATAATTGTACCTCTCTCTCCATGTGAAGAGAATCAAATGATGGAGACTAAATCACTATTCACCCATGTGCTCACACATGTCAAGGAGCCTCTCAATAAGCCACTTTTGACTCCTCCACAAGCTTCTAACATGTACCCATAAATAAATATGCCAACCTCTCCTTTTCCCCCTTTTCCACCAAGGATAACCCATGTGGTCAAATATAGCAAATCTAATTTGTCTCCCAAGTGGAGTGGTAAAGCCCACTCCAAGAACATGATCTAGATCCCATGAGATATTCTCTTATGGGCCAAGCCACCTCATCCAAAATCCAAATCACTACTGTATTTCCTCCTACATCACTTTCCCTGTCACCATGAATAGTGAAAGTGAATAGTGTTGGTGAATAGTAACTAGTAAATAGTGAACCCACACTACTATTCCCTTATATTACCCCATTTATCCTATGTTAATGAGATATTTCAATGGTCTCCTACACATGTCTCATTATGAATAAGGGGACATTATAGTCATCCCTTCCCAAAATTGCTTGCCCATAAGAAATTACAAATTTGGATGCTCTATAATTTTGGGACCTTCTCAAGTAACATCCTCAACTGGGAAATTTTCCATCTGATGAGATATTTTGTTATGCTCTTGTTCATAATTTTATTTACCCTTGTATCAAACACAACCTCTGAAATAAAAATTAACTTCCTTTTATCATCTAGTGGGGGAAGTTCAATGGAAGACACATATGTAACTGAACAACTTTATTCAAACAACAAACATGGAATACATTATGTATTCCACTATTTTTAGGAAGTTCCAATTCATAAGATACTTCACCTATTTTCCTAATAATCATGTATGGCTCATAGAATTTGGGTTTTAGTTTCTCTTTCTCACTAATTTTGATAAAAAATTGCTTGTATGGTTACAATCTCAAGTACAACATATCACCCACCTCAAATGTCCTTTCCATCCTCTTCTTATCTACATATATATTTTGTTGATTATGTGCCTACTACAATTTCTCCTTCAAATACATCATGATATCTTGGATTTGATTAAGTAAGTCACTTGTTGAAGTTACTCTACTCTCCAAAAATATTAAATCAGGAAAGGGTAATGCATCATAACCATACAATGCTCTAAATGGATACATACCAATAGACATGTGATGTGTAGTATTGTAACAATATTCTCCCAAATTAATCCATTTGATCCAAGTTATTTATTGACTTGAGACATAATTCCTCAAATATCCTTCCAACCATTTGTTTACAATTTCTATTTTCCCATCCATTTGTGGATGGTAGCTAGTAATAGGAGTAAGCTCGGTACCTGTCAACTAAAATAGTTCCTGCCAAAATGCACTGATGAATCTACTATCTCTATCACTGATTATGTTATGGGGTAACCCATGTAATCTAATTTTTTTTTGGAAAAACAAATCATCAACTTGAGGTGCTTTGTAATCAATAGAGATAACAAATAAATTTGCATATTTAGTCAGTGTATCTACTACAACATAAAACCAATCTCTCCCTTATACCTTGGGTAGTCCCACAATGAATTCTATGGATATACTTTCCCATTTTTTTCTAAGGATGGGAAGTGGTTACAGAAGACCTGCTAGAAACTCTTATTCTCCCTTATTCTATTGGCATGTTAAACATTCCCTGACATTCAAAAGAACATCCTCCTTGAGACACTTCCAAGAGAATCTCTCTCTAATCTGTTTGTATGTTTTGAAGAAACCTAGATATCCTACAAAAGGTACATCATGAAATTCCTCTAGTATTTTCCTTTTCATATTTTAATCAAGAAATGCCTCTTATATTTTCTTTTTCAATCCAAAGTCACATTTGGACATCTTAGCAAAAAATGACTATTCTTAAAGAATACTCAAAATTGTATCTAGATATTTAAGATGCTCTTCCCAAATTTTACTGTAAATCAAAATATCATCAAAGAAGACTAAAACAAACTTTCTTAAATTCTTACCAAACACCTTATTCATACAATATTAGAAAGTTGTTGGTGCATTGCTCAGCCCAAAAGGCATAACCAAAAATTTGAAGTGCCCATAGTGACACTAAAAAGTAGTCTTTTGAATATCTTCTTATCTCATGCATATTTGATTATACCCCAATCTCAAATCAATATTTGATAAAAATATAGCACCATGCAACTCATCTATCAATTCATTGATCTTGGGTATTGGGTATTTGTTTTTGATAGTCTTCTTATTCAAGGCTCTATAATCTATGCACATCCACATAGTACCATCCTTCTTCTTCACCAATACTACAAAATATGCAAAATACTATAAATTGGCCTGACGTACCCCATATACAATAGTTATTTATTTCCTTCTCAATCTTGTCCTTGTACACTCTCAGATGATGGTATGGTGTAGTCATGAGAGGCCTTGATCCTAGTTCCAACTCTATGATATGTTGAAAATCCCCTTTTAGGAGATAACCCTAGAGGCATATCACTAAAAACCATACTATTTTTATTCAAAATTTGTTATATATCAACATGCATTGAAACATTCTTACCCTTTGAAGGATCTTGTGCAATTGTCAAACAAATAACAGCATGAGATTTGGCCTTTATGGAAAAGCCTTTCCATTCTTCTAGTTGCAACCACTTGTGGGGCTCCATTTTTAATTCCTTTCATAACCACCTCCTTACCTTTGGTTATGAACTTGAATTCCATGGTCAGATGACTTGTATAGTACTCTCCCATAGAATGTAGTCACCACACACCCAAAACTACATCAATATATCTTAAACCCATAACATAAAAATCATCATGAACCTTATGGTCTCTAAAGGCTAGATCAAGATTATGAATCTTATTTTTGCATGGTATATTATACCCATCAGCTATAATGATGTTGAAGCCTTCAAACCCTTTCGTTTCAAGTCTCCTCTTTACCAATATTTCATCAATGAAATTACGGGTAGCTTTACTAACAATCAACATGGTCACTCTTTGTCCAGTAAGCTCTCCATGAACTAGGAAAGGATGGTATCTATGTGCTCCTGAGATGGATGCAAGAGTTCCAACATGATCTTCTTCTTCTTAAAAATTAGGGACTTCTAGAAAATGAGGCTCTTCAGGTGTCCATGATAATGATTTTCAATCTGAAACAACCTTAATTTAATGCACTTGCCCCTTTCCAAGGCATCTATGTCCTAGAGTCCATGGATCCTTACAAGAGAAACATAGTTTCTTCCTCAGCTAATTTATGGATTCATCTTCTACCTTCTTATGCAATTTTGGAGGTGTATCTTTTTGTGATGGAGTATCCACAAACTTCTTTTGGAAGCTTCCCTTAGACTTATTCCAAGTTGGGGGATTTGAAGGTATAGAATTCTATAGATCAAATGTCTTATTGATGGCTTCTTGTAAAGAGGAAGGGTTGAATGCCTTCAGAAGTCCATTGAGATGATCAAATAATCCTTCTATGAAAAAAATCCCAAGCCTCCTATCTAAAATATCAGTCACCATAATAGATAAATTTTGAAAATCAACAACATATTCATCCATATTACATTTTTTCTTGAGGTGATCCGAATCTTTTAAATTGTTCTTCAATATCCTTTCTATCAAATCTCTCAATCAAAATTTTATAGAATTTATCATATGATCTGATTTGGTCATGATTTTGAGTGATTAAACCATGGTACCACCAATCATGTGCAACACCTTCAAGACGAAGGGTGGTAGACTTTATAGCTTCCTCCTTTGCCATGGGCTTGAGAGACAAATACGTATCCATTTTTTACAACCATGATCTATTAGTACTTTTAATAGTTCCATTAAAAGTGGAGAGAGTTATCTTACCCAAGGTATGTTCTAGATGCTTTGGCTTTGGCTAAAATCTAGCCTTTTCCTTATTGCCCCTTTGTTCTTCCTTAACGAAACATAATTTGATAATGTCATGATTACACAAAACTTAGTCGAAAGTGTTCTATTCTCCTCATAACTAATATAAACTTCTTTATAAATGTAGCCTCCTCTTTTGGAAGCACTTCTTTTCTCTAAATCAACTTGGGCTTTAGAGGCCTATTGGTGAAACCCTTCTCTAGATTTTAATATTTCACTTCTTGGATCTTGCCCATATTATTTGCTCTAGAGCTGTTATCTTATCCATTGTTATTTTTATTTACTGGCTTTTTCTACATCAAATGCAACATCTGGCCAAACATATCAACAAGATAGTTTTGGCTTTGAACCATTTCATCAAACTTCCTTGTTTCCTCAGTTTCTTTACTATCTTCCCTATCACCCATTTTTTCTCTTGGTTGAAATTTCTTCTACTCACTTCTATAATACCTAATTTCCATGTCACTTGAAAGCATAAAAGAAATAAAACCTACATTCTTGAAAGATCATTAGCTCTGATACCATTGTAATAGCCCAAATGAAATATTTATGCCAACATACTTAAATTATAAAAATCCACATTCAACAACTATGGAAAGAATACACTAAGATAAATATGGAAACACACACCAACTAATATTTTTTCTTATTTATGATAGGAATATCAAATACATAAACAACAATCTCTCTCACACACATAGATCTATTACCACAAACCACAGTGAATTTACAAACTCTTTGAAAATCAATTGTAATCTCTGAATGAGATCACCTCCAAGAACCACTAGGTTTTTGTCCTTTGATTCTTGAAATCACCCAATGGCTTTCATCCTTGAATTCCTAAAGTTGAATCACAAGGGCATAAAGCTATAGAGTAAATTTTTGAATGGCAAAAGTTATATTAGAATGAGAGCAAGCTCATACTTAAATAATTTGCAAAGAGAGAAGACAAATGGAAGAATAGTGAGGAGAGAGAAGATGGGACGTAACATTCCACATGGAGGGATAATTTGTCAAATATGACAAGCCTTCACCATGTGCAAAGACAACAATAATAAATTCCTTCCATGCCTTCATAATTGTGCCTCCCTCTCCATGTGAAGAGAATCAAATGATGGAGACTAAATCACTATTCACCCATGTGCTTGCATGTGTCAAAGATCCTCTCAACAACCCACTTTTGACTTTTCCACAAGCTTCCAACATGTACCTATAGATCATGTCCACATTTTAAAAATTTTGGGTGGTTAGGTTCTATCATGGATGTGCTTAGTGAGTTAGGTAGATTGGTATCGGCTTCCTCTTTCTCAGGTTCCCATTTTTTATTTTTGTCCAAGTCTTAGCTCTTTCCACTGGTGCCATGTGGTACCCCACACTCATTCTTTGAAAAAGGGTTCTCAGCTTCCCCAAGAGTAACACCAGCTCACTACATGGCCTCACCATGCTCCTCGAGAGTGAGGTACTCTTTTGTTAAGAATTTAAGGTGAACCATTGGTTGATAAAATAATAGGCAAGGCCCACTATGCAGATATAACTAAAAGGAAGTGAACTTTCCACATGGCATCATGGAGTTTATCCCAGGTAAAGTTATTTTTGTCAAAGCTTCAAGTTACACCATTGGCCAAGGGAAGTAGGCCCCATTTCCCATAATAATTCTAGAGGCACTTCGGAGGGAGACACACATCACCACGGCAATTCTTTTAAGCATTGTGGGAATCATGAGGCATAAAAGTTGCACCATATTATGGATTTGAAGACCATATGTACTCATGAGTTGAAGCTCCCCCTTTCAGTTGCAATGGCCTCATCATGAGTGCAACTGTTGAGTTCTAGGTGTCATTTCCTCATGAGGCCATTGTGCCTATATATTATGGGCTTCTTTCTTTTGTAAGGGGTTGGGAGTTAGATAATAGAATTTTTTTTACAACTATTATTAGAGAGAACAACCATTGTAATAGTTTTAATTTTGAATAGAAATAGTAACAATCTTTGTTTTTCATTCTAAGACCTTAGCAGGTGCCCCTCATGGGAAGGATTGAATACTCTACACTATGTCTTTGGGCCTTTTGTATTTTTGTTCTTTGCCTAACAATGAAGAGGATGTGGTGTTCTATGTTAAATTGTATGGAATTGATTATTGTCTATTGTTTTTTTTCTCTACTTCTATAGTGTTAGCTTTTGTTTATATTGTAGGATTTAAATCATGCATATGATTTTTTAAATCATTTTTAATGTTTTAAAGGTTCAAGCTATTTTATGCAATATTAGGAATGGATACATTAAACATTCTAACACATCACCTTAGATAGTTTTATTTGCATTTCCTCCTCTTTTTCCTTCCTGATTAATTCAAAGGGCCAGCTTCTAAAATCCCATAGGTTACTTCATAGATCACAATTTTAGTCCCACATCTGTAAAACATCCCATAAGAAACTATTTACTGAGAATGAGAGTTTTAGGAATCAATAGTTCCTTTATATGGCATACTCAATGGGACTTATCTACCTAACTAGAAGTTAGATTTTATGAGCCAGAGACTTGTCACTAACAGTGGAAAATCCAAGTTTACTACTACCACCTATGTTAGCTATCTGTACTTACCAAAGGACCATAGGGTCTAGTGTAACACAATGGCCATAGCAGATGGCAATCCCAAGACCACCTAAGAATTTTATAGCATGGAATAGAAGTAGCCCACTCATCCCTCTAGTAGCCCTGGCTACATGCGATCCTATTCCTACTAACACCTTAAAAGCACTCCCAAAGTTCACAGGGGAGTATTTCAAAAGCACAGTGGAACACCTTCAAGATGTTACCAATGTTTGTATCATGCATTATGTTACAGAGCATAACGTAGCCTTAACATTATTGGTCTCCTCTTTCAAAGGGCAAGCCCTTGACTGGTATCAATCCTTACTGCCTAACTCCATCACCACCTGGGATGAATTGGGTAATAGATTTTTTGACCAATTCAATGAGAAAGGAGACCGGTCATCTCTCCTATAGTAGTTAATCACTATTAAAAGATACCCATAAGAGGTTATCATTAATTTAATACTAGGTTGGATAAGACCTGGTAAATAATATTGGTAGTGGCTCAACCACCTACAGGAATGGCCATTGTCTTTTACCTTAAGGCATTCAACTCAAACATAGTGGTTATGATTCAGTCCCTTAGAGGCCAAATGCTATCAAATGCATATGAATTAGCATTCAGTGGAAAAAATTTTGATAGATTCTAGGAAACTCCCCCTGTGACCATCGATGCCTATGTTCCCAAAACTATCAATGCCATTGTAAGAGTAATTCCTAAGCAACTCGTAAGCACTTCCTTCCATGTATGTATATCCAACTACTCAAACAAGTGTGTTTGCATCATCCATGATAGCTTCAAAGATAAATGACATGAAGAGCATCTTGTATAACTTCTCAAATGAGATCATAAACCTCAAGAGGAATCAGGTTATTCCCTTGAATCCCCTTTCTATAATTACCAAGGTGAAGGAGCACCATATCAGCATAACTAATACCAAGGAGGGGAGAGGTTGAATCACCAAATATGACTTGCAAATCAAATCATCTTGGTTCGTAATCCTTTGCAAGTGGTCCTACTAAACTCAAATAAAAAATTGGTCACTGGCCAAAAAAACTTGGTAGATGACTCAAATTCATGGTGCTTCCCATGTAATGTTGCACATACACCCCAAAATTTCCCAAGAGGTAATCTAAAACAAAAGGTTGTCAAGAAATGAATATAAGGGAATGCACCTGACTCAATTCCTTATGAATACCGATCCCCAAGCATCAAAAGTGTTGTCCTAATAGCTCAAATGCAATGGATGTCCTTGGAGTAAGAGGAAGAGATGGCTTTAAAACATGCACTTTTATATTGGATAGAAGGTGAGGATCCAATTTATGCAAGTGATATTCCTATGTTGAAAGCCCTACAAGTCCAATCAGACTACTACACTCGATCCAAGAAGAAACTAGTTGAGACCCAAGAGGCTAAAGTGAATTTTTGGAAAAGTTTATGACCCTACCCATCACCCCTGACATATCAAAAGTGGAGCCAAATATGCAAAACAAGATAAAGGACCCTAAATTTTGACCTCAAGGGTCATTTAATGTGGTAAAGTAGCTAAAGAAGGCCCCAACCAATGTTTATCTCTAAGAATGTCTTATCTATCCTTGAGAAGAAGGATCTGATGTGAGAAGTATTGGAAGACCAAGAGAAACCTACACAAACTAACCTAGTTATGAAGCCAGTACAAACCAAGGGAAAAGAAGCCAGTAGCAATGCATAACCCCATGCACCATCTGTGTTCATCAAATCCAAAGTAGAGGTAATTAAATCAAAACCCACCCCATTTTATCTAAGTCTCATTGTGTGGGGTAAGTTGTTTCACAATTCTATGATTGATTCTAGTACCATCACCACAATAATGCCCAAACAAATTGTAGATGCACTATAACTTCAATATGAACCTTTAGATAAATGGGTGATGTAATTAGATGGGAAGAAAGTTTCGACAATAGGTGTTATCAAAACTCTTCCCCTAACTTTGTATTCTTGTCATAGTATTATAGTATCCCAATAAATTATGGCAATAGATATTCCACTAGTCTTTAGGTTATGTTTGTCAAGAGATTTCATAGCCAAGATAGGTGGGTACTTATCTTTGGATTAGTCTCACTTAATCCTGAGGATAAAATATGGCTCAAAATTAAAGGTGTTATTTGAGCCATTATATCTAAAACACATAGTCGATGATGCTATAATAAATTTTGAAGAGACACATACTTATTTCTCTAAGAAAGAGATGTATTATGTAGAACTACTCAAAAAAGAAAGAATGGCAGAAAACAGGAGCCCAGAGGAGGAGGTCCTCATTAATGAATTCATCAAGAATGACCTATTTGTAAACTTTGATGCCACTAGCCTTGAAACTTATGTAATCTAAGATGAAGATCAAACCATCCCTGAAGTCATGAAAAAGAGGAAGGATTAGAGCAAGGGACCCAAAAATGAGTCCATTTTTTGGACACTATATTTTGATGGTGTGAAATGCAAGATCGGCTCCAAATTTGGTATTCGGTTGATGTCTCCATCTAGAAAAGAGACCCTTAGGGCCTTCTACTTCTATTTTGCTTGCACAAATAATGAATCTAAGTATGAATCCCTAGTCCATGGCCTCAGCCTTACTGAACACATGGGCATGAAATAGTTAAAGGTGTTCAGAGATTTCAAATTGGTAGTAAAGTAATTAAGAGGAGTCATGGTTGTAAATAATGTTTGCATGAAGTCTTACTACCATTAAATATGGGATCTAATTGAATCATTTGAAGCATTCAATATTCAAATCATCCCTAGGTCCATGAATGCTTAGGTAGATAGAATGACAATAATTGGCTCCCAATTTGATCCAATAACTGAATTATTGACCAAAAAATGAGTGGTATGAGTGATTATCAGACCTTCTATCCTAGATAACAACCAAAATTAGTAGGTATTTGAGAGCGATGCCCAAATTATCATGTTTATTCATCAATCATGTGATTTTGTAGAGCAGTTGTAGCCAAAGATTGAAGAAGCCTATGGAGATCAAATTATACAACTAAAGTCCAATAAACTTTCAAAGGGGATGACCACTTTAGAGAACCTATTTGATTTTAATGATGTAAGGAATGATAAAATAAAATTCATCACAAGTTAAAGTGACTACTCAGAGCTTGATGTAAGAGATGGAAGAAAATTGAAGATCGAGAAAGAATTTTCCCAAAAAGATAAGGATCAATTAGTATCCTTCTACAATGATTATGAAGGGGTTATGGTTTGGACCTATTATGACCTAAAGGGGTATGACTGTGAGGTGATCCAACACACCATTCTAATCAAAGGATCCAAGCCAATCTACCAAAATCAAAGGTCTATAAAAACATAAAATGAGTCTCTCAAGGCTTAAGAATTGAGTAAATTGATTGACTCAAAGATTCTATACCCAATCAAGCATTTGACTTGGGTATCCAATCTGGTTCTAGTAAGAAAGAATAATGGAAAAATTAGGTTGTGTAGACTTCAGAGACTTGAACAAAACATCTCTGAAAGATCATTACCCCTCCCTTCAATGGAATAGATCCTTCAAATATTAGTAGGCATAGAAATGTTCTCTTTTCTTGATGGGTTCTCAGGTTATAACCAAGTATGGTTTAATGAAGAGGATCAACATAAAACCACTTTCACTATAAAGTGAGGAACCTTCGCATATGCAAAAATGCCTTTTGGCCTCTCTAATGCAAGATATACTTTCCAACAGACCATGGATATAGCTTTTAAGGGCCTGATTAACAAAATCATCCTCATCTATCTAGACGATCTCACATTGTTCTCCATGTAAAGGAAGATTATTTTGGTCATTTGGAGAAGATTTTTCAAAAGTGCTAAGAGTTCAGGGTATCCCTCAAGCCCAAAAAATGCATCTTCAACATCCCATAAGGCAAGCTATTAGGGTACGTGGTATCCAAAAAAGGCATCTCTATTGATCCAAATAGAGTGAAGGCCATCAGGGACTTAACCTTACCAGTCAACAAGAAGAGATTCTAGTCTTTCTTAGGGAAGGTCAACTTCATAAGTTGATTCATATCTGACTTCATGAGGCTAGTGAGGCCAATTACATTAATGTTAAAGAAAGACCAGGCTTTAAAATAGACCACTAAAGGAAGAATAACATTTGAAAAAATCAAAGAGGTAATACCCACTACTCTCATGCTAGTCAATCTAGACTTATCTAAAGATTTTGGCATGTATGTTTATAAGAGCGAACATAGCTTGGTAGTTGTATTAACTCAAAAAGAAGATGAAGGGAAAGGCAAACATCATACTGCATTCTATTCAAGAACCTTATGTGGATATGAAACTAAGTATAATTTCATTAAGAAACAAGATTTTACCATCATTAGTGGTCTTAAGAAATTTAGACACCTTGTGGTGGGGAGCAAGATAATGATATGTGTGGTGCATTTCAGCATCAGAGAATACATCATGGAGAGAGAAATCATCAAGAAAAGATCCAATTGGATCACTAATATTATAAAATATGATGTCAAAGTCTAACTAACCAAGGTAATCTGAGGGAAAGGACTTTTTTAATATTTGGCCCAATGTGTGGATGCCTTAGCAGATGAGCAAGATATGCCAGAGGTAGTTTTAGTGAGTTAGTATGAAACTATTAGGTCCTGGATTGATGATAGAACTCACTTTATGTAAACTTTTTGATATCTAAATGGCCTCCCCATGAACAAAAGGAGATTTTATAGATTGCAAGGAGTTATTTATGCACTAGCCCATGGAGTTCTTTTCAAAAGGAACTTCGACAGGGAGCTACTTGGGGAGTTACTGCTCTCGTGCTAGTCAATCTTGACTTATCTAAAGATTTTGTCATGTATGTTTATAGGAGTGAACATAGCTTGGTATTTGTATTAAATTAGAAAGAAGATGAAGGGAAAGGTGAACATCGTATTGCATTTTATTCAAGAACCTTACGTGGATATGAGACTAAGTATAATTTCATTAAGAAACAAGATTTTGCCATCATTAATGGTCTTAAGAAATTTAGAGACCTGGTGGTGGGGAGAAGGATAATGATATATGTGGTGCATTTTAGCATCAAAAAATACATCATGGAGGGAGAAATCACTGAGAAAAGTTCCAATTAGATCACTAATATTATAGAATATGATGTCAAATTCTAATTGACCAAGCTAATCTGAGGGAGAGGACCTTTTAAATATTTGGCCCAATGTGTGGATGCCCTAACAGATGAACAAGATATGCCAAAGGTAGTTTTAGTGAGTTATTATGAAACTATTGGGTCCTAGATTGATGATAGAACTCACTTTATGTAAACTTTTTGATATCTGAATGGCCTCCCCATGCACAAAATGGGATTCTATAGATTGCAATGAGTTAGTTATACACTAGCCTAGGGAGTTATTTTCAAAAGGAACTTTGACGGGGAGCTACTCAGGTGCGTTGATGACCACCAAGCTGGAAAAATCCTACAAGATATGCAAACATTTCTCAGAAAAAAGGAATACAACTAAGATCATGCATGTTGGATATTACTAGTCAACCCTATTTTCAAATTATCATCAGGTGATGAAAATTCCAATAATGTTAGGTTTTCATAGGCAAGCAAAAGAATTCATCCATGCTACTAAAATCGATTGTGAATGATGAGCCTTTCACTCAATAGGGCTTAGATTTCATTGAGATGATCAATCTTATGTCTAGTATAGGCCATAATTTGATACTCATAGCCACAAACTACTTCACAAGATGGACCAAAGTAGCCCCTTTAAAAGAGGCAACTAAAATTATGATCCTCAACTTCCTAGAGGAACTAGTAGCAAGGTTTTGCCCTCATAAAATAATCATATCCAACAATGCAAAAGCCTTCCTCAGTTTAAAGGTTTCAAAATTTATACTCAGGAATGGAATTTTCATTAAAACTTCATCCAACTACTACCCATAGGGGAATGGGTTGGTTGAATCGACCAACAAGAACCTCATAAGGTTAATCAAGAGGATGGGCACTGACTGACAAAGGGAGTGGCATATTCATTTGAAAATAACTCTATGGGCTAATCAAATTACCCCTAAGTAGATTTTGAAAACATCCCTATATGAATTAGTGTATGGGAAAGAAGTGGTCATGTCCATTTTCATAGAGATTCCTTCTTTACAATTGTTGAAAGATGTCAAAATAGCAAAAAATAGAGTGATAGAGGTCAGGTTAGCAGAATTACGCAAGCTTCAAGAAGTAAGAGAACAAGTCAATGATGCTAAGATCAACTAACATTAGGTAGTTAAGAGATGGTTTGATAAGAAGGCATCTAACTCAGGATTCAATCCAAGAACTTGGTTTTAAAATATGATGAAAGGGCTTCAAAGCTGGGTCAACATGCAAAGTTTGATTCCCTATGGAGAGGACCCTTTCACATTATTAGTAATATGCAGGGTAATGTGTTCAAATTGGAAGACAAATAAGGTAATGCCTTAGATATTTTGGTTAATGAAATCCACTTAAATAACTTTAATTGATTTCTTAGATTCACCTTGTACATAGTTAGTTTCCCTCTATTTTTGATGTTTCTTTTCAAAAATAAGTGTCGTTGGCATAAGTTGTAATTTTCCCACCACTAGGTGTCTATTCCTTGGATCCCCTTATTTTAAATCATCTCTAATAGATGGTTATCTACCCTAATATCCCTAAAATTAATGTTCAGGCATCCCTAATTTCAAGATCTCCCATAAGGATCACTGTAAATCTTTTATGAGTGACTCCTCAAGTGTGTGTGTCACCTTTCTCATTTATGGGTGCCTAAATTTGAAAAGGCTACATGATGATTGATCTAGGAGTTTTATCCTATAAATATCCCTCTTCTAATCAAATAAAACATTTAAACATATTAATAATTTTGAGAACATTAAATTGAGCAGAGAATTATGCTAAGAATTGTGAGCAGAAGCTAGTATCAAGTGTTTCTTGAAGGTTATTTCAGGATAATTACAAGATGGAACATTATAGGTCCTCATTCAACGTTGAACATCCTAGGAAACAAATTTCACATGGATCAAGTGGTCATGGAGACCTTCCACCATAATTCGTAGGAATTAAATCATATGCTTTTGCCCCTACACATCTAAAGCCCATGGTACCAAACGTGAAGAGTATCACTAAGGGATGTTGTAGGGACCCCACACTAGTCCTTGACTTTGCAGATGGGATTTTTTTATCGCAAATTGACCAAAAATACAAGGAGTCTAAGGGAAGGAGATCTCACTTACATGATCACAAAGGTTCAAAACAATGACTTTGATTCATTCAATTTTAGGATATGGAGCTCTACCCTAGCTCAATACGTGGTGCTTCCCATTCACCCATGCCTAGAGATCATTTTCCAATGTTTAGAAAGATACAATGCCAATAATAGAATTATCACAAGCAACCACCTAAATAGAGGGAGATTCTCTATCTCCCTAATGACCCTAGCATAAACATCTATGATATAGAGATCTTTCAAAATGTATGGGACACTCATGTCCAAAAGCTGAATTTACTGAACTCAGATCTCCATAAAAATTACATAGAAGTGCCACCTCTGCCCATCACTCTCTCAAGATTTATGGAATAAGATATAAAACATGCTCTCTCTATGTTGGTGTTCATCTTTAGAATGGACACGAACATCAATGTCCATGGTTTTTAGTTAGGTGCAGTCTTCCACTTGAAGACATTGAGTAGAGAGAAGGCCTATAAAATGGACTTTGTATATGCCATCGTTGATTCATTCACAATCAACTGGTGAATTTTTTATCCTAGAATACCTTCAAGTCTTCTTCCTTCCTTCTCCACTTGATCCTATACCAGAGCTCTCAATTCTTTTTATTGTACTTCAACATCAATGTAATTGATATGGGAATATATCCCCATATGGTGATTCCTATCTCTGCATGAAACCACATCCTTTTGACCATGCAAGATTATCATGAATTTGTATATTAATTCCTATCTTTGGTCCTAATCAACCTCAATCAAGAAGCCATTACCTTCAGAATGATAGACTGGCAGAGAGCATGGTTCACTAGCTACAAAATTCCAATCGACTGGTTCTTTATAGCCCATTATACATTCATCAAGGTCTAAAAATTCAAAGAGGATCCATTTTGGCTCCTATGCATGCTCATATATAGGACCTTGGTTATGTAGTTGGCCCATCAGCTTGATGTGGTAGATTCATTGTATGGTGTGGGTCAAAAGAAGAGGGCCCTGTATGATGTCCCCTTTTTGAGAGGGGGAATTACAGTTATGAGGAGGTTGTAGGAGCATCTGCTTATGTTCAAAGTGGTATAGCTTGGCTTAAATAAGATAAATAATCAATATAATTATGACTTGGTTGGCCACATAGCTGATCTCAAGGTGACCACCCCTTTAATGATGATCCCTAGCCATACTTCAAAGAATGAAAGTTACCAATGGAGGATGACATTAAGCACTATATCAATTTGTCCAAAATCCCCTTAGACACCTACCAACTATGGGAGTCTTTATATAAACTAATTTGAGATTTTGATCTCATAAAGCTCATGACCAAGGGTTTAAGAGTGCAGGTCATCTAGAGGGTATGGAGCAAGGAAAAAATGGATGCCTATTAGAAACATAGGTAGGAAATTGGCTAGAGGGAGATCAATTTTGAAGATCTAGACTTTGACAAGCAATTTGAAAACCTATGGGATGAGCAAAATGAGGAGGATGCTTGGGTAGAAGAAGAGGTTTTGATTAAAGAATAAGAAGAATACACCCCCTTAGGGAAAGAGGAGGAGTCTTTTGTGATTTAGAGGCCTACATCCTAGCCCATTCCTCTTTATGCAGCTCTTCAATAGCAAGTGTAGGTCATTCCAAGGCCAACTTGAGGTAGGGTCATCTCATCTTGGCTCCAAGGTGCAAGCATCTATCCCTCTTCCTAAGCCTAATAAAAATAAAATATGTTTTTATCACCCTCTCCTATCCACTTCTTAATTATTCAATTCATGTTTGTCTTCCATTATTTCCATAATGCTTGTGTTGCTTTCCACTACTCAATCAATCACCACACTTGTGCTAATTTTCACTCCTCTGCCTTCATCCACCACAAGTACATCCATCATGTCACAATATCCTATCACCCCTCTTTGTGGCCACCCACTTTTCTCACCTTATATATTAACCATTTACCTATTCATCCCCAAGGGAATAGTATCCACTGCTTCACAATAGTAAGTGGCCATTCCATTTAGATTGCCACAAAGAACTCCCTTCATGGGGGAATTAATTCAGTCATAAAAATAGTTCCACCAGTAGTTGGAGACTACAAGAAAATATCATGAAACTTGGGTAGAAAAGAGAAGAGGAAAAGTTACAAAGGCCCTGGTGGTACCTCAAATGCAGTCATTCTTTGACCTTGTGCAATAATATCTGATGATTTCACATATGACACCAAAATTAATTGAGCCCTAAGAATAGATGTAGTTAGGTGATTACTCAATACACACCATCAGTCTTAACCTCAGCCAAGCTAGGCCACATGATAAGGTCAAACTCATAGAGGAGACTTAGAAGTCTGTCACAACATACTATCTCAAGGGAGACCATCAACTAGAGAAGAAAGATCAGGAACTTGCAAGAGTTAAATCTATTATCGATCACCTCAATGTAGAGGTCAATGCCAAAGACACAAAGCTTACCAAGATGAGGTCTAACCTACAAAGCTACATCATATCTAAGAGCTTCCAATTAGAAGTTAACCAAAGAGCCTAGTTACAAATTCAAGTAGTAGAACTAAAGGCTGAAATAGATTGTTTAAAAAGGGAGAAGTAGGCCATAGGCAATAAGGTTTAGGAAAAAGAATTAGAGCTTGCACAAACCCAAAAGAGTCTCTTAGAATCTAAAAGTATGCAACAATAGATACAGTAGATGATGCAACAAGATTCCTCAACCAAGGACCAACAAATCTATTAGATGAAGAATGACCTCACTGCCTTTTCCTAGACCACAAATATCCTCCCAATGATCCAACAATTTTACATTTCATATTGGGAGAGGATTAAAAATGTGGTCTTAAATTTGAAGCCAACACTTGGGTTCATAGTGGAATCATAAGGACTAATCACATAAGTGAGTGTGTATGTGGATCAGGTCCTCACCTTCATATCCCCCAAGGTCCAAGATTCAAAACTCCTAGTCTAGAAGCTATACAACATAATGAACAGGACATCCCAGGCAGTAGGGTTGGCTGATAGAAGGTAGATAGTAGTCAAGGTTAATGAGTTCCTAAGATGCAACAAAGCTACATCCAAATGCATGGCATTTTTTAATGCCTTAGAAAAAGTGGTTTGGGATATGAAGGGACATATTGAACAGTTGGTCTAGTTAGGACTCCCCTCCCCATTCCTCATATAAAACATGTTCCCTTCAGAGGAAAAGATAAAATATATGTTGATCACAAAGTAAAATTACCAGACCATCTTCATGGCCCTAGGTCAAGCACCAAGCATCTCATAAGTAGAGACCATTTTGCAGCCTCTTACCTAGCTAGATTTTAGATGTGGGAAGTTATGGAAGGTCTAAGCAGCATCTCCTTCAAGGAAATAATTGATCTAGATAGAGCCTTTGAGGCTCTAAAAAATAAGTCTTGACCCATAGAGGAAGAGTGGATGCCTTTAAAGGTGGCTCTTCAAAAATTGTAAGTTTTTTGGGCCTCATCTTTTTGTAGTTTTGCTTCAAATGGTCTGAGAAACTAAAGTTTTTGGGTTCTTCCATCTGCAGGTGGATTCCCTTGCAAGTCATCAAGAACTATGGATCGAATCCATGTTTTGAATATTTTTGGTGGTTAGCTTTCCATCATGGACATCCTTAGCAAGTTGGGTAGATTGAAATCAGCCTCCTCTTTCTTAAGTTCACCTTTGATATTTTTGGGTAAGTCTCAGCTCCTTTCGTTGGTGCAACATGGTGCCCACACATTCATTCTTTGCAAAAGGATTCTCAGATTTCCCAAGAGTAGCACTAACTCACCACATGGAATTACCATACTCCTAAAAAGAAAAATATTCTTTTGTTAGGACTTTAAGGTGCACCATTGGCTGATGAAATAATAAGTGGGGCCCATTATGCAGATATAACTAAAAGGAATTGAACCTTCCATATGGCATCATGACACTTATCCCAAGCAATTTCATTTTTCTCATAGCTTCAAGTTGTACCATTGGCCAGGGAATAGTTCCCATTTCCCACAAGAATTTTAGAGGAGGTTTGGAGGGAGACACACATCACCAAAATGCTTCTTTTAAGCATCATGGGAATCATGAGGCATAAAAATTATGCCATATCCAGGATTTTAATACTGTCTATACTCATGAGCCAAATTTCCCCCTTTGGTTGCAATGACCTCATCATGAGCATGAGTGTCAGGTGTCGTTTCCTCGTTAGGCCAGTATGCCTATATATTCTGGGCTTCTTTAATTTGTAAGGGTTTGGGAGTTAGATAATAGAAATTGTTTTACAACTATTATCAAAGAGAAAAACCATTGTAATAGTTTTAATTTTGAATATGAATATAAATATTAGCAGTCTTTATTTTTCATTCTAAGACCTTAGTAAGTACCCCTCATGGGAATGATTGAATACTCTACACTGTGCCTTTGGGCCTTTTGTATTTTTGTTCTTTACCTAACAATGAAGAGGATGTGGTGTTATGTATCAAATTGTATGGAATCAATTATTGTTTATTGTTTTTTATCTTTTATTCTATAGTGTTGGCTTTTGTTTATATTGCAAGCTTTAAATCATGTATATGCTCTTTTAAATCATCTATAATGTTTTAAAGGTTCAAGCTATTTTATGAAATATTAGGGATAGATACATAAAACATTTTGGTGCATCACCTTAGATAGTTTTATTTTGGTTTTATTTGCATTTCCTACTTCCCCTTTTCCTCCCTGATTAACTCAAAGAGCTAGCTTCTAAAATTTTGGAGGTCGTTTCATAGATCATAATGTTAGTCTCACATCTGTAAAGCTTCCCATAAGAAACTATTTGCCAAGAATGAGAGTGTTATGCATCAATAATACCCAAAAATAAATGAACCAACCTCTTTTTTTAAGGACAACCCATGTGGTTAAATATAGAAAATCTAATTTATCTCCCAAGTGGAGTGGTACACCCCACTCCAAGTACATGCTATAGATCTCATGAGAGATTATCCTATGGGATAAACCATCTCATTTACAAGCTACCTCATTTTTTATCACCCCCTACGTCACTTTCCATATCACCATGAATAGTGATAGTGAATAGTGTTGGTGAATAGTGAACCCACACTACTATTCCCTTATATTACCCGATATAGTCTATGGGAATGGGATAGGCCAAGGGTCTCCTGCACATGTCTCATTAGGAAGAAGGGGAGATTACAACATCTAGATCCTTGAACCCCCATAAAACCCCTAAACTAATCCTTATTAATCCCAAATCAAATCTAGAATTCTCTAAAATCTAGAGCCTTCTCTAATTCTCTAGAATTCTCTAAAACTAGAGAGTTCTTATGAATTTAAAATTCATTTTAATCCTCCCCACCACCCTATAAATAACCAAGTAAGGGCCTTGGTTAAACTAACTTTTGGAATCATACACAAGCTCTCACATAGCCTTCATAATCTCATTGAATTTATATTATCCTTGCATTCAAGAAGCCATTAATCCCTCTTGCATCTATATTGAAATCTTGAAGCCTCTATTATCAATCAATCCAATAATTTTTGAAGAATCCATTTAAAGATATTGGAGGGAAGACAAAGAGGAGCAAGGTGATGGTAAGAGCATCTAACTAAGTTTTGATTGCTTATATATTCTCTCCCATTGATGTTTTATATATTTTGGGTTAAATTACTATATATAATATATTTAAATCCATAGCTCAAATTTTACAAGCATACAGTTCAGCCATCCATCTCTCTTCCAAACATCTATATTAGTATATTCTTCCATTCTTTGAGTAAGTAGAGACAGAGAAGGAATAATAGTAGTGGTTAAGACATTTTGTAACACATCTAATCTCTTGGATCATTGTATAAAACTGTTTCATTATACAATCTTACAACTTACAGTTTTAACATGATTTTTATTTTTCTCTTTATCTCTCATTTGTCTCATATCACTATGGTCGTATCTCTTGGCCTTTATCATTTCATATATGCTTATGCAACAACACATTTAACCAATTAAGTGTTTATCCATCGAGTTACTCTTGGGCCTAGGATCACCCTTGTCCTATAAAAACATTCTTATTTTACATGTGGATTCCTCATTTTTCCACAACATTCTTTGTTTTAGTAGTGACACCAATCCATTCTTGTAGTTCAGTAAAACTTGTAATTATTAGAGTAGTTATTGATAGTTGAACATTTATTTTAATTCACTTAGGAAATGTAATTCTTCTTATGTTTGTCATCAAATTTACCTTCATATATTAACCACCATTTGAGACATTCAATTTACATTACCACCTAGTTCAAAATTATGGGGGGATATTGTGTACTACTTCCTTTGTACAATCCCTCATTTTGACAACTTGGTGATTTATTCCTATGTGTATTTTCAAGTATTGGATTAACCCATTCATGTAGCTTCATGTAGCCTCAACCAAAGCACTTAGCATTTATTGATGCTTCTTTTCATGAAAAAAATCATTAACCTTAGCTTCAATCATTTATTTTGAGACATGGTCATATTGTGATCAAGTACTCAATAAGACCTTTGTTGGTGTAACAAGATTACTATACCACTAAATTAGAATCACAACAATAAATCAGAATATGATTGAAATAGGAGAAGAATAATGAAGTATATGACTAAGCCACATCAAGGGGGCGATCTCCATAACCTTATAATAAGAATAAAATTTGTAATATAATGATAAACAACTAAGCATTACCTCATATATATGCTCTAATTATGCTATGGATACCCTAGGTTGACCTTACTAATAATAAAAATCTATAGAAATGACCATGATAAGTTGGCCACATATATCATATATCCTAACAAGTGTTATAGGTTAAGGGCATAATATGCATCTCCCCTTCAAATCAATGTTGTTCTCAGTGTTGACAGTTGTTGGGTGCATCTGAAAGAACGGTTCATCCTCCCATATTACATCTTAACTGGATAAAATTTTCCACATGATCAAGTACTTTATACTTGTCTTCATCTATAACTTCTTAATATGGGTCTAAATTATAACATCAAGTTCCAAAATATTCTTCCCTCTTCATCAAGTTCTAGTAACTCTTTCAGGGTAAAACTCTTTGTCCAATGACCTTCAAGTAGGAATCATGGAAGATGAGATGTATTTTCATTGAGTGAGGGAACTCTAGATTATACAATGAGTTTAATGGTAAATAATTGAGTGACTTATTTTAGATATCAAGCATGTTTTCTAGCTACAATGATTAATTTGAATAGCCTTCAGGGAGGTCATATGACATTGATAGGGCTCCAAGTAAATTATATGGTGGTATGTAAGTGCAAACATGTCATATGACAGTGGGGGTTATTTTAATGGAATTGCATTCAAGAGAAGAGGTTGTACCATCATGCAAGTCATTATGGTCTAATATGTTAAACAAATTGAATATAGGAGATGTCATCCCTGTAGCAATAAAACACAACGGGACTCGTACATGTAGGAGGTTGATAAAAAAAACTAGTATAATTAGGGAGGTCAAATGAAATATAATATCCATTTATTAGGTCATATAGATCCTTTAACAGTATTTCTTCATATTTAAATTTTGCTAATTTGACTAATTGTTCGTGCAATTCAAAATTATTGACTTGTTCAATCTTAGTATGTGAGTCCTTTCCTTTTATGATTGGTTTATTTATTTATTTGAATGTGATGCATGTCTATCATTGGATACTTTTTGTCCTTGTTTGATAAATTTTTCCATTGACCATGTATTTTACCAGCTTCCTATTTGAACATACCATTCTCAAAAAAAAAATGGTCCCAACACTAATAGAATCCAACCTGAAAGTGAGAGGTCCTTTTGATGGCATCAATTAGAGGTCATCCCACTAGTTGACCATGTATTTTAATAGCTTCCTATTCAAACCTCCCACCAACTATCAATATATTACCCAATCACCACAATAGTATGAACCTCACAACTTTCGAAGCACACAACCCCAAATGGATCTAATGAAAATTCTCATAGATAAAATGACTACCTTAGAGTCATTCATCTTTGGTGCTTACAACATCTTATCATATGAACAGATCTACAATGAACCCATTCATGCATTTGTCCCTATTAGACCATATCCTCCTCAGTGGGAGCTTCCTAAGTTTTCTAAATTTTAAAGTAAGGAGGATCCCCAACAACACTTCAGGGCATTTAGGTATGCATGTTATTTGATTGCCTACGATGATGCCCTCCTTCTTCATACCTTCCCCATGTCCTTGTCTGGTCCAACATTAGATTGGTATAGTGCCATAACCAAACATTCTCTCTTCTCTTTCACCCAGCTAGCCCAAACTCTATTGAATCACTTTTCAATAAACATCTCTAAGAAAGTTTCCATCACTGACCTTTACTCTATCTAACAATTTGATGATGAATCTATTGCTGATTTTGTATTCCGTTAGAGGAGCCTAATCAATCAAGTTTCCTTCTCTTTACCCCAACCAAAATTGATAGAACTCTTTTCTAAAGCATGTGCAAAGCACATCTCTTATACATTGTGTGTTCAGAGCTTTATAACCTTTGATGAGGCTTTTACCATGACACATAATCTAGAAAATAGAGCCATCGATGAAGGAAAGATAAAGTTGAAAAATAAGAACTCTACCTACAAAACTAATGGACCTCTTCCTCTAAACAAAGCAACCAAACCAACACTGAGACCAAGATCAAGGGAACTACAAATGTGGTTGTCCTTAAGACCACTCTTCCACCATCTGTCAATAAACTAAACTCTTATAACTCCTTAAATCAAAACACGAGGAACCAAAACCAAAATAATTAGAATCAATTTACTCTACTTGATGAATCTTATGCTTAAGTCCTAGAGAAGTTACTGAAAGCTAATATCATATAGTTTCCTCCCATCAAGACCCCTCAACAATTTGATTCTTCTCATCCTTCACCTGGATAGTACAATGAGAATGACCTATGTGTTTTCATCGAGTAGTGGGGTATGATGTTAGTAGGTGTAATACCTTCAAAAATATTGTCCAAACCCTCATTAACAAAGGGGAGCTTGTGTTGGAAAACCCCAATGCACCTCTAAACCAAGCCTTTGGCATTTTCAAACAACATTTTCCCAATCATGCACCTACCAAAAATGAGAAAACAAAGCTGAGTGTTCTCATGATGCCCATATAGTCAATATGGTTCTTAACATGTTCATTGTTGAAGAACCTACCACCCAATCTATCTATTTTTTTTCCTCTCCACTTATTGAGGTAGTGGAGTTACCTTCTCTTCCTTTGAAGACCCAAATTGAGGAAGTAACATTTTCCCTTCCTCCACTTATTGAGGTAGTGGATTCATCAACCCCTCCTTCAACGGACATACCGAAGAAAGCAACCATCACCACTTTACCTTCTCCCTCAACTACCAAACAATTCACTTCCCCTTTAGAGATCATTCCCAAGGAGGAAACCACCATATATGCACCTCCCATAGAGGAACCAACCATCCAAACCTTTCATCCTTTGATTGAGGAAAAGGGTGAGATCACCATTCCCCTTTCTAAACCTATGGGTTTATCTTTCAATCCCACTAACCAGGGAACAAGACTAGTCTATAAACCATTCTCTAGACTAGTTCAGAGATTAGAGTTTGTATCCAAACCTAACATCGATCGAGCCACCATTTGGTAGTAATTGGGGCTCCCTTACATCACCAAATAAGAACCTCCAACCACACCTTTGAAAATCCAACCCATCACTGTTGTTATCCAACCCACTATCATATCAACCCAACTAATTGAAACCTCTACCAACCCAACCATCTAAAGTAACCAAATCCCAAATAACCAAATCATCTTGTATCACTTCAACCAAACCAACTAAAAACCTTGGCATCTTCCCTATGAAAAGCTTTAATCATCCATCCTTGAAACTAGAGTTAACCTCTCCAGAACCACCAACCAAGCACCAAACCAAATCAACCAAGGAGGTAAAACCAACAAAAGGCCAGAAGGATAGAGTCTTTCCCCCCTCAAACTTGCCCTCTATGTTGGGGCCTCATCCTTCTAATTTGATTAGGAAGCCAACTATTTCAACCAAAACCCAACCACCAATTTTGGTTAACCCATCACTCTTGCTTTCTAACATGCCCATCTCTCCTGAGCTATCAATAACCAACCTAGCTACCTTGGCATCTCCTACCTCCAACTTATCAACTCCCTTACCTAAACCAAAATCATTAATTAAAAACACCACCTTACCCAAGACCTCTACCACTAATCCTATTTTTAAAAAGACTTCCATCTCACCAACCAAGGCCAAAACCTTTAAACCCTCTCCACCTCTAGTTAAGTCTTACTCAACTATTTTCCAAAGTTTATTGCAAGATTCTTGTTTGAACTTAACTCATATCAAACAATTTGACCTTCTAGGTCCAAAACCCATCTAGTATAACAACCACCAAGTATGCTCCTATCATAAGACACCCAGGTATGACACAGAGAACTACAAATCTCTCCAAACCATAATCCATCAGATCTATGATGAGGATGGTTTATTAATATATGAACCTCCCACAATCTCGCTACCAATCCAACAAACAAAAACCACTACCCAATGCCTACCTACTCCCCCCAACCTCACCTCAGAGTGAAGGGGAACCAAACCAATTTCCTACCCCAACTCTTCCCTCTATCTATACTATCCATGTCATCACCTAATCACACACTCAGGAAAGGGATAAGGGGAAGGCCAAAGTGTCCATCCCATGGACATATCCATCTTCCACCTCCAAACCAAGTCAAATCAAGCACCTTCACCTTCGACCAAACCTAAGGTATCTATTTTAGGTACGTATCAATCCAACCCTTCTGAATCAATTAGGAGAGTGGTGCTCAAACAACTTCACCAAACCATGATAAAAATGAGCCTATACAAGTTGATTACTACCTCACCTAATCATCACCAAGCAATGATATAGGCATTGCAATCAATAGAGCTCCAAATTGAATACCCTCAAATTCTAGTAGCCTTTGTTGGTGCTTTCTAAATTTTAAACCTTGTCACCTTCAAGGATTTAGAAATACCTTATATCCACCCTAATGACCTGGATCCCCCTCTTTTCATCACTACTTACATCAACAAAACCTGCATAAAAAAGGTTATGATTGAGGGGGGAGCTAATATTGATATAATCTCCTCTCATTCCTATGATCAACTCAAACGATCAAACAATGTCATGTTTGAAACCTCGATCATCCTTCGATCCTTCAATGACACCATGGCCACTACTCTAAGAACTATTGTCCTTCACATTTGATTAGGACCTCACACACTCCCAAAGCTCATTTATGTAGTGGAAGGTGAATTCCAGTATAATGTTTTGTTGGGATGACCTTGGATCTGTTCCATGGGTTGTGTACCCTCTACCCTTCATCATTGCATCAAATTTGAGCATGAAGGTTAGGTTGTCACCATACAAGCTAACTAAAGTCCCTTTTCATCATGTAACATGACCTATCAACCTAAATACATCCTCTTACCTCCATCTAGCACACCCTCATCAACCAAAGACAATCCTTCAACCACAAAAAATGAAGCCATACCTTCTTCTACCAATGAGGCATCTACTAGCTCACTAATCCCCTCATATCAAATCCCCATCACAGACCACTTAGAATCAACATTCCAATGTCTTTCATTTAGGTAATATCTCCTTCTAACCCTTGACACTTTCCCTACTCCTTAGGAGTATGTAAAAATTGACCAACAACCTAGTTATGACCCCAATATCAAAACCATTATATTTTGTGTTAAGTTGTGGAGCTAAAAGCTTAACTAGTATGCAAATGTGGAGGTTGTTGGGTTACACAGTAACCAATGTCAGTCAGACCCTATTGACATCGATCAGAGGTAGACTGGCATATGCTAACATCAGTTATGCATCGGCCGACATCGGTCATCTCCAGACAGACAGAGACCGACATCGGTCGTCTGTGCATTTCCAGAACTGTTCTAATTTTAGATGAACAGTCAGTTTGCATGTAAAGACTAATTTTAGTCTTGAGTCTGCGTTTCTAATTATTGTTTGGTTTGGGATCTATTTAAGAGACCCATGGGGCTGTATTGTAATGTAAGCAAGATCAATTAGATCTTCAAGGTGCAAGATCAGGAAGATCTGCAGGGTGCAAGATCAAGAAGATCTGTGGATCAGAGTAGGCAACAACAGTTGAGTTTATTGTCACTTGGAATGTAGGCAAAACAACCATAGATTTGATTGTCACATGGAGGGAACAACAACTCGGTATTGAGTTGATTGTTGGTTGTAATTGAGAGAGAGAGAACTCTTGAGGGAGAATTATTGTACACCCAAGAGGTGTGGGAAGAGTGGGATTTCTTCATTATATTTCCTTTTGGAAGAGTGTTAATACAGATTGTATTATTTCTCGTATCTCCTATTCTTTATTGTTTATGATTTTTAGTTACTTATTACTTATGGTTTAATGTCGTGTTTAGTTGCTTATAAAAAGGTAATCAATTGTATTGTTAGGAGTGGTTCACTAACAGTTGGTATTAGAGCTAGGATCACTAACAAGTGGTAGAGCGGGTTAGTGTTTGTTGATTACAGGTTCACTCACCGAGGTTTCTATTTGAGTGGGAGTAAAGCAATGGCAAAAAAAAGTAAACTAAGAATGGAGAAATTCAATGGCAAGAACTATCAATTATGGAGGATGCAGATAGAAGATTATCTATATCAAAAAGATCTGTACTTACCGTTGGGTGGGGTTTCAAGTAAGCCCACATATATGCAAGATGAAGAATGGAATGTTCTTGATAGAAAGGCTCTGGGATCTATAAGGTTGAGCCTGGCATCATCTTTGATTTCTAACTTATCACAAGCAAGGACAAAGGTAGAGTTAATGGAATCTTTGGCAAATTTATATGAAAAACCCTCAACTTTGAATAAGGTATTTCTTATGAAGCAATTATATAATTTGCAAATGCAGGAAGGTGGATCGGTATATAGTCATCTTAGTGATTTCCATGGTTTAGTAAATCAGTTAATTTCAGTCAAAATAGTTTTTGATGATGAAATTAAGGCTCTCTTAATCTTATGCTCTTTATCTGAAAGTTGGAATAGCTTGGTAATGGCAGTTAGTAATACTACGTCTGCTTCAAATATCTTGAAAGTTGATGATGTTGTTAGTGTAATCTTGAAAAAAAAAATTGTAGGAAAATCACAGGAAAAACATCAGGTAATGCTTTAAGTGTTGAAAACAGGGGATGGAAAAGAGAGAAGGGCAAGCAAGGGAAATCAAGGTCAAAGATGGGCAATAGATCCAAATCCAAAAATGGAAGTATCACCTACTGGAATTATGAAAAGAAAGGACATGCAAAGAAAGATTGTTGGTTGAAAGAAGATCAGCATGAAGGTAATGAAGAAGCAAATGATGCAGGTATTGTTGCATGAGATGCTCTTAGATTTTCTTTGGATAGTCAGGTAGAATCATGGGTTTTACATTCTGGTGTTTCTTTCCATGCAACCCCAAATAGAGAATTTTTTCATGATTATGTCCATGGAGACTTTGGAAAAGCTTATTTAGGGGATGGCGAGCCTTGTCAAATTGTTGGCAAAGAAAAAGTGCAACTGAAATTACAGACTGGCAACATATGGGTGTTAAAATATGTCATGCATGTACCCATCCTGAAGAGGAATCTAATTTTTGCAGGAAAGTTGGGTGATGAGGGTTGCACAGTAACTCTCACAGCAAAATCTTGGAAAGTTTCCAAGGGTGCACTTGTTTTAGCTAGAGGTAAGAAAGTAGGTACACTTTATCTATCTACTTGTATTACTGATTCTCTTTCTATTTTATCTACTTCAGATGTAGATGCAAAGATGTGGCTCTGTAGGCTTGGTCACATGGGTGAAAAGGGAATGCATGTTCTTAAGTCAAAAGGTAAGCTTTCAGATTTGATAGATCTAGATTTCTGTGAGCATTGTATTTTTGGAAAATAAGAGAAAGTGAGGTTTCTCAAGACTGGGTCAACAAAGAAGAAGCACAGGTTAGAGCTTGTTCACGTAGATGTGTGGGGACCAGCTCAGGGAGCTTCTATTGGAGGATCATAGTATTATGTTTCTTTCATTGATGATGCTACAAAAAAGGTATGGGTTTATTGCATAAAGAGGAAATCTGATATTTTTGACACATTTAAGAAATGGAAAGCCTTGGTTTTCAAGGAGAAGGTTATGGACAGTGATCAGCTCAGGAGGCTGAATAATTCTGAGCAGGGCAATGTTGATTTGGACAAGGTTATGATCCAAAATGAGCTCGTGGGTAAAAATCATCACTCACAGGAAAACACAAATACCGACATCGATCAGATGAGAACCGACATCGATCAGGTAGAAATTAATGTCGATCTGGTGGAGACCAAAGTTAGTGATGTCAGGTAGGTGGAAATTGATGTCGGTCAGGTGAGAACTAACATTGGTTAGGTCAGTTAGGAGGAATTGACATCAGTCAGGTACAGATTGAGAGATGACTGGGATCTGTCACCGTTAAAACAAAATTTGGGCAGACAGCAAGATGTTAAGGAGTCTCAAATGCCCATGTTGAGGTCTAAAAGGGTAAGTAAGCCTCAAATTTGTTATTCCCCTTATTTATACTACTTGTTGCTCATTGATGGTGGAAAACCAAGAAGTTTTGAAGAGGCAATGCAGGTAGAATCTAGGAAATAGTGGGAGCATGGCATGAATGAGGAAATTGATTCCTTGAAAAAGAACCAAATGTGGGATTTGGTTGAGTTGCCAGCTAGAAAGAAAGCACAGAAATACAAATGGATTTACAAGTTAAATAAAAGAGAGAATGGACAGGTGAGATAGAAGGCTAGGTTATATGGTCTTGAGCAAGCTGCAAGATAATGGTATTTAAGGTTTGACAAGTTTATGATAAAGCATGGCTTTAGTCAATGTCAATGTGACCATTGTGTTTATTTTACCAGATTGGATAATAGTAGCTACATTATCATGTTATTGTATGTGGATGATATGCTTGTTACAGGTTCACACATGTAGGAGATTACTGAGCTAAAGGTAAAATTAACTCAAACATGTGCCATGAAGGATTTAGAAGCAGTAATCTTTGGCATGAGTATTTTTAGAGACAGGGAAAATCACAAGTTGATTTTGTCTCAAGAGGATTATGTGAATAAGGTAGTGGAGAGGTTCAATTTGCAGGATGCAAAATTGGTAAGCACACCTATGGTTGGACAGTTCAAGTTAAACATAGAACAGTGTCCTAAATCACATGATGAGGTTGAGTACATGGTATGTACTAGACCTGATATTACCCAAGCAGTGGGAGTTGTCAGCAAGTTTATGGCCTATCCAAGAAAGGAGCACTGGAAATTAGTTCAATGGATTCTCAAATATCTGAGAGGGACCAGCAGTAGGTATTTATGCTATGCAGGGTCAAGCACTTCTCTACATGGGTATGTAGATTCGAATATGGCAGGTGATTTGTATGGCAGGAGAAGCACCATAGGATATGTGTTCACTATTGGTGGAACAATGGTTAGTTGGATTTTAGAGTTGTAGAAGGTTGTTGCAGTCACAGAGGCTAGCAAGGAAATGATATGGATGACTTGGTTTATGGAAGAGTTGGGAAAGGAGCAAGAGAGTTGCAGATTGTACAGTGATAGTCAAAGAGCAATTCATTTGGCAAAGGATTCAGCCTTTTATTCAAGAACCAAACATATACAGCTTAGGTACCACTTCATTAGACAGGTAATGGAGGATGGACAGGTGAAGCTGGAAAAGATCCATATGGATAAGAACCCTATAGATATATTAACAAAGCTAAGAACAAAGGAGAAGTTAAATCTTCATTCAACTTTTGTTGGTCTTCAAGATTGAAATTGAAGATGGAGAAATAAGCCAGAAACAAATTAGAGGATGTTGCTATACAAGTACAGGTACAAGTGTAATTGTTTATCTCCAAGTGGGAGATTGTTAAGTTGTGGAGCTAAAAGCTTCACTGGTATGCAAATGTGGAGGTTACTAGGTTACACAGTAATTGACGTCGGTTAGATCCTGCCAACATCGGTCAGGGGTAGACCAGAATTTGCCGACATCGGTTATGCATCAGCTGACATCGGTCATCTCCAGATAGACAGAAACCAACATCGGTCATCTGTGCATTTTAGAACTATTCTAATTTTAGACGAATATTCAGTTTGCATGTAAAGACTAATTTTAGTCTTGAGTCTGTGTTTCTAATTATTGTTTGGTTTGGGATCTATTTAAGAGACCCATGGGGCTATATTGTAATGTAGGCAAGATCAATTAGATCTGTAGGGTGCAAGATTAGGAAGATCTACAGGGTGCAAGATCAAGAAGATATGCGGATCAGAGTAGGAAACAACGGTTGATTTGATTGTCACTTGGAATGTAGGAAAAACAACCATAGAGTTGATTGTCACATGGAGGGAACAACAACTCGATATTGAGTTGATTGTTGGTTGTAATTAAGAGAGAGAGAACTCTTGAGGGAGAATTATTGTACACCCAAGAGGTGTGGGAAGAGTGGGAGTTCTTCATTGTATTTCCTTCTGGAAGAGTGTTAGTATAGATTGTATTGTTTATCGTATCTCTTATTCTTTGCTATCTCTGATTTCTAGTTACTTATTACTTCTGGTTTAATTTCGTGTTTAGTTGCTTATACAAAGGTAATCAATTGTACTGTTAGGAGTGGTTCACTAACATTTTGGGCATTCAAACTGTCAAACCCATTTCATCTATAGAAGACTTGACAAACCTCTTGGTGCTTCTGTTACCTCATTTTCACCTCAACCATTCACCTCCAACTTCTCCTATCTAGATAAACTAGAGTTTGCCAAGACATACATCCATCGGTGTGCTTAGAAGGGGTTTGGTCTCAAATGATATGAACATAGGTCATATGAGCTAATTTCAATTAAGACTAGAAAGCCTCATGAGAAATATGGCCTCAGTTTCATTTCACCCACAAAGAAAACCAAATTACCTACCACCACCATTGTTGAGGAAGACATACCTTCCTCACCAACCTCTTCTCCACTTGAGTGTGAGGATGATGACATCATCCCACCTAAATTTTTTTCATCAAAATGATCAGTCTCAGACCCTTAACTTATCAAAAGGAAGGGGAAATCATAACCATCTCTTTGACCCATCCTGAGATGATAGGAGATGACTCTCCTACCATTAATATTGTTTAGTGTCAGGATGAGGATTCCATTCTCACCTATCTTGGTGCACCAAATTCTTCCATCTACAAATCCCTTCCTCTTGAGACTTTGACCATGTTGAATAAATCTACCATGCATATCAACTTGGGCACTCTAGCCAACCCCCACATTGTCAAAATTGGCCAATCATTGATTTTTAAAGAACTTCAAGATTTTCCCTCCTTGCAAGATCGTAGCATAGAATTTTATTTGTCTTATAGTGACATGCCAGGAATTGACCCCTCTATTACTACCCATAACATAGTCACCAATCATGATGCCAAACTTGTTAGATAGAAAATTTGATGAATGCAACCTCGCATAGGCCTTCTTGTCAAAGAATAGCTTCAACATCTCCTATATATCAATTTCAATCAACCCATTGATTACCCCCAATGGGTCTCGAATGTCATACATGCCACTAAAGCCACAGGGGGATTATGCATCTGTGTAGACTTTTGTGACCTCAACCTTTGTTTCCCAAAAGATGACTTTCTTCTACCAAACATTAACTAACTAGTTAATCTTACATCCAACCATGAGATGTTATCTCTCATGGATGAATTCTTGAGCTACAATCAGATCCTTATTTCCCCTAAAGATCAGTAAAAAACTACCTTTATAACCCCATGGGGGACCTTCTGCTATAGGGTCATGCCTTTTGGACTAAAGAACGTTGGTGTAACCTACCAACATGTCATGACTTATATCTTCCATGACTTTATCCACAAAATTGTCAAGGACTACATGGATGACCTTCTTGGGAAATCCAAATATCCTAAGGATCATTTAGCCGTTCTCAAAATCATCTTTGAGTGACTCATCCATTACCATATCCACCTTAACCCCAAGAAGTGCATTTTTTGGGTCTTGTTAGAAAAACTCCTTGGCTTTAGTATCTCCAATTAGGAAATCGAAGTTGATCCTACCAAAATAAAATCCATCCTCAACATGCTTCCTCAAATCAACCTCAAGTAATTTTGTATTTTGTAGGAAAAGCTCCAAGCCATTCATCACTTTATCTCTTAGCTATCGGATCGATGCCAACCCTTCCATCACCTCATGAAGAAGTATGTCTCTTTCAAGTGGAATGATGACTATCAAAAGGCCTTTAATTCAATCAAAGAGTACCTTTTTTCCCCACTTGTCTTGACCCCTCCCAAGAATGATCAAACTTTCTACCTCTATATCTCTACCACCAACCATTCCCTAGGGGCAATGCTTGCTCATTAGGATGAACAACACAAAGAGCAAGTCGTCTACTACATCAATTGCACACTTGTAGAGTATGAGACTCAGTACATCCATATCGAGAAACTTTGCCTCGCCTTGGTCTTCATGGCCACCAAACTTTACCACTACCTTCTTAACCATAAAACCTATGTTATAACCATTACCGATCCACTCAAGTATATTTAATCCAAGCCATACCAAAACCAATGTATAACCAAGTGGCTCATGGTTTTAGCTACTTTTAACCTTGAGTTTCTTCAGTAGAAGTCAATTAAAGGGAAAGTCATTGCTGACCAATTGGTTGAAGCACCTTTAGCACACAATCGACCTCCTTTTCTTGATTTTCCAGATGAGCCCATCACAACCCTATCTCAGATAGACTTCACCTATCAAGTGACCATGTTCTTGACAAATAAAAGTGTCAACATGGTGGGGGAGATAGCATTATCCTTATTCCCCTTTATGGCAAACCTCTTCCTTTATCCTTCAATCTAGATTTTGAATGTACTAATAATATGGTTGAGTACAAATCCCTAGTCATAGGCCTTCAAACTAACTTAGCCTTGAGAGTCAAAATGATCAACATCTTTGGCGACTCTCAACTAGTGGTCAATCAAATCAATGGATATTACTAGTGTAATAATGATGTTTTGAAATAGTAAAAAAAAACTAATTGACAAACTCTTATCATCATTTAAACACTATCATATCCAATCCACCCCATGATCTACCAATAAGTTTACCGACACCATGGCCTCTCTCGTCTCTCAGATCCCATATGCACCCTCTTACTCTAAGATATTTGTCATTATCCATAGACTCACCTAGCCCTCTTATGTCAAACCTAATTCTCTCACCATATTCAATATGGAGGAGACCCAACCTAATCTTTGGTATCAATAGACCTTCAACTATCTTAACCTTGCCATCATTTCTTCTAGTGTTTCTAAGAATGCTCGAAGAGTGTTTATCTATAGTACCTCACGTTATACCATTATGGGGAGAATTCTTTATAAACATAGCTTTCATGGTCTTTTCTTTCATTTCCTACATAGTCATTAAGCCTCTCATGCTATTAGGTAAATGCTTGATGGGATTTGTGGGGAACACTTCAGTGGCCTAGTTATCATTAAACACATCCTTCACCTTGGCTTTTATTGGGCTACCCTTAACCAAGACTGTTGTGATTATGTGAAAAAGTGTATTAAGTGTCAACAACATGCTAATTTTCATCACGTACCTAGCCTTAGTCTTCATGTATCCACTGATTTATGGCCCTTCTTATAATGGGGTATGGACCTTATTGGTGAAATTAAACCCCATTCTTCACAGCGACATCATTCTATAATCACTGTGACTGAATGTTTTACCAAATGGGTAGAGGCTATTCCTCTAGTCTAAACCAAAGTAAAAAATATTATCGACTTTATCAATCAGCACATCATTTTTTGCTTCAATTTTCCTCACAAAATCATCATCAACAATGGCAAATATTTTAAAAACAAGCAAGTCTAGGGTCTTTGTGATGCATTTGATATCAAGTTAAGTTTATCATCACCCTATTGCCCTCAAATGAATGGATAGGCAGAAGCCTCTAAAAAAACTCTTAATAACATGCTCACTAAGATGGTCAATGCATCTAGTTAGGATTGGTATTTACACATCCCCTTTGCCTTATAGGCATGTCATATTAACATTCAAACCCCTACGGGTTCTACCCATTTCTCTCTTATGTTTGGAGTAGAGGATGTCTTACCTCACAAAGTCTAAATTCCTTTGCTTCACATATCCCTATAGGATCTTATTTCTAAATATGATTATCATCAGCACCGTTTAGCCCATCTTGAGCTACTTGATGAGAATCATTTAGCCACCCTCACCCATCTTCATGTCTATCAAGAGAAAATCAAACATGCTTATAACAAACACCTTAAAGTGCGATAATTTAATATCAGAGACCTCATCCTAAAGTAAAACCAACATGCCACCAATATGGAGAAAAGTAAACGAGGCAAGTTTGCTTTCAATTGACTTGGAATTTATATCATAACCCACAAGTATAGATCATGAGCTTACTGATTATCCTCTCTTGAGGGAAACCCAGAACCTAAGCCCCTCAATGTTTTGCATCTGCATCCTTTCTTTTTGTAAAAGGGATCAAACACACCTTTTGTTTAACTTAAGCTCATCCTTTGCTTTTAAACCACATTTATCTCCCTATTTTAGGGACAACTAATTAAAGCTGAATCATGTGATTATTCATCATAATCATAGCCTAATATTGAACATTGGGTACCATGGCTCTACCCATGGCATGATTCTCATGGTATTTTTTGCCCATTTTATAGGATGGATTTTCATTATCATTGTCACCTAAACCTCTTTACACCTAATCAACCTTATTGTGATTTTAGATTTGTGTTCTTAAAGATCAACCTTTAAGCCTATATAATCAAGTCTATGTCAATCAAAATCAAAAGCAAAAGCAAATTCATAACCAAAAAGAATCGTGGGTCATTCCTAGCATTTGCAGACTGCTTCTTTGAAGGACAACTACTAGAAACATATCAAATTTGTTACAAGTAAGGTGGACTGCTCCCTTGAAGGATAGCTATCAAAAGGCATTAAACAAAGCACACAAACTCATACCACTCCCTAGAAGGATGGTTGAGTACAGTATTTGTCAAAGTATTGTAATTTATTGGAAGCTTCCTACATCGATCAACTTCCCCAACCCTCCCATGCAACAAAATAAGCAAAAGACCTATTATCAAGTAAAACCAAAGTAATTTTAAAGGCTACAATTGGCCCTCATAAGCGATAATTTTGAAAGTTGCAATCAAATCTCATGTGTAAACTTCTCACATTGATCATTTTATGCCCTATATGACATAGGTTTATTTATACTAACTCTTTGGTAATTTCCAGAACAGGCATGATAGTCTCGCAAGAAGGTTCCATTTCTCATCCATCTCCCCTTTATACACTATAAGCAAGGGATTTTGAGCTCACTTGACATTACATGATCAAGGCACCTTTTAACCAACCAATGAACGTTAATGCAAATCATTCGAAGGGCTTATGTTCATTAAACCAATCCAACTTCAGGTTTTGTGTTAGTCCTTGCCAACAAAGAAGCATCGTGCCCTCTTCTTATACTATCATGACTGACTGATATATTTACTAAGACGTTTGTCTTTTTATTATATTCTTTTTCTCACATCTATTGTTATTATTCAACTTACTTTATGTGTTTTATCTTATGTAAAATAACCATAATCATACCCACATAACATCATATAAACATGTATCATAGGCAAAAGCACACATTATCAACATATCCATCATCATATCAAAATCATAACCTCCATGAGCAAATAAGCACAAAATGATTTTTACCACATGTCTAGATCTAAATAAGGAATCATACACTCATTAAATTTTAGCATGAATGTCATTTTCACATCACCATCATATGAACATAAAATAAAATGCATCTCATCATATGCCTAGCTAGGTGAGTCTACATTAGTATCCATGTCCATAACATAAGCATAATCAGTATAGAATCATCAATGATCAACATAACTATAATCAACATCATAAACATAAACATCAAATCACAAATCATGAATGATAAGTAATAAACAAAGATCATATCTATAAATCATGAGTATAACATCCATAACATAATAATGTCTACAATAATATACTCTCTCTCAAAAAAGACATCTCACTACATCAACTCACAGATCAGTATCAAAATGATTACAACAAAATATAATATCACATAACTATATCATAACTATGCCCCTAGGGCAACACTGTCTCCTAGGGCACTGCTGCCTCTTAGTGCATGTCCTCTTGAAGTACATGCCTGCCACCTACAATAGTAGCCCATTGGTCTAGTGTCACCATACTAGCATCACCTACCAAACTAGCTCTGTATTCATCCCATTAGGGCTCATCAGGATAATGTCTTAGGACTATGGCTAGATCTCGAGCTATAAGGATAGTGCTTGATGGCCCTAAAGGTGCTACAACTCCTCCTCTAGTTTATCTCAAGGATTCTCTCTCCTAAGTAACCAAGGCTAGTGTAGATCTATCCTGGTGCCTCTCACTTATAACTATAGCTATCTAACCATGTGTTGTAGCCAACTAACCCTATAAAGCCACCATCTAATCTTGTGCTGCAGCTAATGCTACTCCTGCCTATGCACCTAAGGCAACCCCCTATACTTGTGCCCTCTAACCACCTCTACCAGCTGGGTCAACATTTATAGGTTGCCTACCACCATCATCACCACAAAAAATTTCTATCGCATATAGTGCCTCGTACTATGCAGGATAACCATCTATAAAGTCTACATCATTTACCTCAGCCCTAGCCATCCACTACTCTTGATCAAGTAATGTTTGGACTCGTTGTGGCTCTAGGAGTAAAATCTCTACATACTCCTGCTTATACCTCAAGAATGGACCCAAAATCCCTTATACCAGGCCAAACTATCACCTTACCTTATCAAATGGGATGAGTTATATCTCACCATCCATCCTACCAAAGATCCACCTATAGATTTGCAAGGATAGTGTATGTCTCTTTTATCCAACACCTGACGTAGGGTCTCCAACAATGTCACCAACAACTAAGGCCTCTAGTGCACCTCTAAACCAATATGTATCATGTACCCCACCTTTTGCTCCTATGAGGGCAAAATCAACTCTCCACCTCATAAAGCTAACTCTAAACTCCATCTAGGCATAACCCTCCCACAACAGCCCCATTGGTCATATGACTCGAATGTGCTCATATGCCCAATAATGTAGCATGAACCTGACATTGATGCCATATCTCGTATGAGCTATAAAACTCCATAACTCCTTGTATATTTGGATAAGTAGCATAGGCACCCATCTAAATATTATGTGTCCTAAAAACATCTCCACCAGAACCCCCATCAATAGATATGGAAACCTCCCACTGCTCAAATCAAGAATGGTAAAACATGATACCATGATCATCATCATGGTAAACAACCTCCTATCATCCCTCCCCCTCTGATATAATGGAGTGTAGTTAAATCCTCTAGCATGCCATCTAACAAGATCATGGTCATCTCCATATAGCATCTCTAAGAACTCATCTCTCTCCTCTCACTTGATGTGATAAATCATATCACCCCATATGGGTAATTGAGTGATCCTATGCACATCCTCTGACAAGATCATCTTCTCACCAGTGGGTAGAAGGAATGTGTTCATGGCCAAATCCCATCTCTCAATGAGGGCCATGATCATCACCACATCCCACAATACATGCTGATAGTGCAACATCGCTCCCAAGCCCACCTCCTCCATGTGAGACCAATCTGTTGGGGTCATCCCTTGATGAATCTCTAGGAAGATGCACAACACCCGATCTGACATTTGAATTTGCTTCCATGCCTATAAATGTTTGATAGCAAACAACTTAATTCCCTATACTATTTTTCCTATGAACTTAGCCTCTTAACCTCTCTTATCTACCCTTAACCCTTAAACCATGACCTATCACCCTACATCATAATCAACAAGTATTTGACCATTACCCCTTCTCTTCCAACTCTACCCTTGACCTCATCCATCATTATAACCTTAAAAATAATGCCTAAGGTTTTACCCTTGACACCCCATTTAACAAACTTTAAAACATTTAAACATATTAAGCAAATTAACTTCACTTTTTATCACAACACTTTGCCTCTTCGTCGACCATCGATGGTCACTATGATCATTGATGGCCAAGTAGCCATTCTACCGATGGTCATCAACCATCGACCATTGATGGTTATTGTGTGTGACCATCGATGTAAATCTTCCAAACCCTACCCAAACACCCAAATCCAACACCTAATTACACTAACTTTTCCCTCTACCCTACCCCCAACCTACCTACCCTCCCAATTTCAATTTCCACTTGCAAATTTCACCTAAAATAATGCAAACCCTAAAACTAGGTTGAAACCCAAAATCACTCAACAAGATAATACCAAAATAACCAAACTAAAATGTAATGCCAAATCAAAACTAATATATCAAATTAATGCAACCACTACCTCATTCCTTGACCATTATCGAGGAGGAACTCGAGGACCCACTGCCTGACCACGTGCCCTACCTCACCCACCCTGCATCCTCATCAGTCCACTTGATCAAATCATGAATCAATTTTATCCAAGTCACCAACTACTAGTCACCATCAACAACCTCTCACAAAATGCTAAGACAAGTTCTCACTATCAAAATTTGCTTTGCACAATGAGTGAAAATGATAAGTAGATGCACTTTTGAGTTGTGCCCTTTTAGGGTTTGCACCTTGACCATCGATGGTCAAGGTGACCATCGACAATCAATCCTAAGTCTTTGATCATCGATGATCAGGATATTCAAGAAAATAATTTTTTTTGGCACCAACATCACATGCCCAACCATGGAGACTACCTTCTCCACCTACCATACCAACCACTTTGCCATTGGTCCATTTTAGCCCAACTCATGCACATTTTACGATGATCTTGCCTGGTCTTTTTGATTGTAATGACAACAATTGCCATATTGACCTATTTTTGAACTTGCACTACCTTGTGCATACCGGACCCACTTGTGTCTTCTCGAGCACTTCTTACCTTAAATACTTATGACTTTATTAGACCAGTTTATATTTTTCTTGGGAGCACTTCCTACCTTGAATACCCATGAAAACATAGACCTTTCCTAAGAGACTTGCATTTGAGAGTGTTCTTAACTACCACACCTAAATGTGGTCACACAATCTACTTATCACTTATCTTTCTAGCATTGACCTTATTTTTTACCAACTATGGCAACCTAGTCAATGCACGATCTTAGCTATTGCATTTTTATCACACTACATGTGCATATTTGCACTTCAGTGCCCAACCTATCACCCGCCTTCATGACATCCATCTTTGTCCTCACCTTAACCACTCATCAAACCCGTACCCAATTTTATTTCACCTCATCACTTCCCAATTTGAGGGAAACACCTCTTCCCATGCTTGAAGTAATTGAACCTTCGACCCATAATTAATTTTTGTCTTGCATCTTGTTGATACAAATTGCGTAACAAAAAGAAGAAAAATATAGACACCAAAAATCTACACGCAATGGTTTCAAATGTCGCAACTCCTCTGGACCACTTCAAGACCTCCTAAGGACCTACCTTGACCATTTGACCCCAACCAGACCAAACCCAAGTCAGTTTGACCTAATGACTTAACCCACCTTTTTAACTCAGCTTGACCTTGATCTTTGACCACCGATGGTCACCCTAACTATCAATGATCACGCTGATCGCCAATGGTCAGGGTCCATCATCTAAACCAACTTAACTGACCCTTCACTCCACCTTGTTTTTTATGGTTAGCTCATCTACTTTATGTGTGATCTAATGCATACATGAGTTAAAATTAGATAGCAAGTTACAACTCTTGTTAAATGTCTTGTTACACCTCTCCTTCCTGCCTATAAGAAGAGAGGAGCAGGAGGTAAAAAAGTATCCATTTATAACTATCAAGAGTTTTTGCATCCAAAGTTTCTTTTGCATGTGTTCTTCCAATAATCTATCCATCATGATAGAGATCCAACTTGCCACCATCCCTCAGTCAAAAACCAAGTATTGTTACCCTACCAAAATCACATCCGAATCCATCAACGAGCCAACCACCTCAACCATTCATCTGATTAATATCCAGCAAGCTAAGTATTTATTTTCAATCTATCAATTACTTTGTTTTCATTTCACAATTAGTCAGTATAAACCAATCTCTTAGAATTGCCTTCTGTGATCTTGTTAATCTGATCTTTTTATCACCCAAACCCAACACACAGTAACCACCAATAGTCATCCTTACCGCTGACGGTTACCTCAACCACCGACAGTCACTATGGTAGAAGATAACAACAAGCTATTTTTACCTACCTACCCTCAATCAGATCTAACTTTCTTTTCCTCTGCTTGTTCACAGAGCTTCAACCTATTTTCTGAAGCACACCTGACCTATTTAGTATTAATATTTACCCACTTATTGTTATATTAGTCATTTTAGTCTATTTCTTTATCAAGCATTTCTTTTATTCAAATTCAATACCTTTTGATTATTGATGCAAGCACTTTATATTCTGTTTTATAAACTTAATTGTTTAGACGTGTGGATTAACAGCGTTCGAAAAAGCTCTTGCTTCTGGGATCTAGCTAGCGCTAGGCAATCCACCCAACTATATATCTAACCAACCATTTGTTTTAGTGTTGTCTTATTTACAGGTCATCCTTCCAAGTCAAAAAGGAGTTCTCCATAATCATCTGATTCAACACATGCACAACCAAATAGGTTTTTCAACCATACCCGTATCTAGTTTCTTTCTTCTTCCTCTCTTAAGGAATATAAGCTAAAATTCTCCAAAACAAGGACAATAATGGGAGAGAATGGTAGTTGGAAGTAAGACATGCCCAGAAAATACTTTTCTATTGATGTCATTGAATTCTATGGAGTTCTAGAAGGAAGAAGTGATATCCATTTTAGAGCTTCTGGCAACTAAATAACAACTTAGTGAGTTATTTACAATTGATATCATTGAATTTTGTGGAGTTATAGAAGGAAGAAGTGATATCCATATTTGAGCTTTTGGCAACTAGATAATAGCTTAGATACCCATTTGAGCTTCTGGCAATTAAATAACAGCTTAGTGAGTTATTTACAATTGATATCATTGAATTTTTTGGAGTTGCAGAAGGAAGAAGTGATACCCATATTTGAGCTTCTGGCAACTAAATAAAAGTTTAGTGAATTATTTACAATATGAAATATAATGAGTAGCATTTTCTCTTTTTTGAAAGAAAAATATTTTTTTAAATTGAAAGACAAACATCTGATCCTTTCAGAATCTTTTAATATCTGTTGGTATCAGCTACATGAATAATTGGCTTTCTTCAAATTAGTACCAAGGACATTTGTTTTATTTTAGCTATCAACATAGATTGGAAGTTGAATTTGAATCTAATTTGTTGTTAATGATACCAATAATTGGATTGCAGAATTTTGATCTCAAACAATGGCTTCTATCAGCTGCATGAATAATTGGATTTCTTCAACTTAGTGTCAAGGACATTTGTTTTATTTTAATTATCAATATAGATTGGAAGTTGAATTTGAATCTAATTTGTTGTTAATAATACTAATAATTGGCTTGCAGAATTTTGATCTCGAACAATAGCTTCTATCAGCTGCATGAATAATTGGATTTCTTCGACTTGGTGCCAAGGACATTTATTTTATTTTAGCTATCAACATAGATTGGAAGTTGAATTTGAATCTAATTTGTTGTTAATAATACCAATAATTGGATTGCAGAATTTTGATCTCAAACAATGGCTTCTATCAATATTCAATCTTGCGAGCATGGGACAAGTTACATATCAAATTGCTTCTCTCCCATGGAAGGGTACACTTTTGGAGGGATCCATTGGAAGCAGAAGGTTTGCTTCAATGATTGTCAAACTGTTGCTTACCAATGAGGGGTTGATACTCATGACAGCCCATGGGTGGCCATTATGGGGTGTAGCAAATATATATCCTACAATTACTCATGATCACTTATGAAGATTACTTTTTGGCATACATGGATTCCTTCTACCTGCTTCCAAAATCGTTATGCAATGGTCATAGAAGGCATTCTCACAGCCGAGCTGGCATTTGTTTATTTTTGGTATCCTATGACACCTTTGTCTGGGCCTATTTGTGGGTACTCTTGCAGGCTTGCTATGCTCTTATGCACCTCAATTATTAAGCAGCTGTTGGCACATGGTCTGGAGTTGTGAAGCAGGAGAGCTCTGACATAACAGGACTGGTTTGGAAGTGTCAATCATGCACATGTGAGAATGGAGTGTTTCTTAATGTTTGTGACAGTTGTTGGACATATCGTGGGGATTTCGCTTCTGATAACCTTGTTATCGATGCTTTGCAAAGCTCTTTGATAAGTTGGATGCCTAATCCAGAGGTTGACAGACCAAGTTTGGTTTGGAAATGTCAATCACGCACTTCTGAGAATGGAGTGTTTCTTGATGTTTGTGACAGTTGTGGGACATGTCGTGGGGCTTTTGCATCTGATAATTCTGCCATGGATGCCTCTCAAAGCTTTTGATAAGTTTAATGCCTAACCCTGAGCTTGACATAACAGGCTTGGTTTGGAAATGCATGTCATGCACATTTGAGAATGGAGTGTTTGTCCATGTTTGTGAAATGTATGGGACACTGCATCGATATCTGGTTAAAACAGAATGCAGTGCTCATGTTATGTTCATCTAAGCCCTTTCAACATCAAAGTTTGCCACTGTCATTGGTTGATCCATTGGTCAATTGATCTTATAAAGTTGGAAGTATGTTCAGAGTGTTTTTTAAGACATACAGTTCCAAAACAAGCCTGTTCTGTCAAATCTGGATTAGGCATTCTGTAAAATTTTATTGGCTGTCACTAGCCTAGGTGCTACCAAGCATGTAGCACCTAATTAATCAAGTTTTGCCTTTTATTAGACCTTTAAGCATTTTTGGAGTCAGGTTATCACAAATTATATTCAGATGTTCTAAATTGTTTATGGATCGATAGTTTTCGACGTTATTAACCCTGTCAAAGGGAGTATTATTGGAATCAACTTTTCAAATATTTGCTTTTGCATTGTGCCAATCTGGTGACGTGATCTGCTGTTATTAAATTGTTCGTGAATAGTTTTCGATGACAGTTGTTTTCAATACATTTCTCATTGCAGGATTTACCATTGCAATTCTTCTTTTATTAAAAATAAGTTATTCTTATTAAAAAGAAGTTAATTCCCAGATCTCGAAGTTAATTCCCAGTAAAGAGATAATGCCTAGAGATTAAGGTCTATTGTAGATACCATAGATTTCCTAACCTATGGTTTTGCAGCATACTTGGTTAACAAGTTAAAACTTTTGGTGGGAAAGAAATCTTTTTTAATTAGGGATTCGGTTTTAAAATTTTTGGTGGCTCAAAAATCTTCTTTCATTAAGATTCAGTTTTAAAACTTTTGGTGCGTAAGAAATTTTATTTCATTATGAATTTAATTCATTTTGTCAAAGATAAAATGATAAAAGTTAATGATGTGTTGGTTAGTTTCGATATGATGTTTCTCGTCACCAAATCGATTAGATTATAGAAGTAATCAGAGCTTGCACAGATGTTGAGAGTATAAGGTTGGTTGCTTTTTGTTTCAAATCTACTTTTTTAAAATCCAAGCATGTTATTTTTTGAATAAATAGAAGGGATAGCAATAGGGTCTCCTCTATCCCGAGTGGTCATTAATATCTATATAAAACATTTTGAAGAGGGGTCTTAATTCTTTTCCACTAAGACCTCAATGATGAAAGAAGTATGTCAACGACACCAATTTAGGTTGGCAATATGGTAGAGAAAAATCGGAGGACTTTCATGTCCACCTCAACAATTTGATTGACAATATCAAATTTATTGAGGAAAATGAGACAAAAAGTAGTTTACCCTTCTTGGATGTACTCTTTTCCCACAAATCATAGTGTTCTCAAACAAAAGTGATGTACAGAAAAGGTACCCACACAAACCTCTATCTGTGCGCTTTGTCACATCATCACCCTTTATAAAAAGTATAAGTTTTGAAGATGTTAGCTATAAAGGCCTTTAAAACTTGTGATGATGAACATTTGTAGGAAGAAATTGAGCCTTTAAAAAAGGTTTATAATAAAAATGGTTACAAGGGTAAATATATTGCAAACGAATCCAAACATGCAAGAGATAGACAAAAAACCTAGGTGAGGGGGAGTCTTTAGCAATGGGCCCAATGGCTTTCTTACCATATATTTAAGGGATATCTAATAATATTTTTAGAATTTTGAGACACCAAAAACATCAAGGCCGCCTTTATTCCAAGAAAGAAGTTAATACAAACTTTAAAAACATAAAAGATTCCTTGGAACCAAGTTTAAGGAGTGACATTTATAGAGTGGAGCATTTGTGTGGACCCTTTTCCATAAGGAAACAAAAAGATCCATCCAGATGAGGATTAAGGAGGACATCTACCTAGAGAAGAAGGAAAAATCAATGTTGGCAGAACACTCTAACAAAACAAAACACTAGATTCATATTGAGGATGTCAAGGTGATTGTCGTGAAAAATTATTATAAAAATGTTGGTTGAGAGAAGATATTAAAAATGGAAAGCACATGCATAATTTAAATAGGGATGATGACGTAAGCTTAAGCTATACGTAATGTATGAATCCCTTGATCGAATATTGAAAAATGCTCAAATTTGTTTGTGTGGCATTCCAAGACATCTTTTCAAAAATTGGGATCATTTTCCAATAATCCCTAGTCCTTAACTAAACTACAACATAACAAAAAATATATATACAATAAGTAAAAAATACTTTAAAATATTTCAAAATATTTAAATGAAAATTACTTTTTTTTACAAATATAACATCAATTAACTTTCACAATAATTATAACACAATAATTATTTTTTAATTCTTTTCATAACCTTTTCATTCTTTTAATTATATATTTGTCATCAACTATTCATTATTCATGTTTATTATGAAAATATATCATTTAAAAATATTTTGAAAATTATTTATATTTTTTAAAATAAAACAGGGTTAAAAACTTTATTCAATCACAGAAAATTCAGTACAAAGATAAATTCAACCAATCCGGCAAACACGCCAAAAAAAAAGACACCAAGCCAACTTTACTGGCATACCTTCCCATCCTCCACTAGAATTCTCTCCAGATTATGTCTAATATCTACCGGCAGGTGATCCTCTACGACCGCCTGCCTCCCTTCCGTTCCCTCTGAAGCCCATCTGGCCAAACAGTCTGCCGCTCTATTCCATTCCCGCGGGACATGAGCAAAAATCACCAAATCCATAAGCCGACTAATCTCTAAAATCTGCTGAACAACCAAGGATAACTGCCAGTTCACATCATGAATTTGCCATTCCTGAATCATATTGATCATGATTAGCGAATCGGCTTCACATATCACTTTGCGCCAGCCAATCTCATAAGCCCTTCTCAACACGAACAGAATGGCCAGTCCCTCCATCTTATTGACCGTCTGATCACCCCTATGTTCTGAAAAAAGGAAAATAACCACACTCAAAGCATCTCTGGCAATCCCTCCTATACCAGCCAGACCCGAATTCCCTCTGGAAGAGCCGTCCATATTAATCTTCAAAAAATCGGCAGGAGGAGGCTTCCATGTCCGACCTCTCTGAACTTTCTGTTGCGCACCCATGCCTCTCCTCACACACGCCAAGCTTGGAGAGAGCCTGCTCATCCCCAATCTGTCCATCACCACAGCATCGCCCCTGTTCATGGGCAAATCGACTTCACTCTTGGCCTCCACCGATTCTTGAATCATCCTGCTGATTCGGCTCCAGACCTGCGACGCTTCCAGACTGACATCATTGAAAATTCTTCTATTCCTCTCTAGCCAGACCTGCCACAACAAGAAAATTGGTCCCACGTACCAAACATCCTTCAGGAAGTACGCAGCAGGGGTCGGTTGACTCAGTTGCTGCCAGAAATCGGCCAAGGAAGAGGCACGAATTCCTCTGCATCTCCATGCCGCCCACCAGACATTCCAAATGCACTTGGTAAACTGGCAATTAAAGAAGATATGAGTCAAACTCTCCTCCTCCATGCCACACAAAATGCATCGGGATGGTCTGACAAAGCCTCTTTTACGCAAATTCTCCCATGTCAGGCAACGATTCCAAGCCAGATTCCAAGCAAAACAATTACACTTCGGCCACGAGAACTTACTCCAGGTCCGCTTCCACCAAGTAACCTCCCTTCCTTCCCCAAATTTTTTTGCAACAAGCTCCTGGTACCTAGCAGAAATAGAGTATTTCCCCTTAGGATGTGGAAACCAGGCCAGCTCATCTGCCCCTCTAAGGGCGCAGCAGTTGTGCCTTGCCAAAATCCCCTTCAGCGCCTCACACTCCCTCTCCATACCTCTGACAGGCCAAGCCTCTGGACTCTTCCATTTAGCTTTCGTAAGCTGATCCTGACAATGAAAAATTTTGAAATCACTCACCTTAAACCAGCCAGCCTTGCAAAATATCTGAGAAAGAGCTTGAAGATGAGGGTACTATAGCGTTATGGGGGGAAAACCATCCCACGAATCGTGCTAAAACTACGCTTCCATCCCGCTTTTACAAATCCAAAATAGACCTCCTTTGATCAGAGCCGCCCCCTTCTTGAGCGTGTCCCAAATCACCGAACCATTCCCCGTCAAACAATAACAAGGTATGTCCTTTTGGGCATTCCCAAGAAAGTACTTGTGTGCCAAAACCTTGGCCCACACTCGGTCCTGCTCATTACACCATCTCCAGTACAGCTTGGCTGTGAGGGCCATACCAGCCAACATGGATTGTCTAAGACCCAGACCCCCCAATCTCTTCGGGCTGCAAACAACGTCCCAACGGATAAGACTCCATTTAGTGGTGGATAGGTTCCCCGCCCATAAAAACTATCTAGCCAGAGAGTCCAGATCCTGCACAAAGCTAACTGGCGCCACCTGTAGCATGCACCTATAGAGGGGGAGAGCTTGAACCACCGACTGAATCAATTGGACCCGGCCCACAAAAGATAACCATCTGTGCGTCCAATGATTCACCCTAGCTCTAAATTTATTCAAAATAACCTGCCATGACTCCTTGGACTGCCTTCCCGTGGATACAGGAATACCAAGATACATAACCGGGAGATTACCTATATGAAACCGGAGAACCTCGGCCACTCTCCTTTGGATAGCCAACGGCGTATTGAAGAAGAAGATGGACGATTTCTCCTCATTAATGACTTGCCCCGAAGCCGCGAGATAAGCATCCAGGCATCTACGGATGTTATTCACCTCTCTTATGGTGGCAGCTCCCATCATGGCCACATCATCCACGAACTAGAGGTGTGAAAGAACAGGTAGTCCACCACCCCATCTCCATCCCAGAATCTCCCCCTCCCTCGTGTACTCTTTGATCTGTCAGCCTAATCCCTCCGCCAGAAGAAGAAACAAGTAGGGGGAAAGAGGGTCTCCCTGCCACAAGCCCTTGGTAGCCCCAAACAACCTCGTGTGTTCACCCTTCACCAAGACAGAGAACGAGGGTGAGGTAACACAACTCATAACCCACTCAATCCACTCCCTCTCGAAACCAAAGGCCTGCAACACTCTCTGAAGGAAGGACCACCTCACCCTATCATACGCCTTTGACATGTCCAATTTAATGAACATTGCCTTCTCCTTAGACTTCGACATCGAATGAACCGCCTCGGTAGCCATGACAATACCATCCAAAATCTGCTTGCCCTCCACAAAGCCGCTCTGCTCCTCCGCAACTAGCTCCTTCAAGCACTTCTTCAGTCTCTCAGCAATCAGCTTCGAGAGAATTTTGTAAATAAAATTACATAGAGAAATGGGCTGAAATTGGCTAAGACGATCCGCTCCCTCCCCCTTTGGAATGAGGGCCAGGAAGGTAGAATTCAATGCCCGCAACATTTGCTTATTAGCTTGCGACTCCTGAACCACCGCTAATAAATCATCCTTTATAATCTCCCAAAATTCTTGGTAAAACTCAATCGGAAACCCATTCGGTCCAGGAGCCTTACCTTTCTTCATCAGGAAGACAATCTTCTTCAATTCCTCCACCGAAATTGGGCGACTCAACTTCTCCTTCATGTCTTGAGACACAATAGAAGGAATACAGGAAAGAATCAAGTTCTCCGCGACCTCATCCCGTTGCCCATCTTCCCAAAAAAGGGCGTTGAAATACTGTTCGGCCTCATTGCAAATATCACTAGTAGCAGAGACAACCTCACCTCTATCAGTGACAAGAGAAGTAAGGACATTACCGTGATGCCTTGCTTTGACCGAGTTGAAGAAGAAGGCCGTATTCCTATCGCCTTCTTGCAGCCAATCAATCCTTGCCTTTTGTTTCCAAAAAATTTTCTCTCTTAGTTCCCATTCCTCCAGGGTCTTGACCGCCTTCCCTTCCTCCCTCAACAAATCCTCAGTTAGTCCCTCTTATCTAATCAGTCTAGTAATAACATTAAGCTCTTCCTGCGCCTTCTTCTTTTTCTGGAAGATGTTACCAAAGCTCTGCCTATTCCATCTCTGTAGCTGGTATTTAACGAATTGGAGATGCTTTGCGAATACAAACATCGCTGTCCCAGTCACAGGCTGATTGGCTCTCCACCATTCCAAAATACGGCCAAATAAATCTTGATCTCGCAGCCACATAATATAAAATTTGAAGGGAGGCTTCTGTTGTGTGACAGCCGAAGAGATACTCAGCTTGATTGGCCAATGGTCCGAACCCTGCCAGTCCAAAATCTTAAAGCTGAGCGTCCACCTACCTCCCACCCAAAAGCAGGACGCCAAAAATCTATCAATCCGCTCCACTATAAAAGTATTATCCAGCCTTCTATTGTTCCATGTGAAGCACCCATTGCTTGGTTTGATGTCTACCAGATTAAGTTCTGCAACCTTCTCATTAAGAAGAGAAGAAGACGGTTCCAATCTAATATTTCCACCCCTTTTTTCTGAGAGATCCATAATTGCATTAAAATCTCCGGCTAAGATCCAAGGCAAATAGGGAAACTCTTTGCGGACCAGCTTAATGCTATTCCAAACAGAGATCTTACCTTGCAAATCCGTGGGTGCATAGACATTTGACAACAACACATACTCCCCCGAATTCGTGCACAAGGCGACCATGGATAACACTGATCTGAAGGCCAACCAAACCACAAGTGTAACCTTCCTCGGATTCCAAAAACATGCTAATCCACCGGCAACCCCATTAGCCCCAATGCATTGGCATGACCCTTGACCCCATATCCTTGGGGCAATACCCAACATGTACTCCACTGGCACTTTGGTCTCCTGCAAGAAGAGAATGTCTGGATGGTGACTTCTGATTAACTCCTGAATAACTTTTTGTCTAGGGCCGCTATTCAGGCCCCTTACATTCCATGAAACCGTAATCATTTCGAGGGAGGCAAAAAGTGTGCATCCAAGGTCTTAACCGACCCTGATTCAACCAAATTCTCCCCAATCATCTTAATTCGTTCCATATCCTTCCTCCTTCCCACCTTCCCACTTTTATCTGAAGTTCCTTTTTTGCTTTCTTTTTGAAGAATTCCCAGGCTGGAAGGAGCTTTTCTGCGCTTCTCCTCCTCCTCCACCCCTGGCTGTGACGCCTTCTCTCCAGCCGCCCCAATTTGGTACCTTTCTTCAATCAGTTCAGCATAATTCTGCACTCTCCCTTGTCCCTCCACTTGCATTGGAAAGGGTGCTTCAACTGCTCTCTCCGTAGGAAGAGAGGCATCCTTAACCATATGTTCTGCTTCCTCCATTAGCTCTACTCCGTCAACAAATCCTGGATTAATCTCCTGCTGTCCCAAATCCTCCAAAATCACAAATCTATTAAAAGAGTCCTCCTCTTGCCTTTCCAAGAAGGTTCTCTTATATCCCTTATTTTTGCTCCTGGACTTGACCTGCATGAACCCTTCTGGGTCCTTCCCCCCACCCCCTCCAGATTCTTTCCTTTTCTCCTCAGCAACTGACTTATTCTTGGGAGGCAAGGGAGTAGGCGATTGTTCCTCCATCTTACTTTTCGGGCATCTTCTTACCAAGTGTCCATACTTGTGGCATAGGCGGCATCTAAATGGCAAGGTCTCGTAGTCTAGTTGCTGAACCCAAGAGTACTCACCTGCACACATTTCAACCGCATCTGGCAAAGGTTTGCTTAAGTCAATCTCTACACATATTCGTGCATATGTCATGATCTTCTTCCCCATAGTTTGTGAGGATGACCCCACCGGTTTTCCTATTATCGAAGCTATCATCAGCAGAACATCCTCCCTACAGCATTCAATCGGCATTCAAGGGAGACGAACCCATACTGGAACTCTGTTCGGCAACTCTTCAGTGGGGTTAAAACCAGCATGCCACGGTTTCAGGAAAAGACCAGCCTGATTATAGAAGTGCGGCCCTCCTTCAAACACCCGATTTCTATCCTCCAGACAGTTGAAGGTAACCATAAAAAAGTTGTTAGCCAGCAACATCAGTTCCATTTCTCATGCCGGCTCCCACATCCTACAAGCCCAGTTTTCCAAGAATGGTAAAGAAACTTTCAAACCCAGGAATTTACAGTACAAGGAATGCTTTGTGTAATACTCCACATCCTCTGCTATCATGTCAAACGGAATCACCAATTTCGGTCTCTCAATGCAGCGTTCCAGGCACCCATTCACCTTAGAGATTCTTGTTCCTCCTGCTGAACCAGTGCCCTGCGCCCCTGAAAGCTGTTGTGTACCAACTGTCTCCTTCATTCTAGCAACCTGACCTTGAGAGCTTCTGCCTACTACCTCACTGAAACTCCTCTCCCTTGTGGGACTCTTCGGTCCCTACTGTTCCATCACGGCTTCCAACCGAGCCTGCTCTCCCTCCGCTGCTTCTGCTCTTCTCCCTAAGCTCCCTGCCCCAGCCACACCTGCGCAACAAAGAAAGAAAAAAAAAACTTCAATCAGCTAGGGCACGGCTGCCCTAGCTGAGCCACGAGCTGCACCACTCGCCCAGGTTCACCATCGCTCTCCCCGAATTTCTCCCGAAAATTATTTATATTCAAAAGTAATACAATATACAATTTTTATTGGAAATCTATAAAGTGTATTTCACATTTATAAATTAATTATTTACTATTGGAACATTTCATATTATATTAAAAATTAAATATATAATATAGAAGATTATATAATAATATGATTGCACAAATAACAGTCCATACCTTATGCTAAATAAAATATACCAGCTCAAAACAACAACAAACTATTGAACAGAACATGACAAAAATTATTATAAATAACCATAAAAAAAATCTAACAAATTACATACCTTTTAATAATTACATCTCATTACATTTTCATTGCTTTCAGGGTTACAATATAAATACAAATATTTGTCTAAGATAAGAGTTACAAAAATACAAGATCTTTGGAGTACTGGTAAGTTCTGGATATGTGGAACTTGCATTCGAGGCAAATTTATTTAGCAGTATTTTTCTTGTGTGGAGTTTGAGAACAATTGAAGGTTGATATGATGTTGTTTAGTATCATTTTTATTGCAGATCAAAGAAGCTGTGAAAGTGGAAACAAATTTTAGGTGTTTTTTTTGGGTTGAAATTCAAGAAGATGTGGAGCTGTAGACAAATTGCAGTCATTATTCTTCCATATTGAAGATGCAGTGAACTAGGAGTCAAAATTCAAGGTTAAAATCTAGTTATTTGGCTGCATTTTTTTTCCAGACCGAGTAGTCGTTGGAGCTGGAGTTAAAATTACCTTTGCAATCAAGTTATTGAATTAATAATAAGCATGCAAAGGAATAGTGAATATGTTTTTGTAAGAAAGAACGGTAAGGAGCGCATAGGAGAAAGTCGGGGTTCAACTCATACAATTGCAAGGTTTGTTCACATCTGAAAGTGGAGAGTTCAACAATATCAGATTTTATGATATTTGTGTACATCTTGGTTTATGGATTGAATGGACTTAAACAGAGTTTCTGCGATTGTTCTCTGTATGAATGGAAATATGACTGTCGTTCATCGCTACGTATCACTGACCTGATAAATTGTAAAAATAAATAAATTACAAAGTGGTAATGAGTTCATAGTTACGTTTCACTGACCGAATAAACTTTAAAAATAGATAAATTACAAAATGGTAATGAATTCTGTGATGGTTTTAAGAAGTCTACGTTATGCTGTACAGAGGTGATGAAGTCTTTTTAGTGAGTTTTAAGCTAGGTACTTACTACTATATCATCATACAGATATACTGAAGCACAAATTTACAGTTTTATAACTGATTATAAACCAATGTAAAATACATAAATACCAGCAATAGATAAGGTGGAGATTGGCTTTATTAGAATTTACAGATGCAAATATGATTGTAAAAAAAAAAAAAACCAACAATCGAAACAAAATTATTAACAGTTGCAAAATAACAGGGCAAAAAAGAATACCTGTGATGAGAATACGTGATTGAATGTTGATTTAGATTCTATAAATTATCTACTGGAAGGATACAATAGATATAACAAGTTATGATGGTAGAGTTAACCGGATGCGAAAGACAAGGGGAAAAGAAAATCAACATGTATGATAGGTGTCAATATCAAAAACAGTGAAACCAAAGCTGCTAAAATGGTGCCTGCAAACTGCTTTCTGAACTGATTAAATTCCCTAAATGTGGCAAGACTCAATGACAAGTACTCTACTGCTGTGCACATGCCCTCAAATGCATAGCCAGAGGGGTAAGAAAGAATAACACGCAGCTGGGAAAAAAAAAATCCAAATCAATCAAACCTATCCATTCTGTGGCCCGGTGCACGGCACAGATCAGAAGTATGAAGAAAATGAGGAACTTTAAGTCGGGCCGCCTAACAATGAAACGCCCCCAGCGTAAATATACACCAAACATCTCACTCTAAAACCTTTACTGGCAGAAACCTGCTTGCTGGACTAGATAAAGGATAGAATTAAATTGGCCCTGTTTCAGAAATGCTCGTAGTTGTTTCCTTGTCTGATTTGTGCAAATTAGGATGCACTGATCCATTCAGAAGAACAACGATTCAGAAAAAGAAAATCAATATTTTTAAACTAAGGACAGGTTTAACTTAAAGTTGCAATCCTTAGAGCGCAAGGATCTTTGACAGGTTCTGCTGAAATGGTCAGCCCTTTCATGGTGATAATTTCATATACTGAGGATCTGGTTATAGGAAATGGGGAAATTCCAAGAAACTACTTTAACTAAGGGGTCTCTATTTCCTTGTCATTTCGGTGGAAAAGAGAATTCCCTAGCTCGAAGCTGTTTATTGAAATTCGCAAAATGTTTTGCAGGAAATGAAAAATAAGGTCTTTCTTCCAAGTATAGGACAAGAAGCCCCTTTTCTAAGGGAGTCTCTTGTTCTCTGTCACTTTTAAGGGAAACACAACCATCCAAAGCTGCTTTTAATATGAAATAGTATTTAAGGCAACAAATAATACGCATTTTATTCGATAATTTTCCCAATGGAGATTCTTGCTATAAATGAATCCTAGACAGGTTTTGTTAAAAAAACAGGAAATTCTCCTAAATATTGCATTTATCCATAAGAAACGTGTGTCTGGAGGAAGATAAAGTTCTTCCACGTTTCAGTGAAGAACTGGAATAGTAACTTTGACAATTAATATTGCATAGGGTTGGATCTGAATGTTGGTTATGATTAGTGTAAGCACATTTCTAAACTGTTATATTGGAATTACTTCTAGGCTACAGGCTATTTGGAGCAAGATGACTTTGGAACACTAGCATATCACAAGGCATAGTTACAAAATTTTCCCAGAATAGAACAAGCTCGTGAGTTCAAACTATTTTTCTTTTACTCGGAGCAAATTTTTGGTTTCATTTTCCTTGAGACTCGTGTACAGAAACCTTGGACAGTTTCAGAAAAAAGTGACTTCTTTTGGATGAATATAGTCTTTCTTTGACACAAGCTTTTGTGCAAGGAGAATTGGCTTTTGTAAATCTGAAACTTATTCTCAAAAAATTCTTCACAAAATGAATCCATAATAAAGGGACCTAATGAAAGCTGGAAAAACAGTGGCGTGTTTATGATTGAGCCTAGACAACTAATCAACATATTGAATTTTCCTAGATATTCTTGGAGTAACTTTTACATGGCTAGAAGAAGTTTTCGGAGCAGTGTTTTCTTAACATATGTTACAAGTAGAGAGGATAATATACATCAGCTAAGCTTTATGCCCGACTGTTTCCCTTGTAAGCTCAAGGTATGAATTTTATTCCCATTTCTTCTGTTAATCAATGGAAGCTTGCATGAAAGAAACCACAATCCATGGCTTCTTTTTATTAATTGCATTTCCACTTATATTTTATGCAAGAGTAGGTGAGATCCTTTTCCTACAATTGTGACGATGCAAAGCAGTAAAACACTGTTTTCCTAAATTGGAAAAAACAATAGGCGGTAGTAAGCACTATTGACTGAAGATGGAATAAAAATGGAGAAAATTTGGAAAAACAAGCAATAATAAGAATGAAGATGGAAAAAAATAGAGCAAAAATGGAAATTCCATGCAAAACAGATTTAGAGGACACAAATTATGGGCTAGGTCTGTTTGGGGCAATGAGAGGAGAGAATGGTCAGGGTGGGAACAAGTAGTTGAAGCTAGACTTGTCTGGCAAATAATGGGCCTGAACTTGTCATTCAGTTTTGGGGCATTTCAGAAGGAACGAGTGAGCCCCCTGTTTGAGCTTATGGGGACTTTATAACAGCTTAGCTAGGACTGCCTTGCTGGGAATTATTTTCATTGCGTAGTATAATAAATGGCATTTTTCCTGCCAGCAGAACTTTTGTTTCATGCTGATTACTAGTACAAATTATAAATTTGAATTGGCACTATATTGTTTTTAATAATGCCAGTATTTGATTTGCAGATTGTTGATATCAAACAATGGCTTCTATCCATATTCCATCATGAGAACAAGGGACAATTTGCATACCAAATTGGTTCTCTCCTCTGGAAGGGCACACTTTTGGAGGGAGCCATTGGAAGCAGAAGGTTTTCTTCAATGATTTTTAAACTGTTGGTTACCAATAAGGGAATGGTGGTCATGGGAGCGCAAGGCTGGCAATTATGGGGTGTAGTAGCATATATCCTTCCATTTGTCATGGTCACTTATGGAGGATACGTTTTGGCATGTATGGATGCCTTCCACCTGCTTACAGTGCATTAGTCATAGCAGCAATTGTTAGAGCCGACATACCGTTTATTTATTTCTTGTATCCTGTGATACCTTCGTTTGGCCATGTTTGTGGTACCCTTGCAGGCTTGCTATGCTCTTATGCATCTCAATAAATATTCAGTTGTTGGAAAATGGTCTGGAGTTCAAGTTCCTCCCCAGTGATTGTGATGCAGGAGAGCTCTGACACGAGTGGATTGATTTGGATGTGTCAGTCTTGCACATCAGAGAATGGAGTGTTTCTCCATGTTTGTGACAGTTGTAGTACACCTCATGAGGCCTATGCATATGGTAATTCTGTCATGGATGACTTACAAAGCTTTTGGATAAACAGAATGCCTAATTCCGATCTTGACAGAATAGGCTTGGTTTGGAACTGTATGTCTTGAACATTGGAGAATAGAGTGTTTCTTGATTTTTGTGACAGTTACGAGACAAACCGTTGGGATTTTTAATCCGGTCATTCTGTCATGGATGCCTCACCGAGCTCTTTGGTAAGTTGGATGCCTAATCTTGTCGCTTGACAGAACAGGCTTGGTTTCGAACTGTATGTCTTGCACAGTTGAGAATGAAGTATTTGTCAATGTTTGTGAAATGTATAGGACAAAACACTAGATCACAGAACACAGTGCTGCTGCACTTCTATTGCTTGATTGATTGTCAAAATCTTACATTGAGCCTAAATTTTAAAGAGGTCTTTTACAAACTACGATAAAACAAATTTACTAATTTAAGACTTTCTTTACAACTTCCAGCAGATACAACGGATAAGCAAAAAACAATGCAAAACATATGTACTAAATATAGATAGGAGAATTTACGAATTCCAACACTCCCTCTTAAATTCTTCCACTAGTTATTACAATATCCATTATTCTTAAATTTTGTCTCAAATACTCAAAGGTCTCCTTCACTAGTGCCTTTATGAAGATGTCTGTTAACTAATCTTCAGATCTGCAAAATGTCTATTTGATTTCATAATCTTCAACGAATTCTCTTATGAAGTGATAATGAATCTATATATGCTTGCTTCGTCCATGAAACACTGGATTCTTCATCAATGCTATTGAAGACATGTTATCACAAAATAAGATTGTGTCATCCGTTTGTTTCTTCTTCAAATCTGCGAAGACTCTCATTAGCCAAATAGCTTGACATATTGCATTTGCTGCAATGTATTCAGATTCTGCTGTGGAAATAAAAGCTATGGATTGCTTCTTGGATGCCTAAGAAATGGCTCCAGAACCCATTTGAAATACATAACCAGATGTGCTTTTCCTATCATCTATAGTATTTGTGCAATCACTATATGTATAGCCAACTAGATCAAAATCACTTGATATTGTATAAAGAATGCCATAGTTCTTCGTTCCATTGACATATCTTATAATTTTCTTACCTACTTGCCAATGTGTATCCTTAGGTGTTTCCATAAATCTAGAAATCAAACTTACTCCATACACTATATCAGGCCTAGATGTTGACAAATACATGAGGCTACCTACCATGCTCTTATATATAGTTGAATTCACCTCATTGTTGCAATCTTCCTTGTTCAACTTGAGACTTGTAGTGGTTGGTGTTGGTGCAGAGTTATTGTTCAACATTTTGAACCTCTTCAAGATTTGTGAAGCATACTTAGACTGAGAGATGAATATGCCATGATCCATCTAATGTACTTCTATACCAAGAAAATATCTCAACAAACCCAAGTCTATCATTTCAAATTCCCTTTTCTTTGCTTTTTTGAACTCACCAATAAAAGCATCATCATTTCCTGTGAAGATTAAATCATCTACATATAACACAGCAATCAAAATCTTACCATGGCTCTCCTTGATGTAAAGTGTGGGCTCATTGTTGCTTTTACTGAAACCATTTATAGTGAAGTATGAATCAATTCTACTATACCAAGTCCTTGGTGCTTGCTTAAGCCCATAGAGTGCTTTCTTGAGCCTATACACCTTGTTTTCTTTCCCTGGCACTTCATATCCAGGTGGTTGATCAATATAGACTTCTTCTTTGAGTACTCCATTTAGGAAGGCAAATTTCATAGCCATTTGATATACTTTTCACTTGTGCTGGGTAGCTATTGCTAAGACAACCCGCATGGTTTCCATTCTTGCAACAGGAGCATAAGTCTCATCACGGTCTCTATAAGGTTGTTGTTTGTATCGTTTAGCAACCAATCTTGTTTTGTACTTGTCAATTTTGCCTTCTGATGTGCTCTTGGCCTTGTAGACCCACTTCACTCCAATCACTTGTTTACCCTTAAGTAAATCGGCTAACTCCCATGTCTTGTTTCTTTCTATTGCTTCTCTTTCCTCATTCATGGTTTTACATCATTTTTTTTATTTTACTGCTTCTTCAAAACATGTAGGTTCATTTAGAGAAAATAAAGCAAAATTCAAGTTTTCATCATCATACCTTGAAACATCATATATCTCCCTCAAACTCCTTATCTTTCTAGGCATAAGAGAAACAAGAGTTGAATTTGAGCTGCTATTGGAGTTGCTTGATTGAGGACCATGTTGTGAAGGTGATGGAGGTGTTACGAATGGTTCACCTTGCTGATATGTGACTTGTTCAATTTGAGCATCTTCATTTCCCTCATCTATGAGTATTGATTCAGAGATACCCGATGCAGTTTCAATAGTGTCATCCCATGATTTATTTTCAATGAATTCGACATCCCTGCTAATCACAACCTCCTTTGTAATAGGGTTAAACAATTTGTAAGTTTTAGTGTCTTTACAATATCCAACGAAGATACACTTTTCTCCTTTATCATCAAATTTATGCCTCCTTTCCTTTGACACATGTGTATATGCCACACACCCAAATATTTTTAGATGCTCAATACTATACCTTCTATTTGTCCACGCTTTTTATGGAGTCCTATTTCGAACAGTGTTTGTGGGACACCTGTTCAACAAATACACTGTAGTTGCTACAGCTTCACCCCAATACTCTTTTGAAAGTTCTTTGGCTTTCAACATGCTTACAGCCATCTCTTGGATGGTCCTACTTTTCCATTCTACCACTCTATTTTGTTGTGGAGTCTATCTAGCTGTGAACTATTTTTCAATTCCTTTATTCTTGCAAAAATTTAAGAATTCATTAGAAACATATTCTCCCCCTCTATCTGATCTCAGGACCTTGATGAAATAACCACTCTGTTTTTCAACCAACGCCTTAAACCATTTGAACTTTTCAAAAGTCTCGCACTTATTCTTTAGGAAATAAATCCAAATTTTCCTACTATAATCATCTATGAAAGTTAGAAAATGTGCATTCTTAGAGTGGGTGAGAGTTTTCATTGGGCCACACAAATCTGAGTGCACCAATTCCAAAGGTGTTTTTTCCCTTCTAGACATCCCTAATTGAAAAGGTTGCCTATATTATTTCCCTAGTATGCATGAGTCACATCTTCTTTCAGGGTCTACAATTCTTGGTAGACCTATAACCATATTCTTTTTAGATAAAAGATCTAATCCAGAAAAGCTTAAATGTCTATACCTCAAATCCCAGAATATAGATGTGTCTTTCATGACTGTCTTGAAGGCTGCTTGATGTAGTACTGAAATACACCTAAGAGCATCAATTTGCATCTTGAGAGAAAATATTCGGTTCCTTTTCATTTGAACCATAGCTATAATGTTCTTGCTTCCTTTTGTCAAAGATTTTGCACACTCCATTCTCCATCAGAACTCTATATCCCTTTTGGACCAACTGTCCAACACTCAACAGATTGTGCTTCAGATTTAGAGCATAATAGACATCTTAAATTGCTTTCTTCTCACCTTGCTTGGTGTAGATAACTATAGTTCCTCTACCAACAATAGGAACTCTTTCACTGTTCCCCATTTTAATATTTGATTGAATATTCTTATCAATGGAGGAAAATACATTCTCATTACCACTCATGTGGGTACTACATGCACTATCCAAATACCATACCTCAACACTGCTTTGCTCAGCAACATTGCATACAATGAACATGTTTGGCAAATGTTCAGATTCATTTACATTCTTAGTGGCTACATGTGCATTTTGTCTTGATTGGTTATATTTTTTCTTTCTACATTCATTGGCAAAATAACCATACTTATGACAATAATAGCACTGAATATTACTTTTATCATACCTTTGATTTGAAGTAATACTCTTTTTCTTGTCTTGAAAATTTGATTGAGAGCTACTAGTTCCTTCCTGATTGTCTAAGCTCGATCTAACATAGTGGCTCCTTCCTCTTCCTCTACCTCTGAAGTTTCTACTTCTATTTTCTCTTCCTCTTCCCTTGCCTCTGACTGCCCTGAGCCTTGAAAGCTTGCTCTAGGGAAGAAAGTCCAGATATGTTCAACCGGTGTTCATAGGTTTGAAGAGAACACATCAATTCATCTATTGTCATCCTTGAGAGGTCTTTGGTCTCTTCAATAGCTATGACAATTGGATCATATCTCATAAGCAAACTCCTAAGGATCTTTTCAATGATCATTTGATCATCTATTGTTTCACTTTTAACTCTTAATCGATTTGTTAAGCTAGAGATCCTAGTATGAAACTCAGAAATAGACTCGTTTTCATTCCTTTGCAATATTTCAAATTCTTTTCTAAGTATTTGGAGTTTCACAAACCGTACCTTATCAGTACCTCGATAGAAATTTTGGAGGACCTCCCATGCTTCTTTTGCATAATTTACTGCTGCAATTCTCAGCTATATGACTTCTACGATTGATGTCTCTATCAGATTCAATGCTTTCACATCCTTCCTTTGATTTTCCTTCAATTGAGTCTTCTGAGCATTTGTCAATGCATTGTATGTTGCTTGATCGGTCACATTTATGAAACTGGTGATCACACATTCCCATAGATTATTTGCCACTAAAATCATCCTCATTTTCTTTGCCCAGAAGTCATAGTTCTGGGGATCAAACTTTGACGGATGCTGCCAACTCTTTCCTTCCATACCGGCTATATTACTGATCTATTCTCTTTTTTTTGTTTGACAGATCTGAAATAAATATGCCTTCTGAAAAACTGGCTTATAACTCAAATACTTGTAGAGCGTTGATCACGGTTGGATGTGATAAAATGTTGTACCTTTTTCTTCTATGATCTAGTCTCCTTTCAGAGATCTCTTTGATTCTTCTGCCAACACTTGGTTGCAACAATGATCTCCTTGCAACAACAGCATGCAGATTTAATCTGCCTGCTGCTCTTTCTCACTCCTCTATCAACGATCTTTATCTTCTTTGATTGCTAATGTTGCTGCACCTCTGTGTGCAAGCAGCGATCTCTTTTTTTTATTGTGTTTTTTTTTAAAAAGCGCTTCTATTTTGACCTTTTCTCCACGATTGGAAAGTCGCTGGACTCTCTGTTGGCTTTGACCGTTCCTCTCAACGAAGCTCTTATGACTTCGGCGGTCAGATCTGTGTTATGAACAGTTTCCTTTAGCAGGCACAATCTCTCTTTTTTTATCTGTGCTACCTTGCGAAAGATAAAAACAACAATCCTCTTTTTTTTTTCTGTCTTGTATGTTGTTCCTTCTAACAGCTCCACGACCTTTGCTCTGATCTTCAGGCTGTTGTCTCCATAGTTGGCTGTGAGATCTCTGATCTGGCTGCGCCCAATGGCTCACGCTCTTCTCCTCCAGTTGGCTGGTCTGCAGCGCCTTTCTACTCCTTGGGTCTTCTGGCCTTCGGCTCTGATACCACACTATAGGACAAAACACTAGATCACAGAACACAGTGTTGCTGCACTTCTATTGCTTGATTGATTGTCAAAAACTTACATTGAGCCTCAATTTTAAAGAGGTCTTTTACAAACTACGATAAAACAAATTTACGTTTAAGACTTTCGTTACAACTTGGCTCTGATACCACACTATAGGACAAAACACTAGATCACAGAACACAGTGTTGCTGCACTTCTATTGCTTGATTGATTGTCAAAAACTTACATTGAGCCTCAATTTTAAAGAGGTCTTTTACAAACTACGATAAAACAAATTTACGTTTAAGACTTTCGTTACAACTTGGCTCTGATACCACACTATAGGACAAAACACTAGATCACAGAACACAGTGCTACACAGTGCTGCTGCACTTCTATTGCTTGATTGATTGTCAAAAGCTTACATTGAGCCTCAATTTTAAAAAGGTTTTTTACAAACTACGATAAAACAAATTTACGTTTAAGACTTTCATTACAACTTTGGCCTTCGGCTCTGATACCACACTATAGGACAAAACACTAGATCACAGAACACAGTGCTGCTGCACTTCTATTGCTTGATTGATTGTCAAAAGCTTACATTGAGCCTCAATTTTAAAGAGGTCTTTTACAAACTACGATAAAACAAATTTACGTTTAAGACTTTCGTTACAACTTCCAGCAGATACAACGGATAAGCTAAAATCAATGCAGAACAGATTTACTAAATATAGATAGGAGAATTTACAAATTCCAACAAAATGTGTGGGACACCAAGTCTAATATCTGATTAGCAAACAATGCAGTGGTCATGTTATGTTCATTCTTTCAACATCAACAATTGCCATTCTTTAAAAGTTTAAAGCCGTTCAATTTCAACAATCTGAGAGAGGTGCATTGAAATTTGAACAGTGTGTATGTATGTATTTTTGGATTGCTTTTTCAGAATGATAGATTACAAGTGGGACGGACTTTCAGCCCAAGCTTAATAATAGATTACAAGTGGGATGGACTTTTAGTCCTGGAGCTTCGTATTTGGCCTCTGATATTGCAGATTCCACCTTGGACATCTCATATCTTTGAATCCGATACCATCTAAAGAATTGATGATGTGGCATATTGCCAGAAACTTGAAGAAGCCGTCGTATCAGAATTTGTGATGGATTTGGATTTTATTTTTATATGTACACAGTCATTTTGAAATATTGACAATGAAAGATATGGATTTAATTTGTATGTGCATACAGTTTATTGTTGTAGGCTTTATTGATATCTCGACAGTGAAAGATATGGATTTTATTTGTGTCTCTTTAACATTTATGTTTTAAAATTTATTGAGATTGTGATAATGAGGAAATATGGGGAAGACATTAGGAAAGGAACTCCCAGTTGCACCAGGACTCCTCTACCAATAGGATGTAGGAGGTCATATCATTTCAAAGTAGATCTTCTTGAATTTAAAGATATCAGTTAGGACTTGAACCTTGGGCCTTCCATTTACTGTTAAGCTATTCTACCATTAAATTTGTTCTTGATAGATGATGTTTTTTTTTAATGAGATATTGTTTTTTTAAATGAAAGAAGACTATGCTCATACCCAAAGGAAAAAAAAAAGTTTATAGAATATTAGATGACTCGTATAGCTGTTTGGATAAACTATTGATTAGTTGAGGCTGAAAGCTAGACTGCAGACAAAGAATCATGTCTGGCCAATGGCCTTTGAGTAGATGTAAATACCCTGTGTGTACATTTTATGTTTCAGAAAAGTGAAGTCCTGGATAAATTTTTAGAGTTCAATATCTTCTGGAGAATGTTTTAACCCACTAAAGGCATGCAATAAATTTGAGTACTTAGTATTGCATTTCACTATTACACCAATTTCAGTATTACTTATCGTCATAGTTGCCACAAAACTCTACTATAGGGATGAGGACTGATCCCCTTACCCACATTTTATGGGGACAAGGAATGTCTTTATACCCACATTTTATGGGGATAAGGACTATCTCTATACCCACATTTGATGGTGATTACATTTATATCATAGTTATGCAAGGACATGTCCCATCTGTTCTGCCATTGTCTGGGACCTGGAATGTTTTAGGGATGGTGGGAAAGGGGAAACATCCCTCACATACCGGATCGAAGGAAAAATGAGGGGAACATCTCTGGGACATTCCGTGTTTCAAGGGACTTTTTTGGGATGTCCTCTATTTTTTTATAGGGAAAGGGGGTGTATTGGCATCCCTTGCATAATAATAGTCCAAAAAAATATAACTTTAAAAAAAAATTAAGTTAATAAAAAAACTATAAAATATTGAGACAATGTTAGTTTGTTTGATAAGATTGATAAATCACTCCATTTGGAGTTTACTGAGAAATACAAAATGAGTGAGTTGCATGAAATTTATAAAAAAATAATATCACTTATTAAGGTTCTTTTGACAAAACCCTCTTTAAAAGCCTAGGAGATGGTAGAATATTGAGTCAATGTCAATTTGTTTGATAAGATTGATAAATCACTCCATTTGGAGTTCACTGAGAAATACAAAATGAGTGAGCTGCATGAAATTCATAAAAAATTAATCACTTATTAAGGTTCTTCTGACAAAACCTTCTTTAAAAGCCCAGAAGATGGTAGAATATTGAGTCAATGTCAATTTTTTTGATAAGATTGATAAATCACTCCATTTAGAGTTCACTGAGAAATACAAAATGAGTGAGCTGCATGAAATTCATAAAAAATTAATATCAATTATTAAGGTTCTTCTGACAAAACCCTCTCTAAAAGGCCAGAAGATGGTAGAATATTGAGACAATGTCAATCTGTTTGATAAGATTGATAAATCAATCCATTTGGAGTCCACTGAGAAATACAAAATGAGTGAGCTGCGTGAAATTCATAAAAAAATAATATCACTTATTAAGGTTATTTTGACAAAACCCTCTTTGAAAGACCAAAAGATGGTAGTCATTGTTATGCAAAGCCTCTATGATATGTTATACAAGATTTTCCTAAAGAAAAGGGAAGTATAGATCAATTGAGACAAGATGGAATTATTTCTTTGAGTGATGGTGAGTTATTGTTTGGCATTGTTGTAGAATTGTGTGATGTAGAAAATGAATCCATCTATCATCAATGGTGTCACTTGGACACCATTCTGACGTCAAAATATTCCATTTACAACATCCCTAGAGATTTGGAAGCAAGAGTTGTATTGCATTTTCTAGCAACTCTCTCTTTATGAACATGCCCCATGCACCACAAGGAGAGAAGATGTTTGCTTTGAGTGTCTTGACTTCGTATTATGACAAGGATATTTTTAACAATAAAGCGCAGTTGTGTACACCTATTGAAGATGACATTTCAATTATATTATATCTTCAACAGATATTTCTATATATGTTTTACTTTATTTTTGATAAAATAAAATAAATTGTATTATGTAATTATATAGGTATAAAACTAAGAATATCAAAACGTTAAAGATATACAATATTCAACTACTTTAATTTTGACAAGATGATAAATATAGAAAGTTATTATTTTGGGAAAGTACGAAGAATAAATATACTTAGCTTGCACATAGATAGCCGTTGACTATTTGACAAAGAAAATTGGAAGAAGAGGAGACTATACAAGGTGAGGGTTAGGCATAAAATCATAAACAAAGTCTAGAAAGGTCCATCATAAGTAGACAGTGATGCAATGCTCCTAAGTCTATTAACTATGGACTTGTCTCAATTGACTAAGACAAGCTATTGACAAGAAAAGATAGAGAAAGGATCTAGGAATGACAAATCAGAGGCAAATGTAGAAAATATTTTTAGACATGAGAGTAGTATGTGGACAACAACACAATGTGCCCAGGTTCATTGATCACGGTCTTATCCTAATTGACTATGCAGAAAAACTGGTGGTCACATATGCCGCTTCTATGAATGATGAGAATTCTAAGATATTGCAATTAAGGTTTTGTCATGCATAAATCATTGTTTGTCTTCTCTTGCCTTTGAAACCCTTATGGCACTTTTATAGCTTGAAACCCTGCAAGAAGAAAAGGGGTGTAATGAGATGAGCTAACTTCAATCATAAATCCGTAAATTAGGTGGATATTCCACTCTAATTTTCACCAACATAGACCCTTTCAAGTTAAGGTGTTTCTCTCAAGTTATGTGCCATAAAAAACACTTAAAATGTTGTTTTAATATGTATTTCAGCATTTATGACTATCATGTACAACATATAAAAGAATATGCAATCTTTCACATGCAATCCCCACATGCTACATGCATGGCATATATTTCTTCCCACTCTAAACATGTTATGAATCTATACATGACTGAAATTGAAATATTTGCATAGAGGTACAATACCAAATGTGAAGTTGTTTAACCTTTAGGGGTGATTCTTGAGCTCTCTTAAATATTTGTGTTTTAGCTTAATTACAATGAATATAAACATGCAATTAAAGCAAACAAACACATCAACCACATAGAGAAATAACATGTAAGACATACTGAGAAACTCAATGTGAGAAAACTTCAGTAAGAGTAAAGCCATGTTTTCTCATCTCCACTATGTTCTGTAGTTTACAAGATTTTGCCTTCTTGGGATTATATTTAAAACCAACCTCATGACTCCCATACTCACAATGATCTCTACAATATTAAGTGGAAGACTTACCTCTCAGAAAAGAAAAATTTATCGAACTCAATTGTCTCAATTGTCTAGTCTTTAACTATTGAACTCAGCTATCTCAATTGTGCAATCTCCAACTACTAAACTCGGTTATATTTACTATGCAGTCCTCATTATTGGATGGATCTCTTTGGATTTATCTTTGATGTCTCATCTGATCTCTCTTGATTATCTATACATTGTTAAGCTCTGTATTTAAACTTTTCTAGCCTCATAACATGCCAAGAAACTCAATTGAACTATCAAAATGAAGTCAAAACATCAAAAACCATCCAATACACATGACTTCAGATTTATACAATAAGCTTCGGAGATGAACAATCAGGCTTCGAAGATGAACAATCAAGCCTTGGAGGTTGACAGTCTGAGCTCCCAAGACCAACTTGCAAGAAAGTTCACTAACTTCCAAAGGCCATAACTTTTGAGTATGACCTCGAAATGACATGCCATTTTTAAAACTTGTCTACCTTTTTTAGATAAACTCAAATATGTAATCAAAAATTATTTTTGATGCCAACCATATGTTATTTTACCCTGTTTAACATAAACTAATAATTTTCTAGACTCAACATTTTACAAATCACTCATATTTGACACTCATTTGTCTTATCCACTGAATTGGATGATAACATGATCAAACTTATGATCAATCACCACTTTGATGATTTATCATTTCCTATGTATCCAATACTCCAAGTAGAGAAATCAAGTCCATGTAGTTCTCTTACCTAGAGTGAATGTGCGATTATGCTCCTTTGACTATATGTATCAAGCTAGAAAATAGTTTTAATACTTGACAATGATATCTCTTAACTTGTTTTAGAAGGCTCTTGACCTAGATTATGATTGCTCCTTGTGAATAATGCAAAATGTCGACATAATAGTGAATATTTGCTTATTGTGCAAAAGTATATATATGTGAACCAAGTAAATACTAAGTGGGGGGAATGAATGACTCTTGATATGTATTTATAAGGAACCTTTTGATATTTTATTTTACCCGACCTTATGAATGTGTAAGAATACACAAAATATTGAAATTAAATTTGGAAACTAGTCCTTATTTGGTGAAAGACACAACTGCCTGCATGGATAGCGGTGCACTATGGCCATATCCACTTAGTGATGACTAATCTAAAAAGTTCAAGGAGTTGTGTTATGAGTTGGAGATAATATGATGGTGAGTTTAAACAATTTGATCATTTTACATTAAATGTTATGTAGTGATAACGACAAACAAAGGGTCAAGCCCGCATATAAATAAATGGCTTAAAGAAATGATGAGTAAGAGTCATGTACTTGGGTGCAAGTCATATGGTTCGAAGTATGTCAAATTTTAGTGTTTTCAAGTCCCTGTGACCAAATTTATATGTCTACAATGTTTAATGTTGGCTTTTTTTAATTTAATACAATAGATGATATTCATAATGACTTCAAAGAGCTTGTTGTCACTACTTCAGAGAGGACACAAAAAACCAATAATTTTACTTAGTAATTTATTCATATTGTTTAAATTTATTATTTTAATTTCTACTTATTTTAGTTTAGTTAAGTTATTTTTTTATTTTATTTGTATACTTTTAATATGTATATATTATTTTAATATCCATCCTTGTCCCTAAAATTTAGGGTTTTTTTGTCATCCTAGAAACCCCATCGAGCCATCCAATATTCTTAGGTGACTATGATTTATATACAATATAACATTCATCTTCTCACATACCTTGACTTGAATGACATCCCCATCCTATTGTCACCCCATACAAACATATGTACCCCATGTCTCCAAGTAGCTCTACTTCTTATGTATTTTATTCTACACCCATCAATAGAATGGAATGGCCAAAAGGAAAAGGAAATCTCACCCTGCAATGGTTGTGTGTATTTTGTAAAGTGGAGGGATGAGCCATAAGTTTTGAGGCTAAGAGGGTGAATTGTGCACATTGAATTATGAACACACCACCAACCAAGGATGTTACCATTATGACAATTGAAAAAGCATAGAGCAGATGTAAACCGACTATTTTTAACTTCAGGGTCTTTGGATCTTAAGTTTGGGCCTACAATCAAGATAAAAGGAAGAAGAAATGGGAGACCGCATTCACAAATGTGTCTTTGTTGGTTACAATAAGGAGTTTAAAAAATCTACTTTTATGATCCAACTTCTGCAATAGTCATCTTTTGGAGGCATGTAGCCTTCAAAGTAAGTTGAGTTCCAAAACTTCATCTTATTCTCCTCCCCATGATTCTAGGTTTTATTTTTTCTTATATTTTATGCTTTAGAGGATTTTGATGATGAGATAGAATTTGTGGAGCTTCATTGATATGTTTTTAATGCACTTTATTCTTCTTCTAATGTTGCAGTTCAATATGTAACTAGGTGAAGACCATTTAGGTAGTAGGCTTTAATGCAAGTGATTCCTTTGCTATGCAAGAAAAAATAAGGAAGTATTTTTACTTATTCTAAAATGAATCCATTTATTTTTTATGGTGGAAGGAAAAATGATAGAAAATAGACATTAAGCAACATTTTGTTAACTTAGAAAGCAAACATTAAGAAACACTTTATTAACTCAGATAAAACCTTGAGGAAACGTATCTATTTTTTTGTAAATTGAGTATGGTGCATAAATTTTAAAAAATAACAAATCAAAGTACAAGATTCAAAGATAATATAGGTCCCCTTTCAAGAAATAATCCAATTAAAATCAATTGTTACAATTATACCAATATCCCGAGTAAAATTAGAACAAGAAATACTAATATAAAAAAGTTAGTCCATGTGTCTTATTATTATATAAGTTTGAGGCAATCCTTAATATTTGTAATAATAAAAATAGTGTCATGGATTTACAAGTTGATCTACTCCAACTGTAAAAAAATAGAAAGCATGATATGAGTCTATTGAACAACAAAAGTAGATCCATTTTTCAGAGTATAGTCATTTGCATCATTTTTTTCAAATCTAAAAGAGGGTAATCAGCTAGCTAGTGTTCCAAATGACAAAGAGGGGAGAGGGGAAGAAGACCAAAGAGAATGATTTTTTTATTAAAATTAGTGAGAAATAGATAAGTATTTAAGGAGAGGGGAGAGGACCATAACTGAGAAGAGGAAGGGTAGTGCCATAAAAAATGAGGGATAATTTCTAGAGGGGGATATAATAGACACTTTCCTATAAAAAGACCAAGTTTGGATAATGTATGGACAACATGAAATTTCATAAGGAGAATACAACATCACAATAATTGACATTTGGATTCAATAGGGAACTGCCAAATATTCCAATCCATGTGCTACCAATGAGAATAGGGAAGTGACATTGATGATTTAATATTAAGAAAGTTTCCAATGGAAGTGGATGTTGATTGAGTTGATACAAAAAATCTTGGGCTTGCAAAAGAGAAAACCAACTAGTTTGGGCAAATCTAATTAGATGTAGGATTTGCTTGATCTTAAAGACTTCAAGAGGGCTCAGTTAAATGTTCAAAACATAGATCCGCATAAGAGTGGTAGGCAATCCAAATATATAGTATAGATGATTCAAGGAGACTAACTATAAGTGTCTAGATCCCAAATATCCTTAACCAAGATAATGTGCAACTGTGTACACTATTCCTAGATTATATAGTACCTCAATGTTGTACACTTAGAAAATACATATCATAGATGTACCTTTAGCCTCTATACCTTTATTGCTACCAAAAGGCTCGCATACACTATATCTTTATGCCTAATTGCTTATCTTTTAGTCTGACCAATGTCATTCTTATGACTCAGGCTTCTACCTTACCCAAAATGTTATCAACTTTCTTATCCTTTGTCTTTTTAAGTTATGAACCTGCACATATTTTATAACTACTCGGATACTTGTGCTCCAGTCATATGTCTATGTTGACATAAATGTCCTATCCCAATGTAAGTGCCTAGTGCCTTAAAGTGATCCAATTTTAAAATAAAACATATTCCTATGGTCAACCTAGGTGTTTTAATGTGAGATATTCTCCAAAAGGATTTGTATGAATAAAATATAAACCCTCATTCATTTACCACTTAGCACAGGCCAAAAATCACTCAATCAATCACTCAAGTGAGCAAAACTTCCTTATTTTCTCCTATTTCCATTTTAGTTATAAGGACAATGCCTCTACAGGTCTGAATTACTAAAGGAGCATTCCATGAGCCACATTTTTCAAGTTACAATCTAAATTACTATTGTACTTGCTTATCACATGTTGCATGATTTACACACAAGCCAACACGTATGGGAGAACTACATAAGTCTGAGGCCCTTTTCAGAGTATGAGTTATATAGACAACACTCATTGATAGAGGGGTATTTAGATCAACTCAACACCGTGTGAACACTAATCCATTTTTCCCACAACCACTATGAATATGAATAACTAAGGTTTTGTTATTTGACAAGGAGCGACAATCTATGACCTAGATCTAAATTCACTAGAGCGAAGGTGATACATAATCTAGAAGCATCCAGGTGGTCGTATCTAATTTCAATAGGTATTTCATACTAGACACCTATTTCTAGTTAGACAATAGCATCAACACAACCATCCCAAGTTGATGAAAGTGTTTGCATCTATAAAGGTACATTACCATAATCAGTGGATTGTTCTAAAATATTGATCCATTCCACTTTCTACTTGTTCTAGATCTAGATCTATATTAGCATTAGAATCAGTTAAGTATCTTGTTTTATTTATCATTGCAATATCTAGCATAGTTGTTCTTTAAATCTTTAGCATATTAGCATAATAAATTCAATATATGTTTTATCTAAGTTTCATTAAAAAATGGCCTACTTTAGAGAAAGTCTACCATCCTTGTGCCCTAGGATATCTCTACCCCTTTAATTCTAGATTCCTTAATCTATATTTTAAGGTTAAACATTTGGTAAATCCAATTCATATAAATTCGAAAAAAAAATTGATTCCTATGGTTTTCAGCTAGCTAGGGTTTTAGTTTGTTATTCATGTTTTGTAACTTTTCATTTCTAAACAATGGAAAATAGTAATAAAAAAACTTGATTTCAAATGGAAGATAAATAAGCATTGATCACTCATATCAATAATAACAAGGGATTAATATATACATTTTTATATGTTACAAGCTCGATGAAATCAATAAGCATGATAAGGCTAAGGCTTCCTCATTTAGTGATGGTGAATCCTTAGAAGGTATTAAAACTATTCCATACCAATCAATCTACCTATATCTATTGGAGGCATGAATTATTTCTTTCAAACTTTGTTCCTTAAAACTACTATTGCTACATTCACCAAGGGATACCTAAATCCTTCAAATTAAATACTATTTTCAATGCCTATATCTACCCAACCTATGAATACACATCATTTAGTGACTTATCAAATGTCCAACATAAAATACCAAGAGGTGCAAGCTCTTGTCCAAACTACAAAACTTTTGAAAACTAAGGTAAAAAATATTGAACAAAATTCTATGAAACCTCATTATATTATTGATTCATAAGAGGTGTTGCATAATCCTCTTTCAATAGAGATATCTTTTCACCCCTTTCTAACTGGTTTTATTTCACCTAATTTCACATTTTATGATAACAAGGGTGATATTGAACAACATCTTCAATCTTTTTATGCAGCATGCCTTGATTATGCCTTCAATGATAAAATTTTGACCAATTTTTTTCCAAGTAGCTTAAAAGACTATATTTTATGGTGGTTCTATGATTTACCAACTTAATTAGTAAACACCTTCAAACCCCTTGTAGATAAATTTTAGGCACACTTCTCTATTAAAATTATCAAAAAGGTTTCTTATGCCCAAATTATGAAGATCAAACAAGAAACCAATGAATCTATTAATGATTATGTCTTGAGGTAAAAGACAATGTTGGCTAAAATGACCAATCCTATGATAGATAAAGAGCTTCAATATATTTTCAAACAAAGTTTACATGCTCCTTTACATGATTCCATTGTATTCAAAAATTTCAAAGCTTTCGATGAATTATGTCATATTGTTCATGATCGTGAAATAAAACTTATCTCATTGAACAAACTTAAATATGTAGAAAATACATCAACTACATCTGCATATAACACCAAGTTTATTATTAGACCAAGTTATAATGTCAAACCTCCTGAGCCTAAAAATAAACCACCACTATGGTTAATGTGGTGTCACAACAAACTAATCAGCTTGTCTTATCCAATGCACTATGGAGACAATTTACATGCTTACTTGATTCTCCCACTGCATTACTCCCACAGCTTGTAGAGTGTCATTTATATCTCTATATCATCCTATAAAGGTTGATATGAGTATACCTCTACCCAAAGGGTATGGTGCGAATGTTTTTTATGACTATCACTAGGCCCTAGGCATTCTACAAACATATGTTTTACTTTGAAGCATAAGATCTAAGACCTCATCAATGATCAAAAGATTACATTTGATAATTCTTCAAATGAATTGGGTTCATAACCTGGTGACCATCACAAAAATAAAATATTTAACAATCTTTTGTAAGATCATTCAAAGAAGGATGTATAAGTGAAAATAACATATAATGCACACCCTCATCCATCTCATCATGAGCATGCATTGGATGGGATTATTGGTATCTATACATAGCATATACCTATGGTTCAAAGACCCTCCATTACTTTTGATGATAGTGAGATTAGGTATGGTAACTTAGTTCTTAATTCCTTATTCATTTAAACATACCTTGACCACTAGCCTATACACAATATTATGATTGACAATGGTGCAAGCGATGATGTTTTTACCATGACATTACTTATGAATTTGGGTTATTTAAATCATGATTTACATTCTTCAACTAGATCATTTAGAGCATTTGATGGGACCTTACAACAAGGTGTTGGTGAGATTGACTTACCTTTATAGGTGGGTCACATCCATGTGATTACTACCTTCTCAATTATACTTTCCATGGGTGTCTTAGATATGTTATGTGGATGACCTTGGATACATACACTTCAATCAATACCTTCTATAATGCATAGGTGCATTAAATATATTCATGTCAACTGGGTAATTATAATTTTTAGAATTCTATACGAACATCCTTTTGAATAATATAAATTCAAACCCAAGCAATTAATAATCAAACCTCCTACAGTTAATCCTCCACAAAACGGTAAGCAACAGGCATTAACCTTTACCAAGCAACCAATACTTGAGAGACCATTGCATCAGATATCTATAGTGGGTTCCATGGAATCTTTACCTACTATGCACCATATTTAGATATCCATAGCACCTACACATGTTCATATTACTATTATTCCAAATAAACTATGGACTATTCAATGATGGGTTCCATGAACCACTACTCATACTATTTCTGCTTCATGACCACATAGTCTTATTTGACATACACAGAGCATCACAGATAATAATGTGATAAATATTGCACCTATACATGCTCCCTGATAGTACCACAAATTCATTACGCCAAGTTCACAATGGGGAGATACCTATGACCATACTTTGGATGTCATCATTGGATAGTTTTTTCCATTCACATATTCCAAAAATACAAAAAAAAATAAAAAAACTTCAAAAATACAAAACTATTTTCAGCATTTATATGTTATATTGGCTCCTTGGCATCTATGTTGTTAGTTCCATATTAGTGGATAGCATGTTATTATTTTATATATACATGTGTTTCACACATATTTTGAGTGTTAATTAGGCATACATAGATACATGATCCTTGCACTTTTGGATGTTGGGTTTTCCCTCAATTCTCATCACTGGGACATTGGAGGCATCCATCTCTCTGATCATGATACACCCAAATTATATCATTTTATGTTGGCCCCTAAATTTTGAATAAGTGTTGTCCCATTTTGGCATAGGATTGGCATAACATAGAAGGACCATGGTGCATAAATAACAAGCACAAAAACACCATGGTGTAAAACCTATTGGGCACAAAATGACAATGGCACAGAAGGACTAGCATGAGAGGACCCAATTAGAGGAGAACAAGTCATGAGGAAATTGAGAACATAGGACTCAAAATGAAAGTGGAAGACTATAGGAGCATGTGGGAAATGATATATAGTTGAAAGAATGGTTCAAACAGGACACTCAAACCTTATTTTTAGGAGGTCTTGCACCAGCTTGCAAGGAAAGGAACACATGGCTACTGAGATATATCATAGAGTGAGAATCTAGGGGGTTCAGAGGCCTAGATCTTGAGGAAGAACTATTTTTCAAGAACCATGACTCTCACCCTGTTGAGAGTTTTTTGGCTACCTATACATGCCGTTTATGATTATAAACACTTGGTCAAGGAAGAAAAAGTATAGATACCCATGTTGTGAAGCATTGCAAGAGGAGACATAGATGTAGGAATTATGTAGTGTTATGGTGGAAAATCTTAAGCTAAATATATGATAGCATGTTGTGTCAACTTGTGTTATTATCAGTGATGGTGTGAATTATTGTTTAAACTCTTTATGGAACAAACCTGGTATTTTCTTTTCTAAAAACTTAATTCTAAGTAAGAAGATGACTATAATTTTCATGATAATGCTAATCGAATCTAGATCTAATAGAATTGAAGTAGTAAGTTTATGATTTTACATAATCTTTGCTTAATTGAGGAATATGAATAAGTCATCCAATCTATGCTACAAAATCTATGAGAATCGATCTTTTGTTGCATGCTTCGAGTGAGCATGTAAGACTCAGGTATTGCATGAAAGGGCTAGTGTGCTAGCACATTGGGTTAGACTTCAATGTTGGAGCTAAACTTAACCAAAATAACCCAACATTTTGGTTTCATTACTAGGACCCGAAGTACTTGAAGCACAATCATGGCAAAATGTTTGAGCATATTATGCTAGAAAATATAAAAGAATGGGTTACTAGTGTTGAAGATAATTTTATAGTTTCGTATCTTGAGTCAGGAACCTCTACATGATAGTGGGTGGAACAAAATATCTATAGTCCTTTATATGAAACCTTATTTTCAAAGGTCCCAATTATTTTGCATGCTCGGTTAATAGTATATGCTCAAGGACAATCAATGAATCTTGGAAGGAGTCAGTCTTAGATGCTAGAATGGCAAAGGGTTTTAGCATGACTTGGAGTTTTGTGGATGTGAGAAGTTAACTTTTGGTGGAAACTAGTACAAAACAACTACATTTTGGAGTACACTATGACCACCTATTCATGCCATGAAGAAGCCAAGTTCCAATTCCTTTGAGAACTATGAGGTCACTATCTAACATTTTTTACTTTTGAAATTAAGAAGTTATTTGTTGATATTGGACTAGAAACTATACCAATAGAGGGCTAAATCCTCTTGTGCATGAGTAGAAAATTTGAAAGCAGAGAGTAGGGGTTGATAGAATATTGTGGGTTCAAAATGGTATCCATCCAACATGTACTATAGAAATGGAAGTATGATGAAGCTCAACAAAGGATCATGGGAGTTAGCTATGAGAAGAGACCGAGAGAACTCAAAGAGTGTTGTTAAGAGCCCGAGGAAGGTGGCAACACATGAGGATCCCATCATTTTTTATTCATGTTTTATGACACTTTTATCCTAAGAAGGAGAAATAAGCTAGATGACAGGAACCAAAGAACCAAATCTAAACCAACCAGGATCCCCCAACATAGTGTGCACTTATGCCTTTGATTCAAACAGAGTACACATTCAAAATTGGGATATAGATAGTTTGGATTCAGAAGCTAAATCGATAAGGGATACTGAAACTGAGCCATTTGATGCTCATTTATATTTAACACTATCTTTCCCTCTTCAAGGGAATTCTATGGCACAACTTGGGATGCCTGGTGGACCTAGAATTCAAGGATAGAATACAAGCCCAAACTTGGTTAACCAACTGGCTACCATAGCCCATACCATGAGCACTACTAATGGAGGCACTAAAGGAGGACTAGGTGGTGGTGCAGGAGGAAGTGAAATCCCTCTTCAAGTGACCAGAGATGCAAGTTACCATCACCCACCTGTTCAAACACCTTAACCAACTATGGTCTACTATGAGATGACATTACACTTACCTGAATATCAAGGGGTAGAGAATGCAACTGAGCATGTCCACAAAGACGAATTGATTTAGAGGGTGTGAGGTATCACATCTTCTGAACATAAGGACACCTAGTTTTTAACTGTGATTTTAGATCACATGCATAATTGGTACCATAATTTTGACCCTCATCAAGCGATGGTTGACTTTGATCAACTAAAAATAGCCTTCCTTTAGGAGTTTGATATTCTTGAATTTGAACAACAGAGCATAACAACACTAAAGGACATAAATCAAGGACTTACCAAAAGTGTGCATGAATATGATGTAAGGTTAAAAACATTACTATCTAAATTTTCATTTGAAATTAATGTTGCCTAACATGCACAATGGTTTGTGGGAGGACTGCTACTACCCTTCTGATGAACCTTGTCATAATGGACCTTCACTAGCTTTTGCGAGATTTAGAAGCTGCTCTCTACACTAAAGTAATTGAAATCATTGATACTAGCATTAGTCCCTTTATAGAGGCCTATATAGCCCAATGGCATCATAACTTGAGAATTTGATGGTAAATAATGTGCATGAGACATGCAGTGGTGTCTGGTGCACTGACTGTGAAACTGAAGGACATACAAGGAGCAACTGCCCATGCAAGAACATCCATGTGATACTTAAATAGATATGTGAAATTTTCCATCAGTAACATGATGTCTAATATGGTCCTCTTCTGTAGTGAGATACACACACTAAGGTGTCTTATTATTATAATATGTGTGATGCTTACACTCATTATACTAATGATTGTCATCTGATTAGTGACATCCATGAAGCTCAAGCGTGTGGCATGCACCAAACCTTGGTAGTAAATACGCAAGATAATGGTGGATATCATGGACATGTGAGAGGATAAGGATGAGGAGGTGGACGTTTCCCACCTAGGACTTATTAAAAATGTGGGTCACTAGACCACTATCAATGGGATTGCCCAGATTACTTGATGTGCACTTTTTGTAAAAAGGACCACCAAATATAAGAGTGTCTTGATCTATATGTGGTTATTACCAAGGAATGAAATGAAAAGGGCATCGATATTATTTGAATTAATAAACCACAATGGTGTATACACCCAACCATCCCTATAGTTCAACAAATAAACATTACCACTCATAGTGAGGGACAGACCCAGTCGACATCTAATCTGATTGAGAAGGTACAATGAGAAAAACCACAAGTTAGGAAGTACCCTAATGTTAAAAAGAAAAAGGATATCCTCCAAGATACGATGGTTCTCATACATGAACTTTAAGGAGAAATTTAGTTCTTAAAATACAAGGATGTAATGCAGTGTGTTGTTGTGTAAAGAGAAGTTGAACCTTAATCAGTGGTGTGGGATGACTTCCAAGAATTATGCAAGCATATATTGGATGAGGATATTGTCCCTCAACTCAGTGCTTGGCTTAAGAGTCAAGCCTAAATACCAAATATATTCCACCCTCACCTCATTAGACAAAGTAAAGACCACTGTTTAAATCATGTTCAGTGACAGGACACTCCTAGTTCCTCTACTCCCCTAGAAGATAGAGAAATATTTGTTAATGTTACCATTGATGGATGCGTAATTTAGGACATCATAGTGGATACAGTGTGGAAGTCAATCTCCTCACCAAGGATGCTTGGCACAAAATGTCTATTCCAACACTACAACCTTCACCTCATGTCTTATTCATAGTCAATAATACTCATGTGCACCCTATTGGGGTCCTCAATAATGCCATGGTTGAAATACTTGGAATACCATTTAAAGTAAATTTTGAGGTTCTGGAGTTAGTTAAAGCTAATGATTACCCATCTCTATTAGAAAGACCTTGCTGCTATGAGAATAATGTGAACTTGAGCTTTAAGAAGAGCTACATTAGTTTTGAGAACACTAATCAGCATGTATTAATCCCACTAGATCAAGCACAAGAACCCCCTTATATAAATCTCATCAATGTTGATGAATACATCAACCACTTTTATAATTTCACTGCTAGAAATGATGAACAACGTGATCCCACCCCAGATGGTATTCTTTGATGGATAGATAACTAGTCTATTTCTGACACTACAAGCAATGCTTGTAATTATTGGGCTCATGGTGACTATGATCTCATTGGGAGGATGTGTAGCACTATCAACATTCAAGAGAACTTCCTACACTAGCTTCCTAAATGTCATAAGTTTGTTCACCTTAATGGGTTAGCAATGAGAGGGCCACTAGTAGGACCACCGCTAGAAAGACTTGATGAAACCCCATGATTCTAAGGACAAATAGAGGTACATGATTTTATCCAGTGCCTCAAAGAATTCTATGAGACCAAAAATGACTAGATGAGGTCATTAGATCACCTTTTTTATGGCATCGTTATAAGGTGATAGCGTACCCATAAAGAGAAAATTCTTTACTAGGATCAATTACATTCTAATTTACATCATAGATTTCATTACGATAATAAGGTTAAGGGAACAATTAGTTATAGTGGTGTGCAAGCACCTGAACCTCACATTGAGGCTTGTGAGACAATATAGATAAACAAAGAAACATACTTACTAGAGTACCTATGGGTGTATGCATTTTATAAAACTTTACACATATAGGCACAAGCATGGTATATTCATGAAGAGTGACACATGGGTACTAGGTTCTGGCAGTTACTGAAGGAGAACATAAAGTTGGCCCTATCCTATTCTTTGCCAAAAATGGACATATGCCTCACACTTCAGGCCATGCATGAAGCATTTCTTAGAGACCCATGTCCCATGGAGGACCACCTAAGAAATATCCATCAGGACCTTGAGGAACCTTTACATTTTTTCAATGAACCTTTGTCACACCAAGTTCCTGTGCCTACACCAATTCTTGATGCAGATCGACGTGAAGATATTCACCTAGGAAATCAAAAGCTTGTCTTTCAAGTAGATGAAGGAGAAGGGTCCACTCCACCTGACCCAATGTCTAATCATATAGATATTCCTACAGAAGTTGGCACAATAACTATTCAAGACATAATTACCGATATGAACAACCCCTACCATGGACCTATTCAGACTGTTCAACACAATATCGGCTCAGACTAAGAACCAAAGATGGCCACAATAGGAAATTATTGGACTAACATAGAGATTTTTTAAAAAATTGAGTTGATAAATTAATATCAGGATGTTTTTCTAAGTAACTACAGTGAAATGAAGGGAGTCCAACCATCCTTAGGGAAGATGCACATCAAGCTAGTCGATAGTGCTCGACTAGTGAAAAAATAACCATACAAGATGAATCCTAATCTTTAAGCACATGTTAAAGAGGAAATTGATAGTATGCTCCATGTCAGAGTCATCACTCCCATTGTCAAATCTGAATGGGTCAGTCCCATGGTGATTAGTATAAAAAATGATGGATACATCTGTATCTATTTGGACTACCGAGTTCTCAATGAATCCTATGTGATAGATCCCTTTCCAATGCCATTAATGAAGGAAATCATTGAATGTGTTGTTGGTTATGAAGTGTACTCCTTTACAGATGGATTCTTGGGGTACCATCAGGTCCAAATAGCTAAGGAATACTAGCCTAAAACAACCTTCACCATAGAATGGGGATCATTTACCTATACTATTATGCCCTTTGGGTCTAAAAATGCCCTAATAGTGTTTTCATGGATAGAAATTGAAGCCTTTAAGGACTTCATCCACAATTTCCTCCAAGTCTATTTGGATAATTGCATGATATATGGTTTGGTCAAGGACCATTGTGCTAATCTCAGACTCATGCTTGAGTGTTGTTGGGTGTTACAAATCTCCCTAAATTTGAAGAAGTGTCTATTCGAAACATCGTTTGGTGTGCTCTTAGGGCATATTATTTTTAAGGAAGGAATCCTGCTAGACCTGATGAAGGTATCTATTATTATTCTCCTTCTAGTGCCCAAGACTCAACATGAGGTCCACACCTTTTTCAGCCATACAAGTTATTATCAGAAGTTCATTCATGGTTATGCCAAGATTGCCATGCCCCTGGAAGAACTTTTAAAATAGAATGAGTAGTTCGTATAGACTTTCTCTTGTAAGGAATAATTTGAAATACTCAAGGAAAAGTTGGTCACTACTCATATTCTACAATTTCCCTATTGGACAAAGCCATTTCATGTCTATGTTTATGCATATGGCATGGTTGTTGGCATGATTATTACACAACCAGGTGAAGGTCACTTAAATCACCCAATTTACTTTGCCATCAGGAAGCTAACAACATCTAAAAGAAACTATACCACTATAAAATGTGAAGCTTTGTCTATGGTCTATGCTTTGTAGAAGTTTAGGCAGTACCTTCTTACCACTCTTTTTATTTTTTGTACAAATCATGAGGTTTTGAAGTACCTTGTCAACAAACCCATACTACATGGAAAAATATATAATTAGATTATATTGTTTCAAGAATTCCAATTTTTAGTTATGGTGAAACTTGGAAAGGCCAACTATGGACCTGACCACCTATCCTGAATTGAGAATGGAGAACCACCACTCTGATATTCCTGATGTATAGATCTTCTAAGTAAGATAGGTGCTTGAAGGATTACAAGACATTGTAGCATTTTTGACTACTGGTTTTGCACCTAAATCTCTCACCTCATAGGAAAAAAATCAACTTGTGGTTCACGTCACACCCTTCCAACTCATAATAGGTGATATTTATAAAATGGACTATGACAAAGTCCTTCGACATTATGTAATACAACATGAGAACCTCAAGGTACTTAGATAATTTCATGAGGGTATTAATATAGGGAACTATGTTGGAGAAGCTACCACGTGAAAGTTTCTTCTAGCTGGACTATGGTGGCCAACTCTATTCTAGGATGCTAAATCATATGTTAGGAAATGTGACATTTGACAACATGTAGGCAAACCTAACTAAAGAGATGTTATGCTTTTATGACCCATCCCTTCTCAGGAACCCTTTGAAAAATGGGCTATTTATTTTGTTGGTCCCATTACTCCAGTAGGATGATGAATGGTTTTTCAATATATTATTACAATAATTGACTAACTTACACATTGGGTTGAAATTATGCCAATAAAGGATTGTACTGTTGATACTACTATCTAGTTGATCTAAGAGAACATAATAACTCAGTTTAAGTATCCCCTAAGTTTCACTAGTGATCATGGTACCCACTTTTTAAATGAAAAAATTTACATCTTGTTGGCCGAGTTCATGATCCTGCACCACAAAACAACACCTTATCACCCACAATCTAATGGAACTATTGAGGCTTTCAATAAGATCCTAGGTACCACTTTAACTAAAATCTATAATGTTAGCCACACTGATTAGGATGATAGGATATCCATAGTACTATGGGCTTACTGAACTATCTATAAACACATCGATAAGAACATGCCATTCAAGTTGGTATATGGCAAGGAAACAATGATTCCAGTAGATTTCTTAGTGTCATCCTTATATATCAAACATGTAGGATAGCTAGATGATGAGTCATCCTTGAAATCATAATTAGACACTTTAATGCAACTAGATGAGACCAATTTCCTTGCTCATTAGAGCCAGGATGTAGAGAAATGCAAGTAGAAGGCATGGTATGATTTTCATATAAAGAAAAAAAATCTTTTCTCTAGGAATGAAGGTCTTGTTGTATGACTCTAAGTTCACATGCTACCCTGGAAAGCTTCACATCCATTGGGATGACCCATTTATAATACATAACACTCAACATACTAGAGCATGTTGTTTACAAAGGATGGATGGTCAATTCCTCGTAGGGCACTATAATGGAAGTCAGCTTCGGTCGTACTTCACTTCAAAATAGCAAAACATTTGTAATCAATAAGGCTTATACCATTTAATTTAGGATTTACTGCTTTCAATAAAATCATTGCCTTTGTTGTGCACCATTTTTCCTTTCTATAATTTTGTTTTCTAAGTTTTGTTCTATTCATGGAGGACCACAACATGTTTTAGTGTGGGGTAAGAACTCATATTTAAAAAAGGCAAAATTTAAAAGTGCACAAGTCACTTAAGCATGCAAGTTACATAGGCATAAAATTTATTAAGGGCACATAAGGTTCTAAGGCATGCAAGTCATTTAAGGCACGAAGGGGGAAGGTTCCCACCATAAGTTATAAATTTAAATGAGACAACTATCTCCCACTTCACAAAAATCATGGGACACAGTTGTCATCCACTTCAGATAAAAGCATGATATGGGACATTCCATAAATGTGATAAAGTTAGTTATGGCAAAAAGCGTGCCAATTACGTGATGGGATAATATCATTAAGGCATTAATTGCAAAAAGTCAAGGATCTAAACATTGTGGCTATTATAAGATATACATTAAATTCTATGAAATGATGGGTGATGGAGGGGCATTAATGAAAGTAAACCTCCCTTAGAGCCTATAAATAGACCAGTTAAACACATTTCATAATTTACTTTGCATTTAACTTTGAATATCCAAAGCTGAGATCAAGCATTTACCAGATCCAAGAACAAGTGACCACCAAAGATAAGACAAATAATTCCTAAGTGAAGTGAAGCATTTCACATCCTTAGTAAGTTATGAAGGTCATTACCAAGCTAAAAAGAGGGATTACAACTCTATTTCGGTGGGAGAATCTTTAGTTTTGAGAGTTGCAGGTTGTAGGTCCACCATTAAATTATGTTCAAGCTTAGAAAGTAGAAGCATCATTCTAAAAACATGTATTCTTTTGGAAATGTTGGAAAGTTGCATGTTAACCTTCAGGCTCCTAGAAGGGTAATGCGGCTTAAGAAGAAGGCTAAAAGACTTGAAAAATTGCCAACGATACCTAAAGAGGAAGAGGTGAGTGAAAGAGACTGGGTCCCAATTAGGGAAGAGACCCTATAAGAACAAGTACAGAGCATGGAAGGAGAAGAGGAACAATACATAGAAGAAGACAAGGAAACAATGGTGTGGAAAATAAAGAAAGCACAAACATATATGGTGTAGAAGGCTCCAACATCCCCACCCCCATCCTTATTTATTGAAGAGATGCAATATCTAGATTTGATGTTGCACATGGAAAACTAGGTTTCCAAGGTCTCTACTCGAACTATTTTTTACTACAATCATTTCCAACCTGGGAATGAGGTTGAAATGCAGAACGATCATCTAGTGGAGACCGCCAACACCAAGAACCAACTAGTATATGACCTTAACATTTTCAATCATTTAGATGCTATAGGATTATTCTAGCTCTTCAACTTGTATTTTGGTAAGCCCACAAAAGTGGTACAGTTCCTCCTTTCATGCATCCATAATGACTACATCTACTTCACAAGGCATAGCATGAAGATTATCATAGAAATAATCATCAATATCATGGTGTTACAATGCTTAGGACTAAGTGTAATTGATGACTTGGCCGATACTAAGGAGATATAAAAGACCATCATGGCACTAATGTATCAAAAGTAAGGGCATGCTATGCACATCAAGAACCTATAAGATCCTACCCTTCGAGTTGTGGCATGGATCATCTCAACTAAGATCAAAGGGACCTATTAATGGAAAGAGGTGGACATGGTGCACCTTTACCTCACTTATCAAGTCTTGTGAGGGGTAAAGTACAATTGGGCCATGTACTTCTCCTAGAATATTGTCAAGGATGTAGAGAGGGCTCATCAGGAGCCCAATTATAGGTTTATATAGGGGTGATCCTCCTTTTATTATTTTTTGATGAAATTAGGGTACCAGATTATAGTTCTAGAGCATTGAAGTGGGTGTTCCCCCCAAACCATAGGTCCCTTGCTGAGTGCTAAAAGGCATTCACTTACCTTGGACACATTTCCTCATCCTATAAGATTAAGATGAAGTATTGGTTCTATGGGATTAAGTTGGTGTTTGAGGATGAATGGTGCATCTCCAAGGACTTACCCCCTTGGCTACAAAACAACCTCAGTTTATTGTAAAGCAACACTTTTCCCTCATGTAGATCCATATGAATCTCTTAGGAAAGCTTTCAGCATGGCTTAAGCTACTGTATGCCTTCTCTATGCAGTGCTTCATAGACTCTGTCAATCAAATATGTGACACACATCCCATCATTTTATAGGTTGAGAGGATAGATGTGGAGATTCACACTCTCTAAAATTTATATGTGTATTTAAGCAAGAAGTCCTATGTGGAGAGGTTGAAAACAAAATTGATGAATATCTAGGTCAAATAGACTTTAGTCAGGGAGCAAATTCACAAGTTGTTTTACATGTTATGCCCCCACAAGAACCCATAGGTTAGAGACCCTAAGGAAAAAATCCCTCTAGCTTCGCCTTTGAAGAAGAAAAAGTAACCAGATGTGGGTACAAGTGCAAGTGGGTAATAGGCCCCCCAAAAAAACAAAAGACTATAGAGGCATAGCCCTTTAGACCCACATCTTCATATCCCTCTATGACACCACCACCTATACCTTACCCTTCACCTCCCCATGTTCATCCCCATCTCCTTCAAGCTCTACTCCTCCACACTCTTTGATTCCCCAACCTTCTTCTCCTCAACCTACTTCCCCTCTTTCTCCACCTCCACCTCCACCTTCTCCACCCCCACCTTCTCTTCCTCCACCATCTCCCCCAAGCACTACTGTAATATTTTTTGACTAGCAGACACCAAGGTAAGCACCCTAACCAAACATTCTTGAGGTGCATATTAATAGCTCAAGTTTAGATTCTGAGATAACTCCCTCCCCAGTGCAAGAGGAGCATGTTGCTTCCAATGACTCCCTACTTGATGTTGGATCACCATACCACGAGGAGGATGGTGAAGAAAGTGAGATGGTCATAGATGGCCATGGATATTCCAAGCTTGAATGAGACCCTAATAAGGGGAGGGACTGACTGAGACTTCTGAGGGACATGATGAAGATTCCATCGATAATCCACATGAATTTTATCAGTTTAGCATGCAAGAAAATATGGTCTATCTTTGGCCTACTTCATCCACAATGAGGCAACTCTTTAAATGAGGAAGAAAGTGTCCTTCCTCCTTGACATGTAAAATAAATATTGCAAATTTGAGCTCTCACAGGATAGCCTTTAGATGGGCCCAGATGCTCCCATGTTGTCGAAACCATTGTGGGCAAATCCCCAAAAGATTTCCCTTCTACCCGCAAGTGCTGCATTTTTTTAATTAGGCATGGAAATAATGTGCCAAAATATTTTGGTAGATTTTAATGCACACACAATTGAATGAAAACATGCTAGAGTTGTAGGCATGTATAATAAAGTACTTGTAGAGAAAAAAGCGCTCACCGAGGAAGTGGCCTCAATGAAATAAAAGCTCCAAAAGGCCACAAAGGCAAAAGTAAGGGTCTTAACCCTTTGTAAAACAATTTTGAAGGAAGATCCAATGTTATCAAATGACATACCTCTTGATTTGGATTCCATATGAAAACTAGAAACCTTGGTGGAACTAATTCTCAAGAAACTCAAAGAGCAACCTATGATGCAAGATGAAGGATTAGAATTGACTAAATAGTTCACCATGACCAATAACATATTCAAGCATTATTTAGAGAAATTTGGGGAAGCTATCCCCATTTTGGATGGGATTTTTTCATTGCTCGCACACCCTAATAAAGTCTTGGAGGCTCTACTCCAAGCTGAAGAGGAACTAAGGAGAGACTCGGTTAATGTTGCACTTTTAATAAAGGACCATGCCAAATGAACCAAAGCATTTAGAGATGTAGAGATGATGGAGGATGCCATTAATAAACATCATCAACATCTAAATGTAAGTTACACATCCCTTCAAGGATAGGTTGATAAGGAGGTTTCTACAATTGAAAACATCAAGAAGGATGCTATCACAGTCCTAGATGAATAGGTAAAGAAGACCAACAAAATTTTGACCGAACCTAAAGAGATAAAAGCATCAAAGGATGCCATAGAAGGAATAACTGTGAAGGTTCTCAAGGCATTGTCCCATTGGGACAATCTGAAGAAGGAAATTGAGTGGAAAGGGCCTGAATTTTTGGAGGAGGCTAGCACGACTTAGTCTGGGATGGACTAAGAGCATAGTGTGGGGTGATGTTGGCCCTTGAATTTTCACTAAGTGTTGTCCCATTTTGGCATGGGACCGACATGACACAGAAGGACCATGGTACACAATTGATAGGCATAGAAACACCATGGCATGGAATCTACAGGGTGTAAAAGGATAATAATGTAGAAGTACTAACATGAGAGGACCTAGTCAGAGGAGAACAAGTCATGAGGAACCCAAGAAAATAGGACTCAAAATGGAAGTTTTAGACTATGGGAGTGCATGGGAAGTATGATGCAGTTGAAATAATGGTTCAAATGGGGCACTATGACCTTATTGATAGGTCGTGTACTATCCCAAAAGGAAAGGAACACATGGTTGTCGAGATATAGCATAAAACAAGAATCTAGGGGGCACAGAAGCCCAGATCTTGAGGAAGAATTATTTGTTAAGTGCCATGACTCTCAATCTGTTGAGAGTTCAGTGGCCACCTATACATGTTATTTATGATTATAAACACTTGGTCAGGGAAAAACAAGTATAAATACCCATGTTGTGAAGCATTATGAGAGGAGACATAGATGTAGGAATTCTATAGTGTTATGGTGGAAAATCTTAATCTTAATATATGACAGCATGTCATATCAACTTGTGTTACTATCAGTGATGGTGTGAATTATTGTTTAAACTCTTTATGGAACAAACCTAGTATTTTTTTTTCTAAATACTTAATGCTAAGTAAGAAGATGACGATAATTTGCATGAAATTCTAATCAAATCTAGAGCTCATAGGATTGAAGTAGTAATTTTATGATTTTACATAATTTTTGCTTAATTGGGTAATATGAACAAGTCATCCAATTTGTGCTACAAAATCTATGAGAACTGGTCTTTTGTCATGTGCTTTGGGTGAGCATGCAAGACCCAAGTCTTGCGTGAAAGGGCCATTGCACTAGCACATTGGGTTAAACTTTAGTGTCAAAGCTAGACTTAACCAAAATAACCCAACATTTTATGATCACTTTACATTATCATGTTTGAGCTCATATGTGTACTTACACATGCCTTTATCAATGATTATATCTTTCCCAGTGTACTTGATATTCTATGTACTTAACATTTTTTACTAACACATATATCTAATGACTATTATGATATGTTTATGTTGGTTACTTATACTTTCATTTATTCACTTCCTTGAGTATTTTATCTTGTTATTGTCTTGCTTGTTTGAGCATTTGAATATGCTCTATTATTTGTTCCCCCATGCCTTCCTTTTATCTTTTTGACATTTGAATATGTCATTATTTGTTGTATGTTGACATTTGATTATGTCATTCTTACTTTGTGGACATTTGACTAAGTGATGTCCCTTCAATTGTGTGGCATTTGAGCATGCCCCTTGTTTTAGGTCTCCTTGGACTAATATCTTTTGATTTTCTTTTGAGTGCTCTTGTATGTGTGATTAATTACTTATTGAACTTGTATTGTTACTATATAAATGTTGCCATGATCTACGTCATGCATAGTAGGACTTGGTGTGATCACAATCTTTGTGCTTCAATGATATATTAACCTAGACATGTTTCCTGTATATGATACATGGTACATTCATAGTTTATATGGTTATCTTATCCTTTTTAAGTAAGGTAACTACCAGGTGCTACTTCCGCTCACCTTGAAAGGGGGTCATATCAATGGGGGCATGTCATAGAGGCATGACTTCCACATTGAATCATAGATTCAGATTATAGTGGGGGTATGTTTTGGAAATATGTCCTTTAAATTTACACTTATATCATTTTTCAGATTTATCCATACATAGTGGAGGGCATGTTTTGAAAACATGTTCTCCCCACTTACACAGTTTCAGATTGGCCAAATTTTATAATTATATAATTTAGATACATATTTATGACATAATTATATATATCGGTATTGTTGTTATAAAAAAATTTAGCATGAGACATATATAAGGTGTATATGCTATGAAATGTGTGCCTAATATTAAAAAATCAAATCATTTTCATATTTCAAACACTTTCAAGGATTACCACCACCCACGAAGTTGGATTGTTGTGGATAGTATTGAGTCAATATACTACAATAGTTGGTTCACTTTTTGGTATGGTTGAGGTGATTAAATCACTCAATATTGCTAAGTGTATAGGTTAAAATTGATTACATCATCTAACCTCATTAGTTTTATAGTATGAATTGACTTGGTTCACTTACACTCACTAGGTTATAAGTATGATTAGGTTACACAGTTGAACTAATCTCGATTGTCGGGTGACAACTCATATTTTTTCCAAGGTTGGGGGCATGTGTCCTCCAATGTCTCTCTATCTCTTTAGATATTTTCACTTTCCTAATTTTATATTTGTCTCAATCTTAGTTTTAGTGATTTATAATGATACATCTTTTAAATCAAATTGCCAAAATGTAAGATGCTTGCATCAGTACATAGATGTACTCCTAAACCTTGTTCTATTTCAATTTCATTCATTTCAATGCTTTCAATTTCATATTATATGCATTGATTATATATTGTAACATGTTCTTGGTTTCAAGTCAGTCACCAACAAAGCACTCAAATTGGACTCAAGCAAAGACAATGTGTTTTACACACACCTAGGTATGCATTTCTTCTCATTTAAACAAATAATTTCATTACTAGATTAAAGGGGAGACAAATGCAGACACTATTTTTGAATTATATATCACCTTAGTATTGTATACTTGAAAAATACATATCATAGATGTAGCTTCAATTTTTAGACCTTTCCTGCTGCCAAAAGGCTCATATACACTATCTTTATGTGCCTAATTATTTATCTCTTAGTCTGACTAATGTCATTTTGATGACGTAGGCCTTATACCTTGACCAGAATGTTATAAACATGCTTACCTTATATCTTTATAAATTTTATATCTGTACATGTTTTTTAACTACCTAGGCACTTGCATCTTAGTCAAATGCCTACATTGATGTGTCATATCCCAATGCAAGTGTCTAGTACCCTAAAGTCATCTAATTTGTAAATGAAACATATTCATATGGTTGACCTAAGTGTTTTAATGTGAGATATTCTCCAAATGGATTGTTATAAATATAAGATAAAATATCATTCATTGCTCACCTAGAACAAACTAGAAAGCACTCAATCAAGCATTCAAGTGAGTAAAGCTTCCCTATTTTATCTTATTTTCATATTAATCATAGGGGTGGTACATCTACAAGTTTGAAATACTGAAGGAGCATTCCATGAGCCATATTATCCAATTTACAAGTTAGGGCACTAATATACTTGCTTATCATGCATTACATGATTCACGTATAAGTCAACACATAGGGAAAACTATATAAGTTTGAGGTCCTCTTCAGAGTAATTGTGACATAGGCAATGTTCATTAATAGAGAGGCCTTTGGGGAAAATTAACATTATGAGCCCACTAACCCATTTTTCCCATAACCACTATGAAGATGAAAAACTAGGGTTTTGTTATTTGACAAGTAATGACAATCTATAACCTAGATTTAAATGCACCAAAGTGAAGGTGACACATAACCTAGAAGAATAAAAGTAGTCACATATAGTTTTGATAGGTATTCTATATTGGACACTTACATCTGAGATAGACAGTAGCATCAACACAACTGTCTTAGGTTGATGTACGTGTTTGAGGCTAAAGAGGTACATTTCCATAATTAGGTGACTATTCAAAATCTTGATTCATTTCACTTTTTGCTTGTTCTAGATCCATATCTGTATTAGCATCAAATTTAGCTAAGTATCTTATTTTCCTTATCATTAAAATATCTAGCATAGTTATACTTTCTATCTTTGGGATCTCAACATAATAAATTTAATATATGTTTTATTTGAGTTTCACAAACAATTGGCCTACTCTAGAGATAGTCTACCATCCTTGTGCCCTAGGTTATCTCTACCCCTTTAAACCTAGATTCCCCTATATCTAGATTTTAGGATTAAATAGGAATTGGCTTTAAATTCAAGGTGGATAGAAAGAGGAAGGTTCTATTACCTCTTTAGATGGATGCCATGAATTCCATGGGAAGATTTTATGACGTAAAAAAATGTTTTGGTTTTTATCTATTAAAATTTTACCTAGAAAGAAACTCAGTTTATATTTATTCAATTAAAATACTCTCCATTTGTTAATAACTTATCCCAATTTTAATTGCTCCTCTTAAATCTCATTTAATTTTTTTTAGCCAATACATCCATTAAACCTACTCAAGGTTGCCACATTTCCCAACTAATTTTTGTAACCTATAAAACACTTCACTTTAAAAATGGATATATTAAAATTTATTGTTGTGCACAATTAGGAATAGGATGACCCATGAAAAAAAAATTATTAAAACATGCATCATATTAATAAATAGAATAATATAGTACATGTATGATAAAAAAAGATGGGTTGTATGACAAGACACCCTAAAACCAAAAAAAACCAAAACCATTATATCATCTCTGAAATCAATGGTTCAAGAGACAAAAATGTCACATCTAAGCAATAAGGGCCACCAATTTCACAAATGGTCGAAGAAGTGGTAGAGTATTGTCATGTTTGTCATTCCAACCTCCCTAGTTGGGGTGGGGGCGGGGGGGGGAGGAGATATCAAGGATGTTCCAGCCATCATCTTTCTTTTTTTCTTTATTCTCTTCTTTAGCTTCTTCATTTTGAACATGGTAAAGGGTGATGGCAAGAGCCAGTTAAGAAAACTTCCCTTGACCATTTCCTTTAATAGGGATAGTCTCTGAATGACCAAAGTTGGTGTTGGGTGATGACCACCCTCCAAATACTCTGAAGGGAGAGAATTTCCATCTAGGAGGAGAGGGAGGGGTGGCAAAGGCTAAGAAGCTCCATGATCTACGATGGCCATAGCTTCAATATCTATAACAACCCTGTCAACTTTACTCTTTGTGTTGATAATCATGTTGGGGATTATTCGGGGGAACTCTGTAGATTGTGCATGGGGTGTTTACCCAGTGGTCCAAAAGAGTGCAAAGATGCCTAACCTCCATCTCCACTTTATCATCTTGGACTTGAATTTAAAACATGATATTAAACAAGACAAATATTCTATTAGAAATAGAAAAATCTCTACCTAAGATCTCTTTATTAAAAGTAGAAACATTCTTGTATTTCCAAAGAATAAAAATGATTTCAATGTGAAAGATACACCATATTTATTTGTACTTCTTAGGGAATACGATAGAAACCCCCAAAAGGAATGTGTTCAAGGTGAAAGGTTTAGGCCTAAAGGGTTGGAATGATGAATGGATCCATGTACCTTTTGGGTTTATTGTCTCTCTAAAAATTAGAGAAACATAAATTCAAATCCTTAAAGGTTTATTTAGCTCGTATTTATATGTAAAACCAATTTCTCTCAAACTGTTAATATATTTATAAAATAAAATTTGAGCTAATTTTTTTATAAAACATAGGGATGGCCAAATTGGTGTTGTGATGTAAAGTGCTCGAATTTGAAACCCTTTAAAACCACATCCTTTTAACTAAAAAATGTTAATAAAATATAATTATTACTAATGTATGATTTTAATATTTTAAAATATTTAATGAGTATTAAATGAAAAATATGAAATTATATTTTAAATGTCTTTGAAATTAGGAATAAGTGTACACACCTAAAATTGTTCCATAATATTTATTAGTCTTTAAATTATATAATTTTAGTGTGCTTATCTATTTGTTAATAATTGGTATAAATTAGATGTTATTGGTGTGGTTTTCGTATTTCACCATGTTTGTAGTGACCCTGGCTTGTTTGATGAAGATTTTTGCCTTAAGGAATATTGTCAAACATTTTTCATGCAACCTTATCTTTTTGGTCTGATTACTTATAGTTTGATATAAAGGCACCAAAATAATTTGAAAGAAACTATAGAAGATTTGAAACAATGATTTGAATGCAAATGCGAGTTTATTTTATCTTTTTCAATGCATATATATGAATCCTAAGAGCAAAATGTTCACTTACAACCAAGTGACATTTTTTCAAACATTTGTCATGCAATCTAAACTAAGTACAATAATCTTTGAAAATGCTTGAAGAAAATAATGATTGATCAACTACTTATTGCTCCTTGATTTTCAAATGAAATATCATTTCAATGCCTACATAGAATGGCCAAGACTCTTGGCACTTACAAATTATACATGGGCTGCCATGAATGTGCATCTACAACTGATCACTAACACTTTTAATATGCAACACTATATGAAATAATTATTGAATAACTTAGAGGAATGATGATGCCAAGAATGAAGGTTGAAGAAGAAATCAAATCCGAATTAAAATGACCTCTCTCCAAGACAAATCAACCTCCTTAAGCAATTCACCCATGTTCTAGTCTAATTCACAAAAATAAAAATAATCTTTAATATTTCCAACCTTCCTTATCTCCAAATAGACTCACCATGGTCCAAGGATGAGTTCATACCAAACCAAGAAAATAATCGATGCAAATTGAGACTCCCACAGACAAACTCATCCCTCCTATTGGCATCCTTCCTTGACTAAAAATATAGGATTTTAATATCAGATTTCTCCACAATATAATATGCTCTTCTAACCAAGAAGAATCGATGCCAAGGAATGAATAAACCAACACTAAAAGATAGCTATGATCTCTAATGCAAACTCCATAAGTTCACCAAATCTATTTTCTCCAAAATTGGCTAATGGCCACAAATTATGCTCCAAATGAGATGATTGATATATCACCTCCAAAATGCAACCCTTCAAGAGATATTTCACTCCCTTAGTTATGATATCAATGGGAGTTATTGTTCCCAAAGATAAATTGATTTACTGCAAAAACCCTTGGCTCCACAAGCATACCACAACAAAGACAACATCAAATTTGGATGATTCATAATCGCAGCCCACACGTCCCTTTATATTTTTTTCTTTCCTTCATTTGGGAACCTTCTAGAAACATCATAATATTTTATTATTATTTTTCCATTTTAATATATTATATTTGTACTTTAATATAAAATAATGAATTATAACATAAAATACAAATATAACATCATTTTATAACATGAGGTTTCTAAAAATAGAAATGTTCTAATAAATCATTAGAAAACCTCCATAATATGTCAAAACTTTCCCAAAGAAACCAACTACCATCTAGGTAACTATGGAGAAGACCCTCTAACCATGTTGTATTAGCCTATGAGGGCCACTGATAGGCTAATCATGTCAGAAGTATAATGTCTAGCTAGAAGGGGACATTATAGTCTGCCCCTCCTAAAATTACTTATCCCCAAGCAATCTCAAATCTGGATGTTGTAGAATCTCCTCACTCTCCCTAGTAGCATCCTCAACTGGAAAGTCCCTCCATTTAATTAAGTATTCCCTAATGACATGTCTCTATAAAGTCCTCTCTCGAACATCCAAGATGGCCTCAAGCACTAGTATCAATTTCCCCTCATCATCAAGGGGTGGAAAAGTCATGGAAGGAACCACACGATGTCCTAATACCTTCTTGAGGTGTGACACATGGAAGAAATTTTTTACTCTACCATTGGCTAGCAACTCCAACTCATAAACCACCTCGCCCACTCTCTTGATAATCTTGAATGGCCCATAGTATTGTGGCTTAAGATTTTTAGCTCTGCTTCTCTTAAGATAATATTATCTATGTGGTTGTAGCATCACATATACCATATCACCAACCTCAAATAAGTGTTTAAATCACTTCTAATCTACATACTACTTCTATTAGTTCTAGGCATTCTATATGTTTTCATGCAATTCTCTCATAATGTCCTGGTTCTTCTGCAATAGATCACCAACACTAGGCACTCAGCTATCTCCAAATAACAAATCTAGAAAGGTCAGTGCATCATACCCATATAGTGTCATGAATGGTGGCATCTAAATGGAGAGATGGTAAGTGGTATTGTAATAATACTCACATAAATACAACCACTTAACCCAACCCTTCTACTACCTTGTTATGTAATTCCTGAGGTAGCCTTCCACCCATTTATTCACAATCTCTATCTACCCATCGATCTGTGGGTCATAATTAGTACATAGAGTGAGTTTTATCTCACATAGCTTGAATATCTCTTGCCAAAAATGACTCATAAATCGGTTATCTCTATCAGTGACTATGCTCCAAGGTAACCCATGCAACCTAAATACCTCATGGAAGAACAATTTTGCCACCTACGTAGCTGAGTAAGTAGCTAAGATCAGAAAGAAGTGAGCATAATTAGTCAAATGATCCACAACCACATATATGCAATCCCATCCTTGAGCTTTGGGTAATCCAGTAATGAAATCCATAGATAAGCATTCCCACTTCCTATCAGGGATCAGAAGTGGCTGAAGTAAATCTGTTAGATATGTGTGTTCCTATTTATTTTGTTGATAAATAGGACACTCTTTGACATATTAAATAACATAAAATTTGAGTCCCTTCCAAGTGAACCTATCCTGAATCTGCTTGTAAGTCTTGAAATACCCGAGATGACCTTCCATAGGTGTATCATGAAAGGTCCTCAAAATAATGTTCTTCATCTCTAATCTTGGGGTCAAATAAATCCTTCCTTTTTAAATGATTAAATCATTTACAACTGTATATTGAGCATCATGTACTAACCCCTCAACAATACTTGTATCCCAACTATCCTTGGCATACTCTGCCACTATCAAGTGTCACCAATCATATGTTATCCCAGTCATAGAACTCAAGTGTGGACATCAAGATAAAGCATCAACAACCACATTTTGTGTCCCCTTGACAAAGGAGATGTCAAAATCATATGATTTCAGATTTTTGACCCATTTTTATTGCCAATCATTAAGATCTATCTGTCTAAGGAAATGCCTCAAATTGTTATGGTCTATTTTCACCGTAAACTTGTTGCCTACCAAATACTGCCTAAATTTGGCCAATGCATGCATGATGGACAACATCTCCTTATCATATATGGTATACCCTCTCTCTAGACTCTGAAGCTTTTGACTCTCAAAATCAATCAAATGTTTGTCCTACATAAGGACTGCACCTATCCCCTCAATTGATGCATCACACTGTAGCTCAAAGGGTTTGGATAAATTCATCAATGCAAGAACTAGGAAAGAAGTCATAATAATTTGGACATCTCAAAACAATCTTTTGCCTTAGGAGTCCAAATAAATGCCCCTTTCATTGTCAAATCAGTGAGTGGTGCCACATGTCATGAATATCCATTAATAAACTTGTGGTAGAAACCACATAATCCCAAAAATCTTCTAAGCTAAGTAAGGTTCTCTGGAGTAGACCATTCAACAATCACCTTGATCTTCTCTGGGTCCATATGTACCCCTTCAACACTAATGATGTGCCCAAGATACAATAATTTTGTCATTCCCAAGTCACACTTGGATTCCTTGGCATACAAGGATTCATCTCCAAGAATACCCAAAAATTCATCAAGATGTATAATGTGATCCTCCCATGTTCTACTATATACCAAGATATCATCAAAGAATACCAACACATACCTCCTTAACTACAAATGGAAGACCCTATTAATCATAGACTAAAATTTCATTGGAGCATTGGTTAGCCCAAATGATATAACCACAAACTCAAAATGTCCATAATGGCACCTAAAAGTAGTCTTCTCTATGTCCTACTCCCTGACATGAATCTGATGATACCCTGACCTCAACTCAATTTTGGAGAAGTAGCAGGCACCATGTAACTCATCTATCAACTCATCAATTCTGGGGATGGGGTAATGATTCTTGATTGTTCTTTTATTCATGAGCCTATAATCAATACACATCCATAATGTACCATCCTTTTTCCTGACCAAGACTACTGATGATGCAAAAGGTGACTTACTTGGTCTAATGTGTCCCATAGCCAAAAACTCCTTAATAGTTTTCTCTATTTTATCCTTAAGCCTCTTGAGGTGCCTATATGGAATGACCATCACGGGCTTAGCACCCTCCTCTAACTCAATGATATGTTCAATCCCTTTATCTGGTGGTCTACCTAGTAGAATATCACTAAATACCTTAGTGTGCTTAATTCTTAACTTCTGAATGTCTAGATGGTAAACTAGCTTCTATTACTCACCCTGTGTAGGCATCAAAACACACTCAGTTGCCCACTCAACCATGTCATGCCTCATAAGTCTCTCCATCCTCCTGAAATAAATCATCCTAAAATTGGAATCTCAAATAGCCTTAAGGACATGAGTTTTTCTATCTACCTGGAATGTCATCTCCATCTATCTGAGATCTAGTGTGAATTTCCCTATGTCATGTAACCATCTCATGCCAAGTACCATATCTGTATCACCCATATTCACAACATATAATTTGGTCTTGAACTCATAGTTGTTCAAATGCATAGGTAAATCTAATATCCTCCTTTCACATTTGAGGGTATTACCATCTGCCACCTTAACTCTTATTCCCTCAAATTCCTCTATCTTGATTCCATTCCTCTCAACCAATTGAGCATCAATAAAATTATGAGTTGCCTCTGGGTCAAGAAGAGTGATAATATTTTTCCCTACTATAACTCCATTCATTCTAAATGATCCCTCCTACTAGATGCCGGTGATGTGGACATCATGTTGCCTCACTACCCCTTTATGATCTCCTTCACTTTCATGCTTATCTTCCTCATGCTCATACCTAAATCCTCAAAATCAGATTGCTGATCTAATTTTTTTGACTCAGAGTCCTCATAATATGCCCACATCAATTTATAAGCTTTTCTTTTAGGTCTTAAGGGACAATCATGGTTTGCATCATAAGGCCCTTTGTAGTATAAATATAACTTCTTCTTGGACAAATCATTAAGTATATCCCTATCTAGAGGTGCTATTGATTTGCCCTTAAAATTTGGGTTATTCGAGAAAGATTTGTTGTCTCGATATGAAGAAGATACCTTTGATGAGTACTTGATTTGTGGGGCTAAAAGTTCCATGCTCCTAGCCTTCTTCATTGCCTCTTGAAGTGTGGGAGGATCAAAGGCTTTAATCCATCCTCACATAGGCTCCAATAACCCCTTAATCAACATCACCACCACTCATCTCTCTGAGATGTTGGGCACCATTATTGATAGTTTTTGGAAGTCTCGAATATAGCTTTCCAAACTACCAACTTGCTTGAGTTGGGCCAAATCCCTGAAGTATGATTTTGGATCCTTCCTATCAAAATGCTCAATCAATTTATCCATAAACTCCTGGTAATATGTGATATGACTATGTTGTAATGTAACTAGTCCATGATACCACCATTTGTGTGTTGCTCCCTCCAGATGCAAAGTGGCATATTTGATAGCTTACTCTTCTATCATGGGTCAAAGATCCAAAAAGGTATCCAACTTATGAGTCCATGACTATGTCATAGTCTTATCACTACCATCAAATATGGGTAATGTAAGCTTATTAGTAGTGTGCTTGAGTTCCTTATTCTGATTCCTAGGTCTTCTCTCCTACTGAGACCTATAGTAATCCATCCTTGACTGTACAAACCAGTCAAAATGCATGAACTCTCATGATTTTGGTGTCAATTGATGTCATTCATCATGGGCAACCACGTATCTGTCAACATAGGTTAGATCCTCAACCTCTTCAATATTTTCCTCAACTAGTTCATTTCTCAGGAATGTGGGCCAAGTAGGCCTATCTATAGTGTGGGAGGGTGCCCTCTACACTCTTTGGGACCCATCTACACTCCTATCATCTCCTTGGTCCTGAGGTTATCTTCTAAGTAAATTCAATTATTACAAAGTATTTTCCAACTGTTGTAAGGCCCTAGGTACCTATTGCTGACCAACTCATAAATCTCTTAAGGTGTCTCTCACTTCTCTATCACCATCTCTATCATTGTCTCTTCTCTCATCTCTGTGTGGACCCACGTCTGTTATGTCACCCATTTCAACCAAAGGTACCTCTATAAATGGATTTTCTTCTTGCCAATTGCCTTCTTTTTCTTCTCTTCTATGGGTATAGTACCTATGATGACCTCTCATGTGATATTTTAACCCTTCAAGATGGTAGGATCAGGGCTCTGATACCACTATAGTGACCCTAACTTGTTTGATGAAGATTTTTGCCTTAAGGAATATTGTCAAACATTTTTTGTGCAACCTTATCTTGCTAGTCTGATCACTTACAGTTTGATATAAAGGCACCAAAATTATTTGAAAGCAACTCTAGAAGATTTGAAACAATGCTTAGATGCTCAAACAATGATTTGAATGCAAATGCAAGTTTATTTTGTCTTTTTTAATGCATATATATGAATCCTAAGAGCAAAATGTTCACTTACAATCAGGGGATATTTTGTCAAACATTTGTCATGCAATCTAAACTAAGCACAACAATCTTTGAAAATACTTGAAGAAAACAATTATTGATCAACTACTTATTTCTCCTTGATTATCAAATGAAAGATTATTTCAATTCCTACATATAATGGCTAAGACTCTTAGTACTTATAAATTATACATTGGCTGCCATGAATGTGCATCTACAGTTGATCACTAACACTTTCAATATGCAACACTATATGAAATAATGATTGAATAACCTGGAGGAATGATGGCGCCAAGAATGAAGGTTGAAGAATAAATCGAATCCCAAGCAAAATGACCTCTCTCCAAGCCAATTCAACCTCCTTAAGCAATTCACCCTTATTCTGGTCTGATTCTCAAAAATAAAAATAATATTTAATATTTTTAACCTTTCTTAACTCCAAATAGAGTCACCATGGTCCAAGGATGAGGGCACACCAAGCCAAGAAAATAATCAAAGCAAATTGAGACTCCCACAAATAAAATCATCCCTCCTATTGGCATCCTTCCTTGACTAAAAATATCTAATTTTAATATCAAATTTCTCCACAATATAATATGCTCTTCTAAGCAAGAAGAATCGATGCCAAGGAATGAAGAAACCAACACTAAAAGATAGTTATGATCTCTAATGCAAACTCCACAAGTTCACCAAATTGATTTTCTCCAAAATTGGCCAATGGCCACAAATTTTACTCCAAATGAGATGATTGATATATCACCTCCAAAATGCAAACCTTCAAGAGATATTTCACTCCCTCAGTTATGTTATCAATGGGAGTTATCATTCCCAAAGACATTGATTTACTGCAGAAACCCTTGGCTCCACAAGCATACCACAATAAAGACAACATCAAATCTGGATGATTCATAATGGCATCCCACACCTCCCTTTATACTTTTTTCTTTCCTTCATTTGGGAAGCTTCTAAAAACATCATAATATTTTATTATTATTTTTCCCTATTAATATATTATATTTGCACTTTAATATAAAATAATGAATTATAACATAAAGTACAAATGTAACATCATTTTATGGCATGAAGTTTCTAAAAATAAAAACATTCTAATAAATCATTAGAAAACCTCCAGAATATGTCAAAACTTCCCCAAAGAAATCAACTATCATCTAGGTAACTGCAGAGAAGACCCTCTAACCATGTCGTATTAGCCTATGAAGGCCACTGATAGGCTAATCATGTTGGAATTACAATGTCTAGCTAGAATGGGACATTATAATGTCCCCATTTTTTTTTGTGGTCCTCTTTTCCATTTTATCTCTTTGTGTTTGGGGTTTTGGACATATTGTTCAGATCAGCCCCAACACTTCTAGGCCTGTCCAAGTTGCCCATGATGCTTTTGGGTGCTTTTTGGTTTATTTTAGTCCTCGTCAAGTCAAAGTGTACTCATCCCCTATATCTTTTTTTTCTTTCTTTTAATTTTTTTGATGTTAATTTGATGTAAGGTCCTAATTTGAATTCAAGTTGTATATAAGTACACCATAAGCATCCTAGAATCTAATGGGCACTCACAAATATTCTAAAGAGATCAAGTAGTCATCAAAGCATTATATAATATTTAGGATTAAGTATACTTAATTTGGCATTAATTTATAGATATTATATTGAGAACTCACAAACATTTTAGAGAGATAAAGTAATCAACAAAACATTTATTATCCTACCAAATGCTACACCCTCAACCTATAACACATATTACAACATGTGTCACTAACTTATGGCTAGCATAACCTTTAATTAAGTCATATGATCATTTATTTAACTTAATATTGGTGATAGGATTAGTCTATGGTGGTTCCATAACATAATTAAGGTATATATAGGAGTTATTGTTAGTATTTCATCATTATATTGTGAATTATATTCTTATTGAAAGGTTGTGCAAGTTACTTCCTCAAAGTGGCTTACATATTCTTAATTATATGATCTTATTTCAAGAATATTGTAATTTATTGTTGTGATTCTAATTTATTATAGTATTAATTTCATTACAAGTGGTATTGAAGCTCTGATTTAGCAAAAATATAGTTGAACCCTTAATTTTAAAGAATTTATCATATCTTGTAAACTCTTGCAATTGTTATTGCAATTGATTTTATTTAAGTTGGAGAATTGTTCAAGGAAGATAAAATAAATAAATTAGAGTTATATGATCATTTTTGAGTGATTTGTTATAATTTGAGGGGTTTTCCTAAATTTACTATATAGGTAGCAATTTTATGATTTTTTTCTACATTTCTTTTACTAAAGTTAGATAATTAGTCAATCAAATTATAGTAACAAACATACTATTCTATGATCATTTTTAGAGGGTTATTGAAATTTTATATTTTTTTCATAAATTTACTCTACAGGTCACAATTTTATGATTTTTTTTGCTTTCTTTACACTTTAAGAAAGCTCTAAAAAATCTAGATGGGGTTTGTTTTTTTTTTATATTGGATTTGAGGTTGACCTAAGTCTAAAATCATTTGGTCAAATTTATTTCAAAGTTGAAAATAAAATTCCACATTTTCAAGCCTTCAGATGGCAGAGCCGCACACTAGGAGCCAAGGCAAATGTTCTAGAACTCTAGGAAAAATTTCTAACAAAGAGGAGATGGGATCAAAAATGGGAATCAATGGATCTTCTATTTTTGTTTTTTCTTCGATAAATCACAAGGTGATCCAACTTGAGACTAATGTGCAAAACATACAGTCTAATATGGCCAACAAGGGATATGTGGACAACATAAAAGGAGAATTGATCACAACCAAAGGAGATATGAGAAACATCATGATGAAATTGATGAAGATCATGATGGCCTTTCAAAATGATAAATAAAACCAACCACCATTCACCACTACACAACCCAACCAAGGTAGATCTTATAGCAAGCTCAATCCAACTCCAAGTAGATGACAACCCCATCCCACATCTTGCTCCAATTTAGGCCCCCAAAAGTGAAAATAAACAAGTTTTATGGGAAAGTCCCAGTCACCTAGATCAACCAAATGAATAATTTCTTTGATCTATATCAGATACTATGTGCACAAAATGTGGTCATGGTTTTGGGGACCTTGGGTAATTCATATAGTATCAAATGTTTTGTGTTTAAAATAATGTCTTATTTTTACCTCGTCATTATTTACTAATGACTTTTAGATACACTCATAATAGTGTGATATATAATTACTTTACATAGTTAACCAAATTATGAAAAACAAGACCTATCAAGGATTACATTCAGTAATTCTAAAACATGTCCAAGTATGAGTGGAAATTATCATAGAGGAAAACTTTAAAAACATTTTTGGGTGGGATCATGTATCACATCCAACTTTATGTTTGCATGTTTGATTCAATTTTTATATCATAGTCCATTATCTTCATGTGTGTGTCAGAGGAAAGGGCAATGGCCAACACTAGTGGACATGCATTTTGTAGCATCCAAGATAATAACACGTTTGTGTCATGTCATTCTCAAATTTTACTAGGTTAATGCCTCAAAAATTTGAATAAAATTGGTAAATTTTTTTATGTTTTAACTATGACAACAAAGACAATCAAGGACATAGATGCGCTAAAAATAAATTGTTTTACGTTGAAGACATAAATGAAGATGAAGAGAATGAACAAAAAGTAGTAGAGGTTGATGATGGGCTACAATTTGTAGAATGGGAAACTAACTATTTGTTAACATGTACTATCAAGCGTTAACATCCTACAAACTCACAGGGCATTAGGTTTTTTAAAAAAACAAAAAATGACTCTATTAATTGAATTAGGATATACTCACAATTTTCAATGATAAGTTGGTTTCACATTTGAGTTGTTTTGTCTATCTATCACTAGAATTGCATGTCATGGTTTCATATGGGGTACCACTTATTTCTTAATTAAATTTCATAGCCTTACATTTACCATGGTGGAATACATATTTCAAATCCTTGTGTTTTATATTCACATGGGGGCACTGATATTGTATTAGAAGTGCAATTGTTCATGACTTTAGGCACAATTGAGATGAACTTCAAGGAATTGTTCATGTAATTTCATTTAGAAGCCAAGAGGTTTGAGTTGAGAGGGATATGTATAATCAATGTAGATGATAATCTCTCATAAAATACAAAATATTCTTAAAAAGGAATCAATGGGTCCTATAACACAATTGTTTTCAATGGAATAAAAATAATCAAGTGCACAAATAACACCAAATTTTTAGGAAAGGGTGGAAAATTATTCAATTGTTATTGAGGATAGGCCAACAAAAAGGCCACCTAAGAATGAAACTTCTTCCTAAAGATCTCTATTTAAGGAATTTTTTGATTATAAGCTTCCATCCATCACCTCTCCTTGAAGGTACAACCATAAATTCAAGCAATTGAGGTACACACTCAACACCAACAGGAGTTACCTTAGTCAACAAACATACGTGTTACCTAGTATTTCATGTATTTGCTTTTGGCTAGAAGATTCCCATCTAGACAAAGTTATCAAGGCTTAGTGGATAAAAAAGAAGCATCTTAGAACTAAAATATAATATCCATACTTGACTCAAGATGATGCAAATGAGGGCGATCACTGAATCTCTTATCAAGTGGAAGACCCTGTTGTCACAACCTATTTTTTATAATAGATTACTTATTTGTCTTGTGTTGTGTAGTATACCAAATTGAATTATGTAGATGGAACCTTGAATGATAAAATAAACTAATTTTATAATTTTTAATCTTTTTTGAATAAAAATAATGTTAGTTAAATTTATTTAATTATATTATGTTATTTTGGATTAATATCAAATATAAATGATTTTGAACACTAAATGGAATCAATGTGTTTAACGTCAAATGTTTTATTTACTTAATGATAGTTAACATGTTTATGACAATGAATTGCATAGCTTAATTGATATGTATCGATAAAATATAATGTACTTAGAAACACTAATGACTAGTGGATTTGAAATTACTAATATATGCTTTTGATAGTATCAAATATTAATGGCATGATTATAATGTTCAACATTAAATAAATTCATCTTATATTTCGTAAATGATTTTGATGTACATATTAGAATGATTTATTAATAATATGGTTAACCACTTAACATGTTTGATGAGTGTGCGATTGCAACATGGGTTTATTTCTATCCAAAAGGAGGGTATCATTGGGGAGAGGTGGATAGATGAGATATCAGAGCACAAGAAATAGAACGCATTGAATGTAGGTTAAAAACTATTGACATTAAACTATGCATACCCTTGAGAATGGATAGATAGTTCAATTGGGTTATTACTTTTTTTCATCAAATGTTTTATATAATAGTGTTATTAAATAGCAAGTGTCAAGTGTTACATTATTAACCTTCTTATTCTTTACCTGTCAATATTTTCAAGTAGTAATGATGAAACATGGAGAAACATTTTTGAAACACAAAACATAATGACTTATCTTCTTTGGAGATAAAATATAACACAAGTGTTTATCAGATACCTTGGTTATAAACCCTTAACCTCATCCATATGCCATTTCTGCAACATTAGTTTATAGTCATTAATTTTTTGCATTTTGAGTTAGGTATCAACGATGATAGTCACTTGTTCTCCTTAAGAATAAATTATTTCATTTCACATCTCAACCAAAGACACAGATAAATTGGATGTTTTGTAAAATCAATATATTGATAGAGGAGAGGTTATAGGTTCAAGTCCTAACCTTTATTTTTGTAACATGTAATACAATTTCTAGGATTAGCATGCAAAGTTGAGTCAAGTTCTAGTTTGAATTTTTTTCATTAATGATTGGTTAGAGGAGTTGGAAAAGGAGGAGTTTTCAAGACATTATAATTATTTTAGGTCAAGAGTCCCATTTCCACAAATTGCAATTTTTTTTTTAAGTCTTATAATTTTTAGTGTTATAACTTATACCCCCATAATTTTTTGACATTTTTTATTTTTGTAAGGAGATAGACACTTAACCACTTGATTAATATGTTTTTTACCATTTGTAGTCCACCATAATGGCCAATTTATTTTTTTGAAGTCTCCCTTTCAGAATTTCTTTAAAATAATGTATTAAAAGTGGAGAAATGAGGCATTTAAATGTAAAACATGTGCATTTTCTATTGTATTCATAACTCTATTCATATGTTGCATTTCAAAATAAGTACTTCATATGTGATGAAAATAGATTTAAGCCTGCACCTTTATGTTTTCAATATCATCAAAATTCACAATGTAGTATCTTGTGGTATATAAGTCTATCAAGATCAATAGGTTGAAAAAGCTAGAGACCCACCCATTTCAAGTTTCCTCCTAGCTCTAAGATTGGGTTTTGTTGTAGTGTAATTTTTGGATAGATGATAGGATTTTCATGTTTTCTATCCAAATTTTAATTTTATATTTATTTTATATCACTCATGAGAACACATCAGTTATCTATTAATTTTTTGTTGCATAGAATTTTCACCTCTCATCTAATTGGGGAGAGATTTGTAAAACAAATAAATGTTGGTAGGACTAGTAGTGCTTGCAAGCTAATCAAATTTGTTGGGCATCAAGTGAGATGCACCATACAGAGGCAAAAAAATTATCATTAAGACACGGATTGATATGATTGAGTATTTCCCTTATGATGCTCATACTGCAATACAAATATGAAGGATAAGAGGGGATGACTATGCATATGATGATGCCTATATACTTATAATATTTACAAACTTTTATCACTTACTGACACTCTTTATCTTTTAGGAATCTATTGAGTCTCAATCTCTTAATGTGCATGCCTTAAGGGTTGCACTGGGAAAGGGGTGGGTAGACCATTGGTGCTTTGTAGGATTATTGTCCCTTTTGCCACTTTTTATCTACACACTTATCCCCTGATAACCTTATCCCTAAGCTTGTTCTTCTCTACTGCACACTCCTTAGTCATTTTCTACCTTTTATCCCCATTTTCTTAACTTTAACCCCCTTTTGATTGTTCATTGTACTAGGCCAAGTGGGTCGACCCTGTACAGTTTAGGTTGAAATTCATTTGGGGCCTAGGTCGGCTCTTGGCCAACCTAGCCCATGACCTAGTAATTTATTGTCCATAACTATGCTAGGTTGACTAGGTTGACCTTGTCAGCTAAAAATTTTAGAAGGATATGGGTTGGATCTGCTTATATATACAAGTTCAATTCATCATTATTTAGAGATGAGAAGAAGTAAGATATATTATGCATATGCTTATTAACCATTCTACTTGAGGAGAAAGATTAGGGTTCTATACTTTCTTTGGAGATACAAATCTTGTCTTATGGATAAATCTTTTGGATGCATTGATAGGTTGTGTAGCCTAGAGTTGATTTTTCTTTGTTATCCTTACATACCAAAAGAACCTCTTGTGAAGCACCTTGGCCAAGGGAGAGATTGAGGCTCGGTGGGTTCGTCTTCAAAGGTAATTATTCCTAACTTTGTTCCTCCTTTGTAAGAGTAGATAGATATATATTTTTACTTCTCTTCCATGCATTTGGATTTTATATACTTTGATGTGAGTATATGTCTTCTATGCGTGTTTAATTTTTTTTGTTTATTACCCCCACTTTGTGCCACAAGCTTTGGGAGAACTAGATTAGACTTGACTTTACTTGTTATTAGTTTAGTGAATATAAAAAATAGGAGCTAATTATGGTTATTGCATGATTATGCTTGCTTGAAGGCTTTAGAACCCTCCCTAGCATGGTTTATTATGGTAAGATATCCCCTAATTGGGTCTAGCATATACCCATATTGGTCATGTTCCTGATTATTTAATGTGTCCCCAATCATTATAGTGAACTCGATGTGAATTCTAACCCTTGTAGGTTTTATTTCATGTTTTTCATTATTTTATCATTTCATTTTATTATTTTTCTATATTTATAATACTGCATCAATATTGCCAGTATAGTTCTAACTTTTTTGCATAGGTTTAACACAGTCACATCAATACAACTATGTTCTATTTGTGTAGGTTCGTCATCAAGTACAAGCTACTAGATTGATTCTATCAACATAGTACAAATTTTTCATTTCTAGGTTCAGGATATTAGAACAACCCAGTGGACACAATATACTTCTAGACTTCTAAAAAACAAATTAAGTTGAAACTATTGACAAAGTTATTTTTACAAGCTTCAACATAAGGATTTTACATAACTAGGTCAACCTAGTCGACTCAGTTGGTAGAACTTTCAAGCAGCTTATATAGAATTTTTTTAAATCTAAGCTTCTTCCAACCCACCAAGATTCCTTTCTCTCTTTCTATTTCATTTATTTTATTTATTACAAGTTTATTTTTCATAGTTTGTAGTCTTTATCCTTATATAATAAAATAGGTCAACACTATCGACATAGTTCTATACTCTATCTTCTATCTGAAAAACTATGTCAACACTATCAACGTAGTTCTTTTTCCAGACCCTTACTTCAGTAGTAAAATAGTGACACTATCAAATCTATTATGTAATCTCTGCATACATTGTCATCTAAAATGACACTGTATTATATTTCAAAGTTGGAATTAACACTTATATGCTAGTAATTAGCTCACATTTTCACTTTTTGTTGCTTGCATGCTTAGTATAGATCACATAGTCTAATTAGGTGGTTTTTCAATATACCATTTATTTACACTATTTTCTTTTTTTTTGCACAAACTACCAAATCACATAATATTAACATACATTTAAACAATTTTCTACCCAAGGCCTACCTACTTGGATTTCATCACCAAGGAGGAAGTTGAATTGGTTTTTTGGCCAAGTATAAATACGTGGTTAATGGTATATATTGGTAAAGCACCCAACACCCTTATCATTTTAGTATGTGAAGTGAGGAGTAGGCCCCAATACCAAACTAGTACCATTACCAATATAGATCCCTTTCAGCCTAAACATCCTAAAACCATCTATAGATTACTTTCTAGTTCCTTACTCACAGACAACTTCCTATCACACTTAAAATCATACTCTAATAATTTAACAACATTTACTATGACCACAAAATTATTATTTACTTTCCAAGTTGATTGCTTACTCTTTTCTCAATTGTATATTGTATTGTAAAAACTTGTATTGACTAGCATTGGTGCAAGGTTTTGTGTTGTGTGCCTCAATTGGATCATCCTCATTGACCCAACTAATTATGTGTTTCCTTCATTTCTTGATTTTAAAAAAAAATATTAGCAAAAATTTTCTTGTTTCAGTGCACAGTCATTCTATTTGACATAGTCTCTTACAGACTGTCTATTTTCCCTACCTACACTACTAGGTTGACCTTGTCGACATAGTGTTCTTTTATGCCTCCTAGGATACATAAATAGGTCAACCCTATCAACTCTATATTCATTTTCCTACCTATTTTATACTCAGGATATAGAACTAGGATGACCCTGTCGACTCTGTATCTTTTTTTTCCTATTTGTTACTTAGGTTACAGAACTAGGTCAACCCAATCGACTCTGTATTCCTATTTTCTTATTTTTCAGACCCTATTTTTGTACTAGGTTGACCCAATTGACTCTATACTCTTATTTTGCCTCTTCATATTTCCTTGCTTTCATATCACTTTTGCCTTATCTAGTACTTCTCTTTTTCATCATGAACTTTATGTTTGAAGACAACACTGAGTTGAATTCAATGGATATGATGAGTTTTACCAACCCTCATAGGGTCTCCCATAAGAATCTTAGGGATCCTTTTCTAGATGAAAGCAATGTTCACATAGCCACTTGCATAATGAATTATGGGAACCCTACTCATTCCTATTCACTTCATAATCCTCTCTTACTTGAAGATCAACCCAAATTAGAGTATACCCCTGAAATGATCTTCTTTATCTCTAAATTTACTCAACATCAAGGAAATGACCCTTCTACCATTTACCATCTCATGATTAGTGGTCAAGATGAAGAGCCTTATTCACCTTCTCCCACATTCTCACATGGATTTGGGGATGTTATTTTCTTTTATTCGTAGCCTCTTCCCTCTATTTTGACCCCTTCTCATACTATGACTTCTTCTTCTTTGACTTCTTCTACCTCCATGCCTAGTATCTCCATTACCATGGCAGGTTCCATATCTAGTGGTCCTTTTCCTAGATCCACTCACCTCAACTCTTCCACTAGTGCATCATTTACTACCCATGGTAATCATGTTTATAGTGCTTCCTCTTCTCATCCCTTCACTAGTCCATCTTTTACTACACAAGCAAACTTTTCCACTAGTGCCTCACATTCTAACAACTCTTCTCAAGCTCTTACCAATACCCATAGTGGTACCCAAGCCACAACTTCCGATTATAATGATTCAAATAATTCCAACAATGCAACTCAAACCCATAAACTCTTATTAAAAATGCTTAATCAAATGAATACTTTTCAAGTTCATAATACAAATCAAATGATGCAAATACAAAACTAACTTATTCAACTTCAAACCCACCCTCAACAGATGCCATGGAGCACACATAATCAAAATATTCTCCCACCTCCTCTTCAAGATGATCATGGTAATCTCATCCCTCAACCACCGCTTGTCAACAATATAATCAAACATCTTCAAAATGAACCTCTTACATCTCAAATTACTAATATCGATATATGAGGTATCACCCCTACCATTTTTTACAATGGATCAACTGATCCTACTCTTCATATAAAAACATTTAGAAATCTATATAGAGACTGGGTCAAACTAAAGACCTTTACCACTACCAAGATATTAGCCAAAACTCTCACGGGTGATGTTTTAGATTGGTACAACCAACTTAAAACTCATTCTATTACTAGTTTGGAAGATTTAGTAAATGCTCTAGTTCAAGAGTTCCAAACTAATGATATTCTTGACAATACCTTGGCCCATTTTATAAATTATAGGCAACTTGAAAATGAAATTGCCCAAGCTTTTGTTAATAGATGGAAAACATTATCCAAAAAATGTGAACATAACATGGTCAATGATAATCTTTTCCATCTCTTTACCAATGCCCTCTTTCCTAAGTTTCAATATCGGGTTCACACTCTCTCTCTCCGCATACTTTAGAGGAGGCCATTGATCAAGAAAAATGTCAAGATTTCCTTATACATCAATTTGATCCATCCAAACCTTCTATGGGTACTCATTTATTACTCAAGAACAAGAATCATCATGCTACCAATGATGATGTCATGAACTCTTATGACATCATTCACACTATTTAAGTTGTTGTTCCTAACCAATCTTAGGAACTAGCTCCCCCTTCTCAACAAGTCACCAATCCTCACTTATTTTCACCTAATAACATCAATGTTCACAAATCTTTGTCCTCAACTGAATTACTAAAATGTCTACCTAGGCCTCTACCACAAGAACTTGATCCCACTCATCCTATGAAATCTTGGTATGACCCCAATAAATTTTGTTGCTTTCATGCTAGTTGGGGTCATTCTCATGAGACCTATAGGTAGCTTCATAATTTGGATATGGATTTTATTTTTGGTCCTAATTGTCATCATGATTCTATCATTTGTAAATGGTAACAAGTCTATGACATTGATTTCAAATCCCATGAAACTAATACTAAATCTCAAGCTTTGCATCAAGTTGATACTCATTTAGCCATCTATTAAGACCTTATTCCAAATCACCAAGATAACCAAGATAAGCCCACCCCTTATACCAAAAATTTTGAAATTCTTATTGACCCAACTCCTAAAGAGAATGTGGTTAATATGACCAATATGAGAAGGGTGGTTGCCTTTATTTATCCTCAACCCATCTACACGCCTCCATTATCTCACACCTTTTGTGTTATCTAGGATTATTCTCCAAATCACTTAAATTAGTTGGGGCAAGATGACCTTATAACTTTTGATGAACCAATTCCAACTCCTCCCTTAGATAACACCTCCTATTATATTTATACCATCCCTCCATATGCTTTGCCTAACACCAACAATACTCATGCTTCTATCAACACTTCTTCTAATGATTCTCAAAACCAACCTACACTAACTGTTTCATCTTCTTAACATAATTTACCACCTTCTTATAAACCTTCTCCCTCTTATCAACATAAATTTCAATGTACTTTAGCTCCTCCTTTCAAAGACCTCCTTCAACACTATGCACCTCTTTCTAACAATCTTCTTATGGATTATGATGAGTGGGATCCCATCATGGAACTCACTAATCTCCCATCCCAAATCCCATTTCTTGAGCTTATGAGGACTTCACCGTGTCATCAAAAGCATCTTATGTAAATTTTATTTGAAATGAACATCCCTTGTCCTCCCCTAGCAAGATGTGAAGCAACCTTATCTGGATCTAAAGATAACATATTGTAACAATATGAAGAGATGTCTATACATGTTGATGAAATAATGGACACTTTTCTTTCCATCAAATTTCCCATTGCTTCCATGATTCTTGATGAGATTCTACTTCATGCAGATGATCCTCTTGTATTCATTAGTATCCAAATTGATGATATCCAAGTCAAACGTGTCTTGATTGATGAGGGTTCTGGCACTTGTGATGCCTATCTCAATTTTATCAAAACCCTTGGATTTTTTAATGCAATTTCAAATCCACACATAGCACATGTCAAGGATATGATCGAAGGAAAATTCCTCCTTTCGGTTGTGTGTGGATTTCTATTACCATCCCACCTATCATTGTTCATGTGAAGGTGATAATATTTAACTTTCCTCTATCTTACAACATTCTACTTGGTAGGCCATGAACTCACTATATGAGAGCAATTAACTCTTCTACCTTCAATGTGTTAAATTCCCTCACAATGGAGCTATCTATAGGATTTAAGGTGACACCAACCCTTGAAATTTTGAATAATTCTAAGACCATGGTGTCTTCAAGATTCTTACTCTTGAATCTTTGCCCAGTGTTCTATTTTGTGAGTCTCAATGATTTAAATTTCTCATAAATTCCACTTGATGTTACATAGATTATCCTAAACTCATTAAGAATATTCCCCCTAATGTCTTATATTTTGATGATGATGAGCCTAAAAAGATCAATCTCAATATTAAAACTTCTTATCTTTCACCTCATCTCATCTCTTAGTTTCATGATTCTTTGCAACCCCATTCTCATAAACCTCCTTATGATGAAATCCACATTGTCTTAAGTAAGACTCAGCATTCTATTCATCACACCTCATCGGATGACAATGTCATCCATACCTATGTCATTGATCTTCATACACATGATTACGATGATGGTTATACCTCAGATGATCCATTCTTAGGTGGTTTTTTTAGGCCCATGATGTTGAGATTATTCATTATCATTCCTCTTTACTTCAGTATTTTAGTGTATCTTCTCGTATTCCATCATATATAGTTCCTAATTTTAGTATTTTTCCTCTTTATTGTAGGGTATAGATGGTGCAGACACCTCCAGTTATTGAATAACCTCATAGAAGTATGCTTATAGATCATGATATGATTGGACCCTATCATTTTCCTAGGTACCATGACCCCTATATCCTTCTTATCCTTGAGATGCATGCAACTCTCCTTCAGCTTTATGTAGACCCCACCCCTCCCTTAGTAGAGTGTTAGGTGTGAAGCCTGATTATCTTCCAGGATCAGAGGTTAAAATTCTAATTTTATTTCAGCTGGGTTTGGATCCCATTCTTTAAATCCTTGATGGCATGGGGGGTTGTAAGGGGGTAACCCCCCTTGTGGGGTCTAGGGGGTTTGGGGGTCATGCGCCCTAGAGAAAATTTTTATAAAAATTACCTTGTTAAATTGTAATTTTGTAGTCAATCTGGGTCATTGATTAAAGGTTTTCAGATCTCATGGTAGAAGTTATGTTTAGGTGTTTTTCACCCTAAAAGGTATTGATAAATGGTTAATATGTATGAGTGTGAAAATTAATGAAAATATTATACACAAAGAGGAGGCAAAAAAGGTAGAGATGTGTAACAGAGTTTGTTATAAGATTTTGTTTCTCCCTTATATTATTGGAAATAATATACTAGATAATTTTGGTGGATGTAGCCCATCTTAGGTGAACCACATTAAATCTAATGTCTCCTATTATGTGCATGTTTATGTTTATTTTTAGAATGTTGATTAATCCATTTCATAGTTTCTCCTATATGTGATTTAGGGATAGATTTAGGTTTTAATTTATCCTAACATAGAGCCTACTTTAGATCCCATTCGTGAACCCATTTTAGCTGAGTCTATCCCTACTTATAATCCCATCACTCCTTCCATTGAGCCTAGTCCAGTCCCTTCACCACCACCACCTTCTCTTCATAATGGTTTGCTTCCTTTACCACAAATGGCTCCATTGCCCACCAAATGGGATGATGAGCCTTCTTAAACGCTTCACTTCTATTACACCTCCTCCTGTGAGTACCTATACTAATCCTACTCATAGGTATATCTATTGCTTCCATGGCATAGATAATCATCATCCACACATTATCATAAGCTACAATAATATATTGACACTTTGCATCCTTCTACCCCTCAGTCCTCAAATAAGGCCATACTTCCCTCAAAGGTACTACCTAAGTATATTCCTAAGTATAGAGAGGGTATTATCTTTGACACCAATGTGGCACCCATCACACTGATCATTATCACATCCTTCAGCAACACCTTAAAGATCATATTTTAACTATTCTTACACATTCTATCATTCCTCCCATAGTTTGTTCCTTTAATAACGCTCCCCCTTATTCTCCCTTGGTTCCATCCCCTCTTATGGTCCCTTCATCACCTCTTGTTCCTCCACCTATGAATCCTTCACCCATAGACCTTTCCTTACCAATGGATCCTTCTCCACCTATGAGTCCCTCACCCATGGATCCTTCCCTACCAGTGACCCCTTCATCTCCTATAGAGTCCACTCTTGTGCATTCTCCTAAGCATCCCTTGCTTGATAGCCCTCCTCAACCAAATTCATCAAGCATTCCTACATTTTTTGTCGAGGACATTAGACATGAAGTATTTTCTCAATTTTCATTGAAGATGGATGAAACATTGGCTACAGTTCGCATCCAACTTCATAGAGACTTATCAGATGTTCTGGATAATGTGTGTAGACAAATCTATCATTACTTATGAGCACATGCATGGTGTTATTTACATTTTCATTTGGATTGGACATATGCTTCAATATTATATTTATCTATTTTGTTATATCATTTGAAATTGTGTCAAATTCTCTCTTATCTTACATGGTGACTATAATTTCATACTCTATATTGATTACAAATGTCATTTATGTTTTCTTTTCTTCTTTGTCTTCATTTTCTTCTTAAGTTTCTTTTTCTCAAAATATTCCCTTTTTTTATTTTCATGATTATTTGCTTTCTTATCTCTATAAACATGAATAATTATCATTGTGACTTAGTTATACAAACCTTGACCCTTTTAGTCATTCCTTCTTTACCATTTGATAATTTGCAAACAATTCATCTCATTGTGATATCCTTTCACTGGTCTACTTTGGATATCCTTTATTCCATTTATTCTCTTTTCATAAACTAAGCATATACATGGTTGAGACTTGAGATAACATTTTGGCTCATTGTTAAACCTAAGTGTTCCAGTCAGTCTTGTCTTTGGTCACTTAGCTTCCTTTAGCCAAAGCCTACAGTTCATTTGTGTATATCATTATATCTCTTATGATTGGTCATTCCAAGTTTGTATGGAGGAGGAATCTTAAAAAAACTTAAAAACATTAAAAATCCAAATCATTTAGTAAAAGTCAATGGTCTAAAAAGGCAAAAACATTCAAAATTCTTAAAAGTCAAATCACACTAAAAGACATGATTCAAAGCACATCTCCTTCTAGTCGAAGCTCAATAGCCATAGTTGGCCTCACAGTAGATATGAGGTCTATTGGGGTGTGGTAGGCTAGTAGATTATAAAAGGAGAATAAAAAAAATCTTTTAGTGATACCTACTTTCTCACACAAGTACCTAATCTTTGTAGTAGACCAACGACTCTATAAAGGGTCCTGAGGAATGAGGAATATGTTGTGGGAAGGTAGGCCCATTTTAATTTTCTTGTACCAATGTACCTTCATGAGTTGATCTTAGTAGTTTGCTTATTTTCCTACAAAAATTTGTGTCTATAACGAATAGGCTTCGTTTTATACATTGATGGTCACTAGTCACTTAGTATCTTCTCATGTCCTTAGTATGCCTCATGTCTCCTACGGTCTTCTCATAAGATGCCTAAGTTATGTTTTTTACATTCTCTTTTTCACTCCCTACAATCCTAATATTTTCCCTTGAGAAATATTGTTGTGTTCACTAATCACTCCCTAGGGATTCCATTTGTGAGTTGCATTGTAAAACCATGGATAGAACCTGGCCTTCTTCACAAATTACCCTTTTTACCAATGTTTCACATTTATTCTAGCTCATTAGTCTTCCCTTTGCGATTTGCAATGTAAGACCATGGATAGGACCTAGCCTTCCTCACAAAAAATTTCAATAATCCAAGTCACAAACAAAATTACATGTGTCAAATATGAGATAAGAGTTGATTGATTATGAAGTTACACATCATTGACATGCTTCCCAACTTGATTTAGTATGTTTTATACTTACTTCATTACTCTTTCACTTTTATCTTCTTACTTTTCTATCACATGTAAGAATCCAACTGTTTCTGAATTTTTCATACTTCCCAGCTTGAATTAGTGTGATAAATTTAAGACCAATTTTTTCCAATTTTGTTTTTCTTTTATACTTCACCACATGATTTAGTATGATTGGTTGACTTAATTTATTTGTTTTTATACCATTGCTCGTTTACGTGCTTTCCATTTTATTTCATTATTTTCATCCTTCCCAACATGATTTAGTGTGATTTTACTTGTTTTAATTTGGTACCAAAATCTCTTTTTCATGGTTTAAAAACAAAAAAATTTCCCTCTTATTTACCACTCTTTGGTTTCTTATACTTAGTCATTTTCTTGTTATTACATATTTCTCAACATGAAATAGTGTGTAGTACATTTATTTTTGATTGATTATACTTAACCAAAATCTTTTTTATCTATTTCTTTTTAACCATGCATGTGTCCTATATAATGCTAGAAAAGAAACAACTCATATATTTCCTATAGCATATACAACAAAAAGCTAAATACATGTGCTAGAAAGAAATATACCCAAGCATCCACAACCACAACCATAATACAAACACATCAACATCCAACTACCAAAATAAGATATATATATATATATATATATATATATATATATATATATATCATGTTTTTTTATAAAATACAATAATATACATCCCAGCTCTATGACTGAGCTCCATCTTATATATCTTGTGGCCTAGCCACACTACCCATAGATGCCTCAGATAATCCCCTCTAAATAGTATGTTGTAAATAGGATGTCTAATATCTCAAACTTGTCACTTGTCCCTATAGGTTAGCCACCTAGGCCTGTACCTACACTAGATAAGTGTATACTAATGCCATCTGGGTCATGGTAGCCATATGCATGGCTTTTTCTTGAGCCAAGGCTTGACATGCCTATGACTCTCTTGCTCCCACCCCTACTGGTGGTTATGGCTCTTCCCTATGGGCCTCTACTCATCTCATAGCCTCTCCCACTAGTCTAAACTAGATCCCTAAGGTAGACAATATCACAAGATCATATAGTGTTACCAGGTCATATGGCATCAGTGCCTCATCAAAAATCTCATGGAGTGTTCCCATCACCCAAGCTCCCTATTTGGTCTCCTCTTTTTCAAGATCTACAAAATTCAAACCAAATAGATATTAGATCATAGATATATCTAAAAAATCTATCTATAATCTGTCTCAAATAATTTAAGTAAATTTTAAACCATATATTTTTACCTATCTCTATGTCACCTATTACCGTCTTGCCATCTGCATGACCATCGAGCAAAGTCTCTACATCAGTTCATTCTCTAAGTACCTCATCTATAGGTCACTACCCCAATGCAAATCTTGGGGTCACTACTCATGTTTATCTCAAGCTCTGCCTGAGTGGTACCTCTATCACCCAACTCTGTCTTGGCCCGCCTAAAGGGTTATTTGGGATGACCACCATCTCTACTCTCTCTTACTACTAATGCCTCTATCATTGGTGTGATCAAGGTGGTCACCACTCCTCCTACTATGGTGTTGACTATAGTACTTTTAGTACTCTTGCATCGATATCTATCTCTTATTTATATACTACCTATCATGCTTGATTTGTTCATAGTCTCTCATGTCACGATCTGATCACTAGCCTAGCAACTAGTGGCCCCAATCCTCCTCTCCTCCTTGGTTCTCTCACATGCCTAGTCCAAAATGTGTGAACCATTATCAGAGCTATTGGATGAGGGAGTCCCATCTATCTTGGTACATGCACTACTAGATGTAGCTCTATCCACTAGGTATAGTGGCCTATAATCTATGTTTATACCAATGTTGGTGCCACTGTCTCTTAGCTCAACCATACCATAGTGATGTGCCCATATGGATGCTATACGATGTCTACCCACCTTAGTATCTATAGTGTGAAAACATAGGTCATGGCCTGCACTACCTAATCCTGCCACCATCTATGTACTCGAGAAAACTAATCATTGACCACATGGGGCAACCCAGATGGTTGATACATTAAAAGCCTCTCATATATCCATGCACTCAGTAAGATAATAGGCCCCATAGACTTCTACCCCATGGACAACATCCCATACATGTCATGCATAAGTTGTACCTAGATGACAGAACCTAAATCATACAATACCCCATACTCCAATATAGTCTGACATAATGCCATCACGTACAGTGGTACTTTGTCATCTGACTTGTGACACAACACTCATTCTATCATAAATCCTATCAATGCCTTCTAGATATCCAGAATCTAAGATGTATAAATATCAAATAGGATAACTCTCATCCTAGGATATATCCTCTCTGAGCCTGTCACCTACATGGCTAAGGCTCTCCTCTCCTCTTATCCATCTAATACTCCTATAATCATAGGTTTACCTCCTACTAGTAGTTTAAGGATCACATGGACATCCTCTAGGGTGATACCCACCTCTATGGTATCCCCATCCACCTCCCATATGAATGTGTTAGTCAATCATTCCCAAGCTCCTAAGAACATGACTATAAAATTAAAACTCAGTGGGATCTGACACATATCCACAATCCCTCCTAGACCTAATGCAACTAATCTCAAATGATCCTCCACTATCAATCACTCTAAGAGGTTTGGGAGCCATGTTGCATCCACCAAGTGCTAAAATCTTAGATGTCTGACAACCAAAAAACAATAAAAGATGTATTACATCCTCCATGTCATTTATAATCAAAATACATTTTTTTCAAATTTTAACAAAAATAAGCCTAATTTACCATAATTTATCTATGTTTAATCAATTTAACCTATTTTTAGCCTACTCAGCCATTTTAATACTCAATCAAGTATTTTGGGCCTTTTTAGCACTCTTTCGACCTCTTTCATGCATTTTCATACTATTTTGGTCACTTAGTCAAACATTAGGTTGACCAAAATTTCTTCATTTTGACCAAGTTAACTTAACAAACTAAGTCAACCCTTTACTTTTCCCCCCCTTAGTACTAAGTTGGCAAACTAGATTATTATACTAAGTTGGCAGTCATGTTCTAGGTCGGCAACATGGAAAACAAACTAAGTCGGCACATACCTACTAAGTTGGTAGTGTGGATTTCTCAAATTTTTAGCCTAGTAATGTTAGGTTGTGGAGCTAAAAGCTTCACTGATGCAAACATGGAGGAGGTTGCTGAGTTATAGAGAAACCAACATCGGCAACGCAATCGACGTTGGTCATCTTCAGTGTTCACAGTAACCGGCGTCAGTTATGGGTCGGCCGACATCGGTCAGACAGGCATCGACGTCAGCAGCCTGTGTGTACATGCATTTGCATGCGCTTCCAGAACTGGTTTATTTTAGACGAATAGTTTGTTTACATGTAAAAGACTAATTTTAGTCTTGAGTCTGCATTTCTAATTATTGTAATTAGAAGTCTAATTATTGTTTGCATGGGATCTATATAATAGACTCATGGGGCTATATTGTAATCAAGGACAAGGAAGAGATCCTTCCAATTGTAAGATCTAGGTTTGCAGGTGTGCAAGACTAGATTGATCTGCAGGTTGTGCAAGATCAGGGAGAGATCTACATGGTAAGTAAGATCATTTGATTTGCAGGTTGTGCAAGATCAAGGGAGATCTACTTGGAGTACTTTGAGTACTTGGTGTACTGGCAGTATTGTTACTGACTGATGGAGGGTACAACTATGTGTTTGAGTTGTGGTTGTAATTGGTTGTGAGAGAGTGAACTCTTAAGGGAAGATTATTGGTACACCTAAGAGGTGTGGGAAGAGTGTAATTTCTTCATTGTATTTCCTTCTGGATGAGTTGAATACAATTGTGTATTGTCTCTCAAATTTTGTGTTGTTTCTGATTCTAGTTACTTATTACTTTTGGTTAAATTCTGTGTTTAGTTGCTTATACAAGGTAATCAATTGTGATCTAGTTCCTAACAAAGTGGTATCAGAGCTTTGTGTTCTAGATCCTGACTGCTCCATAGTTCCTAATAGTTGGTATCAGAGCGAGGTTGCAGGTTCATCAGAGCCTGGTTCAGAGCAGGTTAGTGTTTGATTACAGGTCACTCTCAGGGGTTTCTGATTGAGTGGGATTAAAGAAATGGTAGAAGAAAGTAAGCTAAGAATGGAGAAGTTTAATGGCAATAATTATCAATTATGGAGGATGCAGATAGAAGATTGTCTATATCAGAAAGATCTGTACTTACCATTGGGTGGGGTTGCAAGCAAGCCCACAGATATGAAAGATGAAGAATGGAAGGTTCTTGATCGGAAGGCTCTGGGATCTATAAGGTTGAGCCTAGCATCGTCTGTGATTTCCAACTTATCACAGGCTAAGACAACAGTAGAGTTAATGGAATCTTTGGCAAATTTATATGAAAAACCCTCAGCTTCGAATAAGGTATTTCTTATGAAGCAATTATTTAATTTACAAATGTTGGAAGGTGGATCGGTACATAGTCATCTTAGCAATTTCCATGGTTTGGCAAACCAGTTAGTTTCAGTCAATATAGCTTTTGATGATGAAATTAAGGCTCTCTTAATCTTATGCTCATTACCTAAAAGTTGGGATAGTTTGGTAATGGCAGTTAGCAATACTGGGTCTGCTTCAAAAATCTTGAAAGTTGATGATGTTGTTAGTGTAATCTTGAATGAATAAATTTGCAGGAAAAGCACAGGTGAATCATCAGGGAATGCTTTAAGTGTTGAAAGCAGGGGAAGGCAAAGAGAGAATATCAAGCAAGGGAAATCAAGGTCAAAGATAGGCAGGAGATCCAGATCTAGGTATGGTAGTATAATCTATTAGAATTGTGGAAAGGCAGGTCATGTAAAGAAAAATTATTGGTTGGTAGAAGATCAGCATGAAGGAAATGAAGAAGCAGATGTTACAGATATTGTTGCATAGGATGCTGTTGTATGTTCTTTGGATAAAGTGGAATCTTGGGTTTTAGATTCTGGTGCCTCTTTCCATGCAACCCCAAATAGAGAATTTTTTCATGAATATGTCTAGGGAGACTTTGGAGAGATTTATTTACGGGATGGTAAGCCTTGTCAAATGGTTGGCAAAGGAAAAGTGCAGCTGAAATTATAGACGAGCAACACATGGGTGTTGAAGGAGGTCATGCATGTCCTAGTCCTGATGCGGAACTTGATTTCTATTGGAAAGTTGGGTGATGAGGAATGCACAGTAACTCTCACAGCGAATTCTTGGAAAGTTTCCAAAGGTGCACTTGTTTTAGCGAGAGGTAAGAAAGTAGGTACTCTTTATCTATCTACTTGTATTACTGATTCTCCTTCTGGATTATCTACTTTAGATGTAGATGCGAAGATGTGGCTCCGTAGGCTTGGTCACATGAGTAAGAAGGGGATGCATGTTCTTGAGTCAAAAGGTAAGAGTTTAGATCCAAAGAGCATAGATCAATATTTCTGTAAGCAACAAAAGAAAGTGAGGTTTCTTGAAACACATGCTACAAGAAAGGATCGGGTTTATGGCATAAAGAGGAAATCTGATGTTTTTGACAAGAATAGGAAAGCCTTGGTTTTTAAGGAGAAGATGATGGATAGAGATCAGCTCAAGGGGTTGAATAATTTTGAGCAGGGCAATTTAGACAAGGGTATGATTCAAAGTAATCTCATAGGTAAAAAGTCATCACTCACAGGAAAACATAGTTACCGACGTCGATCAGGTGGAACCAACATCGAATAGGCAGGTACCGATGTCGATCATGTGCAGACCAGAGTTGGTGGTGTCAAGTAGGTGGAGACTGACATTGGTCAAGGAACCGACGTCAGCAACTAGGACACTGACGTCAGTCAGGGAACCGACGTCGGTGATTAGGTGGGATCGACATCGATCGGGTGCAGACTAGGGTCGACCAGAAAGTGGATTTTGGGTAGACAGCAAGCTATCAAGGAGTCTCAAACGCCCATGAGGAGGACTGAAAGGGTAAGTAAGCCTCAGATTCATTATTCCCCTTCTTTAGACTACTTATTTCTCACTGATGGTCAAGACCTAGGAAGTTTTAAAGAAGCAGAGAAGGTAGAATCCAAGAAACAGTGGGAGCATGGCATGAATGAGGAAGTTGATTCCTTGGAAGAGAACCAAATGGGAGATTTGGTAGAGTTTCCAGCTGGAATGAAAGCATTGAAAGATGAATGGATTCCCAGGTTAAAGAAGAGAGAGAATGGACATGTGAGACAGAAGGCCAGGGTATATGGTCTTGAGCAAGTTGTAGGACAATGGAGGTTTGACAGGTGTATGACAAAGCATGGCTTTAGTCAATGTCAATGTAACCATTATGTTTTCTTTACTAGGTTGGATAATATTAGCTACATTATCCTGTTACTATATGTAGTGTGTATGCTTGTTGCAGGGTCACACATGTAGGGAGTTACTGAGCTAAAGGTAAAGTTAGTTCAGAGGTGTGCCATGAAGAATTTGGGAGCAGTAAAATTCTTTGGCATGAGTATTCCTAGAGACAAGGAAGATGACAAGTTGATGTTGTCTCAGGATGATTGTGTAAATAAGGTAGTGGCGAGGTTCAAGATGCAGGATGCAGAACCGGTTAGCACACCTATGGATGGATAGTTCACAGAACAGTGTCCCCAATCACATGATGAGGTTGAGTACATGTGTACTAGACCTGATATTACCCAAGCAGTGGGAGTTTTCAGCGAGTTTGTGGCCAATTCAGGAAAGAAGCACTAGAAATCAGTTTAGTGGATTCTCAGGTATCTAAGAGGGACCAGCAGTAGGGATTCATGCTATGCAGGGTCAGGCACTTCTCTACATGGGTATGTAGATTCAGATATGGTAGGTTACTTGGATGACAGGAGTAGCACCACAGGGTGTGTGGTGGTTGGTCTTCAAGATTGAACTTGAAGAGGGATACAAGCTAGGAAACAAAATTAGATGATGTATAGGTATAGGTATAGATGCAACTGTTTATCTCCAAGTGGGAGATTGTTAGGTTGTGGAGCTAAAAGCTTTACTGATGCAAACATGGAGGAGGTTGCTGAGTTATAGAGAAACTGACGTTGGTAGCGCAACTGACATCAATCATCTTTAGTGTTCACAGTAACTAACGTCGATTATGAGTCGGCTGACATCAGTCATACAGGGACCGACGTTGGCAGCCTGTGTGTGCATGCATTTGCATGCGCTTCCAGAACTGATCTTATTTTAGTCGAACAGTTTGTTTACATGTAAAAGACTAATTTTAGTCTTGAGTCTGCATTTCTAATTATTGTAATTAGAAGTCTAATTATTGTTTGCATGGGATCTATATAATAGACTCATGGGGCTGTATTGTAATCAAGGACAAGGAAGAGATCCTTCCAATTGTAAGATCTAGGTTTGTAGGTGTGCAAGACTAGGTTGATCTGCAAGTTGTGCAAGATCAGGGAGATATCTACATGGTAAGTAAGATCATTTGATTTGCAGGTTTTGCAAGATCAAGGGAGATCTACTTGGAGTACTTTGAGTACTTGGTATACTGGCAGTATTGTTACTGACTGGTGGAGGGTACAACTCTGTGTTTGAGTTGTGGTTATAATTGGTTGTGAGAGAGTGAACTCTTGAGGGAAGATTACTGGTACGCCCAAGAGGTGTGGGAAGAGTGTAATTTCTTCATTGTATTTCCTTCTGGATGAGTTGAATACAATTGTGTATTGTCTCTCAAATTCTATGTTGTTTCTAATTCTAGTTACTTATTACTTCTGGTTAAATTCCGTGTTTAGTTGCTTATACAAGGTAATCAATTGTGCTCCAGTTCCTAACAAGTAGGTCGACTGGGCTAACCTAATTGGTTCTGCCTACTAAACCCTTTCATTTCTATTAATAAATGTCTTCTGGTAGTTATTACTCTAATCCCTTTTAACCCATTTCCCCTTTTGGTTTCTACTATCCTTAGTAACTTTCTCAGATAACATTCATTTCGGTTCCTATAATTGTTTTAAATTACAAATTTGTATAAAACATTTAATTTCAATAAGATATTAAAAAATAAGTTTAAAATTCTTAGTTGCCTACCTATATTACACCCACTGCAGCCGTTGGGCATCCCTCTCGTCTTGGTTGTCGTCTCTTCGCCATCCTAGCTCTCTAGCCTCTCATTTGGTCTCTCAGAGCTCTTTTTTTCTCAAAACAAGTCAAACAAAAAAAAAATCCCGTTTACTCTATTTAAACTTACTTTTCATAATTCTTTACCTCTCAAATATTTTTCATCAGACAATAACAAAATGAATTCCCTTTTACCCTATTTAAACTTACTTTTCACAATTCTTTACTCTCAAATATTTTCTGTCAAATTCCTTATTTTGTTCATATCTTCGTTGTTACTGACCCATCTTTTGAACCATTAAATGTTATGTAATCATGACATCTTAGAGAATATTTTTCACTACTATATGCCTATATTCTTAAAAAAATGATTTTTGACTATTTTTTACACTAATCTCTACAGGTTCGCCTAATGTTCTTCACATTTGGATGCCTTTAGCTCTCTTTCAGTCTATTTTCTTTATCTATAGCACTAAGGTAAGTAAAGGTATGTGTTTTTCAATTCTATCCTTTCATTTATCTTATTTTCTCTTTACTACACTTTACTTAGCATTAGCGTTATGTGTTATCATGTTCTATTCCTAAAGCACCATCTTGTCCCCCTTTTTATAACCTTAACCCCCTTTTGACTGTTCATTGTACTAGGTCAATTGGGTTGACCCTATATGATTTTGGGTGAAATTCATTTAGGGTCTAGGTCAGCTCTTCGCTGACCTAGCCCATGACCTAATGATTTCTTGTCCATAATTGCGTTAGGTCAATTGGGTCGACCCTATCGGCTAAAAATTTTAGAAGGGCTTAGGGTTAAATCCGCCTATGTATACAAGTTTATTTCATCATTATTTAGAGAAAAAAAGAATAAGATATATTGTGCATCTGCTTATTGACCATTCAACTTGTGGAGTAAGCTTAGGGTTTCATACTTTCTTTGGAGATATGGATCTTGTCTTATGGATAAGTCTTTTGGATGCATTGATAGGTTGTGTAGCCTAAAGCTTATTTGTCTTTATCATCCTTACATACCACAACAACCTCTTGCACAACACCTTGGTCAAGGGAGAGATTGAGGCTCGGCAGGTTTATCTTTAAAAGTAAGTATTCTTAACTTTGTTCCTCCTTTGTAAAAGTAGATAGATATGCATTTGTACTTCTTTTCCATGCATTAGGATTTTGTATACATTAACATGAGTATGTCTTCTATGCATTTTACTTTTTGTTATTTATTATCCCCACTTTATGCCACAAGCTTTGGTGAGCACTATATTAGACTTTACTTTACTTATTATTAGTTTAGTGAATATAAAACATAGGATCTAATTAGGGTTATTATGTGATTATTCTTGATCAAAGGCTTTGAAACACTCCCTAGTATGGTTTATTGTGATAAGAGATCCCTTAATTGGGTCTAGTAGATCCCCATATTGGTTATGTTTTCGATTATCTAATGTGTCCCTAATTGAAAGTATATGGTATGATCTATCTTCTCCGATTTAGGATTGATTTGTAGACATGATGCATTTTTGATTGCATGCAATGCCCATATTCATGTCAAGTCAGGATTTAGATAAATAGTAGGTATAAGGCATAGGAGACATGTTTACATAGGTTCATTGAGTACTAGATGTTCAAAGGACTAGTTTTTAGGTTGCAACAAGTATTGTTAGATAGATTCATAGTCATTTTCACAAGATCATCATTTAGTCCTCTTTGGATCAAAGAGATTTTGTTGGGTCTTGTGATCCAACTTATATTTTGTTGTTAGTTTGTTAGTAATTAGTTGAGGCATATAATTCTTAATGAGACATCCACTTTATTAAAAATATTAATGTTATGTCATTAGAAATTAATATTAATAGGTTGGTTTGAGTAATTGAGTTTGTAAGTGATCACATTTTGATTTAAAGATAAGCTTATGTAAACTTGTATGTAATTGAGAATGTAACACAAATATTAAATTATATAAGCTTAGTTTTTATCAATAAAATAATGTAGCTTTTCTTATCTACATATGATATTAATATAGTTATTTTTCTTTATCTTAATTCCTATCACAAAAAATGTTTAACAAAACACCTCAAAGAAATTTAATCTCATGAAATAAAATAATTATAACATATACACAAAATAAGTTTTTTTTTTCAAAGGCTTTGCAAAATTTTAACTAAATGCAATTAGTAGATATAAATCGACACTCCACAACATTTGTTAATATCCTCCCAACTTTATGAAAATAGGAGCTTTGAAACATGGCATGGGCATCCATCAAAACATAATAAAATAAATATCTTATGAAATAAGATTTAAAATAATAAAACATAAGTTTTTATATCTCAATATTTTCATTGTAGATTGCTCTTACCCAAAATAAACACCATATGACATGGATAATTTAGGTTTCAACATTATTTTATTATCTAAAGCTTAAAAATTATATTAAAATAATAAAAAAATCTACCATAAATCAATATGAATAATCCATAGTCATAACAAATAACTTGAAAGAATGCAAATAAAAATGACAAACAAAATGCCAAAAGAACAGAACCTAGATTGTGTTAGGTTGTGGAGCTAAAAGCTTCACTGTTATGCAAACATGCAGGAGGTTGCTGAGTGTCACAATAACCGACGTCGGTCAGGCCAATCGACGTCGGTCAGGAGTAGATAGGAAGCTACCGACATCGGTCAGGTATCACCCGACGTCGGTCATCTCCAGACAGACAGGGACTAATGTCGGTCGCCTGTGCATTCTAGAACTGTTAGTTACACGAACAGTTAGTTTGTTGAACGACCAGTTTACATGTAAAGACTAATTTTAGTCTTGAGCTGCGTTTTTAATTATTGTAATTGGGAAGTCTAATTATTGTTTGTATGAGATCTATTTAAAAGACCCATGGGTTGTATTGTAATTTGAGGGATCAAAGAAGGGATCCCCAAGGTGGAGAATCATAAGGACTTGGTAAGGCAAGGACAAGGGTTCTTCCAGGTGTGTAAGATCTAGGTCTGCAGGTGTGTAAGACCAGGTTGATCTGCAGGTTGTGCAAGATCAGGATGGAGATCTACATGGTAAGTAAGGTCGATTGATCTGTAGGTGTGTGTGTGTGCAAGGTCAAAGGAGATCTACAGGGTAGCAAGGTCAAAGGAGATCTGTGAGGTAGTAAGGTCAAAGGAGATCTGCAACACATCAAAGAGCAAGATCAGGGAGATCTACTTGGAGTACGTGGTGTACTTAGTTGGTACTGGAAGTAGGCAACAATGGTTGAGTTGATTGTCACTTACTGGTTGGTGTACTAGCAGTATTGTTACTGACTGGTTGAAACAACTCTGTGCTTGAGTTGATTTTGTTTGTAATTGAGAGATTGAACTCTTGAGGGAGAATTATTGTACGCCCAAGAGGTGTGGGAAGCCTCAGAGGTGTGGGAAGAGTGTGGCATCTTCATTGTATTTCCTTCTGGAAGAGTATTAATACAAGATTGTATTGTCTCTCATATTTTGTGTTGTTTCTGGTTTCTAGTTACTTATTACTTCTGGTTTAATTCCGTGTTTAGTTGCTTATACAAGGTAATCAATTATGTTCCTAGATCCTGACAAGTGGTATCAGAGCTTTGTGTTATAGATCCTGACTGCTCCAGTTCCTAACAAGTGGTATCAGAGCGAGGTTGCAGGTTCATCAGAGCCTGGTTCAGAGTAGGTTAGTGTTTGATTACAGGTCACTCTCAGGGGTTTCTGATTGAGTGGGAGTAAAGCAATGGCAGAAGAAAGTACACTAAGAATGGAGAAATTCAATGGCAAGAATGATCAATTACAGAATTATGGAAAGAAAGAGCAAGTAAAGAAAGATTATTGGTTGGTAGAAGATCAGCATGAAGGAAATGAAGAAGCAGATGTTGCAGGTATTGTTGCACAGGATTATCTTGTATATTCCTTGGATAAAGTAGAATCTTGGGTTTTAGATTCTATTGCCTCTTTCCATGCAACCCGAAATAGAGTATTTTTCCATGAATATGTCCATGGAGACTTTGGAAAGATTTATTTAGGGGTTGGTGAGCCTTGTCAAATTGTTGGCAAAGGGGAAGTGCGGCTGAAATTGCAGACGGGCAACACATGGGTGTTGAAGGAGATCATGCAGGTCCCAGTCTTGAAGAGGAGTCTAATTTCTACAGGAAAGTTTGGTGATGAGGGATGCACAGTAACTCTCACATCAGAATCTTGGAAAGTTTCCAAGGGTGCACTTGAATTAACATGTGGTAAGAAAGTAGGTACTCTTTATCTATCTACTTGTATTATTGATTCTCCTTCTGTTGCAAAGATGTGGCTTTGCAGGCTTGGTCACATGAGTGAGAAGGGAATGCATGTTCTTAAGAGAAAGTCTGATGTCTTTGACAAACTTAAGAACTAGAAAGCCTTGGTGTTCATGGAGAAGATGATGGACAGAGATCAACTCAAGGGGCTAAATAATTCTGAGCAAGGCAGTTTGGACAGGGTTATGATCCAAAGTGAGCTCGCGGGTAAAAATCATCACTCAAAAAAACACAATTATCGACGTCGGTCAGGTGAGAACTGACGTCAAACAGGCAGGCACCGACGTCGATCATGTGTAGACTGAAGAAGTCGATGGTGTCAGGCAGGTGGACACCAACGTCGGTTAGGGAACTAGCGTCTATGATCAGGTGGAACTGACGTCGATCGGGTGCAGACCAGGGTCGGTTAGGGGTGATCGAGATCGGTCACTGTCAGAACAAATTTTGGGCAGACAGCAAGCTGTCAAAGAGTATCAAATGCCCATGTGGAGGACTGAAAGGGTAAGTAAGCCTCAAATTCATTATTCGCCTTCTTTATACTACTTATTGCTCACTAATGGTCAAGAACTAGGAAGTTTTAAAGAGGCAAAGCAGGTAAAATCTAGGAAATAGTGGGAGCATGGCATGAATTCCTTGGGAAAGAACCAAACGGGAGATTTGGTAGAGTTGCCAGTCGGGATGAAAGCACTGAAAGATGAATGGATTCATAGGTTAAAGAAAGGAGAGAATGGACACGTGAGACAGAAGGCCAGGTTATATGGTCTTGAGCAGGCTGCAGGACAATGGTGTTTAAGGTTTGACAGGTGGATGACAAAGCATGGCTTTAGGCAATGTCAATGTGACCATTGTGTTTACTTTACCAGGTTGGATAATATTAGCTACATTATCCTGTTATTGTATGTGGTGTATATGCTGGTTGCAGGGTCACACATGCAGGGAGTTGTTGAGCTAAGGGTAAAATTAGTGCAGAGGTTTGCCATGAAGGATTTGGGAGCAACAAAATTCTTTGGCATGAGTATTTCTAGAGACAGGGAAGATCACAAGTTGATGTTGTCTCAGGATGATTGTGTGAATAAGGTAGTGGAGAGGTTCAAGATGCAGGATACAGAATCGGTTAGCACACTTATGGATGGATAGTTCACAGAATAGTGTCCCCAATCACATGATGAGGTTAAGTACATGTGTACTAGCCCTGATATTACCCAAGCAGTGGGAGTTGTCAGCAAGTTTGTGGCCAATCCAGGAAAGAAGCACTAGAAATCAGTTCAGTGTATTCTCAGGTATCTGAGAGGGATCAGCAGCGGGTTAACATGCTATGTAGGGTCAAGCACTTCTCTACATGGGTATGTAGATTCGGATATGGCAGGTTACTTGGATGACAGGAATAGCACCACAGGATGTGTGGTGGTTGGTCTTCAAGATTGAACTTGAAGAGTGATACAAGCCAGGAAACAAATTAGATGATGTATAGGTACAGGTATAGGTACAAGTGCAACTGTTTATCTCCAAGTGGGAGATTGTTAGGTTGTGGAGCTAAAAGCTTCACTGTTATGCAAACATGGAGGAGTTTGCTGAGTGTCACAGTAATCGACGTCAGTCAGGCCAACCGACGTCGGTCAGGAGTAGACAGGAAGCTGTCGACATCGGTCAGGTATCGACCGATGTCGGTCATCTCCAGACAGACAGGGACCAACGTCGGTCACCTGTGTGTTCCAGAACTGTTAGTTACATGAATAGTTAGTTTGTTGAACGGCCAGTTTGCATGTAAAGACTAATTTTAGTCTTGAGCTGCGTTTCTAATTATTGTAATTAGAAAGTCTAATTATTATTTGTATGGGATATATTTAAGAGACCCATGGGCTGTATTGTAATTTGAGGGATCAAAGAGGGGATCCCCAAGGTGGAGAATCATAAGGACTTGGTAAGGCAAGGACAAGGGTTCTTTCGGGTGTGTAAGATCTAGGTCTGCAGGTGTACAAGACCAGGTTGATCTGCAGGTTGTGCAAGATCAGGAAGGAGATCTACATGGTAAGTAAGGTCGATTGATTTGCAGGTGTGTGTGTGTGCAAGGTCAAAGGAGATCTGTGGGGTAGCAAGGTCAAAGGAGATCTGCAACACATCAAAGAGCAAGATCAGGGAGATCTACTTGGAGTATGTGGTGTACTCGGTTGGTACTGGAAGTAGGCAACAACGGTTGAGTTGATTGTCATCTACTGGTTGGTGTACTGGCAGTATTGTTACTAACTGGTTGAAACAACAACTATGTGCTTGAGTTGATTTTGTTTGTAATTGAGAGAGTGAACTCTTGAGGGAGAATTATTGTACGCCCAAGAGGTGTGGGAAGCCTCAGAGGTGTGGAAAGAGTGTGGCATCTTCATTGTATTTCCTTCTGGAAGAGTATTAATACAATATTGTATTGTCTCTCATATTCTATGTTATTTCTGGTTTCTAGTTACTTATTACTTCTGGTTTAATTTTGTGTTTAGTTGCTTATACAAGGTAATCAATTATGCTCCTAGATCCTGACATATTGGCTCTTAGATATGTAATATCTCTTACCCTTTGATAAGTTATAACTAACCATATTGTTCTTTCTGATGAGAAGGTGCAAAATAATAATCATCATGTGACATTATTGAATCCCTACAAGGAACAAGATAATAAAAAAGCCATCACTAAACACATTCCTAAGCATAACAATGGTCATGTGGAAAATAAATTATCACTCACACAAGAATCATACTAATGCGAGAAATATTAAACAAGTAAGACTATTTTTACTAAAAGGAAAGCACTTTTTCCATTATTTACATTGTCCTTAACATTAAAAAAACAATGTAGAAACTTCATTGCCCATAAATATTGAAAGAATAATGGAAAGAAAATGAATTTTGATATAGTTTGAATGCAAACACAACAAATGACTAAGCAAGCACTATCAAAGTAGTGTTAAGGCCTAGTTTAGACGATCCAAATTAATGGATATGTTCTCTCCAAGTTAAGGAACAATGTATCAATTGATCCAAAATAAAACCAAAAAAAAAGAAAAAGAATGAAAGAACAAACTAAAACCTCATATACAAGATTAATTATATTTTTTTTTGGTTTGTTTTTATGCATTCTAGAAATGCAATCAAGGAACATATAAGCCATAAAAGTAATATCACATGTATTGCAATTAAAAATCCATCGCTCTTCGGGTTTATGCAAAAAGGAAGTGTTGGTTCAATAAGACAATAATTTGTTTTGTTCCAATTAATTGCAGACATTAAGCTTGGCTTATTCAATTGGAAAAACCTACCATAGATAACGTAAGAGTGTAGATGCACAATCTAACCTTTGTCTAACATTGAAGATTGTAGATGCATTTGAATTGTGAGGAAACATCAAGTTCCCGATCACAACATTATCCTTTTTTACTGCAGTGAGAAGGCCTACCAAAAGATCAAATATTTCAATTTTATAACATGAAAATCATCAAAAGAGGATTATACCTAAATGGATAGAGATATTGTGACAAGAACCATGAGAAGAAGAATTTTCAAAACACTCTAAATATTTATTGGGTTTCAACGCACATTAGCCTTACTATGCGACATAGAATCTATCTGCATAACTACTAGGCATAGTTATATAAGTTTATTACCATGTTCATGTTCATTAAAAGATAACGTAATGATGAAGTGAAGAAAACATTTTTTGTCCTAACAAAACCAAACATTAAACCAAGAAAATATTGAAAAACTACAACTACTGAAAAACTGAAGACAAAATGGAAACAGTTACAAACTTGAACCTGTCAAAAAAAAAAATGAAAATCAATTGAGAAACGAGTCTAGAGGCTAACTATTATGTTATCATATTTATCAAATTTGCCAGAGGTTTATTCTATAAAATCTATAACCTTCTTAGAATTTATTTTGATATCCTATCTAAAACTCGTTGTAATTTAAAAAATAATAATAATGTTCTTTTAACAAGATGATTTATAAATAATACTTAATAGAAGGTACCACAAATGAAATCACAATTGTGTGCAGCCTACAAAACATGAATTCATAGTTCATTTCTCCTTCAGAGTCACTAGTAATCAATATCTCCAGCTTTGGCAATTGTGACATCATAACTACTGCGATTCTTTTGCTCCTCCTTCATAGTCACCTCTAATGAAGATCTTTGGCTTTGGCAGTGTGTAAGTAAACTATGTCCAAACAGGATCATCAAGAACATCTCATATGAAGCATTAAATATAAATGGGTGAAACTCTAAAAATATATTCACCATGTGAATGTTACTAGCAACCTTGAATTGTATCTAATAACTAATATTTCTCAGTTCCAAGTTCTTTAAGACCCAAATATCCAATTGGCAACACCCAACAAAACTCTTAACTAGATCACAAATTAGGCATACCACCAAAGAAAGAGAAAGAGAGAGAATTACCATCTACATAGTGCTTGGGTGGCTAAGTTTACACATCTCATAGCCATTGTTCCCCAACTTGCACTCATACATCTCCACTAGTTGTTCATTTCCAACCCACAACTCTTAATTATCCACATAAAAGGTATATATATATATATATATATATATATAACCAAATTAGATTTAGAAAAATACCTAGATCTCTTACTGAACCCAAACCATGGGATTGACTGGCTATAAAAAAAAATCTCTATTAGTCCTAAATGAAATTATATTAAAATACCAACTTGAATGAAATGCTTACATGCATATTTGTAATAAAATTTTGAATGATGATTTATCTCACACACATTCAGAAAGTAAATTTAAAATAATTTTTTATTAAGATAAATGTTGCTGCATACAAAAATTTCTTCTACTCTTAACTTCTCATCTTTCTTCCTTTTTTTTATTGACTTCTTTTTTCTTACTTTTCCTTACAACCAAATGACCTAAATACATCTACTGATAAACTATTTTTAATTTCCTCAAAAAAGCTACTATCTACCTTAATATATCAAATATGATCACATACTTATCTCTTAACTCAAAAATTTTATTGCTTCATTTACAAACTATCTACTTCATTTATTAAAAAACAACATATATTTTATACATATTTAATACCTCAAACTTTCACAAAAGCTACCCAAAAATATTAAATGCGTACAAGTCAAGCTTATATTTCCAACAACATGGAATTCTTCTAACTGTTAATTGCATTATTATAATCATCCACTTGTAAACAAACAACATATGATCCTTCTGAGAGCAGTGTGTCTCGTATTTCCTCATTGTGCTTCCACCAATACTCCTTGAACTGGATTTTATGAAAACTCTGCAAAATTTAATGACAATTAAATATTTAGTGAAATCCAAAATAGAAAGTAAAATTATTTGGAGGAAAATAAAGAAAATAAACCTTCTTTCCCAGCAAGCACAAATGTGAGCAATTGAACCACAAAATTTCTAGCGCTAATAATCCAAATATGGAAACAAAAGTGACATAGAAAGTATGGTAGATGCATATATACAAATTTCCCACACCAACACTTTCACAACAAAATTTCCCCATAAAACAACAAAATCATGGCCAAATCCCTATCATTCTATGCAAATTTCAGAAGTTAATCAGCACTAAATGCTATTTATAGAATTCAAACCTCATTCAACTCAGCAACTCAGCAAATTAAATAAAAATGTATTGTATGTCAGTCCAAAAGTTTTCAAAAATACATGGTTAAAGTAAAAATATTAAATATTTAACCATATTCTTCAGCAAAACGTTCTTTCTGAAATGGTACCTGATAAAACTCGAAATGTGACCTTAACAAATTACAAAGAGTTAAATATTTAGAGAATCGGGTGCTGTAAGTTTTAGGTTAGTAGAATTTTAAAACTCCATTCATTTCAAATAGCAGTGGAGGTAGGATATTTTAGATCAATGGCAGAAATTCCAAGGATTGTTATGAATACAAAATAAAGAAATATATATCGCCTATGTGAAGGCATATTAAAACCACCAAAATGACTTGGATAGGCCTATTGAATGCAAATCAAGCAAGATCATATTGTTTTTTAATTAGAGATTGCATTTTAAAAACGTTGTTATTTTATTCATCATATGGAGATATATTTATACAAATTCATTTTTCACTTGAAAAACTTTATTATTTTATTTATTATATGAAAATATATTTATATAAATTCATTTTCCTATTATAATCCTCCCATATCTCCTAAAACTTCTCAGATTATATTAGGTGAGTTTTTCAAACAACTAGCATAACCACTTTCATACATAGCTAGCATTAATTAATTAAATATGTCATGTATTACTGTAATATTTTTATAATTTCCCACATATGGATAGGAACTACACATACATATTAAAAAAAAAGTATGCCAACACATACATATATATAAGAAACATATAAGATATACACTCTACTTTTAGTGATAAATCACATACATAAAGATAATTATTTACGAATTCGATTCTAGTGAGTGTTGGGATTTTTACTAACATGTCACTTACATCTCAATTTCTAGTGATAAGTTACATACGTAAACATAATTATTCATGCTTTCATTTCCAATGACTGTTGAGATTCTCATTGACATATTACTTATGAAGTACTTACACATCAGAATATACACACGTTTACAATTTTATTTTCATCACACCATATATAAAAATTAAAATTGTGGGTTAGGTCCTCATTGTCTTCTGTGTAGAAAAAATAAAACATCTAAATGATAATGATAGAGAAAAGTTGTTAGACATAGAGCCGAATCGACAATTGAAGATTTGGATTTACAAATCGAGAACATACAGTTACAATGAGAAGAAGACGTGCACGGATATCTCAAGATGATCAATATGTATTAAGAATTAGAATACCAAGACAAATTCATTCAGATCAACTCACTAAGTCTGAAAGACAAGAATGTAATCGTGAAACAACTCACAGGGACTATCATCAATCAAAAGCTAATGTTGATTTGAACGAATTAATTAGCTTGCAAAAATAATCAACTCAAATAGTAAACATTTTCATAGTAAACAAAATACATTAACATAGAACATATCATAGGCTAGGGATACAAGGAAACATAAAAGAAAACTATTTATGAATCTTTATATTGATCTCAATAATTTCGAACCCCTTTCAGTATAAATGAGGGATATTTATAGACCTTTCCCAAGTCGCTTCACATCCTAACAGTTTACTACAGTCCAAAAGAAGACTCTTCATATTTCTAAGACTTTTGATATACAAAGAGAGGCGTATACAAACAAAAAGACTATATCAAGTAAAAAATGGTGTGAAACACACAGTCTTCATACAATTATGCATTGCAATTTGGTAGCCCTATTCTATGATCAACACTTTTTTGGACTTAAATCATTGTCTTATCCTGAGACAAAGTCATAAGAAGTACATTGTATACTAGATCTGGTGGAATTATCTATTGCAAAGGATCAAACTAAAAGCATTATTTGTAGTTATTGCTCAAGGTGTCATTTACCAGTTTTCACCCCTTATGCAATACTTAGCTACCCTTTTAGGTTTTTAACTAAGTAGGATATTAATCTACTGCCCTTATAGGTTTTCAATAGACTGGCATAACTAGATAGGCCACCTTTTATGAGTTTTTAACTAACCAATACCTACTCCTAATATTTCAATCCTATCAACTGAAAGACTCTTCAAATTTTCAAAATTAAAGTGTGTGCAGTACCTGCATAGAAGGTGGTGGCATGGATTGCATCAAAGGAACTAGAGGAGGGTTTGAAGATGATTATGTTGGAGTTGTTGAGAAATTTGTGGCTAAAGCATATGGATCATCTGGTGGTGGTTATTGTGGTTGAGTCACTAGTTATGAAGTTGTGGCTATATTTATCTGATGAATATCATATTGAAGCTAGTTTAGAGGGATGAACTTGGTATCCTAGACAATGTCTGTGATGGAGCTATCCAAATGTGCCAAGTCCTTTTTGTACATCATCCAATCAGTGAGTACTTCCCACACCATACTGAGTATTATACACAAATGGATTTAGCACACCATCAAATTTTAAATATCATCATCTTTTGTGATGGTAAGGAATGCCCTAGTGTTAAAAACTTTCTACCATATTTCTTAGGATAGCTATTCCAGGTGATTTACATGCCTCTACATTTGTATGCCATCGAATATGTTGTGTAGCATCTCATTTTACCATGTTTGTAGCTTTTGTATGACATTATCTATTGATTCTATCAATTAATTGAATATGATGTCTAGTGTGTTAGAGGTAGCCCATTGATCCTCCATCGTTATTTTGGATTTATTTGCCGTATTAAACCCTAGTTTGGCTTTAGCCTATAAAGTGGTTAATTTTTACTTCTAGTCGAGTATCCATTGTGTGGTATTTTGGGCTTGGAACACAATCATATCTAAGACTTGCTCATAGTCCTCCAAGAGTTCAAAAAGTGCTTATCTTCACCTTGATGGTTTTCCCTTGCATGTGAATGTGATGTAGCTTCTGTGTAGCTAGTCAGTCTTTTGTGAGTTGTAACAAGAGACCTGAGAACTGCTTATATTAAGACATTATTTGGTCACCCAAGACTTGAGTGACCAATGCAAGGTAAGTGTTATCAATAACTTGGCACACCTTGGTGAGTCATAGGTATAGATCATTGTTTTGCTCCCGAAACTATGATACTTATTTCTCTAAGGCCAAAGTCTTTGTGATATATTCTTGAAATGTAGTTTCCCCTTCATTTCTTTAGATAGTGGAAGTTGGGAAACATAAAGATATGCTTCCTACACTATTATATCTAGTGTAAAACTTGAAGTCATATTTATGACATGAGCCTTTTTAATTTGTGCAATCTACAGAGAGAATTATTTTCTACAATTAGAGGTTATAGGTACATCCCACAACCATTAACTAGGATTTTTTATTTTGGTTGAGCTTCCTCATCTTGTGCATCCCCTTGGGTGAACTCCAATCCTTGTGAGGCATCTAGTGGTTGTTGAGATTTAGGTATTACACCCTTGGTTGTAGACTCTATTACAACTTATTTTTTTGTGATGTGCTCTATGTCTACCTTGGATTTAGTATCATCTTATATTTTAGCTTTGGCGTCAGCCTCTACCTTAGCTTTAGCATCTGCCTCAACCTTCTCCTTGGCCTCTTATTCTTGAGCCTACTTATTTGTCTATTCTTATTATCTACGTAGAGTTTCATTTACATTTTTTGCTTCTACCTTTGCAACTTCCTCAACTTTAGTATTCTTATATTGCATTACTTGTGCCTCTTGGCTTACTTGTTTTGTATCTTTCTTTGTGGTTTCTTCTTCTTCATGTTGCTTATATTTTTGTTCTTATTGCATTATTTATTACATTTTTTGGTGAGGCTTTGCTTCCTTATTCTTCTTCTATGTAGCGGCTTCTTCCACTTTCTTCTTATTATGTTCTTCTTGTTGCTTCATATGCTCCTCATCTTCAACAAATTTACATTTGGATTCCTCCTTGCCTTACTCTTATCTTCCTTATGATCCTTCTTCACATCCACCTTCTTCATCTATTATATCTCAGCTTGTGCTTATGCAACTTGTTATTGGGTTGTGATGCCTTCCTATTCACCCATTTGCTTGGGTTCAAGTGGGTCCAAAATTGTGATCTATGCTTGTTATTTTGAAGGATAAGATAAAGTAGATGACTCCACCACCATGTGCTTGATTGATAAGGACTTTGGCCTAAAAAGTGGCACTATTATTTTCTTCAACCTCTTATAGTCCTAAGTTATTTCTTATTGTTATGATTTCAGGGCTATAACTTATTATGGTTGATCTTCCCTAAATGTAATAAGATTGGTAAAAGAGATCATGCATTCTCTGATTGATGATGATAATCTAGGCATAGTATAGGTCTTATGCTTGAAAACCAAAGTTTGTAATGGGTTTTCTTCCTGCAATGAAACATCTTGTGCTTCTATAGATCATGTGCCTAGATCTTATTATGGTGGGAGGGTTGTATATGTTATTAAAGACCTTGCACCTAGATCTGATTGAAATAATTTGGCTTTTCAACACTCACATTCTGCTCTTTCTCCAAAGTATCAACTATTATGGAAGGTGGAGGTTTGGTAATGTCAACCCATAAGTCTTGCCTTACCTAGTTTTGCACTTGGTAGGTGGGCACTACCTTCCAGAAGAAAAATTCATTTTCTTCTTCTTAATCATAGACTTCATTGCCTATGTCTATGAGAATAGATTATAAAACTTCCTTCTCTTTGATTCCCAACTCCAAAAAATCACATTTCACTTCAATTTTGAGGGTATGCTTGTGCTCCAACCATGATTTAGTGTAGTGTGTCCTCTATTTTGTTGGAGGTGGTGAGGTTCTACATGATGGTACCTTCCTTTTGCCCATAGTAGTTTATTACAAAGTTAATTTTATTTAAGGCACTATTTATGCCTCTACTTATTGGTGTCTTGTAGTTTGGTGTGGTAATAGTTATTGCACGCTTGGAGGCATTGATCACAATGGTGGTACTAAATGGACAACCAAAACTTTGTGTAATATAATTTCCACCTATGCATCAAGCATAGTGATGAAGAAAGTGAAAGACATGATGGGTGCCTTTAGAAGCTCGTGCACTCTAATTTGAATGCCAAAATGTAGTTTAGTCACTACAACATGTTGTCTAAGATATTAGATGACATCTATGTGGATGCAGGGGTGCAAAGTGATCATCTGTATAATTTTCAACCACTAAGGGTTGAACTTTTCTAATTGCATATAGTATTTCCCTATCTTGGTTCAGGAAATATTGGAAAAATCTATCACAGGCTAAAAGTCTACATCAAGATTGACTAGTCCCTCATGCGACTTCCATTGAGTGAAATAGATCAGAAGTATCAAGAATTGGTAATTAAAGGCATGAGATGTGCCATTGACAACTTTCTCAATATTTGTAATGAGTTATAAAACCAAAAATTATGTCCAATTGAAATCCTCATTAATCCTTAACATTTAGTAAGTGATGTTAATGACACCTTTGATAAATTGTTTGTAATTTTTGGTGGATTTTCAAAACCTCTTCATGATGCATTCTACCAAAATTTGCACTACAACATCATGGGCATTCCTAGTGGGAATCCCCCTAGATACCTTATTGTTTTTTTCCATTGTATATGAGTGAATTTATGGTGACTTTGTCTTGTAGGGAGCTAAATATTTTACTCTCGTAGGCAACCCTATTATGCAATCCATTGCGGTTGGATTGATGTAGATTCTCACATCTTGAGACAAATATATATCACCCTCATATCTACTGAGAAGGGTGAGTATGATCTCTTTCAATTTCCTAAAAGTTGATAATTTAATCAATATATCTACATCAAAACCTCACAGTTGATGTTAAAGTGTTAGGGCTTGCAACTGTGCTTCTTATATTTGATCAAGGATGAATATATTGGATTTAGCAGCATCTATGAAATCAAATGGGTTGGGATTGTGATATTTGGTTTGTCTTAGGATAAGACCAATGCCCATATCCTCTTTTTATACATCTAAGAGTGGGATAAGGAGTTGAAATCTATCCATGCCATCAGATGTAATATCCAATGAATATGGGTTGTGTATGCACTTAGTAGTAATGAATAATTCACATGTAAGAAAATGAATTCAATTTAAAACATAGAGAGTTTTTATTCATAAATGTATGTAATTTCATAGTGTTGTGCATACCCTTGTATATATAATTTTTCCTACTCGATTATACCTGACACCTTTCTTTAAATGTGTTGATTTGTCTACATGTCATTATACCTTAGAACTTGAATACACTTGATATTTGGATGACATGACATTATTTCTCTGATGTCCAAGTGTACTATTTCAACTAACTAGAGTAATTGATATGGTACATCATCTCTTCACTAGCTGAGTTTCCTTTATTGTTCATCAATCAAATCTGACCTTTGATGTGTTTTTGGGAAAGATGAAACCTTTCAATTGTGTCATCATTAATGACTTTTGAATGATTTTTATGTGTACTTTCCTCATACTTTATCTACCATCACCTCATTCCCATACTTAGTTGATGATGTACATCTGTATATACTTATATGACATGTATTACCATGTTGACTTGCTCATTTTGTCACACTCTATGACCTACTACTTTTTATTATGGTTTCACTAACCAGTGATATATAGATCTCACTCTACTATTATACTAAAACCCTACAAACAAAACAAGAAGCAAATTCATTAACTAAAAACCCTAAATTGCATTGTGTTACTTAGCACCCACTCATGTTATTTCTGCAAGATCAGATAGAGATTACTAGTGGTAATACTTAAACCTACAACCATTTACCTACCTAGGAAGAATGGTTCCCTGTAGATCCCTCAACATAATAGTTCCTTAATGCGATATTTCATGGATAATGTAGGGTCCTTTCCATATAATATGTAGCTTTCTTGGAAATACTCTAAATCCTCTATCATATAATAGCATTGCCTATTCTGGTTGAAAATATTTGGTTCATAGGTTGAGATCGTGCCATGTTTTATGACTTTGCTTATTGATCTCTTGTTTCCATTTTTCTATATGTATTTTTTCTTCCATCTGATGTAGATCTATAAGTCTTTCTTGTAGAGAGTCTTGATCTCCTAGTCACATGATCATTGAAATTCACACACTAAGAACTATGTATTCTATGGGCATTACTGCTTTAATTCCATAGGCTAGATAAAATGGGATGAAGCATGTTGCATGATTGTATTGTTTCATGTACACCCATAGGATCACAGGAATCTGATCATCCCAATCAACTCTTTAGATGTTGCATATCTTTGTGAGCATCTTACCAAGAAATTTGTTTGATGTTTTTGCTTTTCCATTTACCTATGGGTGATATGTCATGATTTTATGGTGTGAGATCATAAACTCATATGCAAGAGTATTTATAGTATTATCAAGGAAAAGTGTTCCTTTGTAGTTGACCAGCTTGATCAGACAGCCAAATTTGGTTATAATGTTTTCATAGAGAAACTTGGTTACATCTTTAGCATTATAACTAGGTGTCACAAAATCTTCATCCCATTTAGTAAAATAGTTTGTTGCATTGATTATGTATCATGCATGACTAAATTTTCTAGGTGGATTTATTGGTCCTACAAAATAAATAACCCATTGTTCGAATGGTTATTCTGGTAGCATAATATTTGGTGGCATTTCATCCCTTTGATTAGGTTTTCCCAATATCTAAAAGATGTCACAGTGTTTAGCTACCCAATGTACATCATGAAATAAGGTAGGCCACCATAGACCTCTATGTATAATATTCCTCATTGTGGATTCTCTTATGAAGTGTCTACCTATAATTCCTTGATGTGTTTCTTCAAGAAATTGTAGTCATTCATGTTCTAGAACTACTCTGCATAGTACTCCATCCTTGCTCATTTTATACAAAAAACCATTGATAATTTTGAAAGCAATAACTCATGTGATCAAATTCTTCTTATTTCTTTCTATATAGTTTACAAGAAATATCCCTTATTTTAAGAAATTTTTTTATCTCTTGTAGATTTTCAAGAATCATAGACTCAAAATAGGTGCACATCTGGTGATTATCTTTAAGCTCTTATGGTTCTTCTCCATTGCATATGTGGCTTAAATGGTCTGGTCCTACATTATTCCTCCTAAGGTTCACATTTATTCTAAACTAGAAATCTTGAAAAATCATCAACTACTGAGATATCATGCCTCCTAACATGGGCTTATTTAGCAAGTATTTCAAATCTTGGTGATCCATAAAGAATTCAAATGGTGTTGATAGAAAGTAGTGCCTGAACTTTTATAGTGTGAACACTATTTCTATAGCTTCCCTTTATTTAGTTGTATAATTCTTATCTATGACTGAGATATTATGACTTGTAAAGTGAATAGGATGTTCTAATCTTCAGTTTCCTAGTTGTGAGAGAAAAACTCCTACCATAGTTTCTAAAGCATCCGCATGAATGTGAAAAGGTTTGGTCCAGTTGAGAAACACTAAAATAGGCATTGTTACCAGTCTCTACTTGAGATCCAAAAATGTTTCTTGACATTCTTTGGTCCATTCAAACTTAGTCTCTTTGCACAATAATTTTTTTATAGGGGAAAATATAGTTGTGTATACCTTTATGTATTTTATATAGTAGCTTGTATGCCCTAAAAAATATTGCACCTCTATTTAACTTGGATGAGGTGGCATGCCCACAATTACTATGATTTTGGCTTGGTTCCCTAAAATCCCATCACTGCATACTGCGTGCCCCAACTAAACATCAAAAGGTGTGAAAAATAAGCACTTATTAAAATTTAGTGAAATGTGTAGAGCTCGGCACCATTCCATCACATGTCATAGTTTAGACAAGTGCTCATTAAACAAGTAAAATACATCAATCATCTAGGTGGACTTCAATAAAATCATGGATCTGCATCGTCAAATTGAAAACTCCTTTTACATATATGTCTATGTAGTCATACTTGATATTCTTACAATAATCACCCTACACAAATTTGATTGGAGGTTAATACACATTTTAATACATATAAATTAGTTCATCATCCTCTAAGAACATATAATATCATTACTGAAACATCAAAGTAAAAGTTGATTTCCATATATGTCTATGAAATCATACTTGATATTCTCATAATAATCACCCTACACAACTAAGATTGGAGGTGAATACACATTTATCAATACATATAAATCAATTCATCATTCTCTAAGAATACCTATCATTAATTTATCATGAAATTACAAGTTAATTTTTCATATCCATCTATGCAGTTACTTGAGATTTTCACAACAATCACCCAACACAACTCAAACTGGAAGTGGCTACACATATATCAATATGTATAAATTAGTTAATTTTTCTATGAGAAGATCTATGAGAATTTAACCATTTATATTATAAATGGTTGTAGTTACATGTGTTTCATAAATTCAAAGCCAAATCTTATAACACTTTGCCTTTCAATATAATTATTCAATATCCTTTAATGTTAATAATGATAAAATGAGTTGATGAAGATAATCACAACAATTTTGATTAAGATCAAAATGATGATGTAGATGATGAGTTACTTCATGTGATGTATCTTTGGAGATGGCACATTTGTTTATGTCAATGGATTAAAAGGTATCCATTCAATTTCAACCTAATGGGTACATCAACCTATACCAATAATCATCATCATGCCAACCCCATGAACCATAGTGAGGATTATAGTCATGTGGATCATCACAATGATGTAGATGTTACTCCAACTCATAAGGGTTGAATTTGTTTATGGAAACAAACTATAAGTTCACCATTCAATTACAACCCCATTGACAACCATTGTTTTGATAATAACTGACTTGTAGTCAGAGTAATTTTGGAAGAGGAAGTAGTGAATAACTTTGATATGCATCACGAAGATAATAATTTGTAATTTATGAAGCATATATGTGTTTGTCCTTATGTGGCTATATGATTTTAATAATTTCCTAGTGATGTATGCTACAATTTACATTAGCTCATGTTTACAATTTGATACATGATATTTGATTTCTTCATTGGAATTATTGGAAGATAGGAATAATAAATTTGCCAGTTTTACATTAAGTGATGTTGGAAATATTGTCATTGATGTCAAAGGTCTAGCATTATTGGTGATAAAGGCACCATTGCATTTAATGGTGTTTTTAATATTCATATCTTGGCTAATGTGTGTTAATATTTATTTAATATTAATGAATATATTTTTGGTTGCATATAAGTCAAAAGAGGGCCCATGGAGAAGTCAAAGAGTCATGGGGTAAAAGACAAAAAAGTAATGGGACGCATTTTCACATGAAGAGTCATCTTGAGGAATTCCAAGGGTCACCATGTGAAGATAAAAGAGGCTATGGTGCATTTTTCCATGAAGGGACACTTTGAGGAATATGAAAAGTCACCAAGATAAAGACAAAAGAGGAAAGGATGCATTTGCTTATGAAGGGTCACCGTATGACTTTTCAAATGCAAGGATATGAAGGGTCATCCAAGTTTGGCACCATTTTCCATGAGGATTGAAGGGTCACAAAGGGTGAATGCCAAAGGTCATTTGGAAAGCTATAAATAAAGGCTTGAGAAGCCATTTGTAATATGCAAGAGAGTGCATATTTTATATTTGTTTTCGAAGAGAGAAAAGTAGGAGATAGTGTAGAGTTCTATCATTTGTTGAGTAAGCAACATTGAGAGATAGTTGTGTTTTATACACAAGAGGGATTGGTGATCATGTGGGTTGGTGCTCACAAATCTTTGCAAGGGGTTGGTGCTCCTATGGGTTAGTGCTCACAAATATTTGTTGTGTTGGTGCTCGGTAAAGGGGTTGGTGCTCCTGCAAGTTGGTGCTTGCAAACTTTGTAATTTGAGTTGGTGCTCATTCATATACTTGAGATTGTTCTCCATGGTTTTTTCCACTTTGGGTTTCCACATAAAAATCTGGTGTATCTCTCTTTTGTGTGGTACATAGTATTGTTTCAGTTTTATTGCATATCTTGAATTTGTGATTAAGTGGTTAAAGAAAAGAAATCAGATTAAGTAAAAGATATATAATATACTGATTCACCCCCCCCCCTCTCAGTATATTTCATGCTTAACAAGTGATGCACATTATGTTAATGTTTTTGGTAGGAACAAGAAATTAAATTTTTGACCCGTATTATTTATTTATTTCCTTAATATTTACCATTGTTCTAATTTTTTAATATCCAATGAGTTCACTTATATAAAATTGTACTAGGGCACTAAAAAATATATAAGTACATGTCCAAAAAAATTGTAAAAATATATTAAATGATATTTCATTTCCTTTTTTCATTACTGAAAAATATGCAATATGTACATAATATAACATATATAAAAAATTATGGGGAAAGGAGATCACATAATATGTCTAAACTAATGATAGTGGTACATGTAAAATAAATAAATAATAATAATTATTGATAATAAATTATATTTTTTTTCATTAGGCCCATGACTCAAGGGCATATGATTTATATGTGAGAGAGACCACCGACATTTTAAATAGAATCTATAATTAATGGTGTGAATGAGCTACAATGAAATGGAAATAAAGTAATGTGTAATCACCTAAGAGTGGTATTTGGATGCTAAGAGTGATGCTTGAGATAGCCTATTCCTAGCTTTACCCTAGACCTATACTAAATCTTTATCACACTTTTCCATCCATTGTGTAGACCACAAACATCTCCAGTTAACTCAAACATAGTCCTAGAACTGCATTCCTAGATCCCAACCCATTTTGCCCAGAAATCTACCTGTTGGACACTAGCACCACATCAAGGACACTAGAGCCACATGGTGCTAGTGTCCCCAACTTGGTACTAGTGTCCCTTGCCCTAACTCTCATGAAAAAATATATTTTAAAATGTATGCCCCTCCTAAGTTCAACCTAAGCACATTTTGTTATCTGCAAAAGCTAAAGATCACTATAAATACAAGACTATTAGACCTCTATCCACTAGATGGAAAATAGATGTAAAAATCATATTCAAATTATAAACAAGTTGATCCAAATCAAGGTTATTAATCCCTATTCTATCCTACTTCTACATATTACCATCTACAACTACCCTAAGCCTAGATTTCAAATATTTTCAATCTCAAGCACACTCAAGGCATTCACAACCACTATCATTCTAGCATTCACTTGCACTTGCACCAAGCACTAGGTGGGAGAACTACATTGATTTTGATCCTTCCTTAAATTATTGGTATGTAGGCAACTCCCTTCATAGAGGGGTGTTGAGGATGTCTAGCTTATCTTACTAATGAACACACATTTTCAACTCATGCCATACTTGTAAGGAACATTAGGGTTTGTTTACTAAATTAGATTTTTTAGGTATAATACAGTCCTAGATTTAATGCGTGCAAGAATCGAACCCAAAAACATAGGCGTAGGTGATCCAAAAAAATAGGAACATTCCTGCAAAGAGGACACTAGCACGATTTTTATGACACTAGAGCCACATGGCACTATTGTCTAGGTGGGGCACTACTATCTAGTAATGAATCAGACCCAAGGACCCTGTTGATGACACTTAGACCTATCTGTAACCTAGTTTTAAGCATCCAAATATTTTGTGATAGCTATTTTCTAATAAAGTCTATATTTGCACCTATTTATTACTATTTTTTGAAATTCAAAGCAAGTCAAATTATATAAAAAAAATTAGTGGTTATTTATTGCATATTATTTCACTAATTTAGACAACTCATCCCTTTAATCTAACTTAGGATTTATACATAGTAAAACCCAAAAAGGTTAAATCATTTGGTGAACCCGACTTACTTCGAATATTTCCTAATTCCCTAGTTTGCATTTTCCAAATTTGTGTGTAATAAATTAGGGTTACATACTTCAAATTTTCTATTTTTTTGGCATAACCTAGCTCATTAAATCAAATCTCATATTAGGGTTTCAATTGATTTAAATATAAATTAATTTTTTGTAAAGAAACCCTAACCCTAGATGTTCTTAGGGTTTGTATCCTTTTTTTCCTATTTTCATTAGTTGATTTAAATTTTTTAGAGTACATATATTCTATTTTAGTAGCTTTATTCCATTTTTTTTACTATATGTCATCTAAAAAAGCTATCTCTCTTCCATTAAGAAGAAGTGCTAGACTAGGTGGTAATCTTATAGAGCATATTTAGATTCCTGCTATTTGAGCCTGTAACATGGATAAGGAACCTATCATGACTCCATATATGTATCCTTCACACCTTGATTATGTGGATTTTAATGATAATGCATCTGAATATGAACAATACAACCCAGAGCAAGATGATATACACATTGAGAACTATGATACTCTCCCTCCACTTAATAATTATACCATAATCATGAACAAAGATGAGGTATTATAGATCTTCAGAGATAGAATTTAGGAATATCCCCTTGACCATACACAAATCCTATAATCCATATTTGAAATCAAAAACAAAACAAACAATGGTTAAGCTTCAACTCCCCTAGTTAATAATGTTGTTACACCTCCAATGGGGCCAACTTAACCAACTCAGCTAGCACAACCTAAAATTGTAATTCAACAACCATCAGTGACAAGTACACCACTTGTGGCTAGTTCCTCCACTCTGGATGTATAATCCCTTATGCATGAGATTTATATTCTATAGTCTAAGGTGTTACATCTCGATAAGGGAGTCATTAGGCTATCACATGCCTTGGATTCTAACATTCTCTTTCATACACCTTTGACACATCACATAGTGGCAACTCACTTGCCATCTAGTTTTGTGGATCCTAAGCTTATATTATATGATGGCAAGGGTGACCTAGATCATTATCTTAGAGTTTTCCATGCATCATGCTTGGACTATGTGTCCAATAATTAGATTCTCATGAAGTTATTTCCACATAACCTAGAGGATTATGCCCTACAATGGTTCTACGATTTACCAAATAAATATGACATTCAATCCTTTATCTGACATTTTATTAGCACATTTGTCCATAAACATTAGTGATAATATATCATATGCACAAGTGGCAAAATTAAAATAAAATTCAAATGAGCCTATTACAGATTGTGTCTTATTAAACAAGATAATATTAACCAAATTGACTAGTCCTATGGCAGATAAATAGCTTTAGAACATATTTAAACAAAGTCTCTTACCAACATTACACGAAGCTATCTTATTCAATAAGTTTCCTAAATTTACCAATTTATCCCACATAGTCAAGGAAAGAGAGGTTAAACTCTTATCAATGGGAAAAATCAAGTATACAAATGTATCAAAATTAAATATTAAGAGTTCAAACAAACCTCCATATAAGGTAAGGGAAATAGAGAACAAAATTGATCAAAATTCCATAGTCAACATAGCTTTCAATCCATCTTGTAGATTGGTTTTATCCACTCCTCAACATAGAGTCTTCACTAACCTTCCAAAGTCACCAACACAAGTTTTACAACAGCTCTTAAAATGCAATGCCATATCTCTCCCTCCCATTAAAGAGGTTAATACAACACAGCCTCTTCCAAAGAACCATGATTCTAATGCATTCAACAAGTATCACAGGGCACCAAGCCACATAACGAATAAATGCATTAACCTGAAGCACAAGATATAAGATCTAATTGAGGAAAATATTATTGATGTGGTAATACCCATAGAGGCAATGAAAGCACAACAAACAAAGGCTAAGGAACTAAAGATATTTTTAGATCTATTTTGAAATCATACAACAAATAAGGTAGGGGGCACATTAAAATGTTTGTTATACATATCAGGCGCATCCATCACCAGCTTCATATCACATAGTTACAGAGGAGGCACATCCATTGCATAACATTATTGGCATGTACCATACTATAGTGTCACCTAGACCACTTATCACATTTTCAAAGTAGGAGATTGTGGATGATGATACATATCTACATGCACTCTTTATATGATCATACATAGACCACCATCCTATCCAAAGTGTTATGGTTGATAATGATCAAGCATAAGCATGTGCACTATGACACTCTTACAACATTTGGGGTACATAGTACAAGATATATTCTCCATAGATATTGTCATTAGTGGTTTTAGTATCCACATTCAGAGCTCCATCAAGGATATTGTGCTTCCATCATAGGTTGGACTAGCACACATAACCACTCAATTCCTAGTAGTACCTAGTGTAGGTGTATTCAATATATTATAGGGTAGGCCATGATTATAGCAGTTCCAATCCATCCCATCTAATTTACACTAATTCTTGAAGTACATACATGCAAATCAACTAGTCAAAGTTGAAAGTGTCCCATATGAGTATCCTCTACCCATCCCATAGGTAGTTTTAGCGCAGTTACCAATTATGGTTCCAACACAGTCACTAATTATAGTTCTAGAACCATTATTAGATATTGAATGGTTATCAATTATAGATGACAGTATAACTCCTATGCATACATCACATATTTCAACAGAGCCACTAGTACAGGTGAGGTCTACTCTTACGATATAGACATGTATGCATACTCTCCCATGGAGATAATTATTAAAGAGACCCCTATGTTATAGATATGTCACAGACTCTAGATGACCTACCTCTACTTAGTTTATGTTGAGATAAGTACTATTGGGTTCTAGAGGTTCTCATCATAGGGAACCTACATTACCTATAGCTTCTTCTACCAGATGGGTTAATAAGACCCATATAGTTCACAGGGCATCATATTTAGTGCCATAGATTCATATCATCACTACACATGCAGATTCAGACAGATATTACTCTACATAATAGATTATGGGATCACAATGATCACAATTCCATTATTTGACACAAGTCACGGTGATATTGAGTCTTCCATGAGACTCATTGGTTAGTATGGTTCCTACTTCTTATACATATTTCCTTCTCTCTCATGCTTATTGTACATAATTTATTTTCATTTTATTTTACATAACTTATACCCATAAAATACAAAAAAATATATAACATGTCAAAACACAAAAATATTCAAATATTACTTAGAAAACACAAAATTTATAGATTGTATGCATAGCTATGTTTGCATTTATTCGACTTACTAGACATTACATATGCTAGCTATCTTAGTATAGTCAATTTTATCATATATACATGTTTCACTTATTCTTGTTGAGTGCTTTTAGATTACATATAAGACTCCAATCCACTACACTACTCTAGAATTGCTAACATCTACCCACTAGGGGCATATACACCGATCCAAGTTTAGTCATTTGATACATCCACCCATTCAGGGGCACCTTATACACAATTTCTACTGCTAGGTTCTATATTTACATTCTATACATTCTAATTTATGCATTGATATATCTTGATATTGATCATTGTTACTCATGCTCAGATTTTTTTCCAATTATCACTAGTTTAGACTCAACATATGTACATCCTAACATTTACATAGATTTATACTACACAGTTATGCATGCTTTCATTTCTAGCTTTCCTAGTTTAGACTTGATTGTGTTTCATATGCTTCTTCCATTTCAAGGGCATTTGAATATGCCATCGTTCTTAGGATCTATGTCACTTCTATGTATGTATGCCTTAGACATGTGTCCATGTCCCATGTGTGTGCTTTCTTGATTGTATATGTAGACATTTGAACATGTCCTTCTATGTGGATCTAAGCTAAATTATTTGTTGCTTGTGAATGTGTACATTTGAACATGTCTTTGTATGTCTTCTATGCTTATATTTAGTGACATGTGCCCATGTCCCTTGTATTGTTTCCCCTTGGCCTACTTTTGTGTGCCTCATGTGTTTTTTATGTATGATTTCTTATATGCATCTTCACCATGACACTTATCTTTGCTTGTTACACACACTAGTCTTCGATGCCATGAGGGACTTCATGCATCTACCTTTCCTACTTGGGTGTCATGAAGGATATCATGCCCCATCCCCCTAGGTATCTTCTCATGTTTGCTTTTATACACATTGATTACATATATATTAACATTGTTATGCAATGATAGATATAACATACATCTAACACTACATACTTATGCTCATATTATTTTACATTCTAATGTTATGTTTTCACATTGTATTGGAATATCACACAGTTGTCATATATGTTTTGGCCTAACACATTTTGTAGAGCTATTTCATTTTAAGGACATTTCTTACATATGTCAAAAACTACCATTAAAATAGGGGTAATTGATAGGGGTTTGTCACAAAGATCAAGCTCCTATATTGTTATTCACATATAATTTTCAGCACATAGGCTTAGTTTCAAAAATCAGACATAGGAAAGCATAGGACTCATAAAGTAGTTCAGTCACCTATTTTAGACCAAATAGACATTAGCACCCAAATTGGGACACTAGTGCCATAAGGTGCTACTATCTAGTAGCCCCAGCTTCAAGGCAGTCTAAATTGGTCAAAATATTACACCAAGTATAGTACAATTTGCATAGACACAGTCACATGTTTGATAGTTATGTTCAAATTTTGCTCAGATACACTCATTTTAGCTCAGATTCATACCAGTTATTTAGATTGGGAGAATCATGCATGGTGTGATCACTCCCACATTCATTTCAAATACATAGATATAGTTATTACATATTTCAAAATCAATATACTTAGATATCAAAGTGGGGGCATGTGCACATCACATAGTTTCCATATACTCAGTTACATATAGGTTGATCAAATGGAATGGCAAACTCCACATCATTATCTACATTTTATAAAATTGATACATTTTAAAATGGATGCCCCTTCTAAGTTTGGCCTAAGCACATTTTATTATCTACAAAAGCTACAGATCACTATAAATACAAGACTATTAAACCTCTATCCACTAGATGGAAAATAGATGCAAAAAACTATTTTAATAAGAAAAAAGTTGAGAAAAATCAAGGTTATTAATCCCTATTCTTCCCTACTTTTGCATACTACCATTTAAAGTTACCCTAATCCCAAATTTCAAATATTTTAAATCTCAATCACACTCAAGGCATTCAAGACCACTATCATTATAGCATTCACTTGCACTTATACCAAGCACTAGGTAGGAGAACGACATCAAGAATGATCCCTTCTTAGATTATTGGTATGTAGGCTACTCTATTCATAGTAGGGTGTTGAGGATGTCCATCCTATCCTACTAATGAACATACATTTTCAGCTCATGTAATACTTTTAAGGATGATTAGAGTTTGCATATTAAATTAGATATTCTAGGCACAATACAAAGCTCTAGATTTCATGTGCATAAGAATAGAACTGAGAAGCACAGTAATAGGTGATCTCATAAAATTGGAATAGTCTTGTAAAGAGGACAATAACACCATTTTTAGGACACTAGACACATAGCACTACTATCTAGGTGGGGCACTATTGTCCAGTGAAGAATCAGACCTAGGTACCTTGTTAGCGACACTCAGACCTATTTGTAACCCAGTTTTTAGCACCCATATCTTCTATGATAGCTATTTTATAGATAATTATATATTTGCACATATTTATTACTATTTTTAGAAAGTCAAATCAAGTCAAATTTTGTAACAAATTAGTGGTTATTTATTGCATATTATTTCACTAATTTAGACAACTCAGCCCTTTAATCAAACTTAAGATTTACAAATTATAAAACTAAAAAAGGTTAAATCACAATGTCAAATTAGGAGTATAGGGCTTGATCTACCTCCCTTAACTATTCCTTATTGTCCCTCTAGATCGAACAAATTGGTATTACATGAGAAATTTGATAGCCAAAAGTAAAAAATGAGCTAGAGGAATAAGTGATAGAAATGTTAAGGGAGGAATAGGCCTTCGCCTCCATTGACTACCCTTTATCTTGCTAAATCAGATGGGTTATTTCAATGAATGGTGGATTTGAATTCATACTAAAATTTTCATACTACATCATATATTCAAAAACAAACATTGGTAGATATATCTTTCCTACACCTCTAATCCTAAGATATTTGTGAACAACAAGGGTCTTTTCTCTCGACCATAGAAGAATTTTAATGTTGAATGTAGATATGATCTCCTTGAAAATTTTATTAATTCCTATTTATAGTGTTCTAGGGCAATGGTTTGTAATTAATCCATTGATCATAGTAATATTATATAAAATTTAATCATGCTCAACTAACTACTTCATAGACTAAAATAAATGGGATAAAGTACATGAATATATTTTGGTCTTGTTCCACTTAAATGCACTTAAAATCTATAATAGATGACATTTGAACATAATTTTAGATGTATAACTTCAATTAATAATATAACTAACACACCATGAGCTTGGTGCAAACACAATACTTCCTAGACTAATAAAAATGACTAGATAAACATCGAGTACACTTTAATCAATTCATAATGCTTTGGTGTCTCCTAAATAGACTACACTAATTAGGATAGACATGAAGATCTTTCAGTCTTGTTCCACTTGAGTGCACTTTCAAGTTATACTATATCACATATGGGCATATTCTTAGATGTATAACTTCAATCAATAATATAATTGAGATTCTTGTAGCACACACTAGGAGCTTGGTGCAAACATAGTACTTCCTATAAATTATTACATAGACATCTGATATGCATTAATTAATTGATAATGATCAAACATCTCCTGCATAGACTAGACTAATTGGGATAAACATGAAGATCTTTCAATCTCATTTCACTCAAATGCACTTGCAAGTTGTACTAGACCACATCTAAACATGTTTTTAGATGCATAACTTTAATCAATAATAGAATGAAGGTTCTTGTAGCACACACCATGAGCTTTATGAAGACATAGTACTTCCTAGACTAATAGAAAATGACTAGATAGACATCTAGTACACGTTAATTAATTGATAATGTTTTGATGTCTCCTAGATAGACCACACTATTAGGGAAGTACATGAAGATATTTCAGTCACATTCCACTTGAGTACAATTTTAAATCATTAAGTATAATTACACCACTTCCCATATCTAGATGCACTAAGACTGGTCAAAACATTATAAATAATAAAATATCTTTCTAGAACATAAATAAAAATTGTAGTTTCCTAGATACATATTATATTATCTCCTTCCCCCATGATTATATATATATATATATATATATATATATATATATATATATATATATATATATATATATATATATATATATATATATATTATATCACGCACAAATTGCACATTTTTCCATCAATGCAATAAGAAAAACAAAAGCTTGTTTCATATATTTTTTCAAAAAATGTGTACATGTTCTCATATATTTTCCAATGCCCCAAAAAATTATCCCATGTGTTTGTCAATTATTGCAACACTCACCTTGTTAACCATCACAATATACTTACATATTTATCCACTAAGGCAATCAATACAAATCCACTTAAGAACTAGTCCAATTGAAAAATATTATAATATTTTTCGTGTCTTGTTGTGAAATGGTAATTGATGAGATTATTTTAGTAATAGTATTAGTAGACCCATGAAAATACTGATGGAAGTTACTAGACCTTACAATGCATTTATTGTGTGGTCATAATTTATATTCTTAATGACACTCCTAATTGATCTACAGATTTTTGAATATTAAGGATGCATTAATCTATCATTATACATAAGCAAAGTTGAATCTCTTCTATTTAATGGATGCATCTAAGAAGGACAATTTTGGGTTGAGAGTTCAGAAAATCATTACAGTTGTTAAGTTCTTAGTGATTTAATTTTCATTTAACTTAGGATCGTTATGTAAATTATTTTCAAATATACTTCCTTTAGTACTAGACATGGAGAGGTTGAAGGTTCAAATGGGAGAATAAATAATGTGCATCCAGTTTTGGCCTTAGCCCAAAGAGAGAACTGTGATTATTATATCTAACATCTTCCATTGTACATATTAATATCTCAAGAATCAATGGTATAGGGAAAATTCATTCACCAACCTTAGCTTTTGCTTCTCATGAAGTTGATGTAATTCTAGTTGGTGCAAAATGTCTGCAAGAGTTGTCTTAGTAGGAAAATGGAATTTCTTCATATAATATTATGACCATTTCGATAGTCTTCAATAATCTATGTCAACCAATTAATACTAAAGCTATTAGATCATCATAACACCCACACTTCTCATATAGGTAAATAAAAATTTAGTGATTTAATTAGCAATCATTTTGGTGTTAAATTCAATATTTTTCTTTCAAGTTTACTACTTAATTCTATAATGAAAATGGTCATATGCATTTGTTATGGTGGTGGTGTTTGTGTTGTTATAATGTATAAACATTTATTTTTTAGTTTTGTGGGGTATATTATACTTTTATTTTTTAATTTATATATACATTTTTTAAGTATTGAAAAAAAAAATTAGGATTTGACGACAATGATTCTAAAGAAGAATTTGAGAATAAATATGTTCATACCAACTCATCAATTATTTATATTAAGACATTAAATCATGGCTCCAAAAAAATTGAGGGCTTTGCTTCCAATATTATGTGGTCATAACCCAAACAAAAATTAAGACTTTGTTTTAGTATTATGGCCCATCATTTTTATAGACACTTTCTTATGATCATCAACTACCTTAATTCATGTGGTCAATTATGTTTTTAATTACCTATTAGAAACATATATTTATCTTCAGCATATATCCAAGTTTGACCAACCCTCACATTTTTTTTTACTACAAGTGTTTTTCCCCAGTTTCATAGCTTTTGCATATAAATTTTAGAGCATTTGTCAGATATTACTTTTTTTTCCATTTTCATCATTTTCCATTTGCTTTCCCTTTACATAAGTGTGCTATGAAAATAAGTAGCACCCCTGGTAATTCATTATTTTCAAAAAAAAATTGAATTTTTATGGATGAAAATAAATATATTTTAGATTGAGAAACTTTGTCTTGATTGTTTTTAATGGAATTCAATTTTAATGATTAATATTACAGTATATAATTTTTGAAAATGGTAGCAAGCTTAACTTTGTGAATTATAAACTTTGGATTTAATTCACATGTGAGGGTTTTCAAACCATGTATGCCCAAAAGCTTGGTTAAATTATGTGGAGTTTGAAAGGAAAGTTATAAGGAAAATAATGTACAATTAAACTTCAAATCTTTAGATAAAGCATGGTATAATGTGTATCTGAAGATGAATGGTTAATAGTAATGGTTGTAAGTATATTACATTAAATTTATATAATAATTGTAAGATATATTTCATTGGAAATTTTCATGCTAGCAACATTCATAATTCACATATTTATGTAGTTAATTAATTTAGTGGTTAAAGTTGGATTTGGACCTATTTTAATCGCTATTAATACACACATGAGCACTCACATGTCCTCCCTTAATGAATGTAAATCCAAATTTCATCAAGTTTGTAATGGAAAAAATACATTTGATTTGATAAATCAAAATTCAATAATTAAAAATCCATTTGTGGGAGGTTAAAAAATAAATAAAATGGATTGCATACCTAGTTGGGCAATCCTGATGTATAAGTTGATGCAATGTGCATCACTTATTATAAATAATGACTCAGTGTGTGTCACGTCAAGCAAACCCACCCATCACACTTTGCATCAATCCTAATGTACTTTGCATCAACACCAGATTCTAACATAAACTTGCATTGAATATCAAAAAAATTAAAATGAAAAGTGTCAAAAAATCATGATAATCTAGTACTAGATCGAAGACTATGTTGAAGCATATCATGTTACAATAACTAATATTGGTTTCAAGTCAATATTATTATACATATGGCTAGGTTACATGTATCTTGGATGTAAAACTATAGGTGTGGGAGGTATAAGAGTTTATGCAATGGATGATGATCTACATGACTCAAATATAAAGTAGGTTCCTCATAGCATGTTGTTGATGATGTGGGAGATGTCGAGATTACCTTAAAATTGATTATCTTTATCTTTCATGGTTTTTTAATTGGTTGTACATGTGATCTCTCATGTGTAATAGGTCTCTCATATGGTGAGTCACGTATGGTGTGTACCTTATTATTATGCAAAAAAACTATATGTAATTATGTTATGTATGCTTGGCATCACTCTCATTTGACTAAGCCAAGGGCATCTAAGTAATAGATTATGCGATCCTATATAATTTATAACATAGAAACAAAATATGTGTGCTCGAGGACCAACTATGAGTGGAAGAGTAATACCATTATGGGTGTGTGTTGATAAACATCATAGTTGTGCAATGTTGTAGTGGTTTGAATGAAATTATGTTTAATGTAACCTTGAGGATAGGAATGACATGGAATAAGGTTTTCACTAGAATCATTATCAATCAAATTTTCATTTGTGATAAAACTACTATAGACCACAACACCATATACGTATATAGGACCAGTGATTTATGAATCATTACGTATTTCATGGTCATAAAATGTAATAGGAATCGCTTGAATTTTAGAGTTCAAAACCATGCCAATAATGTTATCAATATCATGCTCGGGTGGAATATTACCATGTGGTTGCATAATTGATTCATTTAAGTTATATTTATGTCCATATATCAAATGGCATTATTATTGATTAGGTCTTGAATTTTGTGTTGAAGTTTTATGCGCCTATTTGATACATGTCCCATAGCACGATGGTAGTCACAAAATAATTGTGATTATAGTTTCTAGGTAGTAGTTGAGTTATATCCAACTAAAATGGATTAGGAAAAGTGATCTTATAACACTCAAGTAGCTTTTTATCACTTGTTGAGGTATGTTCACCAATGTTATAAATTGTGGCCTTGTCTTAAGACCCAAAAAGGTTATCTTATCTTATGTTAAGGAAACTGTGTTAATGGTTTTGGTCTCAGTATTATCTTAGAATCAAGTGCATCATTTGTCTTAGATTTAAACATTGATTTTCCTCGATATTTATATTTATTATATGTAGGATTATTAGATTAATGCTTTAACATATTGGCATCTAAAAGCTTAACTTCAATGTGTCGTGATGCATGACAAAGGTATTCAATTTAAACATATGTATTGAACATGATTTTTTATTTACAATAGTTAAGAAAATTATTTGAGAATATGATTTGGAGTTCACGATTAGTAAATGTATGTGACATCTTGGTAAGCATGGTTTTAAACTTAAACACATAGTTGTAAATACAATCATTAGGTACTTATTTAATTTAAGATATTTGTGAAAAAATGACCTTTTGACTAATTTTGATTGAAAAAATTAGTAAGAATAGATCAAGTAAATCATAGAATCCACACATGAATCCTTCAGGTATGGAATAGAACCAATCTATAGTGTATCATGTGAGGCTCCTAAGAAACAATTTAGTCATGATAAATTCTTCTTCATTACACTTAATGCAAGATGCAAAGAAAGATTTAATGTGCAAATATGGATCCCCATTTCCATTGAAGGTTGTAAACTTAGGTACGTGAAATGATGGGGGTAAATTATAAACAAGTACTTCTAGATCTAAAGTGTTGTGTAATAAGTCTAAAGATGCCACCATGTTTTTGTTAGATGTTTGTAATATTTGTGATAATTACATTTTCATGTCATTGATTTGTTATATCATTGCATAAATAGATGCACCAATTGATATAGGTTAGCATTGGTACTAGTGTTAACATTGGTATGTGTATGGATAGGTTCATTTATATGATTGCCATTATTATGTGAGGCATTGTTCATGTTGTTATTAATCCCAAGACTAAGAGAATGAATGTATGTATTTGTTTGAGGTATGATGGTCATTGTGTTGTTAGGTATAATCACATAAAGAATAGAAGTGTCCATTGGAGGAGTTGTACGTGTTATACATGGAGGCTTAGGAATATTGGTTTCATGAGGAGCACTAACCTCAACACCTAATGTATAAGGAATAGAGTCAATCAATGGAGGTTGTTCACTAAAAAAATCTTTGATTATAACCTTATGCTACATTATTTCAGTTTGTGTAATAACTTCTCCATACTTCATGGGTTTTGTTCAATTAAGGTTTTCAAGTGACTTAGGGTTTCTACCCCATTGATATAAACTTCTTATTCATGGTCAAGGTCTCCATAGACTGGGTTGTCACTATTGTAAGTTGGATCAAATGGCATTTTATTAGTAAAAAATTGTGTTTTGGCACCAATAAAAGGATTAATATCATTGGTACTATCCATGGTAAATGTATGGTGAGATAAATAAGACAGTCAAACCTTAGGTATCATCTTAATAATCTAGTAATTTAAGAGAAAATGATAGCTAGTGTTTGATCAAGGATGTAAGGGAAGAATACAGATTTTAAAATAGAATCTAAAATTAGCCCTGAAAACCTAGGTTGTGTGAAAACAAATGTTGGGGTTCACCATTTATGTTTACCCATATTCTAGTTTTGTGAAAAATAAGGATAAATAATTTCACTGATAAATAAATCTAAGCATATATAACAATAAAGTACATAAATCATATCTACTCTAGTGTCAAAATCAAGGACATAACTCAAAAGTAGCATAAAATGATCAATATAATTTTCAAAGAAAGTAAATAAGCTAGAATGATCATGGCTTGAATGTTTCTAGAAATATGAACCTGGAATATGATTATGTAGATTGTCTACCACCTACGTGTGAAATGTGAGTTTCCTAGGCAAAATTATTACTTTCCAAGAGTTTGACTTGGAGTAAATCGTCACTAGGTAGATTCATGCATTGAGTTTGACCTACACATGTTTTCTGGATCTGTGCTTTCTATCACTACTTCCTTGTTTGATTTGGATATGTCCAATGCACTCACATTCCTATTTCACTAGGCAAAATCTCTATTTTTCTTGTTTCTTCCTTCTCAACCTAATGTGACACTCATAAAAAACAAAGGATTATGGAGTCATGGAGTCACCAAGTTGGTATTACAAACTATGTATAACGCATTTTGGAATCAGACCTCCACATTGAGTGTGTATAAATGGAATATCTCGAGCAAGGGTTTTTTAAGCTCCTCTTCCCTAGAAGTGATGATGTAGCTACATGTAAAGCTAAACCTTCATTTGGTACAAGAGGGTGATGAGATACCAAGGTAAACACCTTCCTCACAAGTGTGTAAAATATGAATCAATAAAGATCAACTTGAAGTAGGAGGATTGACGAAGCTCGAGGCTTGACTAGGCTATTCTCCTAATTTCTAATTTTATTTATAAAATAATTTTATATATGTTGGTGTAAATTTCTATTTACAGCTTATGCTTACTTAGCAAGTAAAAAATTATCTTAGGATTTATTGTTTTCTTATTTATAAAATAATCCTAATTAGACTTGACAACTTGCATTAAAGTCCAAGTTGCATACCAAAGTGGACTTTAGGAAACCACTTAAAACTACTTGCATTTATACAACCACCTGCATTAACAAAACCACTTACATTTATGAAGCCTTTCGTGCTCTATTAAAATAATTATCTCACTCACTCTCATATTGCATTGGTGGTATGGAGAATAAATGGTGAGAGGTCTATCGTATTGTTCAATTCCTGCCTTTTTATAGTGTTAATACAATACTAATGGTACATTATTGTGTCCAATCTCTATGTCTCTTTGTTTTCCATGACATGATGTGAGTTATGTCTAAGATTAATATGTTTGATCCTGGCTAGTCCAGAATTCTAATAATATATATGGTGTTGTAGGATAAGTTGTTTGTCTAGGTCAAATTTAAGAATGATAATAGGCAACGATTAAGATGCAAAACTTTCAGCAAATGGCACAAGAACCCACTAAATGGCCCTAAGAAGATCCATTGGATACAATGTGATCGACAAGTTTCTCCAGGGCAAACTTGCATGACTTATGAGTTTGACCAGGGAGAAGCAGTTTTTGGATCTCAAGGCATAACATGGAAATGTGTGATATTTAAATAACATGTATATTTTACTGAGGTTAGACATGCTGACGAGGCTGAAGGACTAACATGAATCTTAGAGTGGGTATGGATAGTCCTAAAATAGGAAATTAAGCACAATTAAGTCAAGTGTGATAAATGAAGGGAAAGACACTAAGGAAAAAGGTCTTGTACCAAATTTAGGTGTCTACAAATAATTACATCAAAATATGCTTTGGATTGAGATGCTTTAAGTTTTAAATTTAATTGGGCACTAAACATGCATTGATTTGATACCTTTTATGTGCTCAATTAGGTTTAAATATTCTATAAAAATATTTATATAAAACTAATTGTAATTAATCAATATGATATCTAATTCTTATTCATTTCTTTACCTAGAAATAAAGTCATTGCAATATACAACAATTTATTGATTTGTTTAACTTAACATATAACCATAATACATTGAAGTCATTCCATGTACAATTACATTCTCAAATACTTTACATTTTCTCAAATACTTTACATCTTCTCAACAATTAAATTCATTTTATTACATGCACTCAATATAACATAAAATTTAAAACACACTTGAAAATAAAATTAATATTAATAAACAAAATAACATTAACAAACACATTTATCGAATAAATACTTTTGACATTTGTTAGTACACATGAAAAATTCTTCAAACCTCTCCAAATATTAAATCAACCCTATTCCATTTTTCACTCTATATTTTCCTGTCCCTCCAAATATTCTTCGTAACCTATCTTTCACTTTCAAATATTACAAGTGGAAGGTAACTTGCACCTTGTGCATCCTTCCCATGCAGATCGTATAACAACCGAATTTTCCCAATCTCAGGGCATAAAGCACCTGAATTCAAACCCTTTTCGATCCGAAGCCTTTGCCATTGCCACCGAAAAAAATGCTGAAAAATAGAGTATATTAAATATTGTTTAGTGTACAAAAGGAACATGACGCTCTCGTTTTGTGCGAAGACAAGCAAAGACAAACAGGTTAGATGTAATCTAGAAACGAATTTCACTTTCAACTTTCATTAATGGGTACTAAAACTCTGACACTTGACAATGGCAGTCCAAGATTAAATATTAGCAGTTGTACCAAAGTTGCAAGCTACACTAAAGAGATGTTTTATTTTTTATTTTTAGGTGGTAATATATTGGTAACATTAGATGAATGGAAGCAATAATATAGATTCTAGGGTCTTAATGTCATAGTTTTACATTAAGAACATTACGTCATTGATTTGAGTAACACATCAGAGGTGGAGACTTGTTTAAATCAAATCAACACTCATGACATCCTCGTACACCCTCAACAATAGAAAATGACAAATCAAAGATGTCGCCACCCTGCAAGCTATGGACCCCTTCGCAATGGGTGATGCAGGTCATGTAGATCTAACCACTACCCTGAATCTGAGTTTGGTGTACAATATGAGCCCCCTAGCATATGGTATCACTAGAAATATCTTGTCATTACCATTAACCATCACTGCCCAGTACAAGTTAGAATATTTCACCACTTGCATTTTCTTTATCACCTTGCCCTTTCTTTTAGGGATCTAAATTTGGTGTTTTTATATGTTGTTAAACCTGATTTCATTGTTCCAAATGATAATATATTTAAAACATTGACGAACATAAGCTACAAGATAGACCTTAGTACTTCAATATCTTGTTTCCATATAGACAATATTGTAATGTGAATTTGAGCCACTTATTAGACATAGAGTCATTACAATCAAATTAGTGCTCATGACATCATCATTCACCCTCAACATTAGAAAACAACCAATCAAAAATGTCACCATCATGCAAGTTATATAACCCTTTGCAATGTGTGCAAGCCATTAAATACAATAATTGTCCTAAATCTGGGTCTAGTGTATGATATGGGCTCTGTGGTATTCGATATCACATGAAATACCCTGTCATTGCCCTTCACCATCACCACCTAACTCATCTTGAAATCTTTCACCACTTGCATGTTTTGTATTCACTAGCCCTCCACCACCACCTCGCCATTGCTCAAGTTCTTCGAGAAATAAAGTGTCTCCTCCCTACACAACACATTGCCACGTTGTATGAAGGAACACGCGATCTCATTTTGTGCCATTAACCGTACATTAGATATAACATTGTGTCAAAAATAAATCAATATAATGAATGTGATATTTTATTTTTGTAAAACAAAATTTTGTAAAACAAGAAAATGTAAATCTATATGACCACTGATCCCATATAATATTATGATCATATATACTATATTATTATTATATTATAGTTATATAATTATATAATATATATTATAATAATATAATATATTATTAGTAATAATATATAAAACTATAATTATATAATATATATTATATTAATATAATATGTTATTAGTAATAATATATTTTATAAATATTATATACCTACGTATATTATAATAATAAAGATAACAAAAACAAAATTAATATTGGAATAATCTTCCAAAAGACCCCGGATTGGGTAGCTTTGATTGAACAAGACACCTGTTAAGAACTAAGACACTTGTTCGACAAATAATAAACACCTGTTTCCCTACCTGGATTGATATGAAATGACAAGTTTGCCATGCTTCAGTTTTAAACTAATAATGTTATCTCTCTTGCGGGGGAAGGGTATTTGTCGAGGGAAAAAACAGTGCTTTCATGAGGGTTCATGACCACCTTTTTCCCAATTTCTAACAGAACCAATGTTGGGGAATGATTGAGACAAGAAGATCAATGTCTGGGTAATTTTTGATATTTTTGTGTTTAGTTTCTGTATTTTCTCACTTTTCTTGTGGAGTAAACATGTCACAACTGTATGGAGTTTATTCTCGGTAATGAATTGATCACGGTGTGGTTAATAAGGTCATATGGCAAATGTAATCATCTTATTATTTCCATGTCTACAATTATTTTCCCAAAGCATTTTGAATGCCAAATGGGTAAACCGCACAGAGGGTTTCTCCATGAGCATGAGCATCATGTAAAGTCACAAGCAAACGAGTGATGAGAGCGTCGATTGCTTTTTCTAGGCGAGGGAAGAAGCGCATAATGGAAGCACCCAGAATGCCGCCAATGACAGTGCCTGTGGAGGCCAATAACAATTCCCACGCACTAAGTGATGATTTTGAGAAAGCCATCGCACAGATTACAACAACGCAAAACAAATGCACTTCGGGTAAGACTTTGAAGCACTAATCATATTTTCCACTATTGTTTCCATCGTCTAAACGGTTTGCATGAAGATAGTTTTAAAATCTGCTATGGTCTCTATGATTATAAGAACATTAAAATTAGAAAACAATTTGAATTAAATATCTTCCAGGTCGAGAGAGATCCAACAGACACACTATAAATTTATGGCTCGTATGACCACAAATTGGAGGAGTTCAATTATGGATGGTCCCCTGTACATCCTCTTATTCTGCCGTTCATCAAGCTTAAAACCAAAAAGAAACGAGGTGTTACAAAGACAATGTTATTAGGTTTCGAAAGTATATATAGAGGTAGACATGGGGGTTGAAAAAAGCTACAATAAATTTTGTATGGTAAAGATCTGATTTATTTGAGTGGAGTTGGATATTTTACTTGTAGTATGTGATCACAATGACATTTAATAGAATTATAGGGCAAGTTTATACCATCAAGTCTCAATCAGATTAAAATATCTTATATCAATTGCGAACTACTCAGAAATGGTTTGTCAACCATCAACTCACTAGTGAAAATATGTGGAAAGGTGTATGTCAAATTTGAGACACATCTATGGTTTGTTTCTCTCAAAGAAAACATCTCTATGTAATTAAATTTTTTCTCAAAAATTATCGTTTAACGTGAAATATTTTTCAATACTTCATTCTTATTAGTTATTAGAAAATAGTTATTTCCCACTAATAAAAAAAATGATTAGTTCAAATGGTTAGGAAATTATTTTCAACTAAAAAATAATTATTAAAAAAAAAAAATCTTAGCAACAACTATATATCATACTCTCAAATATGAAACATATCACATTGTTATTATAGGAGGAAAAAAATTAATTGTTGATCATGAATGTTTATGTAAAAGACATTTTTAATAGGGATGGAATGGTGAATTGTATTCACCGCTTTGCGCTTCCTACCCTCTAGCCTCATTTTCCATTGGCAAAGTTTTTGGTGAGTGTAGTGTTTAATAAGGTCAGGGTCACATGGAAGGGTGTGAGTGGTCCCATGAAAAATGAAAGCTATGGAAATAGGAAATTTTAATTTTTTTCTTAAAAATAAGAGGTGGGTAAGTTTTAAGGAGGAAAGTTTGAGCGGGTGTAAAAAAGGAGGAGCTAGATATATGCTCTTATTTTGTAAAGAGATATTTTACCAAATGTAAATTTATGAATAGGAAAATTTGTTATAAACTTTTATCTTGAAAATTGGAGTATACACTCAAAATTTTAGACTATTTTTTAATTGAAACATGGATTATATTAAATTAAAAAAAAAAAAAAAACATAATATATGTTCACTCAAAATACGGGTGGTATGAGAGCACACCCTAAATCAACAACCAAAATACACAGGTTAAAACCATAGTTAAACAATTATAACCACGGTGACATCAACAATATAAAATAAAAGGAATAACAACCAACACTATGCAATAGGTGCCACCAAACCCACAGAAGGAGGAGGAGGAGGCAATTGATGCAAGGGCATCATTACTTGGCATATGTTTGTTTAGGCATCTTTGATTTGATCAAATGTTTTGTAGTCAATTAGCATGTTTAGGGTGTTTGAAGGGTGTTAAGATTATTGTTACACACTTTGGAATGTTCTCCAAGTGTCTAGGAGTGCATAGGTAGATTAAATTTCAAAATTGGCAATTTCTTGCCAAAATTTGAATTTTTGAATTTGTCAAGCATGGTTTAGGAGTTTTGTGAGCATTGAAGGGATGAATCAGTTTGATGTGGTTAAGGCAACATTATTGAAGATACCATGGGCCTTAGATCATAATGTACGATAAAATAAAACTTAGTGTATATCTTCAATGTTCTGCTATTGTTTCCACTAGTGTATACATTTTCCACTATTGTTTCCATCATCTAAATGGTTTGCATGAAGATATTTTAAAAATATAGTATGGTCTCTATGATTATAAAAATATTAAAATTAGAAAACAATTTGAACTAAACAATGTAAAAAATCATTAATTATAGGTCGAGGGAGATCCAATAGATATACCATTTATTTATAGCTCATATGACCACAAATTGGAGGAGTTCAATTTGGATGGTTCCTTGTGCATCCCCTAGTTTTGCTATTCATCAAGATTAAAACCAAAAAGAAACGAGGTGCTACAAAGACAAAGTTGTTGGGTTCCGAAAGTATATATAGGGGTAGCCATGGGGGTTGAAGAAAGCTACAATAAATGTTGTATGGTAAAGCTCTGATTTATTTGAGTGTCAGTTGGATATTTTACTCGTAGTATGTGATCACTATGACATCTAATAGAATTACATTGCAAGCTTATGCCACCAAGTCTCAATCAAATTTAAATATCTTTTACTAGTTGTGAACCACTCATAAATGCCCTGTCAACCATCAATCCACTAGTGAAAATATATGGAAGGGAATATGTCAAATTTGAGATGAATCTATGGTTTGTTCCTTTCAAAGAAAACATCTCTGGCGCAATTAATTTTTTCCCAGATATTATAGTTCAACATAAAATATTTATCAATACTTCATTCTTATCGATTATTAGAAAATAGTTATATTCCACTAAACAAAAAATTGATTAGTTCAGATGGTTAGGAAATTCTTTTCAACCAAAAATAAAAGTCTTAATAACAACTATATGTTATACTTTTGAATATGAAACATATCACATTGTTATTAGAGGATAAAAAAATTAATTATTGATCGTGTATGTTCACGCAAAAGACATTTTTAGTAGGGATGGAATGGTGAATTGCATTCACCACTTTGGGCTTCTTACCCTCTAGCCTCATTTTCCATTGGCAAAGCTTTTGGTGAGTGTAGTGTCTAATAAGGCAAAGGTCCCATGGAGGGGTGTGAGTGGTCTCATGAAAAATGAAAGCTATGGAAATAGTAAAATTTTATTTTTTTTCCTAAAAGTAAGGAGTGGATAAGTTTGAGGGAGAAAAGTTTTAGCAGGTGTAAAAAAGGAGCTAGAAGTTTCTTATACATACTCCTATTTTGTAAGGAGATATTTTACCAAATGTAAATTTATGAATAGAAAAAATTGTTATAAACTTTTATCTTGAAAATTGTAGTATAAACTCAAAATTTTAAACCATTTTTTATTGAAACATGGATTATATTAAATAAAAAAGAAGCATAATACATGCTCACTCAAAATACAGGTGGTATGAGAGCACACCCCGAATCAACAACTAACATACATAGGTTAAAACCATAGTTAAACAACTATAACCATAGTGACATCAACAATATAAGATAAAAGGAATAACAACCAACACTATGCAATAGGTTCCACCAAACCTACAAAAGGAAGAGGAGGAGGCAATTGATGCAGGAGCATCATTACTTGGCATATGTTTTTTTAGGAAATTTTGATTTGATCAGATGTTTTGTGGTCAATTAGAATGTTTAGGGTGTTTTAAGGGTGTTAGGACTATTGTTACACACTTTGGAATGTTTTCCAAGTGTCTAGGAGTGCTTAGTAGATTAGGTTTCAAAATTGGCAATTTCCTGCAAAATTCAATAATTAGAATTTTTGAATTTGTCAAGCATGGTTTAGGAGTTTTGTGAGAATTGAAGGGACGAATCAGTTTGATGTGGTTAAGGGAACATTATTGAAGACACCATGGTCTATACCATTGGCCTTAGATCATAATGTATGGAAAAATAGAACTTAATGTATACCTTCAATGTTCTAGGTAGCCTTTTGTGACCATTGGAAGGTCCAAAGGTGGTTAGAGTAGTTATAGTTGATATAAAACTTGTAGGTTTTTGTTTTGGAGATAGTTTTTCATATGGATTTTTATGTTGTATGAGTGCCAATGGAAAATAAATAAAGAATGACACTTGAATTTGAAAGCATATGGCACAGACTTAGTTTTCAACCTCTATTCATTGTCTATGAAACTCTGAAAATGCATTTGAATGTAAGTAAATCTCAGTGGAATGATGTTTGATATATGTATGTATGCATTGATCATGTAAGAGGAAAATCTCCAAGAGAAGAATCAAGAATAAGTTCTCACTTGGTAAATAAATCTTGCAAACTCTGTGTTACTATAGTTTTTGTTCAAACTGACTGAGTATCTAAAAAGATTGAAGTAAGACCTTGTAGAAAGTGAATTAGACTCCACATACAAATTGATAAGTCTATTATATGGTTCTTGAATGTTGGTGTGTGTTTATTTTGAATTTTTTTCATACTTCATAGCTAGAAAGGACAATATGGTCATGTAGACACCATTGCATGTGAATACTATGATACATAAAATCTTATGAAAATATGGAGCAGATGTGTCAAAGGGAATGATTAGTGATTCTAGAAGGTGTGTGGGGCTAGTACAGATTTTAATCAACCTTCATAGTGATTATAAACTCATCTTTGGAAATTAAATCATAAGGTCTTTTCTCTCGGGTCCTTGCAGACTAATTTAACATTATTTTAGGGTTTTGAGACAAAAACTTGTTTATCTAGAGTTTTACCTAGTGAAAATTCCTAAAACTTGGTGATTTTCTAGTGGAGAATGTCTACTAAGAGATTATGGAATTTTTAGACCAATCAAGTATGGTTACATACGGTTGTGGGTGACTATGTATGTTGTAGGGTAGTGAAGGCCTAATTAGGCCTAAATAGAGCCCTAAAAGGAGTTGAAAGGGTGATGTATGAGTAGATCCTGGCCAAGAGAATTTGTGGAGATGAAGAACAAGATAGAGGGTGCTAGGAAAGAGTAATAGTTTCTGAAAACTCATATGTACCCATATGTACTGTTGGAAAAAGCCTTAAAAAAGGCTACAAGGAACCTTTTCAAAGTGAGAGAATTTGTGTAAGTTGAAAGAATTAAATTGAGAAGTTGTGTGTGTTGGGAATTAGACTCAAAGAGGAACTGAATGAGTGTTAATAGGATCATAATAATCCTATACAACTAATGAAACCCTGAATCTTGCATTAAACAAGTTTGTCATGAGTGGACATCAAACCAAGAATAAGTTGTAAGCAGACAACATACAAGTGTGTGAGTAGTTTAGTGTTTTCCTCGCATCATTTGGTATCAAATCTTAGGATATATTGGGAGGATATTAAAGACATGTGGAATCCAGAGGATGAGGAATAATAACATCCCAAATAAGGTTACAAGTAGTTGATGCATTAGTAATTGAGGTAAGAAACTTACAAGCAAGGTTGCAAGCCATGAAATTGGCTCAGAGAAGAGAGATGAATAGGGGAGATGTGAGTGAAGGAGAGGATGAGGTTCCTCAAGAAGAAACAACATAATAATGAGAGTAAGGTAGAGTGGAAGAGAGGTTTATAAGATCAGTCCTTCGAGTGACATCAAAATTCAAGATAGAGGTATCATTATATGAGGGCAGTCTCAATGTTGAAGAGCTGGTTGATTGGATCACAACTATGGATAAGTATTTTATTATGAAGAGGTGAATGAGGAAAAGAAGGTGAATTTTTTAGTAACAAGGCTTAAGGTTCATGCATCTTCATGGTGAGATGGCATACAAGAAGAAAGAAGAAGGGGGAAAGAGAAGATAATCTCATGGGATAAAATGGTGGCCAAGATGAAAGACAAATTCATGCCTAAAGACTATCAAACCCACTTATTTAAGAGGTTGAAAATTTTGAGACAAAAGGATATGATGATGAAAGAGTACATAGAGGAATTCTACAATCTAACTATTCTTGTAGAATACATAAAGGAGGATGTATAAAAGGTTACTAGGTACATCAATGGCTTGAATTTTACCATTCAAGATGAGATCAACATTTTATCACCTAGAATAGTAGAGGAGGCCTATCAAGCTGCATTGAAGGTAGAGGAAAATTTTGATAGAAATCAAAGTCAACAAAATAGAGGAAGAGGTGGTAGAAACTATAAAGGTAGAGGTCAGCAAGAAGGAAGAGAACAGTGAGGTAATAGAAATCAGTGGCAAAGTCAGAATAAAGAAGTTGGTAGTAGTTTTGAGATTTAAAATCAATCTTGTAGAGGTGGTTCTGGATACAAAGGTGTAATATCATATGGTAGAGGAAGAGGAAATAGTGGATTTGCTGGAAAGTGATTTAAGTGCAACAAATTTGTAGGACATAGATCATATGAGTGTCCAGAAGACATTCAAAGTGGCAGCTCTTGGAGTGAGAGTAGAAACCAAGTGGTTTAACAATAAGAAGAGAGTGTATATTCATTTCCAAAATATGTAGAAGAATCTAAAATAGGTGAGATTTTTTTGATGAGGAGAGTAAACCACCATAAAGGAAGACGTTGTTCAAGACTGTGTGCAAGAGCAAAGGTAAATGTTTTAAATTCATAGTTGATAATGGTAGTCTGAATCATCTTGTGTCTTCCATGATGGTATCTAAACTAGGATTAGAAATCAAATAGCATCTAACTCCTTACAAAGTTTCATTCAAAATAGTCATCAAGTCCTAGTGAATGAATAATGTTATGTAGATTTTTAGGTTGGTGGTTATAAGGATAGAATGTTGTGTGATGTGATTCCCATTGATGTGTGCCATATCATCCTTGGTAGACCATGGAAATATGACAGGGAGTTATGCATGATGTTAGAGCCAATACCTACACCATTGAGAAGGATGGAATTAAGCACACATTAATTCTATTGATGGACAAGCAAGCATGGAAGGAGGTACACAGTAGTGTGGTGATGTTTGGTGAAAAGGAATAATTTTCAAAACAAATTAGTTATAGCATTGAGGACAAGAGTGTGTTAGCTAAGAACAAGTAACAAGGTGAAGAAAGTGTAGTGCAAGTTGCTAAATAAATGGGAAAAGAGGATGTAGTAGTTGAGAAGCATTTTGAAGTATTAATTTCAAGCAACAAAGAGTGGTTACAATCAGCCCAACATGATTAGTTGTTATCAAAGGAACACTTGGAAAGGATATTTGGAAACTTGTCTTGTCACTTGTCCTTCATAAAGAGCATGGAGTATATAGACAAATTTGTTATTAAGATTGGTGTGTTAAGAGAGTTTGATATGAGAAGTTAAGTGATTGATCAGGTAAAGAGTGAACAACATCAAAATATCAATAATTAAGTTAAAGAGGTTGATAAAACTATAGGTAAGAATATAAAACAAGCAACAGTCCAACAAGCAGTAGAATCAATCACAACAAGGACAACCATGCAAGTCCAAGAGTGTGGATTCATATAAGACAAGAAGGATTTAGTGATGTTTAACTTGTGTGTTCTATGTGTATGTTTGTTCTAGGAGAATAACAAGATGTTGAAGATGATTGGGTTGGAGATCAATATTCAGAGAGGTAACCTCAAAGGAAGATCCAATACAGTATTAGTCAAAGAACAATAAGGTCTATGATTCACTCATAGGCCTTGGGATCTAGGAGGATGCGACATTGCACATCTGAAGTAAATAAGAGAGATTAAATATGAGGAAAATAACAATACAAGTTCATTTGAACTTTCAGGGACACTTCTTTTTGCACCTCAGTAGTATGATGTAGGAGAATTATTACTTGGATTTTGATTTGATCAAATGTTTTGTAGTCAATTATCATGTTTAGGGTGTTTTAAGGGTGTTATAATTCTATTTACACACTTTTAAATGTTTTCCAAGTGTCTAGGAGTGCTTAGGTAGATTAGATTTCAAAATTGGCAATTTCTTGCCAAATTAAATAATTTGAATTTTTTAATTTGTCAAGGATGGTTTAGGAGTTTTGTGAGCATTGAAGGATGAATTAGTTGATGTGGTTAAGGGAACATTATTTAAGAAAACATGGGTCTATACATGTGCCTTAGATCATAATTTATGGAAAAATAAAACTTAGAGTATACCTTCAATGTTTTAGGTAGCCTTTCATGACCATTGGAAGGTCCAAAGGTGGTTAGAGTAGTTATAGTTGATATAAAACTTATAGGTTTTTTGTTTTGGAAACAATTTTTAGATGGATTTTGATGTTTTATGAGTTATAATGGCAAATAAATAAATAATTTCACTTGAATTTGAAAGCATATGACACAGACTCAGCTTTCGACCTCTGTTCATTGTTCATGAAAATATGAATATGCATTTGGATATAAGGAAAACTCAGTGGAATGATGTTTGATATATGTATGTATGAATTGATCTTGTAGGATTAAAATCTCCAAGATAAGAATCAAGAATAATTTCTCACTTGGTAAAGAAATGTTGCAGACTCTATGTTACTGCAATTTGTGTTCAAATTGACTAAGTATCTAAAAAGATTGAAGTAAGACCTTGTAGAAAGTGAATTAGAATCCACATACAAATTGGTAAGTTTGTTATATGGATATTGAAAATTTTTGTGTTTTTATTTTTAATTGTTTCCATACTTCATATCTATAAAGGACAATACAATCCTGAAGATGCCATTGCATATAAATATTGTGATACACAAAATCTTTTGAAAATGTGGAGCAGAGGTGTCAAAAGGAGTGATTATTGATTCCAAAAGGTGTGTGGGGCTAGTACAGAGTTTAATAAACCTTAACATTGATTATAAACTCATCCTGGGAAATTAAATCACAAGGTATTTACTCTTGGGTCCCTGCAGACTGAGTAAACCCTATTTTAGGGTTTTGAGACAAAAACCTATTTATCTAGAGTTTTACCTAGTGAAAATTCTTATAAGTTGGTGATTTGCTAGTGTATAATGTCTACTAAGAGATTATGGAAGTTTTGGACTATTCAAGTAAGGTTACGTATAATTGTGGGTGACTGTGCATGTTGTAGTGTAGTGAAGGCCTAATTAGGCCTAAATAGAGCCCTAAAAGGAGTTGAAAGGGTGGTGTCTGAGTAGAGCCTGGCCAAGATAATTTGTGGATATGAAGAATAAGATATAGTGTGATAGGAAAGAGTATTAGTTTTTCAAAACTCATATGTACTCTCTATATTATTGGAAAAAGCCTAAAAAAAGGCTACAAGGAACCCTGTCAAAGTGAGAGAAGTTATGTAAGTTGAAATAATTGAATTATGCAGTTGTGTGTGTTAGGGATTGGACTCAAAGAGGACTTGAATGAGTGTTAATAGGATCACAAGAATCCTATACAATGAATGAAACATTGAATTGTGCATGAAATAAATTTTTCATGAGTGGAAATAAAACCAAGAACAAGTTGTAAGCAAACAACAGACAAGTGTGTGAGTAGTTTAGTTTTTTCATCTGCATCAACAATGGGCTATCAGGATTTTCTCCCCCATATCTCCATTGGGGGGATGGGGGATCAGGGGAGATATCAATTATTCTCTATCCATCTTGTTTTTTTCCTTCTTCACCTTCCTCAGCCTACCCACAAGGGGTTGATATGGCAAGCGCTAACCTAGGAAACTTCTCTTAGCCATCTCCACATGGAGGATTAACCCCAAAACTAGAATTATCATATATCAAAGGCCACACTCCATACCCCTTAAAAGGAGATAATATCTTACAGGTAGGAGGTGGAGAAATCCAAACAACTTCAAGAACTTCAACGTGTGCAACCATGTTCATGTTGTTCTTGCTCTCTATTCTAGTGATCATGAGGAGCCTCAGGTGGCACTATGTTGACTCTACAAGGTGCATTACCCTAATGGATCATAAGAGTATAAATATGTTCACCCTTGATGGAAAATTTATTAGCCTGCACTTAAATCTATAACATTACATTAGATAGAATGAAGATTCTATTATCAATAGGAAAAACTTTATCTAAGCAAACTTCATTAAATATAGTTGCATTCTTCTCTTTATAGAGAATAAAAATAATTTCAATACAAAATATATGCCATATTTGCTTACATCTTGCAAGTAAGAGAATAGACTCCCCTAAGAGGGTATTGTTCTAAGAAAAAGGTTTTGCCCTGAAATGCTTAAAAGGGAATGGATCCACTGCCAAGCATCTTGAGATCTAGCACAAAACCAAAAGATGTGTTGTAGAGACTTAGAATTACCACACAAAGGGCATCTAGGAGATGGAATCCCCATGTGAATAAGTCTATTTCCCACAAGGAGGCCTTGGTAAAGAATGCAAAAAATAAAAATGATTTTTTTGGGTTCCACAATTGTTGACCATATAGTTTGGAACCTCTTATTCCAAAAGGAAGGGGAGTTGTTAATATTTCATTGTTTATTAAGCATCTCTCAAGGAGAATTTTTGGAATATAACCTTTGATGACCAATTTGGGGTTGATACCAAAGCATGGGGATGGAAACAACCCAATTCCAGTCTTTCCACCATTTGGGAGACCCTTAAACACCAATTTTGTGCCAAGCATGATATTTAGCAACCATCTAGATTTCAAAAATAGACACAAAATCCTAAGAATTTAACTTGAATTTAGTTTTTTACTATGGCCAGTTAAGCCAATATTTATAGCATATGTCAAAGATATCCCCTAGAACTCAAATACCTTTATGAAAAAGCAAAAGAGCTTTGAGTCTAGGGACTTCCACCAAGGGTTTCACATTGATGGTTATTACTAGTGACCACCAAATAAATTGATCATTAATAGAGAGACTAAACCAAAAACCATACCTTTTCCAAATTAGTCATGGCTTAATTATTTCTCAAACTTTCCTTGTGTTTTTGGCCACAAAATTACATGTAATTTTGATCAGGGATGGGGTAATGAGCAAAGTGTGGAACCCCAAATTTCACCAAAATTTTATACCAAAGAAACATCTAGATGAAATTCAAAGTTTGAGGAGAATTTTCCAAGCGTATTTCCCTTCAATTGCATTAAAAACCCTTTGACACATAGGGCTAGACCATGCTTAGCAATATCAATAAGACCTAATCCTCCAGCTTCTTGGGGTTGGTTGTATATATCCTAGGCAATTCCATGAAAGCCTTTATTGCCTTCAAAATTAGCCAAGAGAAAATATCTAGGCAACTTTTTAAGTTTGTTGTAGGTTGATTTAGAAGGTGCCCAATAGAAGAGTGAACATGAGAAGCCACAAAAATTTCCATCCAGAGAGAGGGGTGGTAATCCAAATAGTATTTTTTTTTCACTCTAAGAATTACATAGTTCCATAAATCAACTTGAGAATCCTAAAAATCAAAAGGAATACCCATGAATTTTAACATCTCCCCATGGGTAATCCACTTACATTGATAAACCTCAAGCCAGCTAGGTAGAGGAACATAACATTGTCTATAGATTTCAGTTTTGGCCCACTCAATATTAGAGCCAGAGGATAAACAAAAGGTATATAAACATTCAATAACATTTTGAACAACTTCTTATTTATTTTAAATGATGAGAAAGGATTCATATATGAAATAAAGGTTTTTTTAATGGTGAATCTTCATTAATTCATGAATATTCCATTTTCTGAAATTTGGATTTGTTGATTTTTTAGGACCAATAAAGAGCACTAGGTCACCCAATTTTTTTGGGTTGTAAATTAGATTTCTAGGTCGGCTTGCCTACCATTTACAACTAATTCCACAATTACGACTATAAATCATAATGGCCTTGAATGACATTCTACTTGGTTTTGCCAATATATATTATATATAATATATTACCACCACCTATCTAATACATACAACAACTACCCAAATATATTCCATGTGGAGGTTTGTCTAGAACTTATGGACTCCCATTTGCATTCAAAAGATGCCAAGATAGAGATTTTTTTCTAAAGATGCACGGTTATTTCCTGTGGATATTTGATGGGAGTATACAGACACACCCTAGACACCCAACTACATAATCTAGACGGATTACAAGCTATAGATGCCCAGCTACATAGTCTAGATGTCATAATACATGCTCTAGATTCTAGACTACATGTTCTAGATGCTAGACTACACACTCTAGATGCCTGGCTACATAGTCTAAATGCTATATTACACACTCTAAATGCCCGATCACATAGTCTAGATGCTAGACTACACACTCTAGATGCATGAATATACAATATAGATGCTAGGATATATGCTATGGATTCCTAGCTACATAGTCTAGATGCCAGACTACACACTCTAGATGGATTACTACATGCTCTAAACACCTGACCACATAGTCTAGATTTCAAACTACATGCTCTAGACTACCCAACTACATAGTTTAGATGAATGACTACACACTCTAGATGTCTAGTTACACGCTCTAGAAAGATGATTACACAATCTAGATTCTTGACCACATATTCTAGATGCCAAACTACATGATCTAGATGCCTAATTATAGTCTAGATTTCAGGCTACACGCTATAGATGCCCAACTACACAGTCTAGATATCCAACTACATGTTCTAGATGGATGACCACACGATCTAGATGGATAACTACATGCTCTATATGGACAAACACATGCTCTAGAAGGATGATTATAGGCTCTATATGTTTGACTATCCAGTTTAAATGCCATCTTGTATAGACTAGACATCCGACTACACAGTCTAGATCATAGGCAAGTGGTTGTTTGTCTTGCAAAAAAAAGTTTTTTGTGATGACTTTTAGTGATAATGGTAAGAGATCAGGCTAATTATCAATTTATAAAGATCATATTATCTTATTTTGAGCAACCAACAAGAACACCCAAGCAAATTCAACCCACATCCACTCAACATATAAGTATTAAATGATTAACATGATCTTTTTTATTTATTTATAGTAGCTTTAATTTTACATTTCAAGGATACTAGCAAAACCTTTATGCATGCAGATCCCCCCACTAATATTGATTTTTCAAATGAATGAATTAATCACAATATCATGTCACCATTTCAATATATTACTGATGATGATATGTCACCACTTAAAGACATACCTAAGTATGGTATGGCTCCAATGAAGGACAAACTAGATGATATGATGCAAACATTAGAAGAAATTTCTAGATTTCATAAAATAGCAACTTGTTGTAAATATAAATCCAAAATTTGTGCAAAGTAAGAGGAGACTTGAAGACATTCCCGATGATGATATCCATCTAGCAGAAGACACTTCTACTCAACAAACACAAACTTAAACCAAGAAAAGTACTTAGAAATATGTACAAAAAAAGAGAAGTAGATGGACAATTGGAAGGTATTTTAAGTTCCATTGGGAAGCTAAATTTATTTTCAATAAACTAGAAGAGACATAAAATAGTAATAATACCCCAACTAAATGTAAATGTACAATATGTACTTTTAAATTAGAAAATAACCACAAAATTCAACTTAAGCTAGACACAATTGAGAAACATTGTGGCAAAGTATATGTGTCGGTAGAACAAGAAGATGCACAAATCAAAAAAATATAGATGAAAATATGCCAAAGAATGCATGCATGTTAGATATAAAACAAATAATGAAAATAATCAAAGATATCTATGACATCTTGTTGAGAAAGGATGAACAATTACAGCTCAAATAGGAAAACTTATATTTAGTCTAATCAACATGCTAAAAATATACCACATTCTTATTAAAAAAATAGACATATATTTTATTTTTCAGATTATAAGATTTTATTTCAACATAATGGAATTCATAACAATCTACAATCACATTGGTCAAATGGTAGTGTTTGGGACATGGCAAAATGTCTTACGATGACTGAGAAGGAAGATTTGAAAGAAAAAGTTAAAAATCAAGTTTTATCTCACAATCCATTGATGAGGTCATAGCAATTGACAACACAACATGGGTTTGTATTCATATTTACACTTTTGAGAACCATTCAAAGCAACCTCATCTATTAGCTATATATAAAATGGTTGAAAATTACAATGTTGAAAACCTTTACAAGTTGGTTATTTCAAATTTGAGGGATATTATTGGGATGGATGATTATGATATAGATAGGAAATTGGTTTGTGTTGGAGTTGATGGTGTTGTAGTAATACAGGGGAACATAAATAGTCTTAATGTTCATTTAAAAACAACAATTTCCCCATATATGATTTCAATTCATTCCATGTCCCACATAATTAATCTTGCATACAAAATTGTAAGCACATTTGTCACAAAAGTGGAAGAATTTATTTATGATTTGCACGCTTAAATGTTAAATAATCTAAAAATATTTTTATAGTTTTATAAATTTACAATTGAGCTTACCAATGGTAAAAAAACTTGTAAAATATAATAATACAAGATGGATTTCCATGTATGAGCCTGCATGCATAATTTTTGAAGAATATCCATCGTTGGCAAGTTTTATGTTTATATACCTTATGGAAGTTGACAAGGTAAAATATTTGTTGTACCATTTAACAAATGTAGAAATACTTTTGACACTATGTGTTATTCTTCCAATGTTAAAGGAAATCAATTGTTTGATAAAAACATGCTCAAGATAGATCCATATATATTGTAGACTTCATGCATTTGATAAAAATGGGTTTGTCAATCTCTTGATGTCTTATACTTAGGGGAAAATAGTTTTAAGCAACCTCTTTTTGTTAGTTGCCAAACTTTAACAGATATTAAGCATCCAGGAAACTATTTGAAATTTAATATTAAGGATCATCTTTGTATCTTCATTAATGGATAGGAAATACCACTACACACATTCCAAAAATGAGTTGATATAATAAGATCAAAAATTGAAGAATTGCATGTAACACATATTCTTTATGATGTTGTTATATTTGAAACACAAATAAAATTGAGAAAGATAAAGGATAGCTTATTTACGTAAATTGGAGAACATTTTCAAAGGGATGAGTTGCTTGAAGCCATGTGAGTGGTGAATCCCATATTTTGGAGAATTGAGGATGGTGAAGAACGAATCATTAATTTATTTCTCAGATATATGGGCACTCTCATTAAACAATTTTTTAAGTCTATAGATATCAATAGAGTTGAAATTCAAGGTATTTTATGAAATTATTTACAAACATCCCAATCAACCCATTTTAGACTCACAATGATTGATCAATATAAGTGTCTAAATGAACCAATAGAAAATTGTGTTATTACAAGGCTATGGAAAAAACTATATTCTAGTACCATCCTACAAGAAAATATTAGTGAATATTTTTTATCATATGAACTCTGCCAAATAATGATTTTGGGATCTGTGGAAGATGAAAGGGTCTTTAGTGCATTATCTTTTGTTAAATAGAAACTTTGTAATAGATTAGATAGAAATATCGAGACATGTTTGAGATTGTGTGTTTCACATTATCCATTTGACATGTTTCCCTATGATAGAGCACTTAAAATTTGGACTTCTCTCACTTAAATAAGAGGAGTTATTAATACAACAAATGACAAAGCCAATCTAGATATTGAGACTGTATATGCATCAGATGTAATAGATATAAATGATCATTATGAAGAATGGACTACTCAAAAACTGTTTCAACTACCTGAGTTTTAGTTTGGTATATTTTAATTTTGTTACTTATTTTTATATTGTCCTCTATATCTCATAAAATTAAAACAACATACTAAATTTATATTGGAAATCACTAAAACATTAGTATTATTTAGCTTGCAAGACTACATAAATTATGTTTTTGTATTATTTTGAAATAGTTTAAAGTTAAATTACAATGGTTCAAATTTTTTTTTAAAATATTTTTCATTTATATATAAGAAAAATATTTATTTTACACTTTTTTTTTTTATATGAATGGATTGTTTCATGTGGTTGTGAATATTATCCAACAAAGAATTATGTTCTCATCACTATAGATCTTAAATAGTAAAATTCTAATGAAACAAAAAAAAATTATCATGGATGAAATACACATAATAAAATAGAAAAAGAGACTTATATGTATATTTACAATTTACATCTCCAATATAAAATGTCCATTGTCAACATGACAAATATAAAATACATTACAATCAGCTTTCCATAGTGTAGCTGATTTGGAATTTCCATTTCCATTAAAGACAAAGATACAATTAACAATAAAGTATTTTCAACATGAAGTGAGGAGACATCATTCAACCTGTGGAATTCTAATTTGTAGTTATGAAGTGGATGATGTTGCCTCAGCTTCTCCTTTCCTTGAATTAATTTGTAAAACACCTTCTCTAACAAGATCCTCCACTGTAGCATTTATATTGGCAAGTTATGTCCTTTTTTTGTGCACTGCATATCCTACGAATAATATAGCAAAATCCACGTTTGTTTTCTCCTTGACTATAACTTTTGGATCCATCATGTTCTTTGATTATCTTCCTCAACATATTATTCTATTTGTTTACCACCACAAGTTTTTCATTCAATGCAATTGTTGCAGTAAGCTTTTGCACGCTTTTCCTAGATGAATATTCAGTACTTGTGCTTCATTATTTAGGTTTTCATATTTTGACTGTAAATGGAAAAATAAATTATGTTAGATAAAATTTACAATAGTGTAAATAAATTTTGTAAAAAAATTATTGATTACCAAAGCTTTATCTCTCTCTGCATTGGCAAGGTGGTGAAGGTTTTGATCTCTTGCCCATTTGTTGTAGTATGCATGTGCCTTACATTCAAATTTTCCAACATGTTTATCATAAATATAAACCGCTATCATTATAGGGACTGCTAGCTTTAATTGATCTTGATTCAACTTGATTTGATAAAACATCAACTTTGGAGGGATCATTTTACACCAAAGAATATAAAGAAAATCTTTGTGAGTGATTGTAAAAATGCTCATTAGTTTCCTTTATCAAGGGCTTCCCCTAATATCCCATACTTGCAGTAATTTCATATCAATCTACATGATGTCATCCAATAAATACAAAGCATTATCTGTAATAAGATTTTTCAATGAAAAAGACATTAACTCATCAAAATATTGCTCAGCTTTAGGGGTTGGGTCAAGTGGTGAACTAGATGAATTGTGACCAACCATTTTTTTTAGAGCCTAAAACTGAGACAAATTTGTCTAGAGGCATGGTATCAATACCCTCAAGGAAAGCATCACCAAGATTAATATTTTACAAAATTATAGTGTCACCTATTGTAGCAGACATTCCACATATAGAAAAAGTGGGGAACTCTAATGTTGTTATATGCATTTTTTTCCCTACTACCTATTGGTAATACTAAATTATTCCCCCTATTCTGTATAGAGTGGGGTGGTGGCATCTCACGTCTTATAGAACATGGCCCTATAATAGGAAATGCCATCAAAAAATAATAAATAAATGATTTCAACAAAATTTAAAAAGCAATAAATTGTAGGTTAAAGACATTAGGAGCCATACTAAGTATGTTGATCTATTTTACAGTGTTGAACATGGTATAAAAGAAGGCGAAACTACATATTCTACCAAATAGTCATAAACTCAATTTAGCATGTAATTTAATAAACATCATAATTGCAAATTTGAAGTCACATAACTTGTACTAAAGGATATTATTGCACATAATGTGTTTGTGGTTGTGTAAAATACTTTTGAACAAGTTGAGGGAAAATGTTTCCAATGTTGGAGGCTACTAAAAAATTAAATGAATCATTAACAATGCCAAAAAATAAAAATAAATTGTTTCATAAATTTTTTAATAAAACTTGAAACTTTTAAAATGTGGAATTGTTGATATGCCTTGTCGGCATTGCACGGCAATAGCTAAAATAGAACTTCTCATATTTTTTTCCTTACCAATGGTGTTGCCACACCGAAGTCTATCTCATCACCCCTATCTAAATCCTTGGATCCCTCATGGAGATGGTTTTTATTCAGTGCAATTTATCTTCTTAATTGAGAAACAATTTCTCTTATCTATTACAAAGAAACAAACCCAATTAATTTGAATTGTAAGACGTAAACTAACAACATAATTTTATTACACAACTAAATAATTAATTTGAATTGTAACTTCAAACTTACCTCTAGCTCAGTAAGGGCCATATAATTATATTTCATTTTTTTATGCAAGATAGTTGGAACATTTGTTCCCTACAGCCCATGATATGTGTCGTAGTATAAACCTAAAATGAAATTAGAGATATAAATTGTGTGTCACTTTGAAAATCACAATCCAAATAATTTATAATATTATTATAAATATATGTACACCAATCAAATTTTTGTCTGCCAAGAGAATAAACAATGTATGTTAAAGCTAAGAAGAGAATATTTGCTAATCTTCCTTGTAGAATAATCCTCACCTAGAAAAATTCAATGAGGGATTATAGCAATGTGTTTGTTATATTTTGGACTAAAATTCCGCTTTTTGAATGATTAGGGGTAATTATAATGAAATCAAAATAATAATTACAAATTGAAAATGACATTTATTAACTTTTGAAATTCATACATAAAACATCCAATACTAATTAACAAAGAGAACATTACCCACCGAGGAGGAGGTATCGACTGTCAATCTTAAGTGATTTTCTAGATAAATTTTGTCTTTATTAGTCAAAAAAGATTTTGTTATTATAGGTTCGATGTTTATATGTGGTAATACTATCAAGCAATGGATGTATGAAGGAGTGGTGCTAAAAGTAATAGTCTACAAGTTGAGGGTACAAGCAAACTCTCTAGTATCAATTTTATCTATGGACATGAGAATATTGAGCAAATGCATGTTAGTCTCATACTGGATCATGTAAAAAATACCTCTAAAATAATATTTGTCTATCCACTCATTGTAAATGTCCTTATCTTCCAGCAACCTCTGTATTTTTGGGCAAATTAGATTTTTGTAGACAAATTTTTGAATGGGGGCAAAAGATACGGGGTGGGAAGCCATTTTCTGAGATTGAGTGACAAATATGAGAGATTAATTGAGGAAGAGATATTGATGTTTGAACCCAATGAATGAAAAAATTGAGCACACATAAGGGATTAGGGATATTTATAGGTAGAGTGGGACATGTGCACGTGACCATATTTTTCTAGACATTGGGCATATTTGTTGGATGATAACCCCAATACTTGGATAAAGACCATAGTCCCTAGATAAAGACCACAATCTATAGACAATGACCACACTTCTTGGATGGTGACCACAGGCCCTAGATGATGATCATAGGACCTAGACAATGACCACAAGGTACAGATGGTGAATACATGTCTTGGATGGTGACCATAGGGTATAGATGGTGACCAAAAGGTCTACAAAAGGACCACAGGCCTTGGATGGTGGCCATAGGTTCTAGATGACAACCACAAGGTCTAGACGACAACCACATAGCCTAGATGACATCAAACAGTCTACATACTCTGGCTAACATCTACTACCTCTATAAAATAGGCATTATACTTTTAAAAGGCATATAAAAATTGTGTTGAGGTGATGCCTAGGGTTTGTCTTCATTATGAAATGATTTTCCCTTCAATTCACCAGGAATTTGAAACATACTTTTCAATATTCACCTAAATTTTACATAGGTATTTTTCCTAAGGGCCCTTAAATAACCCCTGTGTGAAATTTTTGTTTATGAGTTGAATATGAGGTGCCATGGGGAGGCTAATTCCTTTTACCATACTTTGGAGGCACCATCTCCTAATAAATAGCCAAAACCCTCAACATAAAGAATATATGAGGGGGTAATAGGGCAACCCTATTTGATAGAGCTAAAAATACCAAAACACTCATAGTGGTGGCCATTATTGGTGAGACAAGTCGTGGCATATTGGAAGAGGGTTTGAATAGAGTGAATGAAACTAGGACCAAACCCTAGAGCTTGTAACATGGATCAAATAAAGGGCCATTAAATTTTATCATAAGCTTTTATGAAGTCTATTTTAATAAACAGATATATTTGCTTAGAGACACGAGCCCATTCCATTCCTTCCCACATAATAATAATATTATTTATGATGTGTCTTCTTTGGATGAAACTAATTTACTCAGGTTTAACAATAAAGGGGAGGAGATATCTAATTTTTAGGAACAAAGTTTTGGAAATTATCTTATAGGAGACATTCAAAAGAGTTATCGGTCTCCAATTGGTAATGATCTCAAGGTCCCAAGCTTTTAGAATGAACTTGATATTGCCTTTATCGATGATCTTACCTAGAGAACCCATGGTCAGAGATTTCAATTAGAATTTATGAAGATCAAGGCCTACATAGTCCTAAAGGGCTTGATATAACTCACAAAGAAGCCATCAATGTCTAGGGATTTATCTTGAGCACTTAATGAAGGTCATAAATAGAAATATGTTTATCACATGATACTTTTTGGCTATGGGCAAGTTTATAGGTAAAAAAATCAATGCATTTCTTTATTTCCATTTACTGAGTATTAGTAAAGGGCTAAGCTTGAAGGACTTGTTTATAGTGTTTAACAAAAGCTTGAAGTATTTTTGGGAGATGAGTAATGCATTAATCAACTTACTTAACAACCTATATTTACATAATTGACTTACGAGATTTTAATTTACTAAAAAACTCTATAGAGACACGATCCCCAAATTTAAGCCAATGAATGTGTGCTCTAATTTGAGCACCATAGGCTTGGTGAAGCTCTGTCAGTTAGATCTGATGTCTTAAATCTACCACTCTGTTTCAAAACAACCCATCCAAGGGAGCATGTTCCAGCTCCTAGGAGAGTCAGTTGAATTCTCTCATAGAGGTTGAGTTAGCTCTTTTCCTAATCAAAGCCAATTGTTTGCCAATAAAATGGAAGAAAGTGGTGACATGAGTGATCATTGTCTCCCACCAATCAATCCACCTAGTATTTATAGAGGGATAGGGAACCATGTTCCACAGTCACTTTAAATGAGTAAGGCTTGGAGCATGTTTTAAATGATATGTGTTGAAATAAAACTAGTTATTATAATTCTGACTAGAAGAACAAACCATTCTATAGAAAATTTGATTGGCTAGTGGTCAGAAAGAAGGACATTTGGAATCACACCTACAGGTTTATCTAATTTAAATTTTAAGGGTTTATGGAGTGTTATCACTAGGTTGTTAAAGGGTTTGAGTATAGTAAATCAGGTTAGAAATATACAATAAATATAGGCACTGATTTATGCAAGAATTGACCGAATCTAATATTTCTAATAATAGAAATGAATGACACAAATAATTACTTAGCTAAAAACTAAGACAGATGATCTAAAGGTTAAAAACTAGTGTGGAAGCAGATCTAAGTGTTGAAAATAGGGTCCAGGTGTCATAAACCCGCTTGGATAGTAGCATTGTACCTTACACAATAGTACTAGGGTACTGGTGTTATACTTTCAATGTTAATGTCCTTTGTGCAGGAAATGTTTGGTCTTCCAAGTGCACCTCTGGCTAAATATAACCTACTTGTACCTGTGTGGATGAGCTCTAATTCATTATATGTGAATTATTATTGATTGATTTAAGATAAAATACTAGACCTCCATGTTTTTAGGGTATTTTAGTGGCACAAGTGGCAAGAGTGTGATGTTAGTTGGGTAGGCTACACATCCTCAACACCCTGTTATGTTGAGATTTTCCTACATCCCAATACTTTGAGGATGGATTAAGCCCAATGTAGTTCTCCCACCTAAGTATTGGGTGAAAGTGAAGTGAATGATAGTATGAGTGTCAAGTTGAGTCCTTTGAATGAGGTTTGAGATTGAAAATCTATGTATTTTGGGCTTGGGATGGTTGTAGATGACTGTATGCATAAGTAGGACAGAATAGGGATCAATAACCTTGATTGTGCACAACTTATTCTAATCTTGTTTGAGTATTTTACATCTACTTTCCATCTAGTGGATAAAGGGATAGAATTCATGTATTTATATTGATCTGGTGCTTGTGCAGGGTTTGAAATAGGTCTAGGCTGACCCTGGGTGTCTTAAGAATTGAAAAGATATTTTTTGGGGTTAAAATTTTGCAAAGGACACTAGTATTGAAAGTGGGACATTAGCATAAGGTGTTAGTGTCCAAAGTGCAATGATAATGTCTAGGTGATATAACCTAAGGCATTAGGGGCCTAAATTCCTAGGGGAAGGTCTGGGACCGATTTTGAGATGTCTAGGGATGTGAAAAGGCCCACACAAAAGTTGGATAAGTGTCTAAAGAGGCCCTAAGATAGGTTTGGGGCTAAGCTAGGGATGGGTGGTCTCAATTAGCACTCATTGCACTAAAGTGACATTTTATATGACTACATTTACCCCCCCCCCCTTTATCCTATAAATGCAATAAAGTGAAATGACTAGGATAAAGGAAAAAGAATCATACATGAACTTACCTATGAGGAAAAACACATTAATCTAGGTATGAGTGTGTGAAGCTTGTTCCATTATGTATCCTACAAATGAAATATGGATGAATCAATCCTTACTTAATATAAATCAAAAGTAAAGATAAAACTGAGTAAAGAGATAAGAAAAAGAGGAAAGGAATGAATACACCTTGCTAGGTATGTGAACCAATGAAAAAACCTATTGACATCCTCTATGTGTGTGTGTAGATAATGATCAATCAGTGAATTGATTGGACTGATTTTATGGGTTGCTCAATCCCCATGTGTGTGTGTGTCTCAAGAACTCAATTCTTTTTTGACTCCATCATTGCCCACCCATACTCATTGGATCATATACTATGAATAAATTAGATTGGACTAATGGCTTGTCCAACCTTCCTATGTAGGTGGCTCAAGAACTCAAAATAGGTTATGACTCCATCATTACCTACCCATGTGTAGTAGATGCATCTAAGATTGAAATAACATAATGTAATTGTAACTGTGTAGGATGGCCCTAGGGCCATTTAGAAACTCTAAAATAAAAAATGGCCAAGGGGCCACTTAGATGCTCAAGAATGTAGCTCATAGACTACGTAGAAATGCCAACCACTACATACATAATAAGGCATCAATACGGTGCAGAACCTAGTGAAAATGGTGTTTAAAGTATACCACGTAGAGAATAACATGGATTTTTCCATTCCATCTAAGATGAGTTGGTGTGTCACACACATGCCCCCATTTCTAATATATATGCATATGGATTCTAGATGAAGTTATATTAATTTGTGTCTATTTATCTAAAACTCATGATGCCCCTAATATGAGCAAACCTAATATGATTATGTGTAAAAAATGATCATAAACTAATCAAATCTGATAATTTGTGACTAAAACTATGCAAATCTGGGCTATAATTATTGTGTCATTCTATCAAATATGAATTTCCCTATTTTTGGGATATTGGATAGTAGCGTTGCACCTTAGATAATAGCATGGGAAACTAGTGTCCCACTTTCAACAATAATGTCCTTATATGGTTTTTTGGTTCATATTGAAATTGATTTGTGCCTAATTATTTTTTTGTGTGTTTTCCTAATTCTAAGCTTTGTAATTTTGTGTCTGCATGTTGAAAATTGTACTTTGAGTGCACTCAGATGTCCTGATCTCTGTGACAAACCAATCTATGTTTGTGCATATGAAAATAAAACATGAGTGATCATGTCGTTCATGATGCCTTTAATTTGATCAAACATAGTATGATTATGTATAAAAATTGAGCATAAATTGATCAAAGATGATAATCTATGACTAAAACTATGTAAATCTAGGCTATAGTTGTGTCATTCTGTCAAATATAAATTTCCTTATTTTTGGGCTATTGGACATTAGTGTTATACCCTAGAAATTAGCATGGGGCACTAGTGTCCTACTTTCAGCTCTAATGTCATTCTATGTTTTTTGTGCAAACTGAAACTTATCTATGTATAACCATTTTTCTGTGTTTCCTTGATTCTGAGCTCTATAATTATGTGTCTATGTTTTGAAAATTTTACTCTGAGTGAACTTGAATGGCTTGATCTCGTGATTAACCACTATGAATGTCCCCTCTTTTTAGGGGAGTTATTGTACCTATGCATTAATTATCCTCAAAAGAAAAGCTCTGCATGATGTATGTTAGATTGAACATATATGATATTTGCGTAATAAACCAATATAATATGTATACATGACAATAGAATGTAAGATAATTTGAGCATAAGTTGGTAATGTATGATGTATGCTATCATTCACAATATTGTCAAGATAGATATAACAATGTAAACATGTGTATGAATTGTATAATCTAAGAATAATATATGTAACTACTTAAGGAGATGGGGTATGATGTCCATCAAAGCACTTAAGGAGGAAGGGGAGATATGTGAGGTAACTCATGGCATTGAAAATTGGGTGTAAGTGTAACAACCAAGAGACAAGTGTCATGGCCATGAAAGCATACATATATACACATGACACACACAATGTAGGCCAAGGGTTTAAAATACAATGGACATGGGCAAATGTCACTAATTATTAGAAATCAGTACATACAAGGACATGTTCAAATTTACACATACACAAACAACAAGAAAGGTTGGCTTAGATCCACATGGAAGGACATGTTCAATTGTCCACATACACAATCAAGAGGCACACACAAGGACATAGGCACATGTCTAAAGTATACACACAATGAAAGGAAGTTGCGTAGAGATTTAGAACAATGGAATATTAAAATTCTCTTGAATAGATGTAAAAGGAAAGAGACACAATCAAGTCTAAACTAGGAAAGCTAGAAATGAAAGTATGCATGAACATGTGGTACAAATTTGCATAAGAGAAAAGATGTACATAAACTAAGTCTATAGTAGTAGTCGATAAAAAATTTGAGTAGTTTGTGGTGATCAATATCAAGGTATAAACAATGCTAAATCTATAATATAAAGTATAGAAAGATGTAACCTGACAAACAAGAATCTGTGTATTATGATGCCCCTAATGGGCGAATGTATCTATGATGTGTTTGTGTGTGTGCCCCCAATGGGTAGATAGTAGCAACTCTGGATCTATGTGATGGACCTAAGTCCTATAAGAATCTGAAAATATTTGACAAGAACAAGTGAAGCATGTATCTATGATAAAACCAACTATACTAAGATAGCTAGCATATGTAGTGTCTGAGAAGTATAAAGAATGTAAATATGGATATTCAAACAACCTAAATTTTGCATTTTTAAGAAATAGTTTAATGTTTTTTGTATTTTAAACATTTCTTTTTTTGTGTTTTCTGAGTATAAGCTATGTACAAGCTATTATGAAAATGAAACTATATACAAGGAACAAGGTAAGAGAAGACAATGTACAAGAAGCATGATAAATGAAACTATGTACAAGTAAACTGAGAATGGATGAAATTGTGTACAAATAGGATATAAATGAGTGAAACTATGTACAAGGAGAGTGCTATGGAGAAGAATTTGTGTGATGGTAAAGAATGTTTCTAGAAGCCCCACATGTCATTGATGGGATGCCTCTGTGTAACATAGGTGGCATCTTCACTTTTTGAATGGTATGTATCATAATAATTTGGGTTGTTCCAATCATCTTCTTCATTTTGATTATCAATTTTTAGATTATTGATTGGGATTTTTCCATTTGAAACTGTATCCATTATAGGTATAGCTTGCTTTGAAGACTCTATTGTTAGAAACCCTCTTTTGAGAATGCTTGTTGGCTTACCTTGATTTTGAATGTGAAACTTAAGTTCTTAATATTTTTATAACATTACCTATGTATCTAGATATTTTTCCTTGATAAACTGTAAATTTGAATAATTTTCCATAGTATGTTCCATGAATCCCAAACCTTGTTGACCAACATTATCAACTACTAGAATAAGATTAGTGATGTCGTGGGCATGTTTGCCCAACCCTCTTTGATAATCAAACTATTGTAGATATTTTTTACCAAACCCATATTGCTTTGAAAGTGGGACCTAATTTTAGATAGCTATATTTGTGTCCTGTAACTTTTTTACCTATGCTTGTTGTATGATTTCTTGTTATGATTTTGCTTTGTGAACCTTGTGCTATTTTGAGTTATGCTTTGGTAACCAATTTGTACTATTTTTGAATTTGACCCTTTTTAAATATGTTCTTTTATCACTATGGATTACTTAATTGATTTATCTTGTATAGGCTCCTCATTAGCAATGATGTGTCGTATATGCTTTTTCAATGCCAAACATGGATCTGTGTGATGACCATGTATTTTATGGTATACACAATAGTATCTAGATCTCCTTGCTAGATGTAGATGAGGTAGTTTCATCAACTTAGCTTTTATCATTTGCCTTAAAATATCACTTGAGCTTATATTTGATCTTTGATTACTTGTGAATCACTAGTTATAGATGCACTTTATTGTGATTTCTTATTTTGATATGTAACATTGCTTGTCACAAATTGACTAGGTGAAGATGCATATACATGATTGACACTAGTGTACCATGGAGGATTTTGTCTTATAATCTGATTTTATAATGTTATAATCTTTTCATGTAATAGTTGATTCTGATTTTGTAATTCTAAAATTAGCTTGTTCATATTAATAATTTCATCCCTTAGTCTCACAAGTACAAATCCTAATTGCTTCTAATTGAACATGCAAGCACACATTTTGAATGGGAGATATGGGAAGGGAAGGATTTTAAGGATGGATAGACTAAGTATAGACATTTGAAACAATAGTATAGGATGCCTCACCTCTTAGAGGAGTGATAGTGTGGACCTGGTTAGAGGGAAAGTAGATATCACCCTCTTGGAGATAAGAGGAGGAAAAAAATCCTCTTTGTCCATGAAATTTGGAATGCAAATTGCAATAGGGTTGCTAGGGTAGAATATATTAGCTATTAAAACCCTAACACAACCATTAAAAATAGGAAATAAAATGATAGAAACCCTAATAACATCTAGGACTAGGGTTTGGATAACATTTGAAGTAAGTTGGGCTCACCAAATGGTTTAACTTTTAAGGTTTTATGGAGTGTAAGCCCTAATCTGTTAAAGGGTTTGATTATAATAAATCAAGGTATAAATATGAAATAAATATAGCCATTGATTTGTGTAAGAATTGACCTAATGTGATATTTCTAAAAATAGTAATGAATGACATAAATATATACTTAGCTAAAAACTAACTAAGACAAATGATCTAGAGGTTGAAAACTGGTGTAGAAGCATATTTGAGTGTCATAAACAGGCTCCAGGTGTCAGAAACCCTCTTGGAAAATAGTGTTGTACATTGGATAGTAGTGTTAAGGTGTTAGTGTCCTAATTTTAATGATAATGTCCTTTATGCAGGAAATGTCTGATCTTTTGGTTCCACCTTTGGTTGAGTTTGACCTTCTTGTACCTATGTGGATGAGCTCTGATTCATTCTTTGTACATTATTTTGATTGATTTAGAATAAACCCCTAGACCTTCAGGTTTTTAGGGTATTTTAATGGCAAGAATGTGACGTTAGTCGAGTAGGATGGACATCCTCAACACCCTGTTGTGTTGAGAATTGCCTACATACCAATACTCCAAGGAGGGATCAAGCCCAATGTAGTTCTCCTATCTAAGTGCTTGGTGTAAGTGCAAGTGAATGCTAATATGAGTGTTGACCTAAGTACTTTGAATGAGGCTTGAGACTGGAAATTTATGTAATCTAGGCTTGGGATGGTTATAGATGATTGTATGCAAAAGTAGGTCATAATAAAGATCAATAAGCTTGATTGTGCACAACTTGTTATAAGCTTGTTTGAGTATTTTACATCTAATTTCCATTTACTTTCCATCTGACTTCCATTTACTTTCCATCTATGAATAAAGGGCTAAAAGTCATGTTTATATTGATCTAGTGCTTGTGTGGGGTTTAAACTAGGTCTAGGTTGACCCTAGGTGTCTTAGGAATTGAAAAGATATATGTTGGGGTTTAAATTTGGCAAAGGACACTAGCAATGAAATTTGGACACTAACATAGGGTGCACATGTCAAAAGTACAATGCTAGTGTCTAGGTGGCATAACCTGAGGCATTAAGGGCCTGGATCCCTAGGGGAGGGTCTAGGAATGATTTTGAGATGTTTAGGGATGTGTAAAGGCCTGCACGAAAGTTAGATAAGTGTCTAAAGAGGCCCTAAGATAGGTTTAGGGCTAAGCTAGGGATGGGTGGTCTCAAGTAACACTCATTGCACTCGAGTGACATTTTATAGGACTACACTATCATATTTTTAAGCCAAGGAGAAAATGTTTTGATCTGAAAGAAGAACCCTATCAAGTATTTTAAGGACATTTGCATTGCCTTGGTGAAGTTTCAACCAGGTGAACCAAGGTGTGGGAGAGGATGACCGACAATGATGGTTTGGGTCATACAATCCCAACTTATTACACATGTAAAACTAGGCTTCCCTCTTACTAACACACCATCTCATGGGTAAGATTATTTATCTTCACGTGATTCAATCATGTTGAAATCTCTATAAATGATCTATAGGCCATAAGAAGGTGCTCCTCTAGCCACCTCTAAAGAGTTGTTTGCTCAAGGACATCATTGGAGGCATAAAGGTTGGCAAGGTTGATGATTTACTTATCAAAATTGAAAACTATCTAGAGTGCATGATTAGATGGGGCCACATCCCACTCTATCACAAATTATGCATAAAATGGCATAATCATTGTAATAATTGTTGATAATTTTACCCCCACAGGGTAAATTGTCACCCCTACTATTCGAAACATTGCTATGGTGCCAAGTTTGTCTTATGAATTAGTTTTGGGGTCCTTAAATATGCATTTATAGCCACCCAAGTGGCTATCTACATCCAAGTGAAGTTTAGTCATTCAGAGGTTTCCAAGGAGCTTTCTTGATTACATCTAATGCAATGTACAAATACAGCCATGCAAAGATGATGAAAAAGTCTCCTACGGCCATGTAAATTCTGATGGACTCCTACGGCCATCATATAGAGCATACAGTTCATTCAAAAGGAGGACACATGCAACAATTTTAAGAGGGGTTTTCTCCTTCTAAAAATGCCATCTACAATAGTTTGAAAGGGTTTTTCTCCTCTTCTAAGCATCACGTATAGCCAAAATCCAAGACATACAAGCTGTAAGTTCATTTATTTTGTCTAAGTAAAGTTTTTTTGGGGGGTTGTAAGAGGAAGAGTATTTCTTTAGGCTTTTTGTCTGAAAGAAAGAGCTCTCAGAGGATTGTGTAAAAGCCCAGAAAAAATGACTATGTGGATATTACAAAGTTTATTTCCTTCAGACTTTTTATCCAAAGGAAATCAATTGAGAGGAATCCGTAGAAAGAATTCAGGCACAGTTTTTCTAAAGGGCTCCAACTTTCTTGGGGTATACTATCAAATTTTCTTTCCTTTGGACTTTTTGTTTGAAGGAAATAGGCATAAACAGCAAAGGAACCTTTACAAGAATCTTTAAGGGTTCCTACCCTTTGGGAATATGACAAGTGACTTAATCAAAGGGCTAGGTCTATGAAGGAAAATGGCTATTATCAGAAGTCTCAAAGGGTACATACCTTTCGAGAAAGTTCTTGACATTTTTCTCGAGGGGACACTTGCAGGGTGTCAAAGGGCACTTTCCCTTCAAAGAGGACAATTGTAAAAGTCCTTAAGGGTATGTACCCTATGGGAAGGTTCAATTAGAAGAGTCATGGGAGATTCACTTGGCAGAAAAGGATTAAGGCAAAAAAACTTGAAGGGCACCTACCCTTCGAGAAGGTGCAAACAAAAGTTTTGAAGGGTAAGTACCCTTCAGGAAAGACCATTTTAGATATTTTTAAGGGCACCTGCCCTTTAGAAGGAGGAAAAAGGACAAGTATCGAAGGGCACCTGCCATTTGAGAAGACTTTGGGGGTGCCCTTCAAAAATCTCGGGTGCCCTTCAAAAAGCCTGTGTGCCCTCCAAAAATCCCAGGTGCCCTTCAAAAACTTGAGGAAATATAAACCAAAAAAAAAAGGAATTCTTTGAACAAAAAGTCTGAAGGAATTCCTTTGGACTTTTTGTCTGAAGGATTCCTTTGGGAAAAATGCAAACAAGAAAGCCGAAAGGAAAATAATAAACCAAAGAGAATTCAACAGGAAAAAAGGTCAACAGGAGACATAATTCCAAAGGAATAATTGGACTTGGGTAGGAAATGAAAGATCTGAAGAAGATAAGACTAGGGAGATAAAATCCATAAAACATAAAGTTCTCAAAATAAAAAAGACCAAGGTAAAGTTGACGAAAAGGGTCAAAAAATAGAATCCCACCAAAAATAGACATAAATAGGTAGACTAAAATAAGATAAAATACATGCAAACAAGGGTTATTTTTGGTGGATGGCTAATCTTCAGTTGACTAGTCATCTAACTCAGCCCTCCAAACGTTCCAACTCATGTCCCCAAACGTCCAACTCAGCTTTCAAACAACTCAAGATGAAGAAACCAAATTTAGAGGTGGGCATGGATTTCCATGCAAAGAGAGGTTTGACTTTCAAACACCCAGCCATCCACTTAAAAATGCCAAAGATTTAGTCTCTAATTTTAGACATGGCTCAGTTGAGCATGCATAAGCAAAGTCAAACATTTGAGCCCACCATCCATTTCAATGCAAGGAATTTTCATGCAAGACAAAAATAGACTTTTGTAAAGGCTGAGTTAGATTGAGTTTACTCCCTCTCTGTTTTCCAATGCCAATCTCTTGGCTTTTTATAATTTTTTATATTAATGGATTTTCAACCTTGTAAAAAATGATCCCTCTTTTGGTAAGAAAACTTCTTCCAAAGATTGTGATGTAACGTTTTTCAGAACCAATAAGAAGAGGACTATGTTTTTTTAATTTATAACAGTCGGTATAGTGTAATTTTGTTATAGATTTTCCTAAGTGATAGATTTTCTTTCTTCTTTGTCAAATATGGATTCATACCTAGTTACTAGTTGGTCATTTTTTAGGTCACGTTCTATGTTTAAATGTCTTTTATTGAGTTTATAGTGGATATTAGTGGTTGTTAGTGCCTTCAATCAGGCCTATTTCTATGTTTCCCTCAAGCTTAGATCATTAGATATAACCTTTTTTTGAAATACTTATGTGTATTGATTAATTGGAGTTGAAGTTATGCCTCTTCCTTGTCTGAATTAGTGTTTTCAGAAACTTGATTTGAGTGGATCAAGCAAATTAGGTGTATCATCGCTTTAGCTAGGATTTCCTTTCAAGTTCTTTCTCCCCTTTTCCCCAAGAAATTTGTAGCATAGAAGTTGAGATCCTCACTGATACATCTTACAAGAACTAGCCTTCTCTAGAGGTTCTTCTCACCATTGAGGCAACTACCCTCGTGTGAAGATCCCATTGTTTCAACTGGAGCGAGGATTAGCCATTTCAACACGTCTTTAATCAGGGTGCAACTCTAGGTTGACAACAATTTTTGGCATGCTCGACGGGACCATGAAGAAGTTCTTTACATATCTAAAGAGGTTTATATAGATGCAAAATTCATAGCATGATTCAAGCAATTCATTCATGCCAAAGGTTACCATAAGATCAACAAGTAAAGGTATTCCTTTTGAATTTGTAACTTATAAAAGAGTAAGGTCTAGGAGGGAAAATCCATATCCTTAAAGAGAATATTTACATCCCCATCATCCTATCATTCTGAAAATTACAATCCCCACTATTTAGATGGCCATTAGAAATCAAGTGTTTACTCCATTCAATAGGGGAAGTCCACTAAATTTGGCCTATTTGGATGATATTCTAGTGTCTGCCCTCAAGAGCATTCCATTTTTCTCAAGAAAAATTTAAATAACCCCTATTGAGTATATCCAAGATGTTGTTAATCTCTATTCAATCCATAATGTTGTTGAAAATAATGTTGTTATTAGATTCTTGGCTGCCTCCTTCAAAGTAAAAGCATTGCAATGGTATAGAAATCTACCACTTAATTCCATTGCCACCTAGGATGAATTGGGTGTAGCATTGGTCAAGCAATTTGAGGATGAATCTGATCATCTCTCTTTGGTTGAACAATTGACCACCATAACAAGGGCTCATCATGAGGTCAATATTGATTTTAACCTCATATTCTAAAAAACATGGACTAGGATACCTGTGTTGATTAGGCCATCCCTTCAATATGCATTTTTTTACTCTTTGAAGGCTCTTAATTTTGACATTAGTGTGATGATACAGTCAATGGGTGGTACTAATTTGTTGGATGCTTATGAGGTTGTAATTAAGGCTAAAAATAGTTTGATATAAGTTGGTAAGCTTTCTCTAAGACCTCCAATGACCATATTTCTAGAAATAAGTTATATACCATCCCTTCAAGTTCCTCAAATTCCATCCTTGGCTCCAATTCTAGCACCTCAAGTTCCTATTGCAACCCCTACTAGTCAAGATAGTGAGATAGGAGAGTTGAAAAGTTTGCTACAGTCTTTTAGAAATGAAATAGTACAGCTCAAAAGGCAATAATTTTAGTCAATTAAGCCCTATTAATAGCAAAATCAGAACAACTATCAATCCTTCAAAGATCAAAGGTCTCCTTATTAGGGTTTTAGAGAAAATAGACCACCTTATCAAGCATAAGGAGCCATAACTCTAGCTAATCCATATGTTTCTCTTGATCCAAATTCTCCTTCCACTTCAAAATCCATTGTTCCAATCCCACTTCAAAATAATTTGGTGCAGGATTTAGGTTGGTAGCCCTCAAATCTCAATGATGCTCAAAACCAAGCCTTGGTATCATATAACATCACCATGCCACAGATGACACAAGAAGAGTTCTCTTTTCAAGGAGGTCAATATCAAGATACAGGTTTTACATCACAAGGAAAGACACATCAAGTTTAAGAGCAACCTGATATTATTAATGTAAATTGGCAAGTAGATGATCATGTTGCTTTTACTCAGGATGTTAAAACTAATGATTCAAGTGGTCAAGTTACAGCTATAACCTATCAAAGAACTAAAAGAAGAGCTATTGATGAAGCCCAAATGGTAGAAAATACTTCAAGTACTCCTAATATTGTGGATAAAAGTACAAAAGAGTAGCTTGCTACCCCCACAGTTCAAAAAAATCAGAATATAGAGGTTAGTAAAGTGAATCAAATGCCTCTAATTCATGAGCAGCAAGTGCCTCAGAAAGTGCAATCAGAGGTTAGTGCATCTCAGTTTAGTATTATAGATCAGATGAAGAATTCTAGCATCAACATTAGCATGTGGGATTCTCTTTTAATTATAGGTCAAAAAGATAAACTCATTCAAGAACTTTCAGCTCTTTAATTATCTCCAAAACCGGTTGAGAAAGAAGGTGTTGTCTTGACAAATTTGGATTAGCCAACTAAGCAATAGTTACAACAAGGAGATAAGATGTTAAAGGTGGATAAAACTGAAGTAAAATCAAAGAAAACTCCTCCTTTTTATCTTTCTTTGAGAGTGGGTGATACTTTGGTTCATAATTGTATGGTGGATAGTGGAGCTAGTAGTACAATGATGCCCAAACAGATTATAGACAAGCTCGGCCTTGTTCATGAGCCAAATAATAAAGGGGTATTATAGTTGGATGGTTCATTAGAAAAGACAGTAGGTATTATCAAAGATTTGATATTGACATTACATGCTTATCCTAACGTTATTATTCAACAGGATGTTGTAGTGGTAGACTTGCCTCCTTATTTCACTGTGTCTTTCAAAGGACTTCACCTCAAAGATTGGACGATATTTATCAGTTGATTGGACCTATTTTCTATTCAGAACTAGGTATGGTATAAAGTTAACAATTCATTCAGAGCCTATTTCATGTTTTCATATGGAGCCATATATGCCTAGTGTTATGAATACTAATTGTATCATCTCAGATGAAATATTAAGAACTAGTGATGTAGAAAAGGACTCACCTTTGGATGGAGTTCCAAATTTGTTTCTTGATGAGTGGGCTTATACCTTGTATGGGCATGATCCCTACAATTTGATTGAAGAGGAAGGTCTTGGTGTGTATTGTCTTCATGAGAATGATGCACCAATGCCAACCATGGTAAAAGAAGATGAATCTAATGAAGGCTTGTGCAATTGTACTTTGATGGATCAAGAAATAAGCATAGAACCAAAGATAGAATGATGTTAATTTATCCTACAGAACAAAGGTATTTTTCCTTTATTAAATTTTAGTTTGGTTTTTCAAACAATGTTGTTGAATATGAAACACTAGTTCACAGTTTGCAGTGGGCTAGGAAGATGAAAGTCAATTGTCTGCAAGTGCTTGGAGATAGTGAACTTGTAGTCCACCAAGTAAGAGGTTTGAATGTATGCAGAATTTGTTGTTTAAATCTTGAAAACATAGAGTTTTGGATTTACTTGAATATTTTTAGGATTTTAATATTTAGACAATACCGAGAGATAGGAATAAACATGATGATAGGTTGGCTGTTGTTGGGGCACAATTTAACATTTTAGATGATTTAAAAAGAGAGAATTCTCAGTCACATATAAAGGTAGTTGTAAGGCCTTATGTTCTAGATAACCATGAGAATTGGTAAGTGTTTGAAAATGACAATCAAATTATGAGATTTTTACAAGAAGGGGCTGATTTTTCTTCAAAAAATCAGTCAAAACACTTACGACAGTATGGTGATCAGATTGTACAATTGAAAATGAATAGGCTACCCAAGGAATTGGTCACTCTTAAGAATATTTTCAGTGGAGATGATGAGCTAAGGAAAGAGAAATCATCCTTGTCAACAAAGGAAGAGCACTATGCCAATGTAGAGATTGCCGCTGGTAAAAATTTGAAATTGGGCAAGGTATGCACTCCTCCACAAAAGAAAGTTTTCATTGATTTAAGCACAAGTTTTGTTGATATATTTGCATGGAAGTATAGTGATCTCAAAGGTTTTGATCCAAGTTTGGCTCAACACACCATTGAGTTAGAGGAGGAAACTAAACCGGTGAGATAAAGATAAAGGCCAATCAATCCAAAGTTTGAGCCTTTTATGAGAGCTAAGCTTCACAAGCTCGTATAATCAACTATTATATTTCCAATCAAGCACTCAACTGGGGTGGTGAACCTAGTTCTGGTATGAAAGAAGAATGGTGAGATTCATTTATGTGTTGATTTCTATGATTTAAACAGGTCTTCACTTAAGGATCACTATCCATTGCCATCAATGGAACAAATTTTATAGCTTTTTGTAGGTTCAGTGAGGTTTTCTTTATTGGATGGATATAGGACTATAATTATATTTTGGTCAAAGAGGAGTACCAATTCAAGACAACCTTCAAAACTAAGTGGGGGACATTTGCATATGAAAAGATGCCATTTGGTTTGTCTAATGATGGAGCAAACTTTTAGAGAGCCATGGATATGGCCTTCCAAGGCCTTCTTAACAGGTTTGTGCTTGTTTATTTGGATGATATAACAATGTTTTCAAAAAATATAGAAGATCACATGGTTCATCTCAAGCAAGTTTTTGAAAGGTGTAAGCAATTTGGGATATCTCTAAATCCCAAAAAGTGTGTATTTTCAGTTCATAAAGGTAAGCTTCTTGGATATGTTGTTTCAAAACATGGTTTAAACATAGATTCTGAAAGGATTCAATCCATTATTTCACTCTCCTTGACTAAGCACAAAAAGGCCTTACAAAGTTTCTTTGGAAAAAACAACTTTATAAGGAGATACATTTCAGATTTCGCTACTGTAGTAAAACCACTTACAACCATGCTAAAGAAAAATCAGAACTTTAGCTAGTCTAAGGAGGGAGTAAAAGGGTTTGAATATGTTAAGAAATCCATAACAAGTGCTCCTATGATTTTAAATCCATATTTCATGAAATATTTTGTCTTGTACACTTATGCTAACATGGACACCATTTTAGGCATTCTTATGCAACAAAATCATGAAGATTTAGAGCATCCAATAACTTTTTACAACCAAGGCTTGGAAGAGTACAAAACAAGGTATTCTTTTGTTGAAAAGCATGTCCTTTTAGTTATAAGATCTCTGAATAAATTTAGGCACTTGTTGTCTAATAATAAGATACATCTAATGGTTGCTCATTCAAGCATCAACGAGTTTCTTCTGAACAAAGACATAAATGAGAAGAGAACTAGTTGGATAACCAAGGTAATGGAATATGACACATATATTAAGGTTACAAAGCTGGTTATTGGAAAAGAATTTTGTGAGCATCTAGCTCAGTACTTATAAGAAGTTAATGAAGATGTTTTAGTGTCAAATGATGAAGAGATTGTTGTTGTTCACACCTCACCTTCCAACTGGTTTCGTGATTTGGTAAGCTATCTACAAAATGGTATTTACCCTTCTCACCTAAGTGCTTAAAAAAGAAGGTATTTCAAATTGCAATCAATTCCATTCTTGCTCGTTGATGGGGTTTTGTTCAAAAAGGATATTAATAGAATGCTACTAAGGTGTGTAGAACCAAGCCAAACTCAAAGATTACTTGAAGAATTCCATGATGGACATGGTGGATGACACTTTTTCGCAAAAACTATATCACTTAAAATAATGAGAGGTGGGTATTATTGGCCTACTATATTTAGTGATTGCCACACATGGGTTAGAAAGTACAAATAGTGTACTATGTTTGTAGGAAAAGTCAAGCTTATAGCCTTGCCCCTTCAACCAAATGCAGTGGATCAACCTTTTGTCTAGTGGGGATTGGACTTTATTGGTCTCATTAATCCTCCTTTGAGTGTAGGGCATAAGTGGATTCTAACAACTACAGATTACTTCACACATTGGATGGAAGCAATTGCATTGAAAGAATCAAATGAAACTAACGTTCTTGATTTATATGAAGGGTTGTTTACTAGGTTAGAGTTCCTTCAACCATTATTTCTGATAATGCAATAGCTTTTGTGGGATCTAGGATCAGCCAGTGGGCTGTCCAACACAGATTTTATCTCAGCACTTCATCATACTATTATCCACAAAGAAATGGCTTTGCTGAATATACAAACAAGAACCTCTTAAGGATCATACGAAGGACTATTGAAGACAATCAGAGGTCATGGCATCTCAAGTTGAAGTCAACTCCATGGGTTGATATGATCACCTACAAGAGGTCAATAGCCAACTCTCCATACAAGCTAGTATATGGTAAGGAAGCAAGGTTACCTATTTCTCGACTTTTCAGCTTTAGAACTAATGCATCAACTTGAGTTGTTGGAGAATGAGCCTATGAAAATTAGGTATCTAGAGCTTATGGAGCTGGAAGAGATAAGAAATCAGTCCATGCTAGCCATGGAGGTTCATCAAGCATAGGTAAAGAGAACCTTTGACAAAGGAACCTCCTCACGAAGCTTTAAAGAAGGAGATTTGGTCCTCAAGTAGGATGAGGATCGAGCAAAACCAGGAAGGCACACAAATTTTGATTCCCTTTGGAGTGGCCCATACACAATCTCCAACTGCAAATCCCACAATGCCTTCTAACTTGCAAAGATGGATGGCCAAGAGCTTCCAATCCTAGTCAATGGGATACATCTGAAACATTTCTATTGAAGATCAAAACTCTATGTACATAGTTTATTTTTTCTTTCCTCCAAGTGTTGTTCAAGCACAGTTTTTCCATTCTGTTTTGTTCCAATAAGTGCTTGTTTGCACATTTGTTTCTTAGTTTTCCTGCTTTCATGTGTTTCCCTTCTTATTTTGAAGGAGGAAGGTTACTTCAGTGATGGTCAAGAAGAGATTTTCAGTCAGAATCAAGTTTACCATTTGGGAGTTTGAATAACATCTATATGGTCTAAGTTTTCTAGCATAGTAGACATGCTTCCCAGTTGAGTCACCAGAAATGTTGAAACTTTTACCCCCACAGGGCAAATTGTCACCCCTACTATTTGAAACTTTTCTATGGTGCCAAGTTTGTCTTATGAATTAGTTTGGGGTCCTTAAAAATGCATTTACAACCACCCAAGTGGCCATCTACAGCTAGGTGAAGTTTAGTCATTTAGAGGTTTCCAAGGAGATTTCTTGATTACAACCAATGCATTGTACAAATACAGCCATGCAAATGATGATGAAAAGGTCTCCTACAGCCATGTAAATTTTGATGCACTCCTACAACCATCATATAGAGCATACAGTTCATTCAAAAGGAGGACACATGTAGCAATTTTAAGAGGGGTTTTATCTTAAAAATGTCATCTACAATAGTTTGAAAGGGTTTTTCTTCTCTTCTAAGCATCACATACAGCCAAAAGCCAAGACATACAAGCTGTAAGTTCATTTATTTTATCTAAGCAAAGTTTTTTTTGAGGTTGTAAGAGGAAGAGTATTTCTTCAAAAAAATTGTTTGAAAGAAAGAGTTATTAGAGGATTGTGTAAAAGCTTGAAAAAAGGGATTGTGTGGATATTACAAATTTTATTTCCTTCAGACTTTTTATTCAAAGGAAATCAGTTGACAAGAATCTGCAAAAATAATTCAGGCATAATTTTTTTGAAGTGCTCCACCTTTCCTGGGGTATACTATCAAAGTTTCTTTCCTTCAGAATTTTTGTCCGAAGGAAATAGGCATAGGTAGCAAAGGGACCTTTACATGAATCCTGAAGGGTTCTATCCCTTCAAGAATATGACAAGTGACTTAACCGAAGGGCTAGGTCTATGAAGGAAAAAGGCTATTATCAAAAGTCTAGAAGGGTACATACCCTTCAGGAAAGTTCTTGACATTTTACTTGAGGGGACACTCTAAAGGGTGTCGAAGGGCACTTGCCCTTTGGAGAGGACAATTGTAAAAGTCTTGAAGGGTATGTACCCTATGGGAAGGTTCACTTAGAATAGTCGTGAGAGATTCACTTGGTAGAAAAGGATCAAGGCAAAAACCCTGAAGGGCACCTATCCTTCAAGAAGGTGTAAATAAAAGTATCAAAGGGTAAGTACCCTTCAGGAAAGATCATTTTAGAGATTTTAAAGGGCACCTACCCTTCAGAAGGAGGCAAAAGGATAAGTCTTAAAGGGCACCTGCCCTTTAGGAAGACTTCAGGGGTGCCCTTCAAAAACCCTAAGTGCCCTTCAAAAACCCAAGGAAATATAAACAAAAAAATAAATAAATAAAGAAGGAATTCTTCGGACAAAAAGTTCCAAGGAATTCCTTCATAATTTTGTCCAAAGGATTCCTTCGAGAAGAATTCAAACAAGAAAGCCAAAAGGAAAATAATAAACCAAAGAGAAGTCAACAGAAAAAAGGTCAACAAGACATAGAATTTTGAAGGAATAATTGGACTTGGGCAGGAAATGAAAGATTTGAAGAAGATAAGACTAGGGAGATAAAATCCACAGAACATAAAGTCTGCAAGAAATAATAAAGACCAAGTTAAAGTCAACGAAAAGGGTCAAAAAATAAAATCTCGCCAAAAATAGACATGAACAGGCAGACCAAAATAGGAGAAAATACATGTGAACAAAGTCTATTTTTGGCGGATGGCTAATCTTCAGTTGACCGGTTGTCCAACTTAGCCCTCTAAGCGTTCCAGTTCGTGTCCCTAAACATCCAGCTCAAATTTCAAACAACTCAAGATGAAGAAGCCAAATTGAGAGGTGAGCATGGATTTCCATGCAAAGAGAGGTTCGATTTTCAAATGTCCAGCCATCCACTTTCAAACGCCAAAGAGCTAGTCTCTAATTTTAGACATGGCTCAGTCGAGCATGCATAAGCAAAGTCAAACGTTTGAGCCCACCGTCCATTTCAACGCAAGGCATTTTCATGTAAGACAAAAATAGACTTTTGTAAAGGCTAGGTTGGATTGAGTTTACAACCTCTCTATTTTTCAATGCCAATCTCTTGGCTTTTTGTAATTTTTTATATTAATGGCTTTTCAACTTTGTAAAAAATGATCCCTCTTTTGGCAAGAAAACTTCTTCCAAAGTTTGTGTTGTAACCTTTTTTAGAATCAATAAGAAAAGGACTATATTTTTTCAATTTTCAGTAGTTGGTATAGTGTACTTTTGTTATAGATTTGCCTAAGTGATAGATTTTATTTCTTCCTTGTCAAATCTCGATTCATACCTAGTTACTAGTTGGTCATTTATGCAATTCATGTTTTGTGTTTGAATGTCTTTTTCTAAGTTTACATTGGATATTAGTGGTTGTTAGTGCCTTCAATCAAGCCTATTTCTATGTTTCCCTCAAGCTTAGAACATTAGACAAAACCTTTTCATGAAATACTTATGTGTATTGATTAATTAGAGTTGAAGTTCTGCCTCTTCCTTATCTGAATCAGTGTTTTCAGAAGCTCAATTTGAGTGCATCAAGCAAATTAGGTGTATCACCGTTTAAGCTAGGATTTCCTTTCAAGTTCTTTCTCCCCTTTTCCCTAGGCAGTTTGTAGCATAGAAGTTGAGATCCTCACTGATACATCTTACAGGAACCAACCTTCTCTAGAGGTTCTTCTCACCATTGAGGCACCCACCCTCATGAGAAGATCCTATTATTTCAACTGGAACGAGGATTAGCCATTTCAGCACATCTTCAATCAGGGTGCAACTCTAGGTTGACAACAATAACACCATAACATCCTACATCATGTGTGGACATATGACAAGTAACACTCGACCAGATAATTTTAGTTACCATATAGAAATTGAAACAATTTCTTAACCTCCCGCAGACAGAGGATATGCATATCTGAAAACTTCTGACAATGTCTTGAACCAAGTACTTACAGATTAGGTCAATTAAACCAGAGACATTCCAAGAGAAAACATTAATTGAAAACTATCAAGATTTATGGTTTCACCCACTTGGCCTTCTAGCACTACAAAATAATTACTCAAGAATTTTTTGTTGTTGGCTCTTGGCTAAAAATTCCATGAGCACAATAAGTCATTATTCATTGAGAAAAAAAACCTCCTCTTCACTACTAGGAGGAGGACTCTATGATCATTGAGTTGCCTAACAGTGTGGAGGAGGACTATCTCATGCTTGGGAGACCAAGATGAGAGCCTTATGAGACTATTTGTCTTACGTTTGAAAGAGAGAGAAGTTGTGATTTGAGGATTCTTGATGTTTCATAATTGCATTAATGATTTGAGCACTTATTATAGCTAGACTAGGGTTTGGTAGAAGAACTTATGGTGGAACCGGTGGTGGCAGAGTGACTACATCGACAAAGGTGGAAGGCTTAGGGTTAATGATAAGGACTTTAGGGTTGCGATTATCAAGATTATTTCTTTGACCCATAACCTTCCATCCATCATTGGATCCCACCATGGGGTAGACGGTCTCAACTGTAGCTTTGGGTGGAGGTTTTAATGCAGCCATAATCAAGTAGTATTTGATCATATGGTTTGAAGCCTGACATCTAAATAGGTATTGGGGAGATTACTATAAAGCAACCTATAGGTAAATCATTGTTCACCAATCTATATATCAATAATTTAGTAGAGGTCTTGTGTGAGGTCAACCTCAACATAGATGTGTAGTTGAGGGCAAGTGACAAAGAAATAATCGATTTCAAAAAAATGAAACGACCTAACAATTTAATCAATAATTCCAAAAAAGGCCAAAAAGGCATAGGTAAACTGATAAATTCAAACTAGACAGGTATGTTAAGATTTGCTTTGTTTGAGACAATGTCGTCATGGGTCCAAGGGAAAATTACAAGCAGAGAGCTTCTCACATAACATGTGCCATGCTTATAAATAACAACACAATGCTTAGGGTTTTTGAACTTTAAAAGGAAAAAATCCTTGGTCAAATTTTGAATCCCTATAAGCTTGATGCCATGGGGGTGCCAATTGGTTTGCACCCAACTACAAATCATGGACTCAACAGGGATATGGCCCCGAAAATAGCCAATAACGGTATGAGTTTCGAGCCAGTTACAAGCGTCATCAAAAGTAGGGAAATCAAATCAAACATTAAGAGTATATTCTTGAGCAAGAGGTACATTACCTCGTGAAAACTTTGAGAACAAACTTGTGATCCTGCTTCAGTGCCATGGTTACTTCTTCCATGTTGCGTTGTATCCAACGATGCAGGCTCTCAAGAGGGACCCATTAAATAAGAAAACCACCTAAATGGCAAAAACCAAGGCTAAAATTAATAAATGCAAGTGAAGTCAACAAGATAGTCTCGCAGAGCCAAATAAAATGAGGATAGCATGATTAAAAACCTCAACGAAGATCGACATGACAAGCACTCAGGTTTTTATCAAAGCTCCTCTTTCTCCTAGAACCATCTTATTTCTTAGTTTATTTTTTAGACCAATTTTACTACAAATAATCTTAAAATTATTGTGCAACACCCACTAAGAAAAATTAGGAGCCCCTTTCATGGGACCACTTTTTTTTATTAGGGTAAAAAGACAGGTTTTGAAAGCCCCCCTAAACCTTTTACAAATCAAAATGATATAACGATAAAACTCAGACAAGAAACGAGCAACAAACTAGCCTAAAAACAACATAGGCTACCTAATAGAGGGAAAAACATCAATAGTAGGTCAACGTCCAATCAATAGTGAAACACAAAGTCCCACCTTATAGATCAACCTAGTCTTGAAGACACTTAGCAACCTCTAATTCTCCCTAAAGCGCTTGAATCTTCTTGGAGAGAGAATCGCCCATAATAACCTTATCATTCTTTGCTTTCTTTTTCTTTTAGCCCCTTGTTTGTCTACAAGGCCTATTTAGGTTTTCTTCCACTTTTATTTTCTTAGTTTCCTCGCAAATTTTAGAAGTGCTTGTGATGTTTTGCTTGTTGGTTTCTATAATTTACCCTTCAACGTCTCCATCTCATCCACTAACTTTTTCATTTTGACCTCCAATCTTGTCATGTCTTGTTTCAACTCATTAGTGGTCTATTCCAAATCCAAGAATTCATGTTTATCTCTCTTGTGCTCAATTTCCAACTTCTCCACTTTGTTCAGCATCTCCACCAAAACCATCCCATTCTTGTTAAATTGACCTACCAATGCCTTAAAGAAACGACCTTGAGTATTGTTGTCATGCTCCAACTAATCCATCCTTAAACTTATGGGATTCCCTCAAGACCTCAGATAATTCAACCCTGCATTATTCATAAAAGACTTTCTAGGGTCCAACTTCAGGGGAGTCATCACTCCTTTATGTTTGTCCTTCGCTGGTCTCTAGTTGGTCTACACAACCTTCCCAAGAGAGGAGGGACCATGGGCCATGTTCTTTTTGGACCTCTTAGTCCACTGGACCAAAGTTTCATCATCTTTCTATGTTCCAATCCTACTGAGAACTCTTTTAATCCCAATAATACCCACTCTCCCAAAGATCTTTTATAAGACCACTTCATAAATCACTCTTATCTCACAATTATTATCAATATAAAACTAACCTAATAATAACCTAATCATATATTTTAACATTAAATTAACAACTTTGATAAACAATTTAAATATTAATTTTTTATATAATATTTAATATCTAAATTGCTGCCTTCAAGTTAACATCACATAGTACTCTTTCAGCACTGACCCACGCCACCGACCTTAGAGAAGGTTATAAAGAAATTGACAAAGTCTGTTAATTTTTCTCAGCTTCTGTCTCGTCTGTCATTGTCCGCACGCGCAAGACTTTTGACAGAACTAGAAATTAATATATTATTTGCTCCATGGGGTCAGTCAACTCTGTAAACTTGCTCCTATGAACCAAGACTTAATTAACACCGTCCAGAAAAAGTAGTTTGAATAATCTGCTGCCTTCCCCATCAATATTCTCTCCATCATAATAAAATATTCATCCGGAATGGACCCTGCTTCCTCGTATTGCCCACCCATAAATCCTATTCAAAGTTATATGAATTCAAGGTGTTCTTTATTATTTCTATGGAGGGAAAACATTCAGATCCGTTATTATTTATGTACAAATAATTTGATTTTCTCAAATATTTGGTTATTTGTATTATTTATTCGATTAATTAATAGTAGTATTTTTAATTTAAAAAAATAAAAAAAAGATTGAAAATTTTATAAGATTAGGCGGGCAGATCTTGTATCATAAAATTGTGTTAACATATAACAGTTTTATTGCAGGGTCTGATCTTATAAACTGTTTGGCAGTTCTTAATTTTATAAACTGTTTAATCTAATAAATAATATTAATTTTTTTTATTCATTCATTTATTTAATTTAACAGATTATATTCTAATAATGCAAATGATAATAAAAATGTAGGATTATCACATCATCCACCCAAATACAAATAATAAGGATAAAGAAAAAAAAAAAGACTTAAATTGGTAAGGTTAATAACAGAGTCTAATCCAGATATACTTTGCAGGGTCTATCTTATCGGGCAAAATACAGACGTTTTTGATGATACGAGACAACTGCATTAGACCTTCACATTCTCTAATGCGGCTACAGTACAAACAGGTTCAACTTCGCAGTGTCGTCATCCCACCGACCCTATAGAAGGTTGTACGGCCAGGCCAAACGAAACTTTCGTAAAATTTCCCTGCTTTGTCTGTTTCTGTTTTGTTTGCTACCCACACGCCCACCAGACACGTAACGTATTTACTTGGCTATAATTACACATTGGAATTGGCTGCCGCGTGGCTACGTCCAAACATAAATTGATCCATATGACCAACAAGAATTCACATCATCGCCATCAGTCGCATTGTGTTTTGTCAAATTGAAAATTCCTGGGCGTTTCGCGGTAATTACCCACCCCAACTCCAGTCCATGTCAAACGTTATAAAAGATTGTTATATCGTAAGAACCAACCGTAAGGCAAGCCTATATCTGGAGCTGAAGCAAATGGATGAAATCAATGGATAAGTGAAAAAACTGGTTCTGTGAATAAACCGGTCCTGTTTTTTTTGAGGGCTTAAACCTCAACCTGAGTTGGGTATTGAGGCATTTGGAATTTGCACTCCTAATTTGGAGTGGGTTGTGAAGAGGGAGTGTGACATCCAGTGTTGGGAAATTCATAGAGTTATACTAAGTGGTACCAAGTGATGGACATACCAATTACAGTTTTTTTAGTTGCAGCACTGCTTCTCATTTACTTCAAGTTTCCACAGTTTGTTGAGGATTCCTGTACATCCAAGAAGGTCAATACCTTTTCTTTGGCTTGCATTTTCATTTTATAGATTTTGGGTCTGATTGAATATAAATCACATTTTCCTAGTAAAGTAATCCTGGTTTCTCAAACTATGTTTTTTCTTTTTGATATTATTTGTAGTTGTTTGCTTCACTCCTTCCTTGGCTTCAATTTCTTTGGGATTCCTACATTAATCTGCTCTCCTGCTTTACAACTATGTTTTTTTAGCACCCATTTCATTCATTCTACTATATGCATGTCTCAAAGTGCTTAATACAGAGTCATCTGTTCTTTTCGTAGGATCTCACTATGGTTGTGATAAATGATCCAGGTGTAGGTATGTGGGCAAGTCTAAGTTTGCTACCAAGCATGGGCATGAATTCAAATAAACGTCTGAAAAGAGTTAAAAAATATAATAAAGTAAATCATGAGGTCATATCCAAGAATACAAAAAATATTGAACTGGTGTCTGGCTTGACAGTGAGTTAACCTCCAAACATCTTACTCTAAAAACTTTACTTGCAGGAAACCTGCTTGCTGGACTTAAACAAAGATAGAAATAAGTTGGCCCTGTTTCGGATATGCTAGTAGTTATTTACTTTGTCTGATTTGTCCGAATTGGGATGCTAATTAATGCTGATGCTAATGGTAATAGACTAATAGTTATTTCCTCGTCTGATTTGTGCGAATTGGGATGCAGTGATCCATCTAAAAGAACTAGATTACATAAATTATTCAAGTTTTCAAATATTTTTAAACTAAGAACAGGTTAAACATAAAGTTTCAATCCTTACATTTCAAGGATCTTTGACAGCTTCTTCCAAGATGATCCCCCTTTCACAGTGATAATATCCTAGACTGAGGATCTGGTTATAGGAAATGGGGAAATTCAGGTTCAAAAAATGGTTTTTAATGAATGCAAAATAAGGCCTTTTTTTTCTGTTATCATGGAATCGGTTACATCAACTCCATTATCTTGCCACGGTCCGGAGTTCTACTTCAGTGATGTTCCCTTCATGCTTCATCCCGTCATGAACAAGGTTAGTAATTCTGTTGAGCATCCTCTATAACCCCTGCCTCTTCTCGGTAAACTTAGCCCGGAGTGAGGGAGACCCCAGGGTTGCAGGTTTCAAACTGCTGGCCTCAATCTGGTGGGCATCAGCGGATGCCTATAGGTCTACCAGCCACACACAAAATAAGGCCTTTTTCAAGTAAAGGACAAGAAGCCTTTTTCAAAAGGAGTCTCTTGTTCTATGTCACTTTGAGAGAAAACGCCGCCATTCCAAAGCTGCTTCCAATAAATAATAGGATTCAGGGCAAAAAATAAAACACCATTTATCTTAGAATTTTCTCTTTGGAAATTCTTGCTATAAATGAATCCTAAATAAATTTTGTGAAAAACAGGAAATTCTCGTAAGTATTGCATTCATTCATAAGAAGCATAAGTCTGGAGGAAGATAAAGTCCTTGCATGTTTCAGATAAGAACTGGAATAGTAACCTGACAGTCAATACTGCATAGGGTTGGAACTAAATGTTGGTTATGATTAGAGCTGCGACATTTGTAAATTGTTATATCGGAACTGCTTCCAGCCTAATTGGAACACTGCCATATCACAAGCCATAGTGAAACCATTGTCCCAGAATAGAACAGTCTCATGAATTTAAAGTTCAAACTATTTTTCTTATACTCAGAGTAAATTTTTGGTTTCACTTTTTCTGAAGACCGGTGTACAGAAAGTCATGGACAGTTTTCAGGAAAAAAGTGGCACCTTTTGGAAGAATATAGTCTTTCTTTGATACAAGATTTTGTGCAAGGAGGATTGGCTTTAGTAACTCCGAAATTTATTTTCACAAAAATTTTCCACGATAAAGGGTCCTAATAAAAGCAGGAAAAATAGTGGTGTGTTTATGATTGTGAGTCTGGATGATAATCAACATATATATTTTTCCAATTTTTTCTTGGATTAACTTCTACATGACTAGATGAAAATTTCAAAGCAGTGTTTTCTTTATATAGGTTAGAAGTAGGGAGGATAATATACATCAGCTAAGCTTTATGCCAGACTGTTTCCGTTGTATGCTCAAGGTATGCATTTTATTACCATTTTGTCTCTTAATAAACGGAAGTTTGCATGAAACAAACCACAGTCCATGGCTTCTGCTTCCTTTACCATCAACATTCTCTCCATCATAATAAAATATTCATGCAGAAAGGGATCATGGTTCCTCATATCCACTTGCCAATAAATCCATTTCAAAGTTATATGAATTTAAGGTGTTTCTATTTTTATCGAGGGGAAAAATCCAGATCTGTTGCTATGGATGTACAAATAAATCATCTTTCTTTGGTTTAGTGAGTTGTAGTCCAATGGTGCAGATGAGGGTAAAAGTGCATTGTCACACCATCCACCAAGATACAAATCCAGCTTATCCCAGGAAAACTTAGGACATTTTGAGTTTAATTAGATATAAATAACATTTTGTGAGGTAAATAACACAGTCTAATCCAGATATACTGTTCATAGTCCATCTTATCGGGCAAAATACAGACTTGTGATGATCCGAGACAACTGCATTAGACGCTCACATTCCCCCAATGTTATGGACGTTCGCATTGCCACGTCTAGTGGCGGTTACATTACAGGCAGAGTCAACTTCACAGTGTCTTAATCCCACCAACCCTATAGAAGGTTGTATGGCCAGGTGAAACAAAACTATTGTAAAATTCCCCTGCTTTGTTTCGTCTCAAAATCTGTCTATTTGTGTTTGTTTGCTACCCACACAAGCACCAGACACGTAATGTATTGACTTGAACTAAATTAAACATTGAAATTGGCTACCCCATGGCTACATCCAAGTATAAATTGATTCTTATGATACATCAATGCATCAGTCACACTGTGTTTTGTCAAATTGAAACTTCGTGGATGTTTTGCAGTAATTACCCATCCCAATTCCAATCCATGTCAAACAACATAAAAGGTTGTTATGTTGTAAGAAACCAACCATAAGACAAGCCTATATCTGGAGCTGTAGCAAATGGATGAAATCAATGGATAAGTGATAAAACTTCTGTTTTTTTTGAGGACTTAAACCTCAAGTGGAGTTGGGTACTGAGGCATTTGGAATTTTCAGTGCTAATTTGTTGTGGGTTGTGAAGAGGGAGTGTGACACCCAGTGTTGGGAAATTCATAGAGTTATACTAAGTGTATCAAATGTTGGACTTACCAATTACAGTTTTTCTATTTGCAGCACTGTTTCCCATTTGCTTCAAGTTTCCACAGTTTGTTGAGGATTCCTGTACATCCAAGAAGGTGAATACCTTTCCTTTGGCTTGCAATTTTAATTAAATTTGTGTTATAAAAATATAAGGCATTTTGATCATTTGATTTTATAGATTTTATAGATTTTGGATTCCCACATTGACCTGCTCCCCTGCTTTACAACTATGGCTTTTAGCATCCATTTCATTCATTCTACTATATGCATGTCTCAAAGTGCTTAATACTTACTCCTCTGTTCTTTTCGTAGGATCTCACTATGGTTGTGATAAATGCTACTGATGCAGGTATATTGGCAAGTCTAAGTTTGCTAGTAAGCTTGGGCATGAGCTCAAGCTCACGACTAAAAAGAGTTGAACAATATAATATAGTAAATCATGAGATCAAATCCAAGAATAGAAAATTCAAACTGGTGTCTGGCTTGACAGTGAGTGAACCTTCAAACGTCTTACTCTAAAATCTTTACTAGTAGGAAACTGCTTGCTGGACTTTAAAAAGGATAGAAATAAGTTGGCCGTGTTTCAAAAATTCTAGTAGTTATTTACTTTATCTAATTTGTGCAAATTGGGATGCTATTTAAGTACACCTGTTTTGGAAATGCAAATGCTAATGCCAATAGTTATTTCCTTGTCTGATTTGTGTGAATTGGGATGCAGTGATCCATCTAAAAGAACTAGATTACAGAAATTATTCAAGTTTTTCAATATTTTGAAACTAAGAACAGGTTTAACATAAAGTTTCAATCCTTACATTGCAAGGATCTTTGACAGCTTCTTCCAAAATGATTGGTCCTTTCACAGTGATAATGTCCTAGACTGAGGATCTGGTTATAGGAAATGGGGAAATTCAGATTCAGAAAAAGGATTTTAGGGAATGCAAAATACGGCTTTTCTTTTTGTTATCAGGGAATTGGTTACATCTCCTTCATTATCTCACCAAGGTCAGGAGTTCTACTCCGGGGATGTTCACCTTCATGCTTCATCCTGTAATGAACAAGGTTAGTGATTCTGTTGAACATCCTCTTTAACCCCCGCCTTTTCTCGATACACTTAGCCCAGAGTGAGGGAGACCCCAGGGTTTCAGGTTTCAAACTGCTGAGCTCGAGCTGGTGGGCACCCGGCGGATGCCTACAAATCTACCAACCACACCCCAAAATAAGGCCTTTTCATTTAAAGGACAAGAAGCCTCTTTTTCTAGAGGAGTCTCTTGTTCTATGTCACTTTTAGAGAAAATGCTACCATTCCAAAGCTGGTTCTCATATGTAATAGGATTTAGGGAAACAAATAGAACACAATTTATCTTAGAATTTCCCTTGGCATTCTCGCTATAAATGAATCCTAGAGAGATTTTGTGAAAAAACAGGAAATTCTCATAGATGTTGCATTTGTTCATAAGAAGCATAAGTCTCGAGGAAGATAAAAGTTCTTGCACATTTCAGATAAGAACTGGAATAGTAATATGACAATCAATATTGCATAGGGTTGGAACTGAATGCTGGTTATGATTAGAGTTGCCACATTTGTAAATTGTTAAATTGGAACTACTTCCAGCCTTTTTGGAACACTACCATATCACAAGCCATAGTGAAATCATTTTCCCAGAGTAGAACACGCATGTTAGTTTGAAGTTCAAACTGTTTTTATTTTACTCGGAGTAAATTTTTGGTTTCACTTTTTCTGAAGACATACAGTAATTCTTGGACAGTTTCCGAACAAAGTGGCTTATTTTGGATCAATATAGTCCTGCTTTGATGCAAGATTTTGTGCAAGGAGGATTGGCTTTAGTAACTCCGAAATTTATTCTCCCAAAATTAATCCATGATAAAAGAACCTAATAAAAGCAGGAAAAATAGTGGTGTGTTTATGATTGCGAGTCTGGACAATAATCAACAGATATAATTTTCCAAAATTTTATTTGATTAACTTCTACACGGCTAGAAAAAAATTTCAAAGCAGTGTTTTCTTTATAGAGGTTAGAAACAGGGAGGATAATCTACATCAGCTAAGCTTTATGCCCGACTGTTTCCGATTTATGCTCAAGGTATGTATTTTATTACCATTTGGTATCTTAATAAATGGAAGCTTGCATGAAACAAACTATAGTCCATGGCTTCTTTTCATAATAGCATTTTCAATTATATTTTTATACAAGAACAGGTGAGATCCTTTTCCTAAATTTTTGAGGAAGCAGAGCAGTTAAACACTATTTTCCTAAATTGGGCAAAATTTTTGACAAAACTACAAATTAATATAGTATTTGCTCCATGGGGTCAGTCAACTGTGTAAAATTGCTCCTATGGAACTAGGACTCAATTAGCACCGACCATATCTTCTGGGAAAAATTGGAGTTTGAATAATCTCCTTCCTTTGCCATCAACATTATCTCCATCATAATAATATATTCATGCAGAATGGGACCATGCTTCCTCATAGCTACCTGCCCATAAACCCATTTCAAAGTTATATGAATTTAAAGTGTTTTTATTTTTATTGATGAGAAACATCCAGATCCGTTACTATGTATATACAAATAAATCGACTTTCTTTGGTTTAGTGAGTTGTATTCCAACGGTGCAGATGATGTAAAAGTGCGTTGTCACACCATCCACCAAGATAAAAATACAGCTGATCCCAGGAAAACTTAAGACGTTTTGAGTTTAATTAGATATAGATAACATTTTGTATGGTAAACAACACAGTCTAATCCAGACATACTGTTCATAGTTCATCTTATCGGGCAAAATACAAACTTATAATAATCCGAGACAGCTACATTAGATGATCACATTCCACAGATGTTATAGACGTTTGCATTGCCATGTCTAATGGCGGCTACAGTACAGGCAGAGTCAACTTCACAATGTCTTCATCCCACCAACCCTATAGAAGGTTGTATGGCCAGACGAAATGAAACTATTGTAAAAATTTCCTGCTTTGTTTTGTCTTCAAATTTGTCTATTTGTGTTTGCTTGCTACCCACACAAGCACTAGACACGTAACGTATTGACTTGAACTATAATTACACATTGGAATTGGCTTACCCATGGCTACGTCCAAGTATAAATTGATTCTTATGACTTAAAAGAATATGATTGAATATACATCATCGCATCAATCGCACTGTGTTTTGTCAAATTGAACATTTGTGAACGTTTCATGGTAATTACCCACCCCAACTCCAATCCATGTCAAACAACATAAAAGGTTGTTATGTTGTAATAAACCAACCATAAGGCAGGCCTATATCTGGAGATGAAGCAAATGGATGAAATCATTGTATAAGTTCAAAAAAGTCTTGTTTTTTTTAGGGCTTAAACCTCAAGTAGAGTTGGGTATTGAGGCATTTGGAATTTGCAGTACTAATTTGTAGTGGGTTGTGAAGAGGGAGTATGACACGCAGTGTTGGAGAATTCATAGAGTTATACTAAGTTGACCAAGTGATGGACGCACCAATTACATTTTTTCTAGTTGCAGCACTCCTGCTCATTTACTTCACCTTCCGACACTTTGTTGAGGATTCCTGTACATCCAAGAATGTAATACATCTCCTTTGGCTTGCATTTTTAATTAACTTTGTGTTATAAAAATATAAGGCATTTTGATCATTTGATTTTATAGATTTTGGGTCTGATTTAATATAAATCGCATTTTCCTAGTAAAGCAATCCTGGTTTTCTCAGATTATGTTATTTCTTTTTGATATTATTTGTAGTTGTTTGCTTCACTTCTTCCTTGGCTTCGATTCTTTTGGGATTCCCACGTTGATCTGCGCCCCCACTTTACAACTATGGATTTTAGCACCCATTTCATTTATTCTACTATATGCCTGTCTCAAAGTGCTTAATACTTACTCCTCTGTTCTTTTCGTAGGATCTCACTATGGTTATGATAAATGCTCCTGGTGTATATATATTGCCAAGTCTAAGTTGCTACTAAGCTTGGGCATGAGCTCAAACCAACGACTAAAAAGAGTTGAACAATATAATAAAGTAAATCATGAGGCCAGATCCAAGAATACAAAAATTAAACTGGTGTCTGGCTTGACAGTGAGTTAACCTCCAAACATCTTACTCTAAAACCTTTACTTGCAGAAAAACTGCTTTCTGTACTTAAAAACGGACAGAAATAAGTTGGCCCTGTTTCAGAAATGCTAGTAGTTATTTTATGTCTGATTTGTGCAAATTGGGATGCTAATTAAGTTTGCCCTGTTTTGGAAATGCAAATGGTAATAGTTACTTCCTTGTCTGATTTGTGCGAATTGAGATGCAGTGATGCATATAAAAGAACTAGATCACAGAAATTGTTCAAAATTTTCAATATTTTAAACAATAGTTACCATATTCTTCCAAACACAGTCCATATACTGTTCGAACCGAACTTTTTGAGCAAAACGAATTTAAATCCTGAACTTCCGAACGAATATGGACTGTGTTCATTTTATCATTCTGTAAAATTCATTTGGTTAAATTCGTTTTTTTTCCAGAATATGGACTGTGTTGTCATTTGTGTTAATTTAAAAAATAAATAAATTAAGACTATATATTTATCATTTTTATTTTTGTGTTATTTTATATGTATGATGTTGAACAATGAACATTGAAGTTTAACATTCTATTGGGTTTTGTTATCATGTGTTACCAATTTATTTATGTTTAAGTTTTACAAATATGTATGATATATTTATTTTTTATAATTTATAAAATTTCCTAATCGAACTACCAAACCCAACTTTTTTCAAAATCTCGAACTTCCAAACTTTTTTACCCTTCCGAACAATCCGAACTTTTCGAACATGGTAACTATGCTTTAAACTATGATCAGGTTTAAAATAAAGTTTCAATCCTTACATTGCAAGGATCTTTGACAGGTTATTCCAAAATGATTGGCTCTTTCACAATGACAATGTCCTAAACTGAGGATCTGGTTATAGGAAATGGGGAAATTCAGATTCAAATAATGGTTTTTAGGGAATGCGAAATAAGGTCTTTTTTTCTCTGTTATCATGGAATTGGTTACATCTCTTTCATTATCTCGCCAAGATCAGGAGTTCTACTCCAATGATGTTCGCGTTCATGCTTCATCACGTAATGAACAAGGTTAGTGATTCTATTGAGCATCCTCTATAACCCCCACCTCTTCTCAGTTAACTTAGCCTGAAGTGAGGGAGACCCCAGGGTTGCAGGTTTTAAACTGCCAACTTCAAGCTGGCGGGCATTCAGCGGATGCCTATAAGTCTATCAGCCACACTCCAAAATAAGGCCTTTTTCATTTAAAGGATGAGACGCCCTTTTTTCTAAAGGAGTCTCTTGTTCTATGTCACTTTTAGAGAAAATGCCACCATTCCAAAGCTAGTTCCAATATGTAATAGGATTTAGGGCAACAAATAAAGCACAATTTATCTTATAATTTCCCTCAGGGAATTCTTGCTATAAATGAATCCTAGAGAGATTTTATGAAAAACGGGAAATTCTCATATGTATTGCATTTGTTCATAAGAAGCATAAGTCTGGAGGAAGATAAAATTCTTGCATGTTTCAGATAAGAACGAGAATAGTAACATGACAATCAATATTGCATAGGGTTGGAACTGAATGTTGGTTAAGATTAGAGCTGCGGCATTTGTAAATTGTTATATAGGAACTGCTTCCAGCCTATTTAGAACACTACCATATCACAAGCCATAGTGAAACCATTTTCCCAGAGTAGAACAAATTCATGAGTTTAAAGTTCAAACTATTTTTCTTTTACTCGGAGTAAATTTTAGGTTTCACTTTTTCTGAAGACTCACGCACAGAAAGTCTTGGAAAGTTTCCAGGAAAAAAGTGGCTTCTTTTGGATCAATATAGTCCTTCTTTGATATAAACTTTTGTACAAGGAGGATTGGCTTTAGTAACTCCAAAATTTCTTCTCATAAAATTCTTCACAAAGTTAATCCATGATAAAGGGACCCAATCAAAGGGGGATAAATAGTGGTCTGTTTATGATTGTAAGTCTGGAATTTTCCAAAATTTTCTTGGATTAACTTTTACATGCCTAGAATAAATTTTCAAAGCAGTGTTTTCTTTACATAGGTTAGAAGTGGGGAGGATAATATACATCAGCTAAGCTTTATGCCTGACTGTTTCCATTGTATGCTCAAGGTATGCATTTTATTACCATTTTATCTCTTAATAAATGGAAGCTTGCATGAAACAAACCACAGTCCATGGCTTCTTTTCATTATTTTTTTTCCAATTATATTTTTTTCCAAGAATAGGTGAGATCCTTTTCCTACAATTTTAAGGATGCAGAGCAGTAAAACACTGTTTTACTAAATCGGGCAAAACAACAAGCACTACTATGATTGAAGATGGCAAAAAAATGGCAAAAAAATGGAAATGTCATAAAAAACGTAGTTAGAGGTCACAAATTATGGGGTAGGTTTGCTAGGGGCAATGAGAGGAGAGAATGCAGAGAATGATAAGTGTGGGAACTAGTAGTTGGAGTAGACTTGTTTAGAAAATAAATCTCTTGATGTGGGCTTGAACTTGTCATTCAGTTTTGGGGCATTTCAAAAGGAAGAAGTAAGGCCCCTGTTTTAGTTTCTGGGGACTTTATAACAGCTTAGTTAGCGCTGCCTGATTGTGAGTTATTTCCAATATGTAGTATAATGAACGACATTTGTCTGCAAACAGAACTTTTGTTTCATTTGAATATCAGTACAGATTGTAAATTGGAATTGGCGCACTAAGTTGTTTCTAATAATGCTACTATTTGAATTGCAGAATTTTGATATCAAACAATGGCTCCTATCCATATTCCATCATGTGAGCAAGGGGCAATTTGCATATCAAATTGGTTCTCTCCTATGGAAGGGCACGCTTTTGGAGGGATCAATTGGAAGCAGAAGGTTTGCTTCAATGATTCTTAAACTGTTGGTTACCAATGAGGGGATATTGATAATGCTCATGGCAGCACAAGGCCGGAAATTATGGGGTGCAGCAGACCTATATCCTTTCATTTGTCATGGTCACTTATGGAAAATACTTTTTGGCATGTATGGATTCCTTCCACCTGTTTACCAAAACCGAAATGCATTAATCATAGCAGCAATTTTTGCAGCCGATCTGACATTTATCTATTTCTTGTATCCCGTGATACCTTTGTTTGGTCCTGTTTGTGGTACCCTTGAAGGCTTGCTATGCTCTTATGCACCCCAATTTATAACTGGTTGTTGGAAAATGGTCCGGAGTTCATGTCCATCCCCAATGATTGAGATGCAGGCAAGCTCTGACACGATTGGACTGGTTTGGATATGTGAATCTTGCACATATGAGAATGGGGTGTTTCTTGATTTTTGTGAAAGTTGTGGGACACCTCGTGAAGTTTTTGCAGATGGTAATTCTGTCATGGATGACTCACTAAGTTCTTTGGTAAGTGGGATGCCTAATCAGGAGCTTGACAGAAGAGGCTTGATTTGGACCTGTATGTCTTGCACATTTGAGAATGGAGTGTTTCTTGATGTTTGTGAGAGTTGCAGGACAGATCGTGGGTATTTTGCATCTGATAATTCAGTCATGGATGCCTCACAAAGAACTTTGATAAGTCAGATGCCTAATCCTGCCCTTGACAAAACAGACTTGGTTTGGAACTGTATGTCTTGCACATTTGAGAATGGAGTGTATGTCCAATTTTGTGAAATGTGTGGGACACCAAGTTTAATATCTGATTAAAACAGAATGCAGAGATCATGTTATATATATATATCAGCTCTTTCAACATCAAGGATTGCCATTCTTTAGAAGTCCAAAGCGATTCAGTTTCAACTTTAGATTTACATTTGAGAGGGGTGCATTTATGTTTGAACAGTGTGTATGTATTATTGTCAGATTGCTTCTTCAGAATAATAGATTATAAGTGTGATGGACTTTCAGCCCTAGCTTCATAATAGATTACAAGTGGGATGGACTTTTATCCCCGGCTTCATATTTAGCTTTTGAAATTGCAGATTTCAACTTGGGTATCTCATATCTTGAAATCAGATACCATCTAGAAGATTTGGTGATGTAGCATAGTGCCAGAATTTTGAAGAAGCCCTCATTTCAGAATTTATGATAGATTTGGATTTTATTTGTATATGTACACAGTTTATTCTTGCAGGGATTATTGAGATATTGACAATGAAAGATATGGATTTTATTTGCATATGTATAGCGTTTAAAGTTGTAGGATTTATTGATATTTCAAGAGTGAAAGATATGGGTTTTATTTGTAGGTTTTAACATTTATGTTGTAAGCTTTATCGAGATTGTGATAATGAGGAAATACAAGGAAGACAATAGGATAGGAACCTGCATTTTCAGCTGGGCTGCTCTACCAATAGGATGTAAAAGGTCATATCATGTCAAAGTAGGTCCTGTTGAATTTGCATGGACTATTTAGGACTCAAACCTAGAACCTCCCATTTGTTGTTGGACTGGTCTACCACTGAGCTCATTATTGACATATCTTACATGTTTGATGAGAAAGAAAGAAATTATATTAATGTCCAAGATGACAAAAATTAGGTCAATGGGACTCAAAGATACAACCATTAACAATAGATAGTTCAAGGAAAGAGAATCCAAGAAACTAAAGTACATAAGATAATGTAAAACGTTGTGCCACTAACAAAGGTGGTAATGGAACCAATAAAAATAGCAATGAGGGGCGAACAAGAGCCTCCAAAAGTATGTGTCGATGAAGACTGGAAGACCTCATTAGAAATATTTGTCTGTCCCTGAAGTGGAGGCGCTGTTTGACCATCATCAATCACTATGAGAAGATTTGATAGTATTCGTTAGGGAATACCCAATGTTGGAGGGTTTCGGCTAGGAGATCCTAGGGGGAAGCAAAACACTTCCTCCAGAATCTCTTTTAGCATCCAAGGCTGAGGTACTTCCCATGGTTTAAAAGAAATTGCTAATGTGGATCTGTCTTTGTGGTATGGGGAGTGGTCTGTAAGTAGTAGGTCCATGTTGTTGGGAAGGAGTGGAGCCACGCTAGTGGAAAGGAGCAGATCCTCGGCGCCGAGGGAGAGTAGATTGGGGGATTTGAGTACTTTGAGTAGTAATGATATGCTAAGAGAAGCGTCGCTTGACTAATCTATCAGCTCTAATGTGTGATGCACCGGTGTCCAAGGGAGACTTAGTGTAGTCGATTTTCTAGACGGGATAGAAAAAAGAGGTGATCAACATGTGGGCTCTAGAGCCTCTGGGATCCTCTTGTAGAGATTTGCAGCAGAGGGTGACAACCTCATGAAGATAAAGACCCAGGAACCGTTGGTCTAGATATCTAAAGAAAGTAGATAGAGAGTTAAGTGAATCCTTGTGGAGGCAGTGATATCGTCCCCAGATCTCATGGTAAACAGGGCATATGAAAATGAAGTGTTCCTCGGTATCCACCTCTTGGAGGGAGCAAAGATGACATATCCGATCCATATGGAGAATGCGGTGATCTGTTTCAACCCGTAGCTGGTGAGAGCAAACTCTCATCTAGCCAAGGGGAAACCTCAAGCCATGGGACCAATGGTGTTGGAGATAGTGAGGGCAACAAATAATGCAATCCACTATTTGGAAGGAATGCTCGGTGTAGAAAGCAAGCTTGGGGTTGAGCGGCTCAAGGGGGGAGATCCGGATGGTCTAGATATACTATTTGTAGATGTCCTCTCTGGTAGCTCTAGTGATGATGTCCTTTGTGGGAAGGAGCTCGGGGGGGTCTAGGGGAAAGACATGAGAGGGGGTAGTTGATCCATAGAGATGCCAATAGAAAGGAGCAACCCAATCTCAAAGTAACAACAATGTCGGCATCTAGTGAGGACCAATGAAGCAATCCTCTCTGAGGAGCAAAGTGCTGAGTATGGATATCTATCATGACTAGAAGTTGAGTCCTCTAGGGACCCGAGTTTGTGGATGTAGAAAGTAAGCTTGAAGATAGTCTCAAGGCGTAGCGGTTGTGAGACAAATTCAGCTTGGACGATGTGTTGAGGAACTGTCCTCTTGCAACGAATCATGTGCTAAAACATGAGAGTTTGGACGCTCTCAATATGGGCCTAGTCAACGGCCCCCAAGCTAGGCCCCCACACCTCTGAAACATATAAAACTATAGGTTTGATGATTGCATCAAAATGACATAACTTGGAAGGAATGTCTTGGAAGTGGATCTGAAAACATTGACTTTCTAATACAGAAAGAGAGGCATACCCCTTGCAAAAGTGCAGATGAGAAGCAGACTTCATGCTAAAGCATGGACTAGAGAATTGGAATCCCAAATAAGTGTAGGATGATGTGATCTCTGAAAGTTTCGCTTTGTAGAAAAACTAGAATTTGGAGAGAGAGTACTTGGATATATTGAAGATCATAACCTTAGTTTTACTAAGGTTGACCACAAGTTGTTGGAGTTTGCAAAAATGAGCAAGTGCATCAAGATTCCATTGTAAGCCCTCGATAGAGTGTGAGAGGAGGACAACATTATTGGCAAAAAGAAGGATAGCTATAAGCACCTCATGCAAAAAACAATCATCATCTATATGAGTATGTTGTCGAAGGAACACCTCTAACTCATCAATGTAGATGTTGTAAAGTGTTAGCAAAAGAGGGCATGCTCACTTAACCCTAATGATAGTCTTCACAAAGTTAGAAAAACTGTTTGAAGTATGAAACTGCCCAAGCACTGTCTCATAAAGCCTCCAAGTGGCTGGAGTACCGATGTCTCTCAACTTCTTGCAAAGCAGGTATCTCAGAACCGAGTCAAAGGCTTTCTTGAAGTCAACAAAACAACAAAAGAGTTTGGAAGACCTGTGACATGCTTTTTCAATAGTAGCCCGAAATGTAAAAACGTGGTTGATAGTCTGACAGTCCTTTTGATGAGAAGAGAATAGAAGACACAAGTGCTCATACCTAGAGCAAAAGATATCATATAAGATAATAGGATTTTATAGAATAGTAGATGAATTAAATAGTTTCCTGGATAAATTATTGGATAGCCGAGGCTGAAAGCTAGACTACATAGAAAGAATTATGACCAGCCAATTGCCTTTGAGTAGATGCAAATGACCTATGTATATCTTATGTTTCAGAAAAGTAAAGTCCTAGATAAATTTAAGGAGTTCAAAGATCTTGTGGAGAATGCTTTAGCGCACTAAAGTGTAATGTCCCCAAATGGGACAATTAGACCTAGTTGGGGTTTTCCAACAAACCCTTAAATAAAGTTGTCAATTAACTGAAAATCTGATCCACAAATCTAACAAACCCTAGCTGAAAATGTAGAAGTCATCATTTGGAGACATGTAGCCTCCAAAGGAAGTGAGCTCCACAACTTCACCTTCTCCTCCTCCCCCACGATTATAAGATTTATTTGTTCTTAGATTTGATGCTTTAGAGAAAGTTGTTGTTAAATCTCCTATATGTTTGTAATGCACTTCATTCTTCTTCTGCTAGTGGGGCTCCATATCTTAGTGGGTTGTGCCGACCATTTAGGTAGTAGCTTCTAATGTAGTTGCTGCCACAAACAACCTAATGATGGAAATGGCTCGTATAATTAATTATGATAAACACCATGGATACTTGTAATCCTTGGTACTTTGGAAAGGATGTTTTTTATATGCAAGGTGGCTAACATTGGCATGTTAGGCAGCTCTACCATTTGAGTTATCTTCCCTTTTGTGGTTTAGGGTGTGGTAAAAAACACGTTATATAGTTTTCACCTATGTTAGCACTCAACTTTGTTTGAACTAACTGAAAGAAGAATACCATTTACATTGTTATTTTTTTGCTTTTTCACTAGATGGATAAAAATTGACAACTTCAGTACAACGTACGCTATTATTAGAGATTGTTTATAAAGAATTTAGCAGGTCATCTACATGTGTGGAAACCATTACGACCCAAATAAGAGCTGGTGAGATTTGATGGAATTTATGCTAAGGCAGATCACAAGACTGCTCATGCTCTTTCCATGAAAAAAAAACATATCTAGAGCCAAGGTTATGATACTAACATAAATCTTGCTTCCATGAAGATTCTTTCTTCCCAAAAAAGTTATAATTTTGTGTATAATGGTAAAGAGTAGAACCCAAATAGTGGGATAAATTGGATTTAGGGGTTTTTTTAATGTTTCAACCAATGTTAGCATACTTGGGGAGTGATCACCATATTTTCTACTCCACGAGTATTTTTCACTTATACTCTCGGGTTTGCAGAGCTGAGCTAGTGCTAGTTCTTACACAATCCTTGTTGCAAGTACTCGTGATTACTTGGTAAGTATTGTGCACGGACTCAACATGCAGTCAAGGAGAAAAACATTTTTTTTTCCTTTTTAAACACACACGTCCCCACACTCATCACATAGCATTTGAGCATCCTTTGAGAAAATTGAAGGGAGTTTATAGTGGATTTGTAGAGCAAATTTATTGTGCTAGTTCTTGCACAATACTCACTGCAAGTAATTGTGAGTACTTGGCAAATACTATGCACAAACTTGCTGTGCAGTGGAAATGTGCAGTCAATGCATAAAAATGTGGAAAAACACATATTTTCTCCCTTTTAAGCACACACACCCCCACACTCATCACACAACATTTGAGCATCCTTTGAGAAAATTGGAGTGAGTTTATGGCAGATTTGTAGGGCAAATTTGAGGAATTTTGTCATGTCCCCCTTTTGGACATAAAGCAAAAGATCCTTAGCGTTGTTTTCAATGTTTCCTATAGGCTAAGGGGAAAAAGGTTCAAAAGAAAGTACTAATTTCCCTCTTCAAATGGAGAAAAAGATTCTCTGGTTAAGTATTCTATTTTTAAGTTGGGAAGGGGCCCTCTCGGGTTCATGGGGCTAAATAGCCCGTAAGTGATTTTAAAAGAAAGATTCCCTTATACATATTCTAATGTTCCCTCCAAGTGGCGCGCCCCACTTTGGGGAAAGGTATTTAAAGAGGATGGGGGATCATTTGGAAATCATGTTATGTTTATGGACTGAATTTATGAGTTTGAGCACAAAAACGCGTGGCTTACACCCTTTGGAGACGAAAACCTTCATTGGGATTGAAGTTGAGGATGAAACCCTTCAACATTCAGCTAGGGCAGTGTCATTTAGAGGTTGCATAAGATATCATTGGACCATTTGAGGTGTTTTAGACACCATTATAGGATTTTCTTCATTCGGAAAGTGGCGACTTCATTTGGGGATTGGCGCCTAGGGTTTGGGCTGCTTTTGAGGGAAATGAACAAGTTTGAAGGGTTGAAGACCCCATTTTGAGCACTGCATGGAGTTTTTGGCAGCATACCCCCTTGAGGAGCTGGGCGACCCCCCTTTGGAGATTGTTTTAAGGTTTTGTGGGGCTATTCCAGCTTAATACACTTTGGAATATTGCATAAATATTCTTATATTTTATTGTTATTTTTAATATAATTTTCTAGCCATTTGATCTGGAGAAATCAACAAAAATAAGGTATTTATCTTGTTGTAATTATCTGAATATTTTGGCAGGGATTTGATAATGAATGAATAGTATTGTGCCTTATTTATTCATCTACAACATTCTGAATTTATCGGCTAGGGTTTGGAATATTTCATTCAACAATTTGTAATTTTGGAACTAGGGTTTAAAGAGGAAAAATTAAAAAAATATTTGTTGCTGGTTAGGATTTACTGTTAATTCTATATTTGCATTATTTATCCAATTTGAGGACATTACAGTGGTATCAGAGCTTAGATTTTGCCATCTTGTGGGGTTAGGTCAAAATTTTAATGCGGCATAATGGAAGAGATTGGGAGAGAGAAGCTCTACACAACAAAGAGGAAACTAGAGCATCCATGTCAACCAATAGGTGACCTAACTAGCATCTTGGAAGCAGTAGAAAATGGATTTTCCAAGGTAAAACAGTCACATTATGTGACAATGGAGTGGGCGGTGAAAACCTCAATGTTTTCCTTGGTCTAGCGCCAACTCTTGAGACACCCAGACCAAAAGGTAAGGTTTTTGGTTGCCAATTGTATTAGTGAGATTACAAGGATAACGACTCCCAAGGTTCCTTACAAAAGCAAAACCACGAGGGAGAGATTTTAGCTAATTGTGGAGAGTTTTCAAGATCTATAGGACAACAAAGGACCTTTTTTTGATAGAAGGGTTACAATTCTAGAAACTATGGCAAAAATTAGGTCATGTGTCTTGATGTTGGATTTGAAATGTGATGAACTTATTTTTGAAATGTTTCAACATTTTCTTATAGCTACCAATGAAAATCATACAGAAAATGTTGTAACTTCTATGCAGACAATTATGACTTTGACTCTAAATGAAAGTAATGATATTTCCCAACAATTATTACCTATCCTATTGGAAGGGTTGAGAAAGTTGTACCTCCTTCACCTTTAGCCTTAGCTCTTCAAGAAACCTTTTTGTGTTACCCAACTTTGTTAGGACCTGCACCTCCTCCTCATTTGTTCCTAACATTTGTTTCTTCCAAGCTCCCTCATGAAATCCAAAGTCATGCAATGAAAATGAACTATTGTTAGAACCAATGCAAAAATCAACATTCCCTTCTAAAACATACCTTTTCAACGAGTTATCCTGAAAGATTTCTGCTTCAAAAAAATGTTCCGAGTGTTCTTTCTCAATTTCATGTTCTTTAAAAAATTTATAAATTTTTGATGTTGGCCTTTCTTCTTCCTCATGCTCTACTGTCAAATAAGGCGTCAATTTTTATTCACATTTCTTAACATTTTCAATCAGCATGTGTGCAGTTGGAGAAATATTTTGTTCTTGCCTCAATCCCTCCAATAAGATAGATAATAATTGCTGGGAAATATCGTCACTTTCATTTAAAGTCAAAGCCATAGCCATAATTGTCTGCATAGAAGTTACAACATTTTCTATATGGTTTTCATTGGCAGCTATAAGAAAATGTCGAAACATTTCAAAAATAAATTATCGCATTTCAAATCCAATATCAAGACACATGACCTAATTTTTGCCATAGTTTCTAGAATTGTAACCCTCCTATCAAAAGAAGGTCCTTTGTTGTCCTTTAGACCTTGAAAACTCTCCACAATCAGCGAAAATATCTCCCTCATGGTTTCGTTGTTGTAAGGAACCTTGGGAGTTGTTATCCTTGTAATCTTGCTAATACTTGTAACCAAAAACCTTACCTTTTTGTCTGGGTGTCTCCATAGCTGGGGCTGGACCAAAGAAATCATTGAGGGTTCCACTGCCCACTCCATTCTCATATAATGTGACTGTTTTACCTTGGACAATCCATTTTCTACTTCTTCCAAGACGCTGGTTCGGTCACCTATTGGTTGGCATGGATGCTCTAGTTTCATCCCCGCCTTTTTAGAGATTCTCTTTCCCAATCTCTTCCATCATGTTGCATTAAATTTTTGATATAACCCCACAAGTTGGCAAGATCTAAGCTCTGATACCACTGTAATGTCTCTAAATTTGGAAAAATGATGCAAATATGAAATGAATAGTAAACCCTAACTAGTAACAAATATTTTCTATATTTTCCTCTTTAAACCCTAGTTCCAAAATTGCAAATTACTGAACTAAATATTCCAAATCCTAACCAATAAATTCAGAATGTTGTAGATGAACAAATAGGGCACAATACTATTCATTCGTTGTCAAATACCTGCCAAAATATTCAGATAATTACAATAAGATAAATACTTCATTTTTGTTGATTTTTTCAGATCAAATGGTTGGAAAATTATATTAAAAATAGCAATAAAATATCAAAATATTTATGCAATATTCCAAAGTGTATTTTAGGTTGGGATAACCCTACAAATCCTCAAAACAAGCCCCAAAGAGGGTTGTCCACTTCCTCAAGGGGGGTGTGCTGCCCAAAAACTCCAAGCAGCCCTCAAAAAGGGGTCTTCAACCCTTCAAACCTGTTTTCTGCTCTCAAAAGCAGCCCAAACCCTAGGCGCCAATCGCCAAATGAAGTTGCCACTCTCCAAATGAAGAAAATCATGCAATGATGTCTAAAACACCACAAACTGTCCAATGTTATCTGATGCAACCTCTGCATGAAGCTTCCCTAGTTGAATGTTGAAGGGTTTCATCCTCAACTTCAATCCCAGTGAAGGTTTTCGCCTCCAAAGGGTGTAAGCCAAGCGTTTTGTTGATCAAACTCATAAATTCAATCCATAAACATAACATCATTTCCAAATGATCCACCATCCTCTTTAAATACCTTTTCCCCAAAGTGGGGTGCTCCACTTGAAGGGAGAATTAAAATATGCACAAGGGAATCTTTCTTTTAAAATCACTTAAGGGCTACTTAGCCCCATGAACCCAAAAGGGCCCTTCCCCAACTCAAAAATAGAATACTTCACCAAAGTAATTTTTTCTCCATTTGAAGAGGAAAATTAGTGCTTCCTTTTGAACCTCTTTCCCCTTAGCCTATACAAAACACTAAAAACAAGGCTAAGGATCTTCTTTCGCTTTATGTCCAAAAAGGGGACATGACAAATACTGATTTTTAGGTTAATTTTTTTTTCAAGCATGTAAGTTCTTTCTAAATTGCTAATATTAGGTTTCTAAACATGTTTTAAAAATTTATATGTATTTCATTCAATTCCATAATTCTTATTCATGATTTACAATAGTTTCTCATAATTTATGAATAAAATTGCTAGTTTTTCCCTGTATATAGGGTTTAGTTTTACAAATTTATGCTTTAGGTTTTCTTTTAAATGTCGTTTTTAAATTAATTTTGTTTTTTTCATATACATTGGGTTTACATACTTTATGATTTATTTTTTATTTTTAAAATGTTGTTTGTATTTAAACATGTTGTAGGTTAGCATACAATGGCATCCAATGTCGCATCAGGTTCAACGTCAACGAGTGGTAGCCATCTTGCTAAAATTCATATCACCGCTTGGAGGTATGTTATACATAATCCATCCCAAGGGAGTGTGATTTGCACATTTTGCTTGAAGAAGGTTTTTGAAGGCATTAATTGCCTCAAGTACCATATTGCATGCATTCATTTCCGTGACGACACACCGTGTCTCAATACCATGGAATATGAAAGATGAAAGATGAACATAGAGCTTGCATTTTTGGATGAGAAGAAACTAGAGAGGGCAAAGGTGCAAGCAGCCGTAGTAGCAGTCGTTACTCCTGCATCAACAATGAAAACTAAGGTAAATATGGTAGAGATTGTGGGTTCTAGTCATGGTCCACGCATATGAGATGCATCCGCCTTGTCCAGTTCGAGTAAAGGCTAGTCACATAGTTTTTTTGTATTTAGAAACATATCTAGGGCATGACCTTCACTACAAGGTACAAGGTGGAACAAGGAGGTGCATGAAGAAGAAAATAAGGTATGTGTGAATTTTTGGTACTACAAAAACTTTCCATTCAATGAGGTGAAGAATCTATACTTGGAGTATTTGGTGATGACATTGCCTGTTGCAGGAAAATGGTACAAGCCTACAAGGTGCCCTCTCCAAAAGACTTAAGTGGGAGGTTGTTCCAAGATGTCATTGAAGATGCAAAGTAAATTATGTAAAAACAAAAGAAATAGAGACAAAAGTTCGGATGCACCATTCTTTCAGATGGGTGGATGGATGGAGTGGCTTCAAATGGTGAGATGATTTTTTTTAAGTGAATTGATGCCTTTAACAAAGTAAAGAATCCAAAAACTTTTAGTTTGATGCTTGAGGAGGTTGTCTTAGAGGTGGGCATTGAGAATGTTGTGCAAGTTGTCATTGGCAATGAAACAACATATGTGGCAGTTGGAATACTGCTTAAGGAGAAACATCCATAACTCTTTTGGATCCCTTGCACAGCAAATTACCTTGACCTTGTTTTGGAGAACATAGGCAAAATTTATTGGGTGAGATCGGTTGTAGAAGATGTCAGAAACATTACCAAATACTTTTATAATCACCCTTGGGTTCTCAGCTTGATGAGAGATCACACCAAGGGGAAAAAGCTTGTGCGAATAGGTGTCACAAGGTTTGCAACTAACTTCCTAACGTTGCAAAGTATTTGTAGTTTTTTGACACTGTTGAAGTAGCTGTTTGTGAGTCAAGCATGGTTGGACTCAACATATTCAAAGAAGACTGATGGAGACAGGATCACAAAGACAATTTTTTATGATGCCTTTGCAAAAAGAGTTGTAGAGATCATCAAGGTAACTTGAAATTTCAATTTAAATTTAAAATCAATTCCTTTATTTTCAAATTTTTGAAGTATTTATTTTAGTTCTAAGTTTGTAACTTTGTAGGTGTCGGAGCCTTTGGTGAGGGTTTTGCATTTGGTGGATGGGGAGCAAAATCCAATGTGATAGGTTTATGAAGCCATGGATAGGGCCAAAAAAGCCATTCAAAATATTTTTAGGGGGGATAGAGGCAATTTTGATCTCATTTGGGAGATAATTGATCGAAGATGAAACAATCAACTCCACCAACCATTCATGCAGCAGGGACCTATCTTAATCCCAAGTTTTTCTACTCTGATGGCTTCATAGATGTTAATGGGGAGATTATGGAGGGCTTCTTAGCATGCATTGAGAGGATGACACTTGAGGTTGAGGTGAGGGACCTAATTATTTTTAGAGTTGTAGAACTACATGTAGGCTAGGAGGAGACTCTTTTCTTTGGCACTAACTATCTGAGGGAGATCCACCCCGACATCAGATGATAAAAATTTAATTCTTTACTTATACCTTACAAGTTGCAATTTACAATTATTAATTACTTACAAACCTTTGAATATCTTGCTTGTAGGTTTGTGGTGGAGAGATCGAAGTGGAAATACCCCAAATATTTAAAATCTAGCATAATTGGAGTTTGTTTGATGCCATTCACATGAAAAAACACAATAATTTGACTCAACGACTCCTCAGTGACCTAGTTTTTGTGAAATACAACTTTTGGATTTGCACATGAAAGATGGACGCATCACAAGAGCCTATTGATTTGGATGAGATTGATCCTTACATCTACTAGACTGCACAGGACGAGGAGACCCCCTTGTTCACAGAGGATGAGAGTATTGATTTCGAGATGCAAGCTATGGAGGTTGTAGGTAGTGTTATAGCAAAAGCATGAGAGATTGGATTGGTTGACATCCTTGTAGATGTTGTCAAACATGAGGCAGAGGAGTCACTACTATCTAGTATCGGGGTGGAGCAGTAGATGCAACCTTCTAGGTAGAGCAAGGAGCCGCAACAGAGTGCAAGGACTAGATCCTCTCAATCTCCCATATTTTTAACTAGAATTGGGAACATGAAATTGTAGATTCTTGTAGTTTGTAACTTGCATCGATATGCAATTTATGATGATGATTTTCATTGATAATCGTCATAAATTTAAAAGTATCAGTTTTTTGTTGTATTCACATGATGATGCAATTTTGTACTCTATTCGTATAAAATTTATGTTTTTTTAAGAAATTCAAGTATTTTTGTAAGTTGCCAAGCTTTCTCAAATACTGCCAAGTCAATTTTTTTTTGGTTTGTTGAGTCTAAGTATGCAAACTATGGTTTCAACTACTACTCCTAATATACTTGGGGAGGGATCCTTTCAAGGCCATTAACACTGAATACATCTCTCTCAAGAGAAACTGAAATGAAGGCACTAGGGTGTTAGGTACTCTACCCATAGATTAAGGACAGCTAAATAATAATATATAATCTATAGAGTGTGACTTTAGGAGGGAAAAGACTTTTCTCTCCCTCCGTCCAGAGTGCCTTTATATTGGCAAAGACTAGATCTCAAAAAGTGGACTAAGATTATGGAGTTGTCTCTATCTCTTTAAAATAGTTGAAAATTGGAACAAATTCTAGAAGATCAAAATGCAACATGTTGGAAGATGAATTCTTACTCAACATTTGATGTAAATGAAAAGATATAACACAAGTGATATCACATATTCGTATAAGATAGTAACCATAAGTTAGAGAAAGTCCACAAGACATGATTGCAAGCCAAAAAAAAGGTCCACAAGGCATGACTATAATCAAGAGAAAGTCTACAAGGTATGACCACAAGCAAAAAAATGTCCACAAGCAAGAAAAAGTTTACAAGGCATGACTGTGTGACTTCAAGAAAAATAAAGTCCACAAGGCATGATCACAAGCAAAATAAAATCCACAAGGCATGACAACAAGTAAGAGAAAGTTCACAAGGCATGATTGCGTGACTGTAAGCAAAATAAAGTCCACAAGGCATGACTACAAGCAAAAAAAATCCACAAGGCATAACCATAAGCAAGAGAAAGTCCACATGGCATAACAAGCAAAAGAAAATCCAAAAGGCATGACCACGTGATTGTAAGTAATAGCAATCGCGCAAGGCATGACAACGCAACCACAAGCAAGATAAATCCCACAAGGCATGACCGCAAGCAAGAGAAAGCCCTTAAGGCATGACCGCAAAGAAGAGAAAGCCCACAAGGAATGACTGCGTGACCACAAGCAAAAGAAAGCCTCGCAATACATGACCTCAAGAAAGAGATAGTACAAAAGGTATGCGGGGAGTCATGACAAGGGTAACCCACTGTTTAGATTTCTCAACCTCTAACCTCTTACCGGTCCATTGGAAAAGCTTTATTCCCATTTGGGAATGCATAACTCTCCAAGTGTTATAATGGCTCATTAAACTAGCGCTCAACTTTCTTGTGATCTCTATATTTACTTCAACAACGTCAGCACCTCAAACAAAAGATGGATGATATAGTGTTCTCTGGCATCCACTTTTGGGACTTCCTATGGACAATAATGACTCCCAGCCAACTCAACATCCTACCATTTGAAAGGGCACTTAGAAATCAATGTTATTTTGATACTATTATAGCTGAGAATTGCACCCTTGTGAGAGATTTCTTCATGCTCTCTCACTTCCAGCTACAAGCATGGGGACAACCTTACGCTGTGGATATCCTGTAGTGAGGTTGAACCTCTAGGCTTTTTAATGAGGCTAGTTCCTTAGAGGCTTCACTTCAACGCTGAATTCCCACACTAAAATCTACTGTTGGCTAAAGAAAAGGGATAGGAGGATAACATAAAAGGAAATCTAAGCTAAGGGAGGTGATGCACCAAAAGAAATGATCCACTTAGTTTGGGGAATGACACTCATTCAACATAAGATGAATTTTGTTTACACAACCTCACAACCAGTTAATTTGAATAAGTATTTCGTAAACTAGGCTCACTGAACCATGCATGAAGCAAAGAGGGATTTCGAAATCCACACCAAACGTCCATTAATCGCAGAAAAAGCTAAAGTCCAGACCTGCAACTAACTGAAAAACACCTAAAAATAGGCAAGAAATAAGGACAATGAGCTTGGAAGGACACTTCACAACGCCATTGTGCACAAGCTTGCTTAACACAATCTTCAGACAAAGAGATAGGTAAAAAATTAATCTTTATTGCTTCAAAAGGTCTATTACAAAGCGATTTTGGCAGAGTAACTTTATCGCCAGTCCAGAGATAATTTTTGGGCTCCAAGGCCTCTATTTATAACAGAAAAGAGGGAAAAGAAGATGGGAAGAAGTTGTTGATGACTGGGATCCCTGTCATCGTCCTCCCTTGTGCCACTAAATGCGCCACTCAGGATCACTGAACAACCTTCTCGAGTCCCTCTCACCTTCAAGTCTCTCTTTGGCGTATCTAAAGAGCCATGTGATGAGCAGCTGAATGTTGCTTCTTTGTGCAGCTGAAATGATCTTTGCATTCAAAACGACGTGGTCACTTTCATTTTCACGTGTCCTGCTAAAGAAGACGAGGCCTCCATGTGTTGATAATCTGGGCAAACCATGCTACCTTTATGTTTGCATGGCCATTTGTCGGGAGAGGGAGCCATGTTGAAGGACGAAGGCCTTCATTAAATTCTCAGCTATCATCTCCTGCCAGTCGTTTGGACTCCCTTTTGCGCTGATTGGCCGTTGGATGTTGCCTTGGATCCTTGACCTGCACCGTGGATCTTCCCGTCGTGGACGCCTATGGATCGTCGATCTCCTTGCCAATTGGGTGCCCTTTGTGCCACTTGGTAGCCTCTCATTTGTCCTTCCCATGACTCTTATGCACTGTCGATCCTTAGAATGTGCCATTAGACTGAGCATATTTAGTCAAGCAGCGTTGGAAACCCAATTTACTCTTTGTTGTCTAATTCGGGTTTTCAAAGCTACCTTATGAAGCTTTTCAAGCTAAGTCATTGAAGAATCTCGAGTTACTCTGCAAGTCTCTCCTACTTCGGACTTTGTCTGCTCCTTTACTTATGAAGTCTTCCTAAGTAGAGTACTTGGAGAATCCCGATTTAATGCAGAGTAACTCGGGTTCTCCAAGTTTACTTACTTCGGACCTTCTTTGTCCAAGTCTTCGGACTTTGCCCTTCTTAAGTCTTCTTCCTTCGGCTTTCTTTCGGCCTTTTGGACTTTGCAAAATGGACTTTCACGAAGGGTGAGAGATCCTTCGAGCTTCCTTTATGTCCCTTTGGACTTTCGCAAATGGTCCTCCCACCGAGAAAAGTGCCCTTCGGCCTTTGAAAATGGTTCTTCCGAAGGTAAAGATACCCTTCGGGAATTTTGAAATGGTCTTTCCGAAGGGTCAGATTTGTTCCTTTCCTTCGGAACTATTTTCTGCGGGCTTTTGTAAGGACTCTCCTGAAGGGTAAGGGACCCTTCGGGCTTCTACAAATGGTCTTTTCCGAAGGGCAATATACCCTTTGGGAAATTTGAAATGGTCCTCTCGAAGTTCAAAAGAGCCTTCAGGAAACTTGCAACTGTCCACTTGGAGAAGGAAATGCCCTTTGGATTTGTCAATGACCCTCGGAGTATTCTTTGGAGAAGACTTGTCCCTTGAAGAACCCGAGGAGCACTACTTTTCGAGACCAAATCGGGTTTGTCAAGCCCCTTTACTTATTTCTGGATTCTGACTGCTCACAACTTATGAAGTAATTAAGTAGTGCTCCTTGGAGAACCCGAAATACACTGTCCGTGAGTAATTCGGGTTCTTAAACCCGAATTACTTCTACTTATAAAACCTTTAGAAGTCAAGCACCGCTGGAAAATTGATTTGCACTATGCCCTCAGAAACCCGATTCTCGCGACTTCGAAAGCCCGAAGACTTCTACTTTGGAGAACCCAAAGTTGTCTGAACTTGCCACTTTTGCTTGAATGTCCACCTTCTCATACTTGGGCAAAATTTTGGTATGTGGGCCAAAAATGGCCAACAGATACATTTTACAAAACATCTCAAGATTTGGTAAGGAATTTAAAAAATGATCATTTTCAAATGCAACATCTATAAATTTATAATCTATTCATTAGGTGTTGCTCCTAAACCTGTTTCTTCATGGCTGCTCTCTTAAAATAAGACTCTTCAGATGAAAGGACTGTATCTAACATAAGATCAATAATGATATCATGAGGCTTGCGTATGTGAATAATCACCTCACCACCATTTCTTCAACCAACTACTAAGCTCCAGCACTAGTTATCAATTTGATCAAAACAAATCACATCATATTCTGCAAACTAAATTAGTTTCACTTCAAATGAGAAAACATTAAAGTGACAATTGGGAGCTGCAGCAACTTTCCTATAAAATGTGTACTCCACAGTTTACTGCACATGTCAAACTGACAGCGAACAAAGTGGCGAACTTTATGGTGAATATTGCACAACTAAGAGTAGCGAACAGTAAAGTTTCCTCCCCACACAGACCTTTACTTACCATAATAGCTACATCAATCAATTTGTGTTGCAGAATGATACGTCACTACATTGATAGCCTTTATGGTGCAGTATCTGTTAATTGGTAGTTATCGTACTTATCATATAGCATAGTTTGTGTTCTCTATATAGCTTCAATTATTACCTTATTTGTTACTTAGAATTTTTGATATATAACATTATGGATGAATTATTCAATATGTTCCATTCCATGGTTTCGTTTCCCAAGTTTTCGAGGAGTTCAGCGCAATAGTTGTTGCAGGAAGTGGGGTACCAATGGAATACTTTATTTGATAGTCCCATAAGCAAATGGGTGATTAGAATTTGCAGTAAAGCAAGTGGAAAACAAATGACTGGTGAAGTGGCATATCACTCAACAATGTAGTCCTAGTTATCCTTCAAGCAAGTATTATGACTTGCATTTGGCAGCAGTACAAAAAACCCTTTAAATAGTTATGTTGGATACATGATCCGTTAGTTGGCTTCAGGATGGCTATTAATCATTGTCTTATTCTTCAGGATGATCTTGGAGAGGGCCTTACCAAGATTAAATAAAATTTAATGGATATGTTCAGGCATCATTTATCACCAACTAGACAGTACTCCAGAGGAGGTTCTATGCTCCATGTGTGAGCCATTACATGATGTATGAATTGTCATACTCCATTGGGAACAACAGTAAATAATTTATTTTCTCCATAAAATGAGTGTTCAATGTGGATGTGTGAGTATCTCTGTGTTTTCTTTACATCTTTTTTACATTCATTGATGTAATTTGAGTGAGTGACAAGTTGGGTGCACACTAAATACATGTTTTATGTACAGTTTTCATGTGTTGAACTCCAGTACCCATACATTGATTTTTAGTAGCTAGTCATTGAATTTCAGTAGTCTTAGAAAATTTGATTTTCAGTCATAGACTTCAGGTTTACAGATCAATAGACTTGATTTTTTGTTTATTCGTGAGAATAAAAACTTATTGATGCTCTTATGTTGGCTTTGGCAGGGCTACCTTTCTAGTTGTGACTCCGAGGTACATCATGAACTTTAGAATTAGGGAAGGCTAGAATGTTGTACAACGCTGCAACACTGCAGTTCTTCTTATGCTAGGCGGCCTTGGCTTTCAAGAATGCCTCTTCCAAGGTATGTATTTAGAACAACTCCTATTCCTTCCAGATTTGTGTGTGCAAACCAGAAATATCTTTGACGTCAACTATCTATCCTCCTCAATCCTCATCCTGATGAAGATATGGTTAAATTAAATTACCTACATGATAACAGTTTACCTGTGCTTCTGAAATTTTTTCCATGCAACTTGTTTTTCCTCAGTTGGTGGCCATTGCTTGTGCTAAAAAAATGGATGACATTCCGATAACCATTATTGGTTATTAGTTCTTTTAGGAGAATATATAGGATGTTTGTATAAGGAATTCAAATTGTTGACATTTGTGCGCTGCTTTGATGGTCATAATTTTGTTGGGTTGAGAACAAGTAGAAGTGAACAAAATTCAATTGTGGATTTGCTCATATTTGGGTCAAATTGTCATTGAGCCTAATATTTAGTGGTGCATGCATAAAGTTAACACAAAATACATTTCTGGCTGCTAGAGAAGACATGTTTACTTGAAATATAGAAAAGCATTTTTGTGCCATCTCTCTTTGAAACTGTGAGGCTTCTATATCCAACCTAGCTTTCTCTTCCTGTAACTTGGATATTTTTTCATGGCTTCATCAATAGCATTTGCAGAATCATTTCTCTCAACTTTCAGCTCAGAATAAGCATTCTCAATGTCTGGTGTTGTGCACATATGCTACATAACGGTGTGCACAAATGTCCTCCAGCACCTTCAAATGCTCCTTTGGTTCAGCATTCATTGCACAGAAGGGTCATTTTATTTTGTTTACAGGTCGCTCATGGTGTTGGAACTGCAGAAACAAATGGGCTCTCTTTTTCCACGTCTAAATTCATTGACCAAGTTGTATGTTAGATGGATGTAAATTCATTGACCAGGTTTTATGTCAAAGTTGAATCTCAGTTGGGGGTTTAATTTTGTTAAAATTGAATATCAGTTAAATGGATTCATTTTAGACAAAAAAGAAAGCATTCTCACAGCCTGCTGTGTTAAGCCATATTGAAGTAAGGATCATTTCATAGTGCTCATAAAATTAGGATGAGCTTTATTTATGTGATCAAGATTAGTCAAACTATATTTGATTAATGGTTACTGCACATTTTTATATTAAATTATTATATAATTATTCATGATTAGTTTAGTTAAATAGGCTCCTATCGATTTCCCTGTTGGGCTAAAAACCTGTCGTGGTTCCCAACAGTTAGTTCTCAACAGGAAGGTTTGCAGTAGGTTAGGGTAAATTGAAATCTGGGATGGCCTGGTAGGTGCATGTCGAAATTGAACCTCAATTGTGTGCATTTATGTTAATTCATGGAGCAATGCATTATCACTGCCTGTTAGGGTCATTTCTCAACAGTGATGAAATCAGGATGAGGTTTATCTGATTGATTATACACCTCACACGGAATTCTGTCCCTTTGACGACAAGTATCTATCCTCCTCAATCCTCATCCTGATGAAGATATGGTTAAATTAAATTATGTACATGATAACTGTTTAACTGTGCTGAAAAAATTTACATGCAACTTGTTTTTCCTCAGTTGTTGGCCATTGCTTGTGCTAAAAAAATGGATAATTCATTCCGATAACCATTATTGGTTATTAGTTCTTCTAGGAGAATATATAGGGTGTTTGTATAAGGAATTCAAATTGTTGACATTGGTGAGTTGCTTCGATTGTCAAAATTTGAATAACATCAACTCTACATAAGTTTTTTGCATTCAATCACTAGACAATCTAGTTTAAGGATGTTTCAACTAGTTATTGTAATTTGGTCTCTAACACAATAATAAATTGATCACGAGACATAGGGCTAGCACTTCTTATTTAGTGGGTACCTCGGCTACCCATTTCAGATCAGTTAGGATGGATTTCCTTGTCATGATGGCATATCCCAACTGGTTAAGGTAGGTTGAGAGCTGGTTTGGAGAGGATAGGTGCATGGGAGGGTAGGTGGGAGCTTTATTGAATGTTGTTAAACCTCACATTGACCTGCAAGTTGCAGTTGCATAAACCTAAAGTGATTAAATCCCAATTCGACCAGTATATTGATATATTTGTGGTTTATCTGTCGTGTAGATATGTTTTGAGTTTATGACTGGTGTTTTGATTTGATTTCTCCGTGAATCTGAGCACACTCTTAGAATTGATTATTGGGCTGTTAAATGTTTTTATGTTTCTATGTTCCTAATGGTTTTGTTGAATATTGATGCATTGGTATAAGCTGAAATTTGCCATGCATGCCTTACGGATGTGGCTTCCAAGTTCCAGGGTTTTGTATGCATGGAGGCTTATGGTTGCTGAACTGTTACACTATAATTAGGTATCTCTTTGCCATTTGGTTGTTGGGTAATCAGTTTGAATACTACACTCTCATTTTAACTATTTAAATACTAAATTATCATTTAGCTTCCAAGGTGTATCAGTTCTCTGGGATGGATTAATGGTCTGTGGCAACCTAATTACTGGGTTTTTTTTTTAATAAAAGTAGAAAATATTGTATGGATAACTGTTGGAAAAAAAATTACGATATCAAACTCTAAATGTCAATGGAGTGCTGTCTAGATATTAGTCTAAGGGGCGTTACAAAATAGATTTCAACTTCCAAGTTTGAGGAAATCCACAGAAAAATCTTCCACAATCAAAGAAACTACCAAGCATCTAAATCTGACAGATTTCAATGTGGCACTCACCTGTAGGGTGTACTGGTCTCTGGCCCAATGATAGCATTCTAGACCTGTCGGCAGGGGCAGTCCCCAAGGATCTGCACTTTTGGTGAAGGGATCTTCATTATTTATTCACAAGCCTAATTTGTACGTAGTTGCATTGTCTGCAGACGAATGTGTAGGAATTGGTGGACAAAACTCACCATTTCCCTGTAGATTTCTTGGAAAATACATGATACTATGTTGCCTATGATACCACTTTATATCGTCTCATATCCATGCTTATAGGTCCCTGGATGGAGGTTAGTAGGGGAGTACTATGTCACCGATGCTCAAGTTGAGAATCCTTGGGCCTTCATGCATGCTCATCCTAAAATCCTATGTTTTTATGAAAAAAGGGCAATACTGGGGTAGGCAAGGCTGTCAAACACAACTGAAGAACTTGAATTTCAGACTTCGATAAATGTTCTTTCAGATACACAGAATTAATAAGGGGATATGTTTATCTGCAGGGTAGTACACCCAAGTCTCAATTTCAAAATCTGATGGGATTTTTTTTATAAATTTTTCGATATTAATAAAAAACACTATCTGAAAAAGATGAACAAGTCAGACGTCGGGGATTTTACCTTGTGTTTAGTACTTTAGGACATTGATTGCCTTAGGAGCTCAACCAAAGGCGATTTGAGGAACTGATGTTGTTCTCGAGTTAAGAGGAATTCTATTGAATTTTTTTGTAGCTTTGCAGTCATTTTACATGGTACCTGTATTCATGAATTCTTGACATTTTATCTAAATGATTCCCATTGACCTTATTTTGGTCTTTCGTGGACATTAGTATAATTTCTCTTTCTTTCTTTTCTTTCATTTCCTGAATACTTGGACTGTGACTCATGTAAACTGATTTGATTTTTCTGTTTTGTGACTTGTTTTCAGGAACCAATAATGAGGCAAATTGAGGAGCTAGATTCAAAGTTTGTGAGGTCTTCTACAAGAAATTCAACTGTGGGTCAAACAGATAATGATAAGAGTATGGACACATTCTCAACTTTGATTGTGCATTTCTTCCGTTCAAGTGTAACCTTCTTGGCGGCAATTGAGATAGAGAATCAGATTCTTCTGCTGTTGTATTTGCAGTTGTCTTCAATATATAGGAATGGTGAACTTCGGGTCCAGTATTACTGCTTATTTATTCCTTCTTCTGAAGCCTTGACATTTTACAGGTTGATTGGCTTAACAGCTTTCTCTCAGAGATGTGGCCTTATCTTTGATAAAGTAGGGGAAAGGTCCCAGAAGCCATGCACCCTAACTTTAGAGCCATGTAGATTTATCGTGGTATCATATTAGACCTTGGAATTTTTACCCAAATTAATATGTCGTCTTAACTACTTATAACTAAGGTTTGAAGGTCTAACTCATTATACATTTTACGATATAACCGATTTTATCACAAGAGGTCATAAAAATGCACTTTTTAAACCTATGACCAAAAGTTAACCTTTGGAGTACCATTTTGTGACCCTAGGAACTCCATAGCTGAACAAAAAAAACCATTCATAAGTAACTAACGCATATATTCATATTTTAAAAAGTCCCTTTAAAATACCCTACGCACCCTAATAAATTTAAAGTAACCCTAAATACTCAACAAGCTTGCCTAAATATAACACAAAAAAACCCTAAAAGCTCTGCATTTAGGGTTCAGTTTAGCTACAGCTGTGTTCGCTCCAAAACTCAACAATGGCCGCCATGCTTCTTTAAAAACCTTACAAATCACCTAAAATCTCAATCATCTCTGCGAATTGCTCCAAAACGTAATGCATGGTATGGGCAGATCCCGTTGGTTTGTTTTTGGCTGTTTTTTAAATTTTTTATCTTGAACTTTCTCTTGTCAAATGATTCTGTGTAATTTGTGTTTTTCCTGGTTTTCCCTCGTAATTTTTGTTGTCTTGATATGTACTGCATTTTCCTTTAAAATTCCCATTTTTTCTTTGGACAAATTTTTGAAGGCGTGAATGGTTTTCCCATTCTTGAAATCTAGAAATTTTCTTGCTGAAAACATTATGTAAAATGATTTGACAGATGGACTGTGCCTCTATTCTGGGAGATGCAATTGACTATTTAAAGGAACTTTTGTAGAGGATCAATGACCTTCACAACAAGCTTGAATCTACATCTCAAGGGCATGTTTTCCCTGGTGCTTCTAGCTTCCATTCTTTGACACCTACAACACCAGTTTTACCTAGTCGACTGGGTCCCTTCCCAAAGTTTGTTTGTCTGGGAGGATAGATTTACATTGCTGATTTTTAATTTCTTGCTCATGCAGGTGGAGCTGAGGACAAGAGAATGGCATGCTCTAAATATCCACATGTTTTGTGCTAAGCAACCTAGATTACTGCTATCCACAATGAGGGCACTGAATGGACTTGGCCTTGATGTTCAACAAGCGGTCATTAGTTGCTTCAATGGGTTTGCATTAGATTTGCTTCAAGCAGAGGTAAATAAATGGTTGAATTGAAGATAGTGGAGATCAAAGTTATTTTTATTGTATCCAAGAGCTAACTCGTATCATCTTTTTCATTGAACTGACCTTATTATAGTTCAGATGGTGAGCTGACCTGATTATCTATTACATACAGAGAAAATGAATAAATATAGTCAAACTTAGATTCATTTAAAAAAAACCCAAAATAATTTGAATCCCAAAACAATTACAAAAAAATCTGTTGGTAGGTGAATTCAAAATTGTCATCTTATCAGAAGGGTTGTAGTCCAACTGGTGAGGATGATGGTTGCTTATATCCATCCACCAAGGTATAAATCCCTTTAGATACCCGACACGAAGAGTCAAGCAGTTAAGGTCAGGATCGTGCCCTAGGTGATTTTGACGACGTGGATGCCCCTTACTCGTGGCTACTTAGCCAAAGGAGCTCACTAATTTAGATGTATGTTTACTCATTGTAAATCCACTTTATGTTTATTTCCGAAATATGGGCATAGATGCTGACATTCTATGTAATTCAATGATTCCATGTAATGCCTTCAGGCATACAATCAATTTTTTTTTTTGGTCATCTTCAAATGTTAGTTTTTTGGTTCTTTTCTTGCAGAGTGAGTCCGTCCGTCCTTGCAGCTCTTGTAGGTGTTGCTAAGAACGGAGATGGAAGAGGGACAACACTCTCCAAATTTGACCCTCATAACCAAAGAAGATTTACAGTTAGAGGTTGACCATATCGTAATCAATTATAGTAAGTTTTTGAGTGGTTTTGTTAAAGATATTGGTACTGGACAACTTGTTCCATTGCTAAAACTTTCATGGAATACCGTGAAGATTGACAAAGCTTGTTCAGTTCTGCAAGTATCGCTATGGAGCAGATAAATGTAAAGAGGGTTCAGAGAATCTTAGAGTGGTAAATAAAAAGATAAAAGTGTGGAAAAAGAATTACATGAAGAATTTCAGTCATCGAGACCATGTGGAACTAACGCTGGTAAGGCCTCTCCTGTTTTATTCATTTAGTTGTGGTAATTTCTTTTTTCAAGAACCAAAAAAATGGCCTCTCATTAGGCTAATTTGCTGTGACAAGGGGTACTATTCCATCAAATGCGTTAACCCAATTCGTACCCAGGGGTGCGGGGGTTGGTTAGCCACAATGTCATCATATCAATTCTTACCTACGTGGGTGGGATGAGTATGTTTGCTTTCTCAGCCTTTCCCTCTCCTCCTTTTTGGCTTCATAATTCCAAATAAATCTCTGAACAAATGCATCTAAATATATACCTTACCACCTCTAGTAGGATATGGCTCTTTAGTGCATCTGGGAGTTGCATTTATGATTCCAAAATCTTCATTTATTCAAAAATTAATCCTACATCAGTTGGTAGGCTCGGTGCACTGCAACATTTAAAATCCATATACCATAAACTTTATGCCGATGATGGTGATGCCCCAATGAAAGTGATCCAAATAACATAATAGTTGATTGGTTATGGGATGAATATGTTTGAAACCAATTAAAATTACCCAATTTAAAACTTTTACTAACTATGCTATGAAAATACATTTTACTTTTTGTATAAGCACACCACCATACTATATTAAAATCCTGGGTTTTTAGTGAAATGGTGAAAGTCTAATGTTGTAGCATGTTTTAGATTATACTTAACAATTGGGCTTAATGAGTGAAATGGTGAAATTCTGTGTTGTAATAAGCATGTTTTAGATTAAACTTTATAATTGGGCTTGTGAGTGAAATGGTGAAAGTCAAGTGTTGTAGCAAGCATGTCTTAGATTATACTTTACAGTTGGGCTTAATGAGGGCGTGATGAGTTTGTGTGGTGCTTCATTGGAGGCAGCATCTCCAAATCGAATTGCTTGTGGACCTGACTGTTTCTGCGGCAGCAAGAATCATCAAAAACCAATTGACAGAGAACTAAGATTTTATGGTCAAAGTCATGACAACCAATGGAACTTCGGATATTATGACTAGCAGCAAAAGTCACTTTTTCCACAAGGAAATTATGTGCCTTTTAACATATTGTATTTCATAAGCTACACTTAGTAAAAATAAGTGTATGGTAAATATTGCTTATACATTTACATACCAAATTGATAGAGCACATGGTGTGCCGATTCAAATAGATGTTGTTTATCAAAGTTTGTATAACATTTATTTTTCAAGTCTAAATAAAAATGCTGACAAAATTTTGACAACTCATAATTGTTATTGTGTAAATTTATAGGAAATGATAGGTTCTTTTATAGGGTAAGTAATTATCCATCTTTCAAGAAAAGGATTCATGCAAGGCTTTTAATTAATTTCTTGTCATGTATGCTTAGCATTTTTATTACAATGTTTTTTGATTTTTCACTTTTGTTATGGTTGTTTGATTTTTTACTTTTGTTATGGTTGTTTGATTTTCAATTCATCCGCTTTTGGAATTTGGGTGACTGAAAGGAGATGAATAATGTGAATGTTTGATGGAATTACATGTTAATCTTTCAATTATTGGAGAAAACCCTTCAACATTGAAAACTTCTTATGCGGTTCATTACACCCACTATCCACTCCTAGAGAGTATAATGAAGAACATCCAAATTAAATATTTCATTGAATTTACAAATACAAGTACACTGGAGAGTCACTTTGAATGCCCAGGGTACTATATTTCTTGTATTCGAATTTCACAGGATTATATCCTTTCTTCATTAAACTACATTAAAATTTTATAAACATACTTTTAGATTTATCCTATCCTCGAAAATTCATATCTATTCTCTTCATCTTCACACTGCTATTGTAATTTTGCAGCTCTAATGATTATTCCAGCTCTACTATTTTTACATTTGTGACATGTACTCAGCAAAATATTGCTATACATATCTGCAGAACCTGTTCTTTCTACTCAATCCTATTTCTCTGTGATATGATATGAGGGATATTGTAAAAGCCTCGAGATAACAGATATTGAAAGCTTAATTTCATGGCTATCATCAAACTTGATATAGGTTGCTGGAAGCCATTTAGACGAAGATAGAAAATCCTTAACATTGAAAGAACTTGCTTGTTTCTCTGACAGATGTGCTGCCCAATCCCTTGAAAGCGCAATTGTAGAAGGCTGTTTGGTCTGCACTTACTCGAAGAGCTACAGCTGGCATCTTCTTTGGGCCTGAGGTGTTCTCTATGGTCAAATCTTGGGCAATGAATACATTGTCATCGACAGCTTCATCATTAGAACAGCTTGTGTCAGTTCCATGCCAAATAGTCTTACAAACTTATCACTAGTTGCAACATATATGAAATGCAGCGCCGAAAGATCTCCTCGCTAATAACCTTACCATTGTCAAAATTATAACATATATTAAAAACATGAATCATAATTGCAAAGCATGGCTATGTAGCAGAAAACCAAGCTATATATACAACATTACAAAAATGCATCTACCACCAACTACATATTGTTACTGACCATTCCTTACAAGGACATAGTGAAACTGAAAGCCCTATTGAAAGAAAGACAATTCCAAGAAAGAGTTTGTTATTCCCATAAGGAAACATTAAAAATTATCATGTGTATGTGATACAGGTCTATGCAGTTCTAGAAATAGGATTTTTTTATATACTTTCTGTAGATTGATTTAATCTCTATCATGTTTGTATCCAAGCCTGTCATGATACACGCGATTCTGAGCAGAGATGATTAGGGCCAATTTTTGGAGAGACTTGCCAATTTAGAGCATGAGACTCGACTGTATCAAAAACAGAGGAATGGTCCTCATTCGAAGGTCAAACACCTTATTTGGAGTAGCCAAGTTTTGGCTGAGGGTCACCTTGGTGTATTGATCTTTGCGAAGTCTGAGCAGGGTTCAAGATTGGATACTAGGATTTTTTTTAATTTTTTAAAAAAGTGTTCCAAAGAAAAAAAACCAAAGATAGATATTCGTTTATTACACAGTTAATTAACATATTAGATAAAACTATTCTAGTTCATGTAATGAACAAAAATAAAATAAATCTCAGAGAGAGGGATAGGAAGACAGTGAGGCTTTTCATCTCTAAAACAAAACTGTATCATAGGAGGCAAACTGATCTAATTCATCAAAGCTAGGAAGAGAACATACAAGCCCATTACACCTGCACCTTTGACTGTGAAAGCAACTGATAGTGGTGTAAATTGGACACTTCAAATCAAACTACCATCCATGATTATGTTACGCCATGGGGCCACCTGGAGGTAGGTAGGGGTTTAAGGATACAACCTCACCCCATGTTTATCTACAAGCTCTGCTCTAATGATTACCCTAACAGCATCCGTGCTTCAAATTTGTACTACAGCATCACCATGTAACACTACAATAAAAAAGGTTTGAATGGTTCTAAGATCAAACAAAATGAAGCTAAACAAAGCCATGACCTCGTCAGAAATTTCTACGAATTCAATGATTTTAACACTCTCTAAAGCCAGTCAGTCAGGCTGCTGCAGTAGAAAACTCGGGCGCTTATTGAGATGGACAACATGAATTTATTTCAAAATTTAGGTTCAATTTTCTTATGAAAAGTATGAAACAAGTTTTGAAATTTGAGAGTTGAATCAAATGATTTTTTTCAGCATACTAAGAAAAATCATCTGAATATTAACATTCCCCTTGTATGCATGTGAGTTCCGTACTAAAGAGCGTCTACATCACAGTTGATCAATTTATTGGCAGTTCTGTAATGGAGATCCAAACACAACTGTTGTACTCGGTGGCAGTGGCAAGGCACTTGGTAGCAGCTTGATCAATTTACTTTTTGCATTATATTTCAAATAGATTTATATTCTAAATTTTTTAAAACTATTTCACATCAAATAGAGTTCTATAATTATAAATAAATTAGATTTTCTATTTACTGTTTCTAGAATTAATATTAATTTAAAATATTTTTTATTAATAATATTTTAAATTGATTGTCAAAAATGTAGAAAGATGTGGACTCTTTCTAAACAATGTCAACATTTATTATACATTTAACTTGAGTTATCACAAGTACAATTGAGGAATGTAACATGATCTTGCAATGGTTTCAACATCCTTGTATGATCCTAGGAGTGGTCACCAAATATCAATTGCACCTCATACACATTTATTGGCTCTGCATGCACCTACATTGACTTCACCTCACACACATTTATCGACTCCACCTATATCATTTACATTGATTCCACCTCCAATAGTCACACTATCAACTTATTTACCAAAACTTAACATTTGTCCCATGGAGAATGCATTAGAATAACTTGTAATGACTTAAATATGGTCACAAATACTTGATCATACCTATTTCCCCACTTTTTATCCTTAATTAACTTGTGCATTTAATTGACCCCTATTTTGCTATTTTGACCTATCCTAAGCCTAAGAGAGGACCTATTTTATCTTCTAACTATCATTTAGGACCTATAGAAATGAACTTGTTGCCGAAACATCTTTATTCATTTGTATGACTTGACTCAGAGCCCAAACTGGGTGCTTTTCTTGAAGGGATAGGAACACCCAATAGGACATAAAAGCCCATCATTCTTGTCCCTGTCTGTTATTACCGTCCTGTCAAAACAGTTGAAATTTTAAAAGGTAAAGTTTTCTTAAGGTTGGCCTTTAGATTTCTAAACTCTCCAACGAATCTTTTTTCGCTTGAACCACTATGAGAGCCCATTCAATTCATTCATTTCACACTTCTTGGTAAGCTTATTGATTTGATTACAAGAATGCATTTACACAAGTTCACATTAAACAAAAGTTCCCTATTCTTTCCAAATCAGTTTCCAAGCACTTTAAACAGTCATGAACCAAGTCTGAATTTAGTTTTATGCCGCGCTAATCCCACATGATCAAGTATTCAAGCCAATTCTTGATGCATTCATATAGTCAAATGAACACAATTGCATAAAGCTCTTAAGAGTATATAGATGTTTGATCTCTCTTCGAAGTATTGATAAGTATGCAGTGCCCAACTTAGTGAGATGTTGGGGTCTAGGACAACTCCAACTATTAACCCTTTTTTAGTCCTTCACATCTGTTTATCTCCTTGTGAAACAAAGTTAAGGTTTTCAATTTCAAGAAGGCACACAATAGGTCTTTGTACAGTTACAAAGACAAATCAACACAAAAGCCCTAATTTTTACTATCGCACTCGATTGTTCCAACAGTTCTAGTTTTTTGTAAAAAGACAAGATCAACCAACAAAGACAATAGAGGCAATTGTTCTTATCCTCTACTAGGCCTCTCCATCCTTGAGGGCATTCAGGGTCAACTTATGGAAGCATTATAGGTTTTATGCATCCTGCCTGATATTGTATTTTGTTTTCTTGTTTAGTCAACTAATGACTCAGAAAACTAAGTTCATCTCTCTTTTGCATATTTTAACTTTGTTCCTTTCTATTTTGTTTTATCAATTTTAGTTATTTATCTTGAGTTTGTTGTTTAAAACTATATTTACAACACCCTATTTTATTCTATCTCATTTATCTAATAAAGAATTAATCACAAACATTGATGAGAAGGTTTCGTATGCACAAATTGCTAAGCTTAAACAAGGAATTATGGACCCCATCAATGACTATGTGCTTCATTATATGATTGTTGGCTAAAATGACTAATGTGTTGGTAGACAATAAACTAAAATATATAATCAAATAAAGTTTGCTTGCACCGTTACATGAGTTAATTATATTTAAGAAGTTTAAATCATTTGAAGAGTTTTGTCATACTATAAGAGATAGAGAAGTACAAATTTTTGCTTTGAACAAGCTTAAGTACACATCTTCATTTACTACAACCTAGTTTTAAAGCAACCCGTCTTACAAAGCTAAGACACAAGATACTAAAGTAGAAGCAAATGTACAAGTCAATGCTATTTTTCAACCTACTCATGAGTTTGTTTTGTTGGATCAACCAAGCAGGGAATTTTCTATATTATTGCTACCACCTTATAAAATACTAAAAAAGTTACTTGAATGTCACTTAATCACTTTGCCTCCTCCATATGAAGTTGACACAGATAAACCACAAAATGATTTTTTTGATAACAATGCATATTGTGATTATCATTGATGCAATGGTCATCCTACAAACAGGGGTTATAAACTCAAGCATCTCATTTAGGATCCTATTGACAATAATGTCAGAAAAGTAGACACTCCCATAGAGAAAGCATAATGTCAACAAAATGACAATGCTAAACTCAATATTTTTAGTCATCCATTTCCTACTCATGATGCCAAAAAGGACACTTCAAATGTGTACCATAGTTATAATGCTTATCCACCTCATGCATCATATGATAATCCTTTGGATGGTATTATTGGTATAATTACTCCAAATGTTACACCATGTCCTATGATTATTTTGATGATAGTGAAATAATTGATGATTATTTTGATTTCCATGTTTTGTGTATAAGAGTTCATGTTGATAACAATATATTCATAGTGTGTTAATTGAGAATGGATCAAGCGAAATGCATTCACAATTACCTTGCTTCATTCTTCGAGTTATACAACAAGTGACATATAGGCAATTACTAAAGGTGTTAAGTCTTTCAATGGTAGGCAACTACTAAAGGTGTGTTAATTCTTTTAAATGTCAAGTGGTTCTTGTTATACTATCCACTTCTTTTGTTTTTTACCACAAAATATAATTTTTTGATATGATTTTGGGATGCCCATGGTTACAAAAAATTAATGTCGTACCTTCTATGATTCATAAATTTTTGAAATATATTTATTGCAATCAAGTTGTTACAATTTCAGGGATCAGGTATGAGTATCCTATACATTCCATGTTACCTCCTCCCCATCCACCTCCATAGTTTAATGATACATCTATAAAAAAACAAAGCATGTTTTTGACACCTAAGAAAAAGGATTCTAATCATGAGATCCACAAGGTTTAAAAGCAAACAAAACAAATTCAATTTTATAGGAAAAAGCTATCTCCTTTTCAACAAACATACACACTTGCATCATCTCGTAAGTTGGTTATTCATAATACAAAACATTGTTGTTGGTTTCAAAACATGCCCCATTTTCAACGTGAAAATGAGGACCCTCTTTTTTTGGTGCTTTGCTTTACTCCCACATCACTCACGGTTCATTGGTCTTAGCACTACAACTTGCCTTGGTGGTTCATCTTGATTCACTTGTCAGATTGGGACTCAAAATGACTGCGTATACCTCAAGGGCATATGTAATCATGATTCATCTAACCTTCTTCCTCCCGATGATTGCATATATGCTTGTCATGCATACTACTTGAAATTATGATTCCTATTTGTCCCTAAATGATCACTCAGAGAGATTCCTACCCCTTATGTAGCTTATCAGGCCTCCCCAAACTCTATCAAACACTCCTACGCCCTGTTGGACCCTTTTTTAGCCATATTGATATCCCATAGGAGATAGGATAGCCTAGGCTATTGGTCCTTTACAAAACTTGTAGCCTAGGCCACCCGAAGCAACCTAGGTTATAGCTTTTCCATAATGCATCCATTGGACACAAAGCAGTTCCCAAATGGCTAGAAATGGTCATTTTTGAAAAAATTGCCCCTTATGATACACTATATTACCTTCTCTCATATTTCACAACCCTCCTTCTTGCTTCGCTTGGCATTATACTACTACTTTTTATATTTTTCTCCCTCTTGATAGATATTCACACTCACACTTGATAGCTAAATTGGATTCACCATTACTACTCCATAATCATTCTTTTCTGCACTGATTGACTACACTCTTGATCCTTAAGTTGGCATTGCACCTGATTTGTGCACTTAGATTTTCTCTCCTACCTCTTTATTTCTCTTGCTTCACCTTCTCTCCTAGATTGTTTGTATTGGATTGGACAAAACTCTACACTACAACTTGGTCTTCCTCTAATCAGGATCAAACTTGGACTCACAATTGGTAGATTTATTGCTTTGTGGTTGAGTATGATCTGAGGGCACCTTGTTTACAAGGTTGAACTATTCTTGTTAGCTTAGTGTAGTGTTATTTCTAGGGTTAGATATTACATGTTAAGGTTGGCTTCATTCAAACAAACATTTACCATAGATTATGAAAGTTTATGCACTCCTTCCCTTTGAAACGTTTTTTCATTCAAAATCATCTTTCATTTCTTAGAGTTGCATGTTTTTTAATCATTTTCCTTGCTTGGTAGTGCTTACTTATTTAGATAGCTTTGATTTCCTATTTATAATGCATTGTTTCTTTCCTTCAACTACTTGCATTACTGTGGTTAAACCAATTAGAGATACCTACTCATCTATTAGATTGATCATGTTAGCCCTAACTTGGTTTTATAATTCCATCTTTGGCCTAGTGCATGCCGGAAAACTAGATAGATTCCATAGACCTCTAGTGGCTTCTTACATCCTTCAGCCCATTAGGTGTTTGCTTATTCCCCCTCTGCCAAACCTTAGTGGCTCATTTAGATTCTTGGAGCTATAGATGATCTAAATTTGAATAACCTTGAGTTTGAGGGGGAGACTTATTTGTTTTATATTTAGTCTAAAAGACCTAAATGGGTTGATTCCCTAATTCAATCTTCTAATATTTAAAATATTAATAAAATGACTAGCAACCAACATACTTATCATGTTTTAATAACTTTATATGAATGTTAACCTCAACATTTTGAGGAAGCTATTTAAGATGATAGATGGAAAGATGTTATGAAATTTAAGCCTTAATTAAAAATCATAGTTGGAATCTTGTCCCCCTCATAAAATAAATATTGTTGGTTCTAGATGGCTTTATAAAATTAAATATGACTTAGTTGGAAAAATTGACAAATTTAAAGCTAGGTTAGTTTCTTGAGGCTTTACTCAAAAACTCGGTATTGGTTATGTTGAAACCTTTGCTCCTATGGCAAAAATAAGTAAATAGAATACTTATTGCTTGTGTAAATAAAAATGGTTGGGAAATAGACAAATGGATGTTAAAAATGACTTCTTGAATGGTGATTTATAAAAATAAATCGGTATGACTCAATCAAAAGGTTTTGGACAACCTAATAGATAACATTATGTATGCAAGTTAAAAAAATATTTGTATGGTTTAAAACAAGCTCATCGAGCTTGGTACTCTAAAATCATAAGTTTTTTTTAAAGAAGCAGGTTTTTATAATTGTTATTATGATAATGATTTATTTTTAAACATTGAAAATAATCATCTTATCTTAATTTTGTTATATGTATATGATCATCTCATTACTGGAAATCAAATTAATTTGATTCTTAAATATAAATCTAAACTAAATAAATTTTTGATATGACTATTCTAGGCATGTTTCATCATTTTCTAGGCATGGTTATATTTCAAGATAAAAACTCCATTTTAGTATCTCAATCTTAGTATGTGCATAACCTCCTTGTTAAATTTAATATGATTGATTGTAAACATGTTTCGATACAGATTAAAGTTAGTTTTAAACTTGATCTAAAACCTACATGTTATAAAGCTAATATTATTTTATATAGATAATTAATTGGTAATTTTATTTATCCAACTATTATGAAACAAATATCTCATATGATGTAGGTGTTGCTTATAAATTCATGCAAGATCCATAGTTGGATCATTGGAAAGTAGCAAAAAAAATACTTAGATATATCAAAGGAACTGTTAATTTTGTTTTGTATTATTCTTCCATTAATAATACTAATTTACTGTATATGTGTTTAAGTTTGGTGTAGGCATTATTACTTGGATCAGTAAAAAGTAACTACTATTTTTATCTCTTCTATAAAATCAAAGTATATACGTGATATGGAAGTTGCTAAACAAGCTTTGTGGCTGTGAAGGTTGGTAGAATATCGGTGTCTCTCACAATACAACTCTCCTTTGTGATATTCAAATTTGTATAGTGCTGGTGAAAAAATTAGTTCATCACTCTAGAACAAATAATATTGAAGATCATGTGCACTTTATTCAATAAAAGTCATCAATGGTGATATTGATCTACATTACTATCTTAAAGATGATCAAGTGGCATATATCTTCACAAAACCACTATGTACTGCAAAGTTTTGTAAATTTTAAATAATGTTGGGCCTCTCAAAAATTTCATTGAGGGGGAGTTTGCATGAAAATGCCACATCGTAATGGACCATATATTTTCTTTTTATATCTATCCTAATGTAATTTTAGTGTAAACTTCACTCTATGTGATTTTAGTGTAAACTTCATCCTATGTGAGTTTACAGTGTACCTAGTAATAAATAATATTTTGTAATAGAGGTCCTTATGTTATAAAAGTCTCAAAATGCTTGACAACTTATCCATGAGACACTGTGGGATGTAATCCCACTATCATGTTAGCCTAAATCACCCTATGTGATTTATGGATTCTAAAACCTTTTGTATAAAATAGTGATATTTTCATGATAAAAGTGTTTAAACCCTTTAGGTGTTACATGCTAGCCTAAACTCATTGTGGATGGTTTATGGATTATAATTCCTTTTGTATGGAAAGATTTTTATGACTTGTATCCCCATTAAACATTAATGGGGAGTGTTAGAACATTTAAATATTTATTAGAATACTTTTATGGCCCACATTGTTCCATTAAATAAATAATAAATAATATATTTATTATTTAATACAACAAAGTATTAGAAATTTAGTTGTGCAAATATAAAACTTATGTTTTAAATATGATTAGGTGAAAAGGTGAATTGGTTGGTTACAACCATTCAATCACTTTATAAAGGAATTTTACTTTTTTAATTATATGATAGCATTGTGAATTATTTCAAGTGAATGTGCCTCTGAGCATTTTGTGAAGGTTTTGTAGAGAGAAAAAGTGAGTTGAAAATAATCTTACTGGGTGTAATATGTTTTTCGAATAATGGATATAAGCTTGTGGGTTTTTTACCTCATTAAGGTTTTTCCACGTTAAAACTATGTAATGTTTCTTACTATTAATTTCTTTTGTTCCCTATATTTTAATGCATATTTATATATGATTAAATTTATTAGATAATTATTCATGATCTATATACTCTGACATAATCAAATCTCTATATTTCAAAACCCTTTTCGATTATAATTGATCACTATATATAGACCTTTCAAAGTTCTATCGCTTTACATTTTGTCTTATCATTTCTAGTTAAAATGAGACTTTACATATTCTACAATATTTTAAGATACATATATAGGTTGAATATATACAAACATGTATATGTTATATCGATTGATATACATCACACACTTCTCATGCATCTACACTCTATGATTTTATAATCTTAAGTATACTACCAACATGGAAATTTATATCAGCCATGTCTCTATGACTTATGTCATCTCATTGATGCCTTTAAATAAGTTAGGGAGGATCTTATTGAATTCATCTAGGTAATTATGAATGTTTCTAAACTTATTCATTGCTTCCATGTTGAAAGTACTCACTCCAATCATTTCTTATTTTACCAAAATTTCAAATGGCTCATTTAATTCTATAGCCTTGTAAGGTTTAAAATATTCTTCTTTTATTAATTCATAGTGAATTTCTAAAATATTTGCATGGATATTTGACATCATATCATCTCATTTCTTGTGTTAACATGTATATCTTCAAGGGCATCCTCTAAGTCATTAATATTATAATCAACACTCTACTACCACATATGGGAGGCATTATCTTTAGCCTAACTAAATACACTTTCTATAATGATAAATTTCTCATTCACATAGGCCATGTATTTTAGATATCTGATTAATCTTTTCCACAATGTCAATTCCTTCTTTACTATTTTGATCTCTCTAATTACCTTAACTTACTTCTTTGTTATAAGTTCATAGGATTTTCTACTTTCATCTATGAATTTCAATCCATTTATCAACAACTATTCAACCTAAGTTTCCATCACCTTGTCATAGCTATTTTACTTGTTGATGTTGGTCATGGATTATTTATAAATGCATTCAATAGGGTCAGAATTTGGGAGAGATGCTAGGGAGTGTTGCTCAATTTTAGGAACTACTTGATGTATAATGAAATCATGTGTACTTGTTCCTCAATTTTTTATTATGTCAAATTTACATCCTCTATCCTTTTCAATATTATTTTCATACATTATTTGAAATTATGAATGTCACTTTCATGACTCAACTCTCCCAATGAGATTATGTTTATGCTATAGTATGATATAGTCATTTCCTCTTCATTCTTTTCTGCCAATGGCCGTGTAATCTACATAAATTATGCTCCAAAATAATCTGATATCAACCTTGAAGAGATCTTGGTTTTATTTGGTGGAGGACTATGTAGAATATATTCCAAAATATTGAAACCAAGGGTAGTATATTTGACAAAATTCTTCTTCTTGATCAGGAGCTAGTGAACCTAGGTGAAGGATCTTCACTAGAGTAGATAAAAATTTACATATACAAGATAAATGGAGAGTCCTCTAAAGGGGTGGGTTGTTTCATGGGTATGGAAATAGGTAGAGGTGGTACACAAGGTGGATATGGCATGAAATGTGAAAGTTTCTAAGTTGGACTAATAGGTGTAGGAGTATGGAGGACTTGGGTCAGGCCTTGGTCTAATGCCAAAAACTAAGGAATGGTGTTGTCAATCAGGAGAGAAGAGTAAATGGCTTGGAAAAAATGGATTTCACTTAATTTCATTGAATCGACAAGAGGTATTTTGAAAGGAAACTTGAATCTTACTGATTAGTCCCTTCCACATGTAATTTCAGGTAGCTTATTTTGGTTAGGGTTCTATTCATACCTCTACCACCCATTGCTACAAATGATGGTAAAGGAAGAGAACTAGTAGTGGGGCCACATGCTTTTATTGTTGGTGTGGATGTCTACTTATTTATAGGATCCCACATTTTTGTAGATCCTTTATCCTATGTATTATATTAACTTTTTCTCAAACCACTTCCTTGATCTAAGCAAGATCATTTGTGAGCGTGCATCCCAATCTACCACTTCCTTTGAAACTTGGTTCAATTTAATAAAAGGTATATATTGGGGTTTTTTGGTGTATAAATTATATTCTAAGTTGATCCCATCATGAAACATCCCCTTAGTTACCCATTCCAATTTTAAGGCTTTTAAATTATCTAAGTTCATTCTAGTGTAATATCCTTCTTACCTCAATCATTTATGCAATCCACTCGATAGTCCTCGATTGTTGGTTCATGATAATAAGTGGGAAAAAGCTTGAGATGGTTCCTCAAAAAATATTTACTATCAAATGGAAACCTCTTGGTGTTAAATTGCATGGTAAAATGGATTATTGTAGTCTCAATATTTTTTGCATCTAGTGTTTTCCTATATCTGTAACGATTCAGTTCAATAAGGAATTTGATCCCAGTGATATGATTTTCTCTACACATTTTATGAATTTCCCCCAATTTCCTAAAAATATATATGACAATCACCTTATAATTAACATATTTGGGTATTTGGTAAGGTGTGCCTTCAAATCCACTAACTAGGATCTAATTTAACTTTGGAAACTGTATAAAATATCTCAATAATGTTTGGTCAAACAAACAGGTTTGTTTGAGATTTTAACTATGTGTTACCATCCAAATATTATTTTCACCAAAAAAACATGTAATTAGCTCATATGAAGTGTTTCTTCCCTTTATCAAGAGTGTATTAAGGGTAATATTCATATATCATTCTCCGAGGGGGGAACTTTACATTTGTGATAAGACAAGACCACGCTCTCAAGACTGACATTGAATACATCAAATAGGAAGTCATGTATTTTTTTTTGATGGTCTCCACATTTTTTAATTTATTTTTTTAGGTTGTCATTGATTATGTGATCTCAGTATATAATTTACTTTTCATTACATATGATGTTCATGATCATGCACATCCATTCATGGAAGCCACATATGGCTAGGTTTCCCATCATCATGTTGAGAAAGGTGATCATATAAAACAACTCTTAATGAAAATTATATCCAAATAGATACTTTGGGAGATTATAAGTCCCTTTTATCTTCTTTTTCAACCAATTTTGGTTGACTAGGTTTATATACTTGTTTATATTCTAGTCCCAATATTGTTGTATAATTTATTTTCTCATTGCCACTCCTCCACATGATGGGGAATCCTAAATGTGATGTTTAGAGAATGGTTTTTTAATATAATTTGGATTAATTTATTAATATAATTAATATATAATATATGTGTAGAATTTAGATCATAAATTAAAGAAATCAAACATATTTATGAATGTACAAGATTGATATTCATTTGACAATGATATATGCTAAATATAAAAAGTATAATAAAGGATGAGATACTAGTGGTTCCTTATATTTTATAGGACTGAGATAGGTGGATATAAGCAAGGTAGGATGAAAATATGACAATAAGTCACTTGACATAGGTTTTTGAACTCTATGCATGCCTAGACAATAATGCTAACCTCATGTCATTAACGTCTGCTACTATGTTTCGAGCTCAACAATTTTATCCATTGATATTTTGTTATATTTTTTATATAAGCATTTGTTTCTTCTTAAAATCTATGTGATCCTAAGGTTTTTTCATATTTTCATCACCCATAAATCCATCTCCTTTATCCAAAACCCTAGGTCCACTTTTGAGGGGATAAAACTAATCAAAACTTGGGAAGTGTAATGTATTAAGTTGATCCCAATCACCATCATTGATGATTGAGTACATCCTAAGTATCTAATACTCTAAATATGGAAATCAAGCCACACATAGTTATTCCTTGTAGTTTGAATTTGAAATTGTGCTCATTTTCTATATGAATGTACTTAGTGACCTATATTTTGACACGTTATAGTTCTCTCTCTTGATTTGGCTTGGTGTGCTTCAAACTTAATTGATGACTAATATTAGTAATTGATTTTCAATTTGAAAACAATAAAATATTTTTTAAATGTGCATTAGTGTATATATGTTTGATATATTAGTGTATACAATTGATTTTTAATAAAATTAATCTATTTGGGTAGTTTATCAGTTCATAGAAATGATTTGATTTTGAAAATTTATCATTGTTGGGAAAATGATAAAACCTTTAGATTTGGTTAGTAACATATAAAAATATCAACAAAATCTCAAGTTTTTAATTGGGAGACAATAACATTGATCTAATAATCTCAAGATGTCTGAGTATGATAGTTTACTAGTTTAGAGCAGGTTGGGATATTTCCTTAGGATACTAATAGCAAATTGAAAGGATTGGACCCATATATAACATGTGGATTTGAGACAATGGCAAATAAGAGGCATATATGTGTGCACAAGTCATGTAAGGTGAAGGTAGTCTAAAACTTATATTTCCAATTGTCTAATACCATGTTTTAGTGTCTACAAATCCCCCCTTTTATTCTAGTATTGAAATGCAAATACTATTTTAAAAGGATAAATATACACCTAAGTGTGTACAACACACTTTATCTTTGAGAGAAAGATCCAAATTTACAAATTTTCTCTATGAAAAAATACAATGAACATGCAATAGTCAAAGTCCATATAATGAAATTTTAAATGTAAGCTATTATTTAAATTTGAAATTTTTTTAAGAGCAAGGAAGGAGTACACTTATATGTGAGTAAGTCATGTTGCCCAATAAATTTTGTCGAGATATGATTTTTTTTGTTGAAGCATTGCATAATGATTCTTCTTATTGAGTCATTAGATAATTTAGGGTGTATAATTATGCAATATAATTTTTTGGGAAGATAAATTTCCAAACCCTTATAAATAGGGAGTAGTGCTAAGATTGTTGAGAATCATTGAACCTCAATTGCACTAACTCAAATAACTAATCTAGCTTTGATATTTAACTTCAATTTGGTAATATGGGAGTAACATAATAGGATCACTATTATTGATGCCAAGGACTTTAAGAATTACTAAAACTCAATGCATTTTACCTCCAAAAACACAAATCAATTACTATAGACAAACTTAAAGATTCTAGGTTGCTTGCTACTCAGTGCCACTGAATTATATTTGTAAATAAATAAATATAATAGTTCTCACTTAATAATGTGTATATGTGCATGAATTGGTATCTTTCCTTACTAAAGTTGTGCCAACTAATATCTAACTAGTATATTTGTGCATGAACTAGTATCATTCCCCACTGATTTTGTGCTAAGTGATATAGAATTTTATGCATCTATATTCTAAAATATGAGAATTTGTATCTCAAATATATATGTATGTGAAAATATATAATTTTTTCTCCTATAAAACTTGTGCACTTGCATGGAATTTGCACTCAAGTGTATCGAAATCTATGATTTATAGCTCATGTCTCTATTAAGTGAGTGCATATGCATGGCATATGCACCCATAATCTATATAGATCATGTCTATTAAATGAACCACCCTGAATCCTATAATTTATTCCAAAAATATAATTTGTCTATTTATGTAGGCTTAAGTCTCTATGACAAGCCCACTAATATGCCCCCATTTTGATATGAGGGATGCATCTTGTAAGTTACTTATCTCAAAAGAAAGAGTTAAATGTATCATGTCATGTATAAAGATGTAATCATGTATAGTCATGCCAACATATGGACAATATATCATCATAGTAATGTATATGTCATCAAAATATGCATGTAACATATAAAATGTAGGCATATAAGTGTCATATCAAGATATATGTATCAATAAGGTTCGTAATAGTAACCATCACTTATACAATAATTGAATAAGACTATATAATAAATAGGTACATGATATAAATCATGTCACCACATGAAAATGGGAAAGTGCATGATATGAATCATGAAACTTGCAAACACAAAAAATTAAAAAATATCAGTAGACAATCCCAAATCTACTCATAAAGACACAATGTCACGTATAAGGCCAAGGGACACAATCAAGGGACATAAAGATTTGGAAAATAAGGGATAAATGAATGTCACATAAGACAAATCCAAGAGCCACAATCAAGGTACTTAAATATGTCACACATAAAATACCAAGTGTTACATGCAAGGGACACAAGGATGTCACAAAATAAGGCCAAGGAACACAATTAAGGAACATAAATATGTCATAATTAAGGTAAATGGCCATAATCAAGGGACATAAATATGTCATAAACAAGGCTAAGTGGATGCACATAATAGTTAAGAATTGACTAACATATCATGCAATATTAATAACATCAATAAAGTATAGAATAAGTGAAAATTAGTCTATACTATCCATGTCTATCAATATCACATCATATCAAATTAACATATCCATTTATCATTGTGTACAATATGAGTAACTATAAAGGCATGTGTAAGTAATATATGTAGCTCAACATGGTAAAAGGTCATAAAAAGATATAACATGTGATAGTGTGACCTAAGGAATAAGATACCCCCAACATTGGCATGGCCACTAGGTATAAGAGATTCCAACATCTGTATGTCCATGTATTCTCTATATGTCATACATCACACTCATATACCATGAAATGCATGTGTGTATGAAAATTGTATTCCATTTACTGAACATGTGATAAGTAACATATGTAAATAGTGTAACTAACCTTCATATCATGTTTAGGCTCCAATTTTTATTTTTTATATTTTTATAGTATTTTTTTTAATATTTTTCTATTTAATATGAAATTTTAAAATGTGTTGACTAACTATCCCATTAATGTCATGGGAATTGCATGTACCATATGGTAAACATATTATTTGTCATAAGTGAAAAGTACCTAGTGTAGGTGTATTAGAATCAAAAAAGGATTTAGGTGTTGTAATGTAGCTATCATCATCGATCATAGGCTCACATCTATGATGAGTAAATCTAGATTACTAAGGACTATATGGGGTCTATTGTATAGTAGGATAATGTCTCACTACTTGTGTTCCTTATTAAACATGTTGAATTATTTTTGGTGCTAGCTTAGTGCATGGTCTAGTAGATAATATCCTATGTGAGTACTTAATGAATCACCAATGTGATAATTATTGTAATACTAGCTACCTAGGATAGTTAGATAATCTACTCTAAACTAGGTGTATAGAGAGATTATGCATAGGTGAAATAACTGACTCTGCACAATACTTATAAATAGGTGTAAAAACCAACTATGGTGGTGGTGGGTATGGAGGAAGAGATATCATTGGATGAAGAGGGTACTCATATCAAATGCTTGAAATTTTGAATTTTTTTTTGTAGTATACATATTTGATACATTGATGTACTATAAATGGTACTTGTCAAACTTATATATCTAAGGGTGTCCTAATAACATGTAAAAGACCCTGATAGGTTGTATAAATATGAATGATGTAGCCACTAATGTTAATACCACCCAAATAGGTAGTATAATGTGGCCAATATTGTTCTTTTTCTATTTGGGTAACAATTTAGGTGATAATTCGGGTGACGGTTCTACCCTAATTGATGACGAAACTTTTAAGAGCCATAACTTTTGCACCGTAGCTCCAATTGACTCATCGTTTAAACCATTGGAAAGATAATAATGAGGAGAACATAGTGAGATGGAATGGAGCTTTGTTCAATGGATTTTGTCCCCTAAAAATCCAATGGAAGTGCCATAAATTTTAATTTTAGTAGTGCAATCTAAAAATAGTAAGTTTCTAAAAATAGTAATTCCTCAAATTTGAAATTGTTGTAAATTGTGGAAGTCAAACCACTTAATCTCCCTCAATATTGGTGACCTTTCACATCCTCATCCTACCTTAAAAACATGTATAAATGAAGGTGTAGCTTGAAATAGAAATCAAACATCTCTTCTTAAAGATAGGCATATGTTTGGGTCTACAAATTTAATGAAGAAAACATCTCTTATCAGAGATAACATTATTGTTATTGTGTTGTTCTTATTTCTTGAATTATATTTCAACCAAAGATTTTGAATTTTAGATCAATGGTATCAAATCAATTTGTATTTAGAGTGTATGATCCTGAGGATGAGGTCAGATTATAAGAAGCTTGGGTGGAAAATAGAACTAGCAGACTATCCACCTATTCGCTCCAAATGACTTCAAATGGTAGACAACACTGAGACATCTGATCCTTTCAAGGAAATGGTGAATGAAGCCCTCTATCAATAACAAGTACATATTCTACAATAATTTTCTCAAATTCTCCAATAAATTTTGATGGAAAATTCTAGCTCCTCATCTGCAACCCCACATCCTTTTAGTGCCTCAACACCCTTCAAAGTTCATGTGAATTTTGATTCCCTACATTTGAAGGCAAAATCAATGCTGATGTAGTAGAAAACTGGTTGGATCAATTGTCATCTTGTTTTTTCTATAAATAAATTCACCAATAAAGAGAAGATCACTTTTACTCTTTTGAAAGCATCATTGCCTGTCAAAAATTGGTGAAAAGTGTACAAAAAGAGATTCAATATGGATGATATTGGCCTTGAGGCAGAACCTACCTAGGATGATATTGGAGCATATGATGATCTGTATATAGAGTGGCAACAACTTCACCAAGGTAAGGAATAATTTATTCAAGATTACACTGATATTTTCCATTCTCTATCTGCAAGACTGGGCATCCAAGAAAGTGAGAAACACAAGGTTTTCAAATATTGTGGCAGACTACAATGGTACATACAGGGAGAAATGGAACTCTTCAATTTGAAAACCCTCAGTGAGGCATACAAGTTCATAGTGAAGATTGAGTAGAAGCATGGAAGAATGAATATGAAGAGTCAGCCTTCAAAATGGAAAAGTGACAAAGAAGGTCAAACACGAGGCCAAAATTGGAAACCAAAGGAAGGAAAGACTGGGAAGTGGTGTGATTATCAAAAATCTGAAACTCACTCCAAAGAAGAATGTTGAGCCATCAAGTCCCTAATTTTTAAGTCACAATCCTCAACATCTACTACTCTACCTCATACACAGCCTATAGTTGAAGAGGATGAAGAAGAGATTTTAGATGTTGATCCCGATGCCATCGTTACTTCATCATAGACCCACGAGGAGAGGCCAGATGATAAGGAAAGGTTGTTTCATTCTAATCTATGGGTGAAAGGTAAGCCTTTGCATTTCATTCTTGATAGTGGGAGTCAAAAGAATTTAATCTCTGCTAATGTTATGAAAAGCTTAAAGTTATCCATGAAGCCTCACCCAAAGCCATAAAGTATTGAATGGTTGAGTCCAGGGAGAAACCTTCATGCCACCCACCAATGTATTCTCTCATATGCAATAAAACCTTTCCAAGATGAGGTTTTATATGATGTGGTCAATCTAGATATTTGCGATGTACTCTTTGTTCAGCCATTCATATATGATCAACATGGCATCTATGAATTAAGAACTTGAAGGATCATTCTCACTCTTGGAACACAATGTTACAAAGTACCATAGGTACCACCTTCTACATCTATCTCCTTGATTAGTGCCAAAAAAATTGTTCTCATGGTGGTTAAGCCACAGGAATACAAAAGGGCTGATGTTGCAACCTTGAATACACAAAAAACACAACAACAAAATTCAATATATAACAAGCTAAAGATGTTCATGGCCTTCCATCCATAGATTATTGGTCAGACAAAAATGGTGAAAAATCAGGCCCTACACAGCTCCACAAAGCACAATCCATTCCAAGTATGCATCAGGAATCAAATTAAGATACAACTGACACACTTGATGAGGAATATTGATGTAATGGGGACCATTACTTCTTAAAGAGAGAGGAATGATCTGAGCAATAATTCAAGCGATAATTCAAGTGATGGTTCTATCCCAATTGATGATGGAACTTCTAGGAGCCATAACTTTTACACCATAGCTCCAATTGACTCACCATTTGAACCGTTGGAAAGATAAGAATGAGAAGAACATGGTGAGATGGCATGGATATTTTATAAATAGATTTTGACCCTAAAAAACTCAATGGAAGTGCCTTAAATTTCAATTTTAGTAATGCAGTTTAAAAATAGTAAGTTTGTAAAAATAGTAATTCCTTGAATTCTATATTATTATAAATCATGGAAGTTGAACCACTTAATATAATTTGAGATTGGTGACCTTACACATCCTTATCCTACCTTAAAAACATGTATAAATGAATATGTAACCCAAAATAGAAATCAGACATCTCTTCTTAGAGATAGACATATGTTTGGGTCTGCAAATTTAATGAATAAAACATCTCTTCTCAGAGATAACATTATTATTATTATTGTGTTGTTCTTATTTCTTGAATTATCTTTCAACCAAATATTTTGAGTTTTGGATCAGTGGTATTAGAGTGGTTTGTCTTTAGAGTGTATGATCCTGAGGATGAGGTCAGATTATAAGAAGCTTGGGTGGAAAATATAACTAGTAGACTATCCACCTTTTCACTCCAAATGACTTCAAATGGCGGAGAAATCTGAGACATCCGATCCTTTCAAGGAAATGGTGAATGAAGCCCTCCATTAAAAACAAGCATAGATGCTATAACAATTCACCCAAATTCTCTAACAAATTTTGATGGGAAATTCTAGATCCTCATTTGTAACCCCACATCCTTTCAGTGCCTCAACACCCTTCAAAGTTTAGGTGAATTTTGATATCCCTACATTTTAAGGCAAAATCAATGATGATGTAGTATAAAATTGGTTAGATCAATTGTCATCTTATTTTTCTATAAATAAATTCACTGATAAAGAGAAGATCACTTTTGCTCTTTTGAAAGCATCATTGCCTGTCAAAAATTGGTGGGAAGTGTAAAAAAAGAGATTTAATATGGTTGATATTGGCCTTGAGGTAGAACCTACTTGGGATGATTTTATAGAATCTATAAAGGAAGAATACTACCCCATTAGAGCATATGATGATATGTATATAGAGTGGTAACCACTTCACCAAGGTAAGGAATAATCTGTTCAAGATTACATTGATATTTTTCATTCTCTATTTGTGAGATTGGGCATCCAAGAAAGTGAGAAACACAAGGTTCTCAAATATCGTGGTGGACTAAAATGGTACATATAGGGAGAAATGGAACTCTTTAATTTGGAAACCCTCGGTGAGGCATACAAGTTCACAGTGAAAATTGAGCAAAAGCATGGAAGAATGAATATGAAGAGTTAGCCTTCAAAATGGAAAAGTGATAAAGAAGGTCAAACATGAGGCCAAAATTGGAAGAAAAAGGAAAGAAAGACTAGGAAGTGGTGTGATTATCACAAATCTGGAACTCACTCCAAAGAAGAATGTCGAGCCATCAAGTCCCTGCTTTTTGAGTCACAATCCTCAACATCTACTAATCTACCTCATACACAACCTATAGTTGAAGAGGATGAAGAAGAGATTGTAGATGTTGATCCTGATGCCATCGTTTCTTCATCATAGACCTACAAGGAGAGGGCAAATGACAAGGAAAGGTTGTTTCATTCTAAGTTATGGGTGAAAGATAAGCCTTTACATTTCATTCTTGATAATGGGAGTGAAAAGAATTTAATGTTTGCTAATGTTATGAAAAGCTTAAATTTATCCATGAAGCCTCACCCAAAGCCATATAGTATTGGATGGTTGAGTCCAAGGAGAAACCTCTGTGCCACCCACCAATGTCTTCTCTCATATGCAATAAAACCTTTCCAAGATGAGGTCTTATGTGATGTGGTCAATCTAGATGTTTGCGATGTACTCTTTGGTCAGCCATTCATGTATGATCGACATGGAATCTATGAATCAAGAACTCGAAGGATCACTCTCACTCTTAGAACATAGTGCTATAGGGTACCAGAGTTACCACCTTCTACATCTATCTCCCTAATTAGTGCTAAGAAATTTGTTCTCATGGTGGTCAAGCCACAAGAATCCAAAAGGGCTGATGTTGTAGCCTTGACTACATAAACAACACAACAAAATAAGTCAATAGATAACAAGCTGAAGAAGTTCATGGCCTTCCATATACAAATTAATGGTCAAATAGAAATGGTGAAAAATCAAGCCCTACACAGCTCCATAAATCACAGTCCATTCCAAGTATGCATCATGAATCAAATTAAGACACAACTACCACACTTGATGAGGAATATTGATGTAATCGGGACCATTTCTTCTCAAAGAGGGAGGAATGATCTGGGCAATAATTTAGGTGATAATTTGGGTGATGGTTCTACCCCAATTGATGATGAAACTTCTAGGATCCATAACTTTTGCACCGTAACTCTAATTGACTCATCATTTGAACTGTTGGAAAGCTAATAATGAGGAAAACATGGTGAGATGGAATGGAACTCTGATCGATGGATTTTGACCTCTAAAAACCCAATGGAAGTGCCCCAAATTTCAATTTTAGTAGTGCAGTCTAAAAATAGTTTCTAAAAATAATAATTCCTCAAATTCTATATTGTTGTAAATCATAGAAGTCAAACCACTTAATCTCCCTCAAAATTGGTGACCTTCCATATCCTCTTCCTACCTTCAAAACATTTATAAATGAAGATGTAACCCGAAATAGAAATCAAACATCTCTTTTTAGAGATAGGCATATGTTTAGGTCTGTAAATTTAATGAATAAAACATCTCTTCTCAGAGATAACATTATTGTTATTGTGTTGTTCTTATTTCTTGAATTATCTTTCAATAAAAGCTTTTGAGTTTTGGATCAATGGTCTAGTAGATAATATCCTATGTGAGTCTTTAATGACTCACCAATGTGATAATTATTGTAATACTAGCTACCTAGGAGAGTTAGATAATCTACTCTAAACTAGGTGTATAGAGAGATCATGCATAGGTGAAATAACTGACTTTGCACAATACTTATAAATATGTGTAAAAACCAACTATGGTGGTGGTGGGTATGGAGGAAGAGATATCATTGGCTGAAGAGGGTACTCATATCAAATACTTGAAATTATGAATTTTTTTTTGTAGTATATATACTTGATACATTAATGTACTATAGATGGTACTTGTCAAAAATTATATATCTAAGGGTGTCCTAATAACATGTAAAAGACCCTAATATGTTGGATAAATATGAATGATGTAGCCACTAATGTTAATCCCACCCAAATAGGTAGTATAATGTGACCAGGATTGTTCTTTTTCTATCCATCAAATCCCGTAACCACTTTTGTAGTATCTTGTAGATGATTTTGTGTGTATCTAAGAGCATGGAGAAGTGCCATTTTACAAATTCTTTCAATTGATCCATTTCTAACCATGATAATATGAATGGGTTGATTGTTGTTTTGGGATTGAATGAATAATGCATGGATATCTAAATCACCTTAAACTATCTCACTATCATCAAATGTAATCAGGTTGATGTTGTGATATCCTTGTAAGTGTACTAATAATCCCATCCATTGGGTGAACATATGTCATAGGAGGATGATGTGTATGGTATGTATAATGTACCTCACAAGTATCCTTTGTCTTTATTTTCTCAATTTTTGGAAATAGATTATTAAGGATTATCAATTTATAGTTCCCATTTTGTTGTGGTCTAGATTCTCTATAGGTGTGTTTAGATCAATAGTGTTGAAATCAATAAGATCTTGCATCTTTTGGATTAACTTACAACATCTATTTACAAAATATACAGTAGTTTGATGATAATCATAGTATGAATAGTTGTCATAATTCTTAGGTATAGGCCTAATTGCATCAAACTCTTGTGGTGGAGGAAGAATGATGAGGTTGCACTCAAGTAATTTTTGTAACAATACATGATGAGGTGATGGTAATCATGAAAATTATCTCTTCTATGGAGAAGATAAGAGAAGCCAATTTTTACATTGTGATATTGCATTAACCATTCTATTAGCCTCAATCTTTTTATCATTTGATTTAACCTTGTAGCTTGGATTACTTTAAAACATGGTTTTTAAAGTAGTTGGATTACTAGGAGCATTATAAATTATGTTCAAAGTTATGAGCTTGACTTCTTGATCTCTCACTATATGGCATAACTCATTGAAAGACTTTAATTTCTTAAATAATATTGACTCATTAAGTACTGCAAGAGTTTTTTTTTTTAAATTTATTCTAAATCATTATCTTCCATATTGGTTAACTTAGCTAGCATGGTCTTATACTAAAGTACATAATTGTTTATCGGATTATTGGACCCTTGCTTTAGTTTGGAAATTTACACACAAGATAGTTTCTCATCAATTTTAATGGAAAACTATGCTAGGAACTTATCTACCAAAGGGTTGAATGACCTAACTTATTGGAGAAGGAGGTCATAGAAACACCAAAAAGCATAGCCTTTGAGACTTCTTGGAAATAACTTCATCAATAATCAATCATTGGATGTGTAATCCAAGCATGTTGCATGGAAAGATCTAAGGTGTTGTTTTGGATCACCTTTACCATTATATATTATAATCTTAAGAGCTATAAACCCTACATGTAATGGATAGGATAAAAGATCAAGGGATAATATATTATGGAGAAAATCATGTGAGTCCATTAAATGACTAACAAAACTTTAGCCTATAGAATTAAAACAATTTACTTGAGGGAATGTGAATAGGTGAGATTGATAATATAGTATGAATAGTCATCATAAGATGGGAATATGATATCTATGTAGGAATAGATTTGGAAATATTTGGGAATCCTTGTGTTTCCCCTAAATCTTGGGTATAAATCATATGTGTGACTAGAGGTGTCAATATAAGAATAAACACATGTGGTTGGGTCATTAATGCAAAAGGATGGATTGACAATAGAAAATAGATCTTATCATCGTTACTTAGATGTAGCAACCTTATAGCTTTATGTTTATCTAAGATGCTAGGATTAATTTAATCACTTTATCCACTTCTTGAAGATGTTGATGGAGTCAATGGCGAAGTTTGGACATGGATTTAACTTGGTTAAAATCTACCTCATTAATATCATTAAAATCAATACTATTTTAGTTTTCATGAATATATTAATTATCTTTATTATGTTGATTATCATGTTTTAAATTATGCATTTCAACATAAGCATATATTTGTACATATTTGTGAATAATTGCATCATCAAAATAAGAGGAAACATCCATTGTATTAATTTTTATCCATTTTATATGAAACTAAATAAATTTTATTAAACTCTATATGGATCCCATTAATTTAGCACTGCACCTCAGAGGGACAAGGGTAATTTAATTCTTGGATGGCATAGGATGGAATCATGCAAACATGTAGAAGGATAGGGCAAAAGGTGAAAATTATTTGTTGTCGTTGTATTGGGAAATAAAAAATTTAAACTAGAAAACATACAAAAATATGAAACCCCTAAAAAGAAGGGTGAAACCCTAAAGGTACAGGGAAACCTAGGATTTGGAAATGTTTAAACAATATATAGGTTCACCAATATTTTTTACCCTAATTTGTATTAATTTATTAATATAATTAAGATATAAAATACATGTATATTTAGATCATAAAGAATGGAAATCAAGTATATATTTGAATGTACAAGATTGAAATTTATTTGACAATGATAATTACTAAATATGGAAATTATAGTAAAGGATTATATACTTAGCGGTTCCCTGTATTTTACATTATTGAGATAGGTGGCAGGTGGAAAGAAATACTAAAAGCATGAAATTGAGTCACTTGATGTAGGCTATGGATATTTATGCTTGCCTAGATAGTAAATTTAGCATTGGGTCAGTAACATCCACTGCTATGTTCTAAGTTGAATGGTTTTATCCCTAGATATTTTTATTCTCTATTTAGATACATGAAGGTGTGCCTATTTCTACTTTAGATCTATGTGTGATCCTAAGGTTTGATCATAATATTGACACCTATAAATCCATATCCTTCATATGTAACATTAGGTCCACTTGTGAAGGGATAAAAACTACAAAAAATTTAGAAGTGTAATGGATTGAGTTGACCCTAATCACCCGTATTGATGATTGATCACTCCTTACATATCCAATAATCTAAAGAGGTAAATCAAGCCACATGTATTTCCTCCCCTTAATGTGAATGCATAACTATGATCCTTTGTTATATGAATGTACCTAATGATCTGGATTTCAACACTTGATAACGTTAAGTAATGACTCAACTTGGTGTTCTTTAAACTTGGTTGATGATAACTCCTAGTGACTAATTTAAAATTTGGTAAGAGTTGTTAAGTTTTGCTCAATGTTTAGTAGTTTATATATTATTGATAGATAAGTTCCAGATGCCTCATAATTACACACTTGATTTTTATTTATATCCATCTATTTGGGTGATTTATCATGCCATTGACATGATAGGTAGGTGGGTTAGACCATATGAATGATTTGATTTTGAAAATTGACCATTGTTCAGTGAAGGATGAAACCATCAGATTTGGGTAGTAACATCTGGAGATACCAAATGAATCTAAATATATTGTATAGAGGCAAGGACACTAATATGATGATTTGTAAAAGTCTGAGTATGATAGTTTACTAGTTTTGCATAGATTGGGAGAATTCCTGAGGTGACTAACAAAAACTTGGAAGTATTGGGCTTATAGATAGAGTGTAGATGTGAGATAATGGTGAATAATATGTATGTGTGTGTAAGTCATGTAAGTCAAAAACAATATCTAAAAGTGTCTAGTACTAGATTTTAGTGTCTATAAATGACCATCCAAATTGGTCATTACTACATCCTCCACTAGTCTAATCTTTATGTCTCTCGGTTATAGTATTTTTCATATCCAAAAACTAGGTATGTGCATTGGAATGAAGTTAGAAATGTAGTAACTTTTGGGAACCCACTATCAAAGATACAATTTCCAATGAAAAAATTCTTACCCTCTTTCCTTCTTTCATAAAACTCCACTTGGTCGATATAACCTATTTAAGATCTCTAATTTATTGATATTAGTCTCCAATTGTTTAAACCTTTTTTGCAATGACTATTAACATTAAAGAGTATACTAATCAACTAAGGATAAATCTACTCTCAAATTTAGGCCAATTAAATGAATTTAGATTCTATTGATATTTTGATAAGATATATTAAATCTAATAATTTATTAAATATGGAAATTGAATCATTAAATGTTATGATAATAACAATATCAAGGTGAAATTATACTTAGCTTATTTACTTATGCACGTACATATCTAATTAGTGTAGGTGTAGATATGGACTATCTAAAGATTTGGATCTCGTCATCAGATTTTGAATATTTCCTTTTTGCTAGTCTATACACTTGTGTCACCCTGTCGATGCTAATGTCATGATTTTGCCACTACTATCTAATACAAAATATTGAATCTTTTATAAAAATTCCACCTATGCATGCTAAGGTTGATTTCCACCTTGAATATTCTTTGTTTGGATCACATGCATAGGTTATTGATATTAGTATTTTGATAAAAACCCTATATCCTCCAATTAGGTCCTATCACCTTGAAATAATGGGGGTTAATAGGCTCAAGTGAAGTCGACCTGACCTCAAATACCCTGTATGCACCTAAAATTTATATGGTGTGACATTCTCAATAAAAAAATGATGATGATGTAGTAATCTCTTACTTTGTACTCCTTCGAGATCTCTCTAGCTATTTACCCTCCTCTACATTCCTACTCCTTCCTTGACCCCCTTTGGTCCCCTTTGTTTTGACCTTCATAGATTATTTCATCTTATTTTTAAAAATATCCATGTGTGAAGAAACTGTTGCTCCAGGTGACGTAATCACCCTCCTCAATTACATAACTGCCACTTAGGCTACACAATTATCACAAAGGTTTTGTAATTTAGGTGGTGGTTTTGCACTAAAGTAGAAGTTATGTATTAAAACAAGGGTGGTTCTATATTTTATTATGGTGTTTTGTCACTTAGGGAAATAGTTTTTCAACCACCCTACATAAAGTGGTTGTTCTATCCCCTTTAAAACATCTTCCAAAATTAGCTCTTATAACTCCATTTTTGACATGTTTTGCATGTTTAATGTCATGTTTCTTAATTCTATCACCTTGTGTTCACTTGTAATCAGGCCCAACTCACTCTCTCTTCTATTTTTTATCCTTTCTATTTCCTTTGAAGTTAAACTACCCATTGGACTTAGTTAAACTCCACCATGCAAGATCCCAAATCTTTCTACAAAAAGGCCATTTTTGATGTGATTTCAGATACACAAAGTGCCATTAGAAGTTGATATTATGAATATTTTATAGACATAGTCCTACTATAATTTATTGAATATCTAGCCTATATTATTTTTTATTTGATTACACTATTAAAAGCAAAGAAGTGTTGTTGGTTCATCAACTCAGACTTTGAAAACTAGAACATTAGCTAGCCTCAATTTAGATATTCTCCATTGGTGGTTGTGTCTCTTCTTTTCTCCATCTTGTTCCAAAGCTTGTGTGTCCTCAAATTATATAATTTCCATAATTCATACAAGGATGAAAGGAGATAGCATAATTATAATTATTTTATCAATATATCACATGCACTCTAGTTGATTTATGCCTTGGTTAGGTTGGAGTTCTCTTTGATTTCTAGCATTTGTTTTTTAGTTATATTAGATTAATGTAGTTATTATTGCAATAAATTTATTTATTTTCTAAAAAAAGGGGTAAAAACTTTATTAAATAATAGAATACCAAAGTACAAAATAGCCTGAGGTCAATGCCTCAGGAACCAACAAAGCTGCTAAAAACCACAAGATCAAGAAAATTACTCTCCAATTTCACTCTCATCTTCAACAATAATCCTCTCCAAATTCTGACGTAGTGCATAGGGCATCTACTCCCAACCATCAAACTTTCAACCTTCAAATTCTTTTGAACCCCATCTTTCCAGGCAATCGGCCACCCTATTCCATTCCCTAGGAATATGGGCAAAAATCACTAAATCCATACAAGAATTGACCTAAAGAATCTGTTGAACAATCAGTGATAGCTGCCGACAAACATCAAAGGTCTTCTTCTCAAGAAGCAAATTGACCAGAACTTGAGAATCAACCTCACATATCACTTTCCTCCATCCTAGATCATAAGCTCACCTCAAAGCATATAAAATCGCCCAGCCTTCCATCCGATTAATGGTCTACACTCCTTTGTTAGCTGTGAAAATCAAAACCACTGAACCAGTAGAATCCCTATTGATCCCACCAATCCTAGTAAAACCTAGATTCCCAGGGGATGAACCGTTCGTATTAAGTTTCCAAAAACTAGCAAGAGGTGGTGTCCATTTCCCCATCCTTTGCACTCTCTATTTCACTTGTCTACCTCTCCTGATACATGCTGAGATCGAAGAAATCCCCTGTATGCCCAACCTCTCTGCTATCTCAGCATTGCTCTTCACCAATGATAGGGTAATCTCACTCTTAGCAGCAACGGTTTCCCAGACCATGCCCAATATTCTAGTCCATACCTGTTGAATTCCCAAATTTTCTCCCCAGAAAATCTTGCGATTTCTTTCTAGCCAGACTTGCCATAAAAGGAATATAGGACCAGCGTACCATACCTCCTGCAGGAATGAAGCTGGTGAGGGCAGTCTCCCTAATCTCACCCAAAAATCAGCCAAGGAGGATGCATGAACACACTGGCATTTCCATGCTTCCCACCAAAAGTGCCATCATTGCACTGAGAAGGGGCATCGAAAGAATAAATGCTGAGAATATTCCTCCTCACTACTACATAAAGCACACCTTGAAGGGCCAACAAATCCTCTCTTCCAAATATTATCCCACGTCAAGCATTTATTCCAGGCCAAAATCCAAATGAAATAGTTACACTTCAGCCAAGAGAAACTATTCCAGACTTTTTTCTGCTAAGGAACTTCCCTCCTGCCATCCAGCTACTGAGAGATCAACTCCTAGTACCCAAAAGACACTGTGTATGATCCCTTTAGATTGGGGGCCCATGCCAAAACATCACTTTCCAAAAGGGCACTACAACTGCATCTAGCAAGAATGGATTGGAGTTCTTCACACTCAACCTCTAATCCAACGATCGGCCACTCCTCTGGTGTTTTCCATCTCACTTCCACAACCTACCCTTAATGGTAAAACACCTTAAAATCGCCCACCCTCAACCAACCAACTTCACAAAATCTCTGAGCTAATATATTTAATTGAGGATATTGAATTACTAAGGGTGGAAATCCATCTCAAGAGTCTTGCTAGAATCATGCCTCCATCCCATTTTTGCATATCCAGAACAATCCACGCTTAATGAGCGTAGCCTCTTTCTTGAGCATAGACCAAATCACCGACCCTTTCCCTACCAAGCTATGCTGAGGGGTATCTCTCTGAGGAATCCCAACCAGGTACTTATGGGATAATATTCTAGCCCATAACCGATCTTGTTCAACACACCACCTCCAATACAATTTTGTTGCCAAAGCCGTACCAGAGAGTAGTGACTGTCTTAATCCAAGACCTCCCAGCCTTTTTGGACTACAAAATACCTCCCATTCAATGAGACTCCACTTAGTCACTGATAAATTGCCAGCCCATAGAAGTTGCCTTGCTAAGGAATCAAGGTCTCTCACAAAATTCACCGGTGCCACCTGTATCATACACTTGTATATAGGGATCGCCTGCACAACCGATTGAAGTAGTTAAACCCGACTAGCAAAGGACAACCAATGATGAGTCCAATGATTTACCTTAGCATGAAACTTGTCCAAAAGGCCCTGCCACGTCTCCCTAGACTGCCTCCCAGTCGAGATGGGAATACCAAGGTATAGCAGAGGAAGACTTCCAATTTAGAACCTAAAGATATTAGCAATTCTCTGTTGAATTGGAAGTGGGGTGTTGAAGAAGTAAGTTGAAGACTTACCCTCATTAATTAGCTGCCCTGATGCCTCAAGATAAACATTCAAGTCATTACGCATATTAGAAGCCTCCCTAATAGTTGCCATGCCCATCAAAGCCACATCATCCACAAACTGTAGGTGAGATAGTGTCAGGAGACCTCCTCCCCATTGCCAGCCCTGAATATATCCCCCTTCCACATTCCTTTTGATCAATTGTCCCAGCCCTTCCACCAAAAGAAGAAATAGATAAGGAGAGAGGGGATCACCTTACTGCAGGCCCTGAGAGGCCCCAAAAAAATTAGAATGCTCTCCATTAATCAAAATTGAGAAAGAAGTCAAATTAAAACCACTCATAACCCAATGAATCCAATCCTCTCTAAATCCAAAAGCACCCAAAACCTTCTGAAGGAAGGACCATCAGACTCTATGATAAGCTTTACTCATATCCAGCTTGATGAACATAGACTTTTCTTTGGACTTTGCCATTGAATGGATAGCCTCTATAGTCACAACCACGCCGTCCAAGATTTGATGACCTTCCATGAATCCACTTTGCTCTTTAGAAATAAGAAATGTAAGCCACCTTTTTAATCTTTCAGCAATCAACTTAGAAATAATTTTATAAATCACATTGCAAAGGGAAATGGGATGAAATTGACTTAATTGATTAGCTCCCTCACCCTTGGGGATAAGAGCCAAGAAAGTTGAGTTTAGGGCCCTGAGAATCTGCTTATTCATCTTTGATTCATGAACAATAGCCAAAAGATCAAATTTAATAATGTCCCAAAACTCTTGGAAAAATTCTATCAAAAATCCATCTGGTCCAGGCGCTTTACCTTTTTGCATCTGGAAAACAGTCCTCTCTAATTCCTCCATATAAATGGCACTCATAAGATGCTCATTCATTTCCAAAGAAACCAAAGAGGGAATACAAGAAAGAACCTGAGCCTCAGCTGCTGATTCCCCCTACGCTTCTTCCTGAAATAAAGAAGCAAAATACTGCTCTGCCTCATTACAAATACCTTGGGTGGAATGAATAATCTCCCCCTATCTATCACCAAAGAGGATATAATATTACCATGTTTCTTGGATTTCACTAAGTTGAAGAAGAATGCAGTATTCATATCCCCCTCCTGGAGCCAAACATTTCGTGCTTTCTGCTTCCAAAAGATTTCCTCTCTCAGCTCCCATTCCTCCACAACTTTTAGAGCTTTAGCTTCCTCTCTTAACAGAAATTCAGACGCCCCCTCTTCCCTAATCATCCAGGTAACGTCATTTAATTATGTTTGTGCCACATTTTTCTCGTAGTAAATGTTCCCAAAACATTATTTGTTTCAGTGTTTGAGCTGATACTTAACAAATTGTAAGATCTTGGCAAAAATATACATTGTTGTGCCAAAACTCGGTCTTCTTTTCCACCAATCAATAACACAACCATATAGGTCTGGGTCCCTGAGCCACATGAGTTGGAATTTAAAAGGTGGCCTTTGAGGCATCCTGGCCAAATAAATAGTGAGCTTTATGGGCCAGTGATCCGAACCCCTCCAATCAAGTATCTTGGAACTGGAAGACCATGACCTCCCCACCCAAAAACATGACACCATGAATCGGTCAAGGCACTCGACAATACTCCTGTCTCCCAGCCTTCTATTGTTCCACATGAAGTGGCCATTGCTAGGCTTGATGTCTACTAGATTAAGTGCTGAGATATTATCTCTAAGCAAAATGGAAGAGGGCTCAGTTCTCATAATACCTCCCCGTTTCTCAGATAAATCCAGGATGGCATTAAAGTCTCCAGCAATAATCCATGGTAAATAAGGAAACAAACTATGCACCTCATGAATATTGTTCCATACCTCAAGCTTACCTCAAAGATCTATTGGAGCATAGACATTAGAGAGAATAACAGTTTCCCTAGATTCAATGCATAAAGAAACCATGGATAAGGAGGACTTGAATGAAATCCAGGACACAGGATGGATCTTGCATAGATTCCATAGACATGCCACACCCTCTGAAGATCCCTGGGCTCCAATGCACTGACATTGACCTTGCCTCCATATCTTAGGTGCTATACTCATCATACACTCAATAGTAACCTTAGTCTCCTGAAGAAAGAGAACATCTAGAAAATGCCTATGAACTAATTCCTGAACAACTTTTTATCTGGGGCCGCTGTTCAAGCCCCTTGCATTTCAAGAGATAATGATCATTTGGGAGGAGTCAAGAAGTGGGAGTCCAGGGTCTTAATAGCTCCTGACTCCACCAAGTTCTCCCCAATCATCTTAATCTTCTCCAGGTCCTTCTTACATCCTATTTTAGCATATTTCTCTGAAACCCCTTTCTTCCCATCCTTTTGAAAGATGCCCAGATGAGGAGTATAATTACCTCTTTTATCCATTTCTACAGCCACCATCTATACTATAGGTGCTACTTCATCTATTCCCTGCCCCATATCAGCATTTGACTCCACCATTACCTACACCCCCATCTGTCCATCTGTGAGCATAGGCATGGCGAATTCTTCTTGCATAGCGCTGGGAGGCTTAGCAGAGCTAATCTCCAATCCCGAATCCCCCTCAAGGTGATCAACATTGTTCACTTTCAAATTAATTGCTTGCTAATCCAACTCATCCAAGACCTCAAACCTGTTGAAAGTATCCTCCTCCTATCATTCCCTTAGAGTTCTTTTCAATCCTTTGCTACGAGTTTGGGCTTTTACCTAAATAAAGCCCTCAACATCCTTGTCCTCCCCAGCAATAGGCTTCTTCCCTTTGTTAGTGCTAGGAATGGTACTAGGAAGAGGCATAGATTACTATTCCATTGGCCTGGCTTTCAGACATCTTCACACCAGGTGGCCATATTAATGACAAATGTCACAACAAAATGGAAGAGTCTCATAGTCCAGTTGCTGTACCCACGAATATGAACCTGCACTCATCTCTATTGCATCTAGCAATGGTTTAATTAAATCAATTTCCATGCAAATACGAGAAAAATTCATCACCTTCTTACTCAAGGTTTGTGTAGAAGAACCTACAGGTCTTCCAAGCATTGATGCTAGCATATGAAGCACATCCTCATGACAACATTTTATTGGAAATCTGAGCAATCGAACCCACACTGGCACTCTATTTGGGAGCTCCTCAGAAGGGTTAAAGCCTGCATGCCATGGTTTTATAAATAATCCCACCTGATTATAAAAATAAGGCTCCCCTTCAAAGACCCTATTGCGGTCAGCCAGGCAAAGAAATGTCACCATGAAGTAGTTGTTTGCAAGCATCGTGACCTCCATTTCTCCCTTTGGTTCCCATACTCTCCAAGCCCAACTCTCCAAGAATTGAAGGGAGACTTTTAAACCCAAGAATTTGTAAAACAAGGAATGATTAGAATAGTATTCCACATCCTCAACAATAATTTCAAAAGGAATTACCAATTTTGGTCTTTCTTTGCATCTCTCAAGACATCCATTAATCTTCATGATTGTGGATCCTCTAGGCAAATTTGATTCTTTGGCACCTGTATTCTAAGAAAAGAGGGCATTTTCATACCCCTACACTTCCTGTAATAGCAAAGTCATGCCAACCACTTCACTGAAGCTAAAACCAGCTCCAGTCCTGGAAGGCATACTCTTAGCCATGACTGCGCCTGCCTAAAGATTCTCTCCAACTATGGACTCACTCCAAACAACTCCACCATCCCACTCACAGTGCGTTGACTAGAGGGTTCTCACAGCGCAAAAAATAAAGTCATAAAAAATATTTATATAGAAAAAAATAGGCAAGGCTGCGACACCCCACCCCTTACTAAGAGACAAACTCCCTTTCCCCTCCATCGTGATCCCAAACACAACAAAAAATGAGCCAGGGCACGGCTTCCCTAGCTTTGTGACAGACTCCATACCTTCATTTTTTCCTCTATCGAACTCTTTAAATTTATCGACATCTCTAGATGAATATCTTGCAATAGATTTATTTAATTATTAACAAAAGAGCAAATTTAATAGGGAAATATATATGTTTCTTTTCATTATCTTTGCTAAAAAAAATATAGTTAACTTTGATTATATTTACATTTCAATAGATTAACTTTGTTTCAATGAGCAAAACATTTCACCAACCATCCTAGGAAGATCTTAGCAAAATTTCAAGTCATTTCCAGTCAATATAACATTCCCTTTTCAAAATATAAACAAGTTTATTTCATTCAAAATAATTACTTAGGCACCCAAAAAAACTTAGACAATCATAGGTGCATAAACAAGGCTAGCATACTTCTAATTCTATTTATTTTGGTGAGTTAGAAGTGTTGTCATTTTCCTCTTTAAAATATAAAATCATAAATTTCATTCATTGTTTCTATCTTAGAAACTCATCTCTAAAAGGTCTTGTTTATAATAAATTAAATAAGTTGAAAATATAGTATAGTTTATTTGTGAACAAAGAAAAAAAAAGTGTTATGTTGTTTTTGTTTTAGATTAGATTTATTCTTGCATTGCCTGTAGATATAGATTCAATTTTTATATGTAATCCATCTCATACAGAACAAATAAAAACTACAAAAACATCATCATTTATTTTTCATATAAACAAAACTATGGGTGTCATCTATCCCTTCATTTAACCAACTTTTTCTGATGATGACATCCAAACAAGCGTAATGTCTAAAACTATGTGAAGTAAGGTTTATCATTTTAGGTCTTATAGAAATGGTTTGGGGGGTGTTTCTATCTAAGTACCTAATCTAAATTATTCTATAAAAGACTTGTTTATGCAATAAAGAAGCACACATGCAAATTTGAAACACTCTTTGCTGAAAATGAAAGTAATCTAACTTGATAAAATAAACACTCTATTGAAAGTAAACACTTTGCTAAAAATCAACATTCTACTGAAAGAAACACGCTTGCTAAAAGATAAGCACACTTATGGAAAAAACACACTTACTGAATGGAAATGAATTTAATCTTAGAACTTAAAGATAATTCCTTGTAGGTTATAAGCTAAAATACTTGTAATTACTAAAACTATAAACATAATAAAAGCATAAAATACCATTCAAAACATGTTCTTGATTCTTAAGGAGTAATCCCTTGCTCACCTTGCGAATAAGAATTTAAATAAACTCAATACTTTAAAACTGTAGATATCTTCATTAATTGATCAAATAAAAATACACGAACATAGATGCAACTTTGTATTACTGTATTGAAATATCAACTAAATAATTCAATAATTCCATCTCCCTTAAGAATAGAGATCTGCCTATATATAATGCTATAACTGTAGATCCCTAGATCTCAAGAACTAATCTTCTTTTATTAAGACAAATCTCCTAATTTTAATGGATCTTCAAAATAGGTGATTTGATTGTTACAAAATGAAGAATCATCAGTTATAAAATCCACTAAAAATCTACTAAGAGTACCTTCTTAGATCTATTGGATTGATTGTCTTATAAAATATTGTAGATACATTTACAATGAATGAAATATAGGAAGTATATTTATAGATTGTTATTTATAGTAAAACTATAAATAGCAATTGACCTAAATAATCTTCAAGTATGTTTACAAAAGTGGAAAGTATGGATCTTCAATATTGCAAGTTCAAGATCTAGATTGGGAGAGTCGTATCAACTCTGGTAGAGCCCATAGAAACTCTACTAGAGTTCGTAGCTTTGTCTGTAAAAGTATGACAAAGTTCATAACAACATGATTCATGGATATCGATGTTGAGGAAGTTTATAGTCAGGATATCTAGTTGATAAGGATAATATAATACTTCAGTGAAGGGTGGAATCCAATTTGAATGAGTCTATATCTACAGACTGGGTGAATCCATTACTACTAGGTGAGTTTGTAGTTGTAGACTAGGTGAGTCCATAGCTACTAGGCAAGTTTGTAGTTGAATCTAGAGTAGACTTGGATGATCCAAAAATATTTCAAATGATTCTATAGTTTACTAAATATCAATATCCTTCATGTGGGTTGACTTAGAAGATCATCAAAAAGGTTCTTATTCTCTATAGACCATTGGATTTTCTATATATATACATAAAATAGGGAAACTAAACATGCAAAGAAAGTGAAATAATTAGTAACTTGGAATTTACTTACATTAAATAAGATAAGGGATATATTTACTACATTAGGATTAAATACAATTCTAAGATCCTTGCAATGTTCAGTCCAGAGGAGGGGTGATTGAGGGAAAATGAAAAAAAATCAGATGGTAAAAATGAGTCATATTTTGGATTCATCATTTCCCACACACTTTACCTTTTTCAAGTCCCTTTAAAAAATCATATGATTGTCCCTTAATAACTGTGAATTCTATGTTCCAAGTGTTGGATGATGTCATACACATTGAATTAATCAACCCAATGGTTATCCTGTGTACTGGTGAAACTATGATACATTTGCACCATTTGTTTCTAGATCTAAAAATGGTCATCTATTTGAGGATCCCATTTGTGCCATGGTGGAATAGGAATAAGGAGTGGTGGTATGAATGTCATACCTACCCACATTTATTCTCCTTTTGAATTGATGATGTCAATAATCATGTCCATTATGGCTTGTGTTCTTCAGAGGCTCCATCTTAAATTGGTTGGAGACACGACCTCTCTTGTCTTTAGTGAGATTATGAGTGTATCCAAACTTTTGACACTGGGTATAAATACATCAAAATGTTTTCTAGTGTATATATCAAAAGTTATAATGCAATTATACAAAACCTATATATAATGATCCTTGATGTTGAGATTTACCAAATAGGTAGATCTAAAGTTAATCAGTAACATTATTGCACTAGCAAAAGTAGGTCTAATGCATTATATTATGGTCTTTGATTTTTACACATTCATCATGTCTAGACTTCCATGCTAGTTGATTTTTATAAGTGGAGATAAGGGATCTTGACTAGACTTTTCCCATATATAAATTGATCATAAATTTATTATAATCTCCTAATATCATGTTGTATAAGTAAAATTCACACAATAAATCTTGTTTCTTTAGGTTGGATTCCTAAAAGATGTTAAAAAACATAAGGGGATCCTCAATATTATAGGGTAAATCACATGATATTCTGAGTAGCTGCCACCTATAGAAATGTTCATGTAGATACATATTGTAGGAAGGGGAAGGAGCTCTATAGGCCAGAAGATGTTCCCCTATTTGACAAGAAAAGTATAGATTGATTTCAACTTTAAGTATCTACTGCTTTTCCTTGTCTAAGTCTTCCTTTAATGTTTGTTTTTCTTTTTCTAAATTTTTATTTTATTTTTTGAGTTCCTTGAACTCCAAACACACTTGTTTCCATTTGTCTAGACAATCAAAATGAGAAACAATAGTTTGGTAAGCTTGGTCATCTTTAGGTCTAGAGGAAGATGAAGCTTATTCAAAAAGCTATTATTGGAATATCAAGGTTTGTTGATGAGAGTTATAAAGTTGATGTTTTAGCAACAAATTTTCTTCTTCTAACTCGATGATATATATCTAAGAGTCTATCATCTCTTCATCATATTGAGTGACTTTTTCCTCAAGCATATTGATTTCACTTATGTGATCCTTAGCTTTAATCTTAAAAATAACTAATCCTTGTGTTAAATAAGATTTAATTAGGTCCTTACATTGTAATTGAGTTAGGAGGTAAACAAAATATATGACTTTATATCTTATGATGGCCTCAACTTTAGACAGTGCAAGAGTAAGCTATAGTTCTAGATCCTCTATAATACTGGAAGATTTTTCTTCTTTAGAGACCATAATGCCCTTCCTTTTGTCTATTATAGGTTAGGTGTCATAACGTAGAGAGGAGGGTGAGGATGCTACTTCCTATAATGGAATTTATTTTGTTGATAGATTTATTTCTTCAATATCTTTCTCAATAGGAAATACTTGTATTGATTCAAGAGTTGTTATTATGGTTGGCTCTTTCTAAGGTGCTACTGTGTATACTATTGCTAGATAAAACTAAGTTTTTTATCATAGGCTATCAAGGGTTGCAGTTGCCTCTATCTCCTCATCATCATATGATATGATTAACTTTATTCATCTTATTTTATTCTGCATAGGAGAACTAGGTTTCTTTACAAGAGTATCCTTTGTTTCTTGTGATTATGGACCACCAGATGTTTTAGGTGTCTGTGTTGTGCTTGATGAAGGTATGTATTTAGCCTCAGGGGTTAGATGAGATTATGAAACCTTAGGTCTTAATTTTATTTTAGATGGAATCTACTGAGAACTCTATTCAACTGTAGGTGTGGCTTGTGATCTGGTCTATCTCCTTTCAATAGATGAAGCCTTAACCCTATAAGAGGAAGCCTTTGATTTTGTTTTAGATTTTGGTGTTTTTATAGAGGTTTATGGAAAAGGTGATGAATGCTAACTGGTATTGGCTTTCAAAAAGTTCTTCCATGCTTCTTGTCTTTGCTGGAGGAAATGATGTTATATAATCAAGTGAATAAGGCCATGGTGGCAAGTTGGAGCTGACCTATTGGTAGAGAAAACTTAAATGGATCCATATAGGTACAATGGTAAGTTGAATCTATATTGAGTCTATTATTGTCTATATTTGAGGTGAAAGATGATCCTCATAGATTCACAACCCAAAACACTACGCTGTCCTTCACACAAATTATTTCATGATCCAAAAATCAATAGTTGTTTAAAGTTTTGGTAGGGATCCCTTATTGATTACTTTAGCCTTTCATTGGTAATCATGTATACATGCTATAGATAGTTGTTCATTATTTTCAAACTATGTAATTAACTCAAAAAAAGAGGTTCTTACTAGTAATATCTTAATTTCTTCATAAATCCCTAATATTTTGATGATTATTCTACTAGAAACTAGAATTTTGACATCCCAAAATGTGGTGGAATCTTCTTTCAGGTGTGTAATGAACTCTTTAACCAAATTGCCATCATAACCTTGAATTTTTTGTAATAAAAGAATCCATCCAACTTCCTCAAAGATTGTAAAAAAATTTCATCTTTCATTAACCCATATATAGACTCAATTTCAAATCTCTTTTTCTATACCATGGTAGCTAGGTCAATTTTCTAGAGGCAAGAGTTAGTCTAGTAGGTGAAAATAATATTGATAATGGAAAGAAAACTCATAATGAAGATGAAGAGATTAAAAAATGGTCTCGTTATGGATATTGTCTTGGTGACTGTTGATGCAATTTGGAGTAATTATGATACATCATGGAAATTTTATGAAACTGACTTAAAAAGATTTGATATTTTCCCAAACTTATTAGACATGTGCACCAAATTTCATGTCATCATTATTTGAAGTGATATGGACTAGTTCAATATATGGTTCAGGTGTGTGGATAAATTTGATATGACACTTTTTATTTTGTGTGTTTTTTTGCTCATTACTTGTCCACATCACCAAGTGCTATTGGCATGACTTTTATTTTGATGGTTTACAAGATGTCCTTAGGTTGAGTTATTTAAAATACCTCCTCATGGTGAACATGCACAAATAAAAATAAGTTATACTAACCTATTGTAGAGAAATAAAATAATCAACCTACCTATTCATGTTCATATCCTTGTTCTTTTCCTGCCACCAAATTTAAATAGAGAACAAATGCATGAGTTAGTCTTTAGGAAATGTTTACAAATGAATACAATTGTGAGATTATTTCTTGGAATAGATTGGTCAAAAATTGATTAAATTTTGTTATTTTTTGATTTTATCTATGTTTTTCTTATGCCCTTGACCAACCATTGTTAGTATTCAAGTCAAGGCTCTCTCTTCAATGCATGATTAGCTAACAAGCTAGTTTTCTGATCAACATTGTCAATAGCGTCCTAGAAAGGATCTTCACTATTGAAAATTTTCTTATTTTATTTTTTTATTTTTATATATTTTTCAAAGAAGGAAAACAAGGAGTGGTCCCCTTCTTCTTTTTAAATAATATACCATCAAGGATTTGCTATCATGGAAGAACTAGGCTCTTCCATGAATACAACTTTATTCTTGATGTTTTGAACATATTCCTCCTTGTTGACAGGATTATGATATAGTTTGAGTCTATTCCCATTGAATAAACAAGTTTTATAATTCCCATGTATTGGTAGTAGTTATACTGATCCCTTCTCAAAGACTTTTTATATTTGGTATGTGCCTAACCATCTTGTTCTCAACTTTATTTTGAATTACTGAAACTTGGAGTCAAACAAGAGTGCCCAATCCCCTTCTTGAAATATTCTCTCTTTGATGTGAGAATCATGCCATATTTTTCTCTGGTGATGCATCATTTTTGTTGTTGTAAATATTTTATCTTCATGTCATCAAGCTTATTTAATTGGAGTATCCTATCTTGTTATGCCTTATCGAAATCAATGCCTACTTCTATTATTGTTTTCAAAGTTTAAAATTCAAATTCAATGGAAAGTAAAGGATTATCACCATATGCTAACTCATAAGGTGAAAATCCAATGATCTTTTTCCAAGTAGTTTTGTAGGCCCATACTACTTTTGGTAATCTGGCTACCTAATATTTTCTACAGTTGTTGACTATTTTGGTCAGAATGTTCTCTAGTTCTTTATTGGTAACCTATACTTGACCATTAGACTATGGATGGTAAGGGGAAGATTTACTATGGTTGACTTGGTATACTTACATGAAATGCTTGATCATGTTAGACATAAATTGTGGTCGCTAATTTGAGGTGCCTAATCTGAGACTATCTTTCGAGGTACACCAAACCATTACATGATATTAAAATACATGAAATCTGCTACTACTTCTCTAGCAAAGGATAAAGTTTGGACCTCATCTGACTCAGTGACATATTTTTTACATATCAAGAGGTATTCCTTACCTTGAGATGGAGGATCTAAGGGACCAATAAAGTATATTCCCCACTTCTCAAATGGTTCTAACTCTACCTGGGGATGAAGAGGGATTTCTATTGATAGTCTAAGTTGTCCCATCCTTTGACATGGATCACACTATCTGATATATTAATTTACTTACCTATGAAGGGATGGCCAATAATATCCTACTCCTAAGATCTTATGCATGGTTCTCTTTGATGAATAATTACCTCTTCTTGGTTCATCATGATAAGCTCTAATGATTCATAGGCTTCATTATCTGTTACACACCTACAAAAGACATGATCAGGTCTATACTTAAATAACATGTCATTAATCCAATTAAAAGAAGAGCCTTCTTTGATTAAATGTTTCTTTTATTTATGAGTGAAATGAGAAGGAAACTTCATTGTGGTCAAATAATTGGCTATATCAACAAACCATGGTGATTCTACTAAAACAACAAATAGTTGCTCATCTGAAAAGCTATCTTCAACTAGTTCTTCATTACCTGCAATATTTATCCTTGACAAGAAGTCTGCAACCACATTAAACTTACCTAGTTTATCAATATGGTTATATCAAATTCTAGCAAAAGTAATAACCACCTTATATTTTTCCTCCTACTACAGGGTTATTTATGAGATACCTTATGGTTGAATGGTCTATGTGTATGAAGACCTTATAACCTATAATATAGTGTCTGAATTTATTGATGGTATAAATCATAGCAAGGAATTATTTTTTTGTGATTGTATAATTTATTTTAGTAGGTGTGATATTTTTGCTAATGTAATAAATAACATACATATGGTCATTTTCATTCTTTTGTTAGAAAATTACCCCCATTGCATAATTAGAGGCATCAACGTAGATGTGAAAATATTTTCCCCAATTGGACCCTCTCAACACTAGTGCAAAAATCAATTTCTGTTTAATAGTTTCAAAAGCTTTCTAGTAGTCATCACTCTGTATGATTGTATGTTGAGCTAATAATCAAAACTAATATAAATAACAAGTATAACCCAAAAGCACAATAACATAAAAAGGATAAAAATGTAGGAATAATTAGTAAATTAGGATAAAATCCTTACCATCACCTTTCTCCTAGTAGTTTTCCTCCAATATTTTTCAATGGATTCCAATGCTATTTGACTTGTGTGTGGATTGCTTGATACTAGCTTCAATGGCTTATTTGGATGCTTAAGTGGATTGCAAGAGAGTATGGATGATTTTAGATGGATGATATGAGGATATAAGGAAGGCTTATGGACTTTATAATTAGCTTAGCCATGCTCCAATCATGGCTATTTATAAGTTAATGGAGGGAGTTTTAAGGGAAATTTTAAATTATTTTAGAAGCCTCTAGTTTGGAGAGTTCTAGAATTTTAGAGAGGGTTCTCTAGATCTAGAGACTTCTAGGTTAGATTAAGGGATAATTGGGATTAGATGGGGATGTAATGAGGTTTAAGACTCATAGGGATGTAGGAAAGGCTAGGGTGGTAGGTTGTCTAGGGTGGTAGTTGAATAAGTATGAATTTTTAGTTTGCAAGTGGGCTAGTGGCTAGTTAATGAAGTAGGACTAGTTGTTAAGTGGGCTGTTAGTAGGATAATGAGGTGATTAATTGGTCATGGGGGTGTAGAAAGGTTTATGAGATGTAGGAAATATTTAATAGGAAATAGGATTTTAATTAATTGACTAGGATTATGGTTATAGGATAAATTATTAAGATTAATAGAATAATTAGAGCAAATGAATTTAGGTGCATACATTTTGCCACTCTTTGAAAGGGCATTATGAGTGGAAGAAGTGGAAGGAGTAATGGTATTTCAAAGAAGAAACATTTCATGGATAATTTAGAAAATGATGTTAGTGGACATGATGCCCCCTTGAGGGGACATGCAGGGAGGAATGAGCCAGATGGACACTCAAAAAGAAATCTTTAGGGTGGGATAAGACCAAAATGATGAGGAGTCGGGATGTCCTAAGTGCTTATTGAGCTATGATAATATGCCTCAATTAGAATTGTAATGGGTCAAAGTTGCTCATCCTTAAAACACAAGTCCTAGGCAATGACTAATGCTAAAGAGAGAGACAATCTAATTGAGATGATAAGATGGAAATTCCTGAAACATCAACAAATGTCTAGGAAATGGAAAGATGAGATAAACAATGAGTTGATGATAATTCTTGAGTAAAGACACATGCAAGGGATATCTATGGGATAATAAAGGACATTCATCAATTAATTAGTGATAGTATATAAATTTAATATAAAGATCATAGCTCAATATGATTTAATAGCTTTAAGTCACACATAGGGGACAGGATGAGATCAATTATTAATAGTGGGTGAGCTATCTTTGGGCACTAAAAAAGTGGCCAAGTGCTGCCTACATAGTCTTAAGAGACCTTAGGTCGATGTAGTTATGTCTTAGGATGTTGGACAAGGAGTGTGGAATATTAAGTTATAACTCAGAAAATGATTTAGGGATGACTATAATGTGATTAAATGTGATCATGGGATGCAGAAAGGGGTTTGGGGGTCAAAATTAGTTGATTTGGATGGGATGGTATAGTTAGTAAGGGTTAAATGGGTTGAAGGGGTAAAATAATGAGGTGAATTGGGGGGTAAAATAGAAAATAGGGGGTAAAAAGAGTCATTTTGACTTTTGGTAATTGGTGATTGGAGATTTAGAGACAAAGCCATGGACCACCTTCCTCACTCATCACACTATGGAAAGAGAGTTCAATAGTTCTAGAAGGAAAGTGATGTAGGACCACCGATGAGTACTCAAACCCTACTTAGTCATTTTTTTCTTTATTACATTTATTTAATTCATTTATTACAAGTATGATTAAGTAATGTAATACTACCTCTGGGGGCATTGCCTCTAATGGCATTATTGTAACCATAGAGTGAAAAATTGCACCTACAAGATGTAGTTTTACAAAACCATATGTAAGGATCTATGATTTTACAATACCACAATAAGAAAAATGCAAGATTTTAATATTGCAATGGGGTTTATGTGGTTTTAAAAAAATATAAGTGGTGATTTTTAGTTTTATAAAACCATAATTTGTGAGCTGCAGTTTTGGTAAAGCCATAAGTTAGGGTAAGAAAGAAGAAGCGGTAAAGAGAAAATTAAATGTCAAGGTTAGTTAAGGGGATAGGAAGGGGATGGGGGGGGGGTGGATAGAGTAGATAAATGTGTTAAATAGACAAGGGGGTGGGTGACATGGGATTAGGTTAGTTAGATAGGAAGCCTTGTATATAAGAAAGGTTAAGTGGTTGGTTAAATTAGTTAGAAAAATGGAAGGGGGATGATTAATGAGATAATAAAGTTGGTGTATCTAGGGAGGGTAAAGTTATCCAACTAGAGAGGCACAAGTTAGATGAGATAAATAGTGATTATGGATTGATATGATGTTCATTGGTGTAGGAAGATTTAAGAGTATTGGTGTCTAGGCTACACCATCTGCTGGATCTTCATGAGATGCATAGATTGATTCCTACAGACTATGGGGTCTTAGAGATGACTGGCCTCTACTATACTATGATGATGCTATTGATACATATAGAAAGATCATTGATCATAACTTTGGTGGAATGATGGCATTAATAGATCATTACCTTTTATTTTGTGACTGGTGAGATGACAGTGACTTTAGAGGATGTGTTAAGGATTTATCGATTGGAAATGAGGGGTGACCAGATCTATTAGTGATCTTGATCTCTTATTGTTATAGTATAAATACTATGTAGGACTATATATATTAGAGTATGGGATGCATAGATAGATATTCATAGAGCATTTAGGGAGGAGATGATTGATAGGTTGATGTTGATTGTGATGTTTCTTATCACTAGCATATTTTTATTGGGTAAGAGCGAACAATGGTTCAACCTCAGGATAGGATATGTGGTAGCTAACATGGTTTAGGATTATCATGTGTTTGTTTGGGGTTCTATGGTGCTAGGCCACTTATATAGTGAGCTGCACATAGGTGCATATAAGGGGATGCTAGCTTTAGTCCATCATTACTATTATAAATTTGGAGTTTGAAGCATATAGTGTAAAGAGATCAATGGGTACTTAAGGGGATAGGGAACTGGACTAACCTCTAATTTTTGTGTGGTATATAATTTTGGGAGTTCAGAGAGCCCATGTTAGAGACAGGGTTTTATAGGTAGGCATTTGATAGTTTGAGGGTTGACCAAATTACACGGATGCCCTATTGACATGTGTAGTGAGGATGGGTCAAGGATGCAAATGTGACATGATTTATGCTTACATAGTGTTACTTGAATATTCAACATGGCTATATTATTTAGAGATATAGGTTAGATTGAGTTAAATGTTAGTTTGGAGGAACAACTATTTACATGTAATGAAGAGAGAGGCCTCAGTGGGAACTGATAAAGGCTAGGGTATTAGCAAGGGTAGATTATGCAAGCATTGCCCCACTTGTGTGGGACTATCAGACACCCATGGTAGATCTTAGAGTTATAGTTGCATATATAAGATGATGGGCATAAAGGTGGCCCTAAAGATTACTAATACAACCATAGGGAGTGAAGAGGAGAGGAGTGATACAAAGGTTTCTATAGACACAAACCCATTTGGGGAGGAGGTGGGCTCAGAGACCACATCCTTAGGTAAAAGATGGGCATGATGGACAACATGACCAAGATGGACTTGATAATTAGGATTGGGATGGTTTGGAGGTTATGGTTATTGATAGTGGAAACCAGGGGGTTGGGGGAGGAGATCATGATATAGGTAGAGATCAGATGGCTAAGAGAGTGGGTTAAAATGATGTAGGGCCATCTAGGCCACCTCTTAGTCTAGATGATCAAACATTATTAGATATATTGAAGTGAGAGATGTAGGCTTAGGCTACATAGGTGGTGGGGATCACCACCAAGAGGGATAGGATGATGGTGGACCTATAATGCTAGATTATATAATGAGATATTTAGATGGGGGATGTATTGGGGTAGCTTATAAGCTTATTGGGGTATGTTAGAGCTAGGGATATGTAGAATACGTCTTTGTAGGGATAGGTTACATCATTATAGGGATAACTAATCTAGAGTCAAGCTCAAGATGGCTAGATTATCATATTAAAGTGGTAGATCTAGTCTCAAGATGCATATATAGTGACATTATAGGGGTAGCTCATGTATATTCAGATGAGATTGAGGCAAAGAGAGTTAGAGATACAAGTGGCTGAGAAGGCCAAGGATGAGGATGATTTTCTATTACAGAGATAAGGTGTGGGGGATGTTACGAAGCAGATATCTTGACTAACATGTGAGGCCTAGTATTACATGGATCTATACAAGGGATCAATACCAATAGATCACCATGCCCTATCCTTTAGAGCCAATAATTCTTCCAAGTCTATGTATCAACTTTCTAGGAGGCCACCTAGACAATAATGATATGGATTGTTATTTGTGAGATAGTGTATATTGTGGACATGTATTATTGTAGCACATTGATTCTCATGGAACCCATTTTTTACTTATATATTTTGACATGGACTCTTATGGACGTTATGGGACTATTTATATGACATGTGTTATTGTGATTATGTTTTGTATGATGATTTATGGACTAGTTTATTTTCATGTAATTATTAGTTATGGATATATGGATTATGGAATTGAGATATATGATGTCAATGTATGGATTGAGATTATGCTATTGAATTTTTATGATTATATGGGATGTTTAGACAATAGATATATGATGATGTATGGAATTTAGATTAGATGTAATTGTGGATGTTCTTTATTTATAATGATGTGGATGATTGTCTTTATTATGTCTCTCTCTCTCTCTCTCTCTCTCTCTCTCTCACACACACACACACACACACACACACACACACACACACACACACACACACACACACACACACACACACACACACACACACACACACACAAACAATGTGTGTGTGTGTTTTAGAGATATATGATGTATGATGTTTATTGCTCATGTGATAATGATATGGTGAAATGGAAAATGTGATAACTAATGACATATGTTAGGATATAGATAAATAATCCATTGATTTAATCATTTGTCTCACAAATTGATTTTAGGTGAAATCCTCCTGCACCAAGGAGGTGGGGGGGTTTAGTTAGAAGGATAGGATAGTGGGATGATTAGGGGGAATGGATATGGATTTGTGGGGAATTGAATCCATTATAAATTTAGGCAATCTTATTTTGCTTTTTCACTTTGATTATAGTTAAGGTCATGTTTGTCTCAGAGTGCATGGGGGACTTGGAGTGGGAAATCCATTAATGACATTCCAAATTTACATGTTGGGTAGTCATTTAAGGCCATCCTCATTACCATTGTTAAAAAGGACAAAAATTAAAACTTAAAAAGATAAGATAACCAAACAACACAATAAAATTAACATTAAAAAAAAACAACACAACAAGACTATGAAAATATTTACATGTGAATTAAAAGATTAATTACACATATTGACTTAACAAGATAATGTATATAAAGGACATGACAAGATAAATACTAATAGTTGAAAATAAAATATAACAAGACTATGATAAAATCAAGACAACTTAATGAATACTAAATATATTCATTGATTCTTAACAAGATAATCTAATAAAGGAATTAAATGATTTCAGAAAAAAATTTACAAGGAAAACCAATCATTGTAAATAAAAGGATAACAATGTTGTTATTTACAAGATGTCTTAAACCCTAAAATGACTTCTTTGTTTCAACACACAACCTAAAGGTAACTAAACAATGCAGAAATAAAAGGATAATAATGATAAGTATATACAAGATGACCTAATTTATTCTAAGAATAACGAAAATGAATTTTAAGGGCAAGACTAGATGAATATTCACAATGGTAAAATGTGCCCAATAATCTTTGTGACAATTGATATAAGAATCAAAACTAGTTATAATGACAATCTTAGGATCTAGAGCGAACAGTCATGATTTGGTGATGTGTAAAATGTACTATAGATCATGGAGTAGAAATATTATATGACCCTCCTTTAGTGATGTGGTTATTGATTTGGTGTAGGTTTCTACTTAGTGGGTGAATGGGGATGGATGAATTGTGTGTGATTGAGGCTGATAGGAATACGAGTCATCTAGGAGGATGTGATTAATTTTTTGGACTATGAGGTTAAAATGGAATTAGTAGTTGTAAAAGTGGATTAGATGTTGTATAAAACTCTTCAACATGTATCCCCTTTGCAATTGCATCAATTATTTACCCCTTTTCATAACTCATGTTTCCTAATTTTTCGTAAGCATATGTTTTATACCCACTATTAGGATCAGGGTCATATGGGAAGTGATGTGATGGGATGAAAATATGGGATAAATGGAGTAGTGATGGATGGGTGTGCCCCTAAGAGTGTGGATTTATAGACTGAGGATATTTGTATCTCTTTAAGTATAAATTTGTTTTAGGTGCATGATATTCATGGGCTCATCAAGATCATCCCCACATAAAGTAGACAATTTGTAGGTGCATGATCCAAATTTTACAATAATGATATAAGCCCAAGCCAATTTTATTCAAATTTGCCTTTCTTTTCTCACTTTGTATTGGTGTTTTTTTAATTCTATTTAGGACTAGGTCACCTACTTATAATTCTCTAAACTCGATCTTTTTGTGATATTGGCTCTTAAGCTTATTCTAATATGCCCTAAGGTGATCAAAGGCATTTTGATGCTTTTTATCTAATAGCTCTAGCTCTTGTAGCCTCTCTTGTATATAATTATTATTAGTGATCATATTGTAAGGAGTGGAACTCAACTTCACAAGGAAAGATTGCTTCTACTTCATAGACTAAAGAATATGAAGTAACCCCAGTAGGTGTTCTGATGCTGGTTTTATAAGACCAATGAGCTAGATATAATTGTAAATGCTAATTTATACCAACATCATTGATAAATTTCTTAAGAATCTTGAGAAGCATTTTATTGTTTTCTTTTGCTTGTCCATTACCATAGGGATAGTAGGGTGTAGAGAAATTCTCCTCAATGTGATAATAATTACACAAGTCTTTAACTTCTTAATTTTTGAAATATTTATCATCATCTAATATGATTTTAGATAGGATTCCAAAAGGATAAATAATTTAATTCAAAATGAATTTTTATATTTGTAGACCTATGGTATAAATTAGCGGTATTGCTTTGACCCATTTAGTGAAATACTCCATAGCTGTGATTATTAACTTATTTCCATAAGATGATGTAGGATTAATATTGCCAATAAGATCTAGTCCCTATATTGAAAATGGCCACGGACTCATTATAGGCTATAGTTCTTGTGTGGGGGCATGAATGAGATTACCATGCTTTTGGAAGGCTACACATTTGCATACATATTGGCAGGCATCATGATCTATTATGGGCCAATAGTATCTAGTCTAGAGTAACTTCTTGGCCAAGGCCATCCCACTGACATGCCTACAATAGATATCAACATGGACCTCCTTGATTGTAATAATAACCTCCTCTAGTGTCAATCATCTTAATAAGGTCCCATCATATCCTTGTCGATAGATCATGTTACCAAATATGGTATAATGGGACGTGTGATGGATGAAGGCTTTACGTTGGTGATGATTGAAGTTTGGTGGTAGTATGTTGTCATGGAGGTAGGTATAAATGTCATGATACCAAGGAAGACTAGGATTAGGTATAACATAAATTTGATAATGAGCCATTGCTTGATGAGAAGGCATTAATAATTGTTCATGTAGAAAGTGCCTTAAAGTACACATTATAGAATATCTATCAAAGAACCAATAATGGCCATTTAGTCAGTGACTTTGTTACTTCCTCTAGGAAATTGCTCAAAGGTTATTGACTAGAAATTTTGCTTTAATTGATTAAACATTTGTTTATAAGGAAGGAACTTGTCATATTTTGTCTAGAACTCTTCATTCACCTATTTTATAATCAACTAAGAATCACCAAAGACCTAAAGATGTTGGATATCCCATTAGATGGAGAGTTGTAGTCTAGAAACTAATGCTTCATATTCAACAATATTATTTATGCATGGGAAAGCGATTCGAAAGGCTATAGGGATTAGGTCACCTTATGGGGTTACCAAAAGGATTATTGCTCTTAACCCATGCATGATAAAAGAGCCATCAAAATATAACTTCTAACTGGTTGATTCCTTAGTTGTTGGTATAGATTCACCTGGAAAGGTTGTGATTAATGGTTTTGTGTCTTCTATTCGTGCTAATTCTAATTGATCTATAATGACTTGTTCCTTAATGGCCTATTGATTTACATACTTAAAATAAAATTCACCTAGTAACATGATCCATTTGGCCATTCATCCTATTAGGGATGATTTAGATAACATATATTTGTGTGGGTCAAATTTTTATATGAGCTTGACTTGGTTGGTAAGCATATAATGTTTGAGTTTTTATGAGGTGAAGACTATAGCCAAGAAGATTTCTCAATAGGGGTGTAATTGAGCTCATAATAAATTAATGTTCTATTTAGATAATAAATAGCTCTTTATTTACCTTCATCATTATGCTGTGCTAGTAAATCCACAGTAGCACAAGCTATAACAAAGATATATAATATCAATGACCTTCCTAAGATAGGTGGTGATAAGACTAGAGGCTTTACTAAATACTGTTTTAGATTATCAAAGGCCTTTTGACATTCTTATTTCTAAATGATCTCCCTTACTTAAGAGAGAGGTGAGGGGATGACATTTATCTACCAATTGTGATATAAACTGATAGATGTCCTATAGTTTCCATTGAAGGATTCTTTATTGCTTCAGGCTCTTAGGAGGAGGAATTTCAACAATAACTTTCACTTTAGCAGGGTCTACTTCAATGCCTTGTCTAGAGACTATGAACCCTAAGAGTTTGCCTGAGGTGACTTTGAATCATATTTATTAGGGTTTAATTTGAGTTTGTATTCCTTTAGCCTCTAAAAAATTCTTCATATGAGCATTGGATGTTCTAATCAGAGCTTATACTTTCCTAGCATGGCATCCACATAGTCTTCTACAATATTATGCATTATATCATAGAATATTACTATCATGACCCTTTAGTAAGTAGCTACCACATTTTTTAGACCAAAAATAATTACTTGGTAGTATAAGGTCCCCCATGGAGTGATAAATGCAATTTTATGTTTGTTGTTCTCAAAATTTGTCACTCATTTTTTGGGACAACATATGAACTATTTTGGTCCTGTAGGCCAAAATTCTCCTTTCCCTTCTCAAAAATTGTTCTGGGCATTCAAATTCTCCATTTTTGAAGCTTTTTAAGATTTCTACGAACTCTACAAGCTTGAAACTATGGACTATGCAGGCTTGAAACTATAGATTCTGTAGGCTTGAAACTATGGACTCTACAGGCTTGAAACTACGGACTTTGTAGGCTTGTTTCTATGGACTCCACAAGCTCATTTCTACGAACTCTGCAAGCTAGGTTCTATGGACTCATTTATACAGACTCTGTAGGCTGGATTCTATGGACTCTTTCAAATCTTGAGAGACTTAGACAAAACTATGGACTCTGTAGGTTGGTTTCTTAGTTCTACGGACTAGTTTCTATGGACTCATTTCTATGGACTCTGCAGGTTCATTTCTACAGACTCTGTAGGTTCTTTTCTACAGACTCTACAGGAAAGAAACAATTTCCCCACTTAGGTGTTTTCAAGCTTGGTTCAATGCCGAGGTTCAACTAAGAGGTCCATCAACAAGCTTCAAACAAAGGAATGAATCGTTGAACCATTGAACCTTGAACCAAAATGGTTCAACGGGTTCAAAGGTACAATGACATCAGAAAGCTTAAAGAGTTAAGTGCTTTGGCAAAAGTTCAACTTCTTCAACAAGTTCAACAGCTTCAAAAGACTTAGCTAAAAAAAGGAAGATTGAACCATTGAACCTTGAAACAAAAAGGTTCATGGGTTAAAAGGTTCAACGCGGTTTGGTTCAATGCGGTTTGGTTCAACGTGGTTTGGTTCAACATGGTTGGTTCAACGTGGTTGGTTTAAGTGGTCAATTGAATGAGTAGAACAAAAGAATGAACCATTAAATCATTGAACCAAAGTTGGTTCAATCAAATGGTTCAAAGGAGTGCCCCAAATCCCAAAGGCCAAAATACCCTTGTGGAGGGTAGTGAACCAAGGCAAAGTGCCCTTGCAGAGGGTAGTGAGCAAAAGCAGACAAAGATATTTTCTTTAGGAAAATGAACAAGGCATAAAAGTTGGAATTACTTTAAATTTGTGCAAGGCAAAAGACAAAGCAAATTCTTTCAGACAAAAAGTCCGAAGGAATTCACCCGAAAGCAAAAAGCCCGATGAATAGTGGATGAAGCCAAGGAAAGATTTCCTTCAGACAAAATGACTAAAGGAATTATTTTAAACATTTTGTCTAATGGAATTGAAGTTGAAGACCACCCAAAGGTCACCCAAAGAACCCCAAAGGGTAGGTACCCTTGTGGGGGGCTCTTGCTGACCAAAAAATGGGCCTTTCTCAAGACCCCAAAGGGATTCCTCCCCTTCGGGAAGGATCAAACAAGAAAGCTGAAGGAATTGCCAAGGAGGGTGACAGGCCCAAAGACATCAAGATTAAGCACCATGAACTAGCCATTGGGATCCAGATGTCTGGTGACATCCTTACAGCTTTCAAATTTAGGGAAATAAACTAGCTGTTGGCTTTCCAAGTGGTGACAGGTGCGTGAACGTCAACTTCACGACAATGAAATAACTGTTGATCTTTAAAAGCTTGAGTGTGGACTTGAATGCATTCAAAGGCCTTAATGCCAAAAGGAAGAATCATTGAGAGAAGATCTGAAAGAGCCAACAAAGCTGGGAAGATAGCCTCGAGAGCTCAAGTTCCAGGAAAAGACAAAACCAGGAAGAGACAAAGAGGGAAAGATTGGAGATATTTGTAGGAGTTATTTCTGGTAGGTGGAACAGTCCACCAAGTAGATATTTGAGCTTACAAACATTGAATTTGTGGCCTATTTGTCTCCCTTGGAGTAAAGGTGAAGTGGATAGCTGCACAAACAACAAGGAAAGGACCAAATGACATAGGCCCAGGAGAAGACATTTGAGATAAATTGACACGCCATAGTTAAGGCAGATGCCCTATTCCAGCACGACCCTCTTTAACAAAATTGAAAATGCATTGAAGGCATTAAATGCAACATTGGCCGATCCATGACACAAAGTTCCAAGCCTTTCTTGGCTATTATATATTATAATCTCTTATTTTGTGCAAAGGAGATCTCTCTGATATAGAAGCAAAACTCTGTCAAAATTGAAAGGTGATTACTGAGACTTTGAGCTCAGATTGTTGATCATATTTATTTGTTTGAATGAGAAAGCAAGTTACTTTTAGACTTTGTGCTATTATAGTTTGTATCATTTAAGGGATTATTCTTATGTCTGTTTCCTAAATGTGTTCTTGTCTATTTTAAGAAAATAACTAGAACTAGTGGAAGTAATCAGGAAGGTGTCCTGAAGCCAACTGTGGAGAGACTTTGTTCCCCCACAATTATATTTAGTGTTTTTATATATTTTCTATTTTTGTGTAAAAGACCTTTGGATGACTTTGTGCCCTCATTGTCCTTTATATATCACTCTTGGGCAGTTGAGGTGGAGACTTTGTGCTACACCTCATTCTACTGGTTATCAACTTGTTACCGGTTACTTGTTACCTACCTGAAAGGATTATTGTTGTTAGTTGTAGGCCACTTCTGAAAGAAAAGAAGTACCTCTTGTCATTTCACTAAGATTTTTCCTTTGGCTGTGAACATCATCTCTAAAAAAAGAGAGATGGATGGTGTTGTCCTACCCTTGAGTGTTATTTTCTGCTTATATATAGTATATAGCTCCTCATATTTATAGGGAACCTCCCCTTGATGAGAGGAGATATTTGTCCCCTTTTGATGTGGTAAACTTGCACATCTAGACAACCAATCTCCCTTGTTGTGGTTGATATGACCTATTTTGCTCATCAGTTAGCTAGTGACAAAATATTCACCCAACAATTTTTTGGCAATTCTACTGGGAATGATGAGTAGTTCCTATCCTTATCCATTATATATTGTAGTGACTCTACTCTGTGTCTTATCTATTATCGTTATAGCTTTACCATTTTCATCCCAACCTCATGTAATAATTTTTTTATGACTCTGCTAGGGAATGACGTGAAGTAGGAAAGAACACTGCCAGCTTCATGCCAATAGTTTTTTGGTGACTCTACTGGGGATTGATGAGAAGTTTCAGTCCTTGTCTAATCTATTCAAATTGAAACATTTCATGCTATTGGAGAACAACGTGAAGTAGGAAAGAACACTACCAGCTTCATGCCAATAATTTTTTGGTGACTCCACTGGGGATGTTACATGTAGTCTAAAGCCTCAAGCTTTAGATTGAAGCAGTCCCTATGTCTTATCCATTATCATTATAGCCTTATCCATTTCCATTATATACTCTAAGCTACAAAACTAGGGACATTAGAGATCGAGAGTTTCATTTCAAAAGTCATTCTCTACTAGCTCAATGTCAACAATTTTTTGATGATTCAACTGGGGAAGAACAAGTAGTTTGAAGCCTCAAGCTTCAAGCTGAGGCAAGGCTAGTTATTTTCCATTTTTATTCTAAAATATAAACTCCACACTATACTAGAAGCTAGAGAGCCCAGGGTGTTGTTGACCCTATTTTTGAGTTGGTGTAGCAAGGAAATTTTGATTTGTTTCCTCCACAACTTCAAGTTCAATGATCTAAGAGTGTTCCTCCTACTCGTACCAAGTCACCAACACAAGGCAGAGCTTCCTTTTCTACTGTTAGTAGAGATTTACCTATACATACTCCACCCAGATTTGTTATCTCCCTTTTCCATAATTAAATCATGGCAGTTCAAGGCCCCTGGGGTAAATATTATGGTCCACTCAATCTTACTCCACCTCTACATGAGCTTCCACGTAGTTTAAGGAAGAATTTATCCAAATTCTTTAGTGATGGGAGAGTTCATATTAATGAACATATTGCAACCTTTAGCATAGATTGTGGCATGAAAGGTGTGGAATTCAAAGACGTAGCTATCAGGCTATTTTTGGAAACACTACAAGGCACTACTGCAGACTGGTTCTACCATTTGTAGGCTTAGTTAGTGAAAAATTGGGACATTCTCAAAGCCAAATTCAAAACAAGGTTTAAGCTTGTAAAATATGTGCATGCCCTATTGGCCCAGCTCACACAGATGAAGAAGGAGCCTCATGAGCTTATGAGGGATTTCATAGCAAAGCTTGACAAGTTGAGGAACTAAATTCCTATAATTACTCAGCCAATAACCAAGAATCTCAAATGCTTCTTCATCAATTCTCAGCTACCTGAAGTAAGTTTTTTGTTGAGACGTAGTGGCCATATAGACCTTGCTGCTACTAAAGATTTGGCCACTGAGATGGAAGATGATCTCATATTGGTAGGGAAGATAAAGAGAGATCCTAATAGAGGTAAATCTTCTTCATCCTCTGAATATCCATCTCTGAGCACCACTGATCAAATGGTGCAAAAGCTGGCAAATGAATTATTAGGATTGAAAAGACAAATGGCCCAAGGGATGTCATCTGCTCCTTCATACAGAGAGGTACCAAGGAGGACATTCCCCAATCAGTCATATCAAGGCAAAGCTACTACGAATCAAGGGTATCCAAATTGTCTTTCTCCCCCACATAGGAACCTTGCCCTTGAAGTACCTCTAACCAATTCAACAGTTGGATATCTTGAAGTAGAATCAGATTTCTCCTTCCATCCTGAGTTAAATATAGAAGATGATGCTAATCTCTTCACAGAGGGAGAAGAAGAATCAGCTGGGGACTCCAACATTGGTTTCCTGAATTACCAAGATGAACCCAAAAGTGAAGGTAAAATAGTTGATAAAATATACACTGTATTCACCCTATCCAAGAACCAGTCAGCCCAGCAAGCTGATAAAGAAAAAATAGAGGAGTGAGCTCAGGTTGCAATTTCAATTGCTAAGCGGGGAACCACTCTGAATTTTCAATCAAAGGACCTGGTGATCACTAAAAAGGTAAGTACCTTAGGTATGCCTTCACCTTTAACTTCAATTTTGCAGACCAGTAACACTCCTCCTAAAAACTAGAAGGATGAACTCCCTTCCTCTATTCCTAGTCTATTTTAGACATTTGACATAATCGACCATGTCAAGAAAACCAAAATTCAAATGTTTGAATTTAAATATTTAAAAATTCTCCTTTGCCTTCTCAAAAATTGTTTTAGGTATTCAAATTCTCCATTTTTGAAGCTTTTTTAGATTTCTACAGACTCTGCAGGCTTGAAACTATAGATTCTATAGGCTTGTTTCTATGGACTCTACAGGCTCATTTCTACGGACTCTATAGGCTAGGTTCTATGGACTCATTTCTATGGAATCCATAGGCTAGATTCTACGTGTTGTTTCCAAAATTAGCTTAGCTCATTTTTAGAACAACCCCTACGAAACTTGTTCATTTCACTTTTTTCTCTCTAAATTCATTTTTTGAGATGAGTTTTTCTTGTTCTCGTGTTTGCTCAACTAGCATCATTCAAAGTTCGTAACATCTCTTTATTACGTTTTCTCCAAAACGTGAAAGTTGTTATAGTCTCGATGCAACCAGGGGACACATTTTCATTTTCCCAGAGTTAGTCTTTTTTCTTCATTTTTCATGCAAAGGCAAAAAAATTTATTGTCAATGAATTTCTTTTCTTTTCCATGCAGGAGCGATGAATTTTACTGCTCTTACATCTAAAATGTAGGAGTGGTGAAATTTGCCACCCCTACATTTTTCTCCTTCTCATGCAGGAGCAACGAATTTCACTGCCCCTGTATATCTTTTAAATTTCAGTGTAGGAGAAGTAATTTTTGCCGCCCTTACACTACATCATTTTTTGTATACAACATTCATAACCTCACGCATCAAGTGGTTGGGGGTGATTTTTGCCCCATTTAATCTCTTTTTATTTCTTTTTGATTCATTTCTTCTAATCCTCCTCCTGCCCTCTACCTCTGGACGATCCAACAAGCGGGAAAAAGTGTGTTTCATCGAATTAAAGTTCTCATAGCACGTTATTTTCCATGTAGGTCTTTGTTTTTACACTTTGTTTCATGTTCTTTCCTCTTTTTACATTTTTCTCTCTCCCCTTTGTTAGGTTTTTATTTCTTCTTTTTTCCTCTTCCCTTCCTCCCTGTTCAACATTTATTTCTTCTTTCTTAGTGTTAGGGTGGCAAATTTCACCACCCTCCCTTTCTTTATCCATCCTTCTGCCCATATAAGGGTGGCAATTTTCACTGCCTTAACACTGCGTTTCCCTCTCATGCACTAGCAGAAAATTTTGTCGCCGATGTAACTTGACCTGACTATGATGTAAGGGTGGCAATTTTGCCACCGTTACACCTTTTTTTTACATGTGTAAGGGTGGAAAATTTTGCCACCCTTACACAACCTTTTTCCTCTAATGTGTCGGCGACAAATTTTTCTGCCAATGCATTTTCTTATTTTAGCATGCATAGGCAGCAAATTTTGCTGCCTATGCATGCATATCCATCTCACATGCCAGGACAGCAAATTTTGCCACCCCTGCATCTTTTTTTTCTATTTTTTTCTCTAACTCCAAAGAATTTTCATTCCTTCCATTTTTCATGCCTCCTCCCCATTTTTCTCTCGCTTTCTAACCCACTTGCACCTCAGCCCTGTCAAGTGCCCTTCCTTGGTCATGATCACCTGATGTGTAATTTTCCTAAATTGCTAATTTTTTCCTAATTGCACGATCATGATTCTTATCATAGTTCCCCCTAAGGATCCTCCTTCATTGACATGCTCTCAATAAAGGCTCATCTTGATGACTGAAGCTTCTCTGACGAAGTTGAAGGCCATAAAGTACCAGTATCAAGGTGTTTTTTCAATCACCTCGGTCACTTCTAATGTCAACAACATTAGAGACACAAAGATCAGCCATGTGGATATGGCCGAGTTCATGGAAAGAACCAAGGCAACAAACTCGAGCTCAGAGATGAAAAGAATAATTGTGAGCAACATCCATCTAGTCTCCTCTTTCCCTATGGCAGTGTATCACACAAAATTTATCTTCCAGTGTGCCTAGTTCTATAACAGAGAGACCAGGACAGTGTCAGATGCCAATGGCAACATGATAATTTGACTGGACCCCAAATTTATTGATAAGGTTTTCATGTGCCCTCTTGCTACTGAAGTGTTGAAAATTGACTTCATTAAGGCACAGAAAGAATATGACAAAGATCCTGAGAGGGTGAAAAAGGTGATGAACAACAGATGGCTCAAGGCTCCCAGAGTCAACTTGTCTAGATGGCCACAAAATTTTTCAAGAAGATATTTTATAGAGAAAGTTGGTGACTTAATTACTCTTCTCAGTAGAGTATGAGGTCTACCATCTTCTTTCCAATTCCATGAATGGATGTATCCCTTTATTAAAATAATTCTATAAGGGAAACAAGTCATCTTCTTAGATGAGCAGATCAACAATGCTCTTCATGAGCAATTGACAAAGGAGTCTACTACTTTGAAGTTCTATATGACTTCATACCTAGTATACATCGCAGCTTTAATACGAACCTTTACAAGTTTGACAATAGAAGGAGACAGAAGAACCACCCTTGTTTATTCATACTACCCTCAGCTAACACTAAAAGGATCAATTTGTCACTTTAGGAGGGTAAATGATGCCTTTTCACGATATTTTTGTGCCTTTTTGATTTTTAGTTAGAACATAAGAGAGTATCAGATGAAGCCTAGATGGTCATCAATGATTTTAGTTGCATGTTTTTACAATTCCCCTCCTTTTGCTATCTACGAGTTAGCTTTTTCCAAGGCTATCCCTACATGCTCCCCAAAATTTCTTCTGACAAATTAGTCCTAATAGAGTTGTGAAGATAGATTATTATCATACACACTAAGCAAATGGAACTTAAGAAGCCAAGTTTCAGGTTCCCAATAGAAATTAACAGATACTCAGTTTTGATTGCCACCAAAGCAAGGGCAATGGAGACAGAAAGCAGCTTGTCACCATGAAGCAGTTCAAAAGAAGGCCCAATTTTGACTACAAGGGTGTCAAGGATATGATCAGAAGAAAGACTCAGTTTCATGAGCCCATGATTGAAAACATTTGGATAGACTTGAGAACAATGAAAGAGATCAAAAGAATGGACTACAACAGACTATTTCTAGAGCAGATTGAATATCTAGGGCTTGTAGATATTCTCCCTAATTCAGTTGATGATAAAGATATGATTAACAATAGATACCTGGCTGAAAAAATTGCTAACTCTCCTCTTCCTCCCATTTAGTGGTCTTAAAAGGATTTAAATTCTTTAAGGATGAGATTCAAACCAATATTGGCTAACCCCAATGATTGGCTAGCGGCCAAAGGAATCACATTGAAGGAATTCATCATAGGATCAGAGGCTGAATTCTAAGAAAAAATAAGGAAGAGAGCAGAGAATAGGACTAAGAATAAAGGTGATGTTCCTTCTCCTTCTAGGCCTCACAAGCCTAGGATCATCTTTGTGTCAAAGAAATTAAAGGTTACTGAGAAGGAGCCAAGATCAACAGCTATGGGGGTTAGAGAACAAAGCACTCAAGAGCATGTGGCAGAATGGATGGAGATGAATAAAAGGCCTTCAAATCAATAGAGAAATGAAACTCTATCTCCCCAAGAAGGGGCACAACCACTTGCAGGGGTTTCTTCTACACCACCCCAATCCCTTGTGGTATCTCCTTCACCTCTTTCTCCCATTAGCATTCCTTCTTCTAGAGCTACCTTTCCTTCTAGATTTATTTTTGGTGACCCTCAAGGCACTTTTGGAGATGTCTTTCGATCCTCAAAATCTATCCCTAGTCTCTCATCTTCTTCTTTCAATATTGGAGATAGTTATGCCATCGACTAGCTAGCGGCCAATACAGTTTCACCTGCTACGCCCACTACACCCACTATTCTCACTAGTAGTGCAGATTTTACCCTAGTAACACTAGCTATAGGGACTGTTGCCATGGTAAGCACTTCTACTTTCTCACCTTGGTTATCAACTTTTACACCCAAAAGGAAGAAGCAAGCCATCTTTATAGATGACTTTGATTTTGCCAATATAGTGCCAGTGAAATCTAAGACCCCCAAGAAACCAAAAATCCTTTCAAAAATGGTCGAAGAAAAGGGGCAATTTTTTTTGGAGATAGCCAAACCTCCACAGAATGCAACCCTAGAAATTTTTGACATGAGCAACTACTCCAGTTCTCATGTTGAGTTGGGGAAAGTAACTAACGAGGGTGCGAAGAGTGACCTACAATTTGCAATGGATATCATGGTCCAAAAATTTGACAGAGAGAAAGAGATGAAAGATTATTACAAGGCAAAAGTAGAATAATTGATCATGATAGTCAAGAGATTCACTTTTGCTCCTAAAGCGGTGACCCCAAAAGCCTTTTCCATAGATGATCTCATTATCCAAAAAATAGTGAAGACCTACTTGAAAGGGAAAGTAATTGAAGATTATATAGAAAAGATGCATACACAAGAAATTTCCTTGCTTACAAAAGTTTTTGAGAAGACAGAGAAAATGCAAAAAATAAGGACAGATTTAGAAGACCTCGTGTCTCTTATTTCTCAAGATATTGACTGTACAAATAAATATCTTAGCAAGTGGGTAGAGATGAAAGCTCTGAAGAAATGCACCTTAGTGTCAATCGACATCATTGCCAACAAAGATTCCTATGTTGAAATCAAAGAATCACTAATATACAGAATCTAGGTACTTAAGAAGCTGATCAAAGATCTCGAGTCATCCAAGGACGCTAGTGAGAAAAGTGACACCGGCCTATTGAATAGACTGGAGAAATTACCTTGCGGACTCACCTCTAGAGATAATCGATTTCTTTCAGTAGAGGAGATGATTCAAGAATTCAAAGGTAAGATCCAAAGGGATTTTGAAGAGAAAGCATTTTTAAAGACTTATGTGGATAACATTTTAGATACTCAATTAACTCTAGATAATCTAAGAACCAGGTTAACTAGTCATGCCAAAGCCATCACAGCATTGAAAGATGCTACAATCAGAGCCAAAGTAATCTTCAAGAATATCATTACACCAGACAATATAGGAATTTAGGCATCTATCACCATGTATGATGCTCATCTAAAGAAGTCTGGTGGCAAGAGTTGAATTATTCCTCCATTCTCTCTTCTTTCTTTCTTCTCATGTACTTTTGTCATGTGAAAGTGCATGCTCTTTTGTAATATGTAATTACATGTAAAAATTTAGAAAATATCCCAAAGTCAATGCTGACTCATCTTTGACTAGGTTTTCAATATTTTAATCTTTTTCCAATTTTGAAGGTTTCTCCGTATATATAGAGGGAACCTCTTTTGTAAAATATCTCTGAATAATTGAGAGCAAAAACTCTGATGAAATTGAGACACTTCTTGAGACTTTGTGCTCAATTTGTAAATCATATTTTATCGAATAAATGAGAAAAAAGTTAATTTCAGACTTTGTGTTGAAGTAATTTGTGTTACTTAAGAAATAGTTCTTATGTTCTCTTTCCTGATAATATGTCATCTATTCGATTTAATAAGCAAAGTGTGTGTATTGAAATTATCTAAAGATGTTTCTAAAAGATAAAAGAAAGACTTTGAGCTGCTTTTATCTTGATGACCCTTTTATCTATTGTAGTTTTAGGTGAAGACTTTCACTTTACTGTTACGTCTGTTCTGAATCAGTGAAAGAGGCAATAAAAGACTTTGTGCTTTCGTGAGTTTCCTTGTGGACTTTGTTACTACTTCAGGAGATTTTTTGCTATGCACTGGATACCATTCCTAAAAGAAGAGGAATGCTTTCAGCCATTGACCAGGACCTCCTTCTTTTGTTCCTTGGACATCATCTCTAAAAAAAGAGAGATGGATGGTGTTATACTACCCTGATTATTATTTTTTGTTTATTTATATACATATATAGCATATAAGTGATTCATAGGGAACCTCCCCTTGATGAGAGGAGAGATTTATCTCATTAAGATGTAAATGTACATTTTTTATGGCATAAATTTCTTTGTACTGTGGTTGATATACCCATTTTGTCATCAGTGAGTTGACGACAAAATATTCACCCAATAGCTTTTGGCGACTCCGCTGGAGACTATGAACGTGTATTTTGAAGGCTCAAGCTTCAATTTGAAACAGCTCCAATTTCTTTTTCATTTTACACTCTGGTAGATCCACCATACACACGAGGCCAGAGAGCTTGAGGTATTGTTGATCTTATATTCGAGTTGGTGCAACAAACTAATTTTGATATTTTTCCTCCACCATCTCACCTTCAGTGAACTAGGAGTTTCCCTCCTACCAATGCTAGATCTCCCATACCTGGTGAAGCTTCTAGTCTCAATACTAGTAACACTTTGTCTTTATTGACCCCACCAAGATTTGTTATCCCGCCATTTAACCATCCTATCATAATGGCCCAAGGTCTGTGAGGTAATTCTTTTGGCCCTCTTAATTTGACCCCACCTTTACACAAACAACCTCATAGTTCTAGAAAGAATTTTCCCAAATTATTTGGTGATGGGAAGGTTTATCTTGATGAGCATATTGCTACCTTCTCTACAACATGCAATGTAATAGGTTTGAAATTCAAAGATGTAGTAGTGAGACTCTTTGTAGAAACTCTGCAAGGCACTGTCATGGATTAGTTTTATCACCTTCAAGCTTAAACTATAACTGACTAGAATACACTCAAATCTAAATTTGAAGCTAGGTTTAAACTTGCTGAAGACGTGCATGCCTTGTTAGCTTAGCTTACACAGATGAAGAAGGAACCCCATGAGCCCATGAGGGATTTCATAGCCAAATTCAATAAGTTAAGGAACCAGATTCTTACCATCACTCAGCCCACGCTGGAGAATCTCAAGTTCTTTTTCATCAACTCACAACTTTCCAAAGTAATTTTTTTGTTGAGGTGGGCTGGCCCTATGGATCTCACTATGGCTCAAAATTTGGCTACTGAGATTGAGGATGATCTTATCCTGGTAGGTAAGATCAGAAAAGACTCTAGTAAAAATAGATTTTCTTCATCTGTTGAAAGTTTTTCTATAAACACCACATATCTTATGGTTTAAAAATGACAAATGAACTGATAGCTTTGAAAAGACAAATGGCCCAAGGTATGTCTGCTCCCATTTATCAAGATATGCCAAGAAGAACATTTCAAAATCAACAATATCAGGGCAATGCTGCCTGAAACTAAGGGCAACCAAATCACCTGCCTCTCCCACATGAGAAACTTTCCATTGAATCAACACCTGTTAATTTAGCGATCGGTTACCTGGAGGCTGAACATGATTTCTCACTCCAACTTGAGTTGGACCAACAAGATGATGCTAATCTCTTTGAAGAACAAGAAGAAGAATTAGTTGGTGACTCCAATATTAGTTTCTAAGATTATCAAGATGAAGCTGAAAGCAAAGGAGAAGTGTTTGATGGATCCTATGCTATTTTTACCAAATCTCAGAACTAGTCAACTCCACAAACTGACAAAGGAAAAGTATGGGAGGAACTTTAGTTGGTGATTTTTATCGCTAAATGAGGGACTCCATTGCCTTTCCAACCAAAGGATCAGGTAACTAACAAAAAAATAAGTACCTCAAACCATCCCATATCTTACACCTCTATTTCTTAGACCAGTGCCACACCCACTAAAGATCAAGATGATGGGCCCTCTTCCTCCATCTCAAATTCATTTCAATTATTTGACATAATTGATCACACCAAAAATACTAAGATTCAAATGACTGAGATTGAATATTTGTGAGCCAATCTTGAATAGTTTGATAGGTCGACAAAATGTAAAAAATAAAACCATTTTCACAAGACAAGATTCTTCAAAGGCAACTCATGATTTCTCTAAAGATAAATTCACCCAAAATAATCTTGTCATGACTCCTCCTATTGCTCTCAAGAAAATAGAACTTTTTTATGTTTTCCTGTTGATAAATGGTTATAAATTGAGTAATTACATAATAGACTCTGGAGCTTCTGATAATGTTATGCCTGCCAAGGTGGTAGATTTCCTTGGTCTAACTTTGACTAAAACTTTTGGGAGGTGTTTTTCTATGGAAAATAAGAAAGTCCCACTCCTTGGTCAAATAAAAGATGCCCAATTGGCGTTCGTAGTTTTTTCAAAAAAGAGGATAAAAATGACGATTCTAGTGGCTAATGTTTTGGCCTCTTACGGCATCCTTCTTGGGTAAAATTTTTGCAAGGATGTTGGTGGTGAACTAAGCATGGACTTGTTTGAGGCAAGGATCCCAATTCAAGGTATTATGAAGAGATTGCTTCCTGAAAAAGAGGCAAAATATGTAGTCACCCAATCATCAGCACCAAAAGCTCAAATTTTATTTGAGTCTTTGGGCATGGGTAACTACTTCCTATCTATAGACAAAGTTCATGAGGCATCTGAAAAAACTCCTACAAGCAACAACTTGGAAATGTATTTAGCTAAAATAGCAAGTGAATCGGTGAAGCAAAATTAATGCATGGAAGAATCTCTTCCTCCAAATGAAGAAGTTTTCAAAGAAAAAGCGGTGTCTAGTGAGGTATGGATTCTAGAATTTGATGGCAGCTGTTCCTCTATCGGTTTAAGAGTTGAGGTTGTGTTGGTGTCTCCTAAAAAAGATATTATTCTTTTATCCTACAATTTATTGTTTAGCAACACCAACAACATAGCTGAGTATGAATCCCGGTTACTTGGATTGTAGGTTGCTAGAGAAAAGGCATTAAACTCTTTCATGCTAAAGGGGACACTGAATTGGTGGTTTGTCAGGTAAGAAACCTCTATCAAACTAAGAATGAAATATTGTGCCACTACCACAATCTAGTCTAGGACTAAATTGAAAACTTTGATGCTTTCAACATCTCTGCCATTCTAAGAGAATTCAATGACCGTGTTGATGCATTGGTTGTTTTGGCTACTCTCTTAGTCCCCCACCTAGACTTTAAAGGAAATAAGTACACTATTGAAATAGTCTTTCGACCAAGTGTACCTAATAATGCCAGTCATTGGCAAGTATTCAACAATGACAATCAAATCATTGCCTTCTTAAAGTAAAAAGATGACTACATTTTGAAGGCAGCAAACCTCAAAAATGTGAGACAAATTCTGAATCAAATATAGATGCAGGTGAGGAGTTCTTACAACTTAAAGGAAATAAAATTTCTAAAGGCCTGGTTTCCCTAGAAAAATTGTTTGATAACCATGACAGATTCATCAAACAATAGCGAATGGATTCAAGCTCCTCTCATGAGTTTGGTCAAGTAAATCTGGGAACCAAAGGAGATCTTAAGATGGTGAACTTTGGAAAATGCTGCACTCTCGAGGAGAAATTCAAGTTCACTACTCTACTTGGCCAATATATAGATGTTTTAATATACTCCTATGATGACCTAAAATCACTCAGGCCTAATGAAATCTGTTATGACATTCCTCTTAAGGCTAATTCAATGCCTTGCAAGCAAAAGTCCAGGCAATATAATCTAAAAATATTAGGTACCATTTTATCTAAGATACAAAAAATGGTTGATGCTAGGATAATTTTTCTAATCCATCGCTCCACATGGATTGCCAATATAGTGCCTGTGAGAAAGAAGAATGGCAAAATTTGAATCTGCATGGATTTCAAGAACTTGAATCAGTTGTCTTTAAAAGATAACTACCCTCTTCCTATCATGAATCAAGTTCTATAGATGGTGACAAGTTTAGAGATGTTATCAATACTGGACAGTTTCTCGAGGTATAATCAGGTTGAAGTTGGAAAAGTAGATCAACATAAAACTACTTTCACCACACCTTGGGGCACCTTTGCTTATCAAAGAATGCCTTTTGGTCTGATAAATGTAGGCACCACATTTTAGAGAGCAATGAACCTCGCTTTCAAAGATGAAATAGGTAAATTTATTGTAGTATATTTGGATGATTTAACAGTATTTTTAAAGCATCATTTTGAACATGTCCATCATTTCCAATGAGTACTGAAATGCTATCGTCAGAATGGTATTTCTCTAAATCCCCAAAAAAATGTTTTTGGGGTGATAAAAGAGAAATTTATCAGACATATTGTGTCCCAAGAAGGTATAAAAATTGACTTAGAAAGAGTCAAGTCCATCTAAGAGCTTACTCTGCCTACCAGTAAAACTGTGGTGCACTCTTTTTTTAGAAAAGTGAATTTTTTATGAAGGTTCATCCCTGAATTCGCTGAGAAAACTCGCCACATTGTCAATACGATGAAAGGAAAAGCCACTTTCAAGTGGACTACAGAGGGCAAATCAGTATTCAAAGACATCAAATAAGCAATCACTCGCGCACCAATTTTGGTTTGTCCAGACTACACAAAAAACTTCAAAATATATAGTTATGCTTTTGAACATACACTCAGCTATTTTAGTTCAACAGAACCAAGAAGGTGTGGAATCTCTTATTTCCTTCATGAATTGTCTACTCAAAGCTTATGAGCTGAAATATTCAAACATGGAGAAGCATGCGTATGCGGTGGTCAAAGCAGTTAAGCATTTCAGGTTTTATGTCTTGAACTCACATACTAAGGTTTTGGTGCTTGATACAATAGTGAAGTCTATTTTGACTCAACAAGATTTTGGTACAAAGAGGGGTAATTGGATTACCAAGATTTGGGAGTTTGATCTAGACATCAAACCTACCAAACTTTTGTGGGGAAAGAGTCTTTGTCAGTTGATTGCTGACAATATTTTCAAAGAAGTAAAAAATGAAGAAATAGAGATCGAAGACGTGCCTATGATTCTCTTTGTTGCCACTATTGACGAGTGGTATTCTTACATTGCCCATTTTTTGACCTATGGTGAGTGTCTCGCTCATCTCTCCTACAAGAAAAAATGGAATGTTAAACTAAAAGCCTCTAGCTATGTTTTGTGGGATAATGGTTTATACAAAAGAAGCCTAGATGGGGTATTTCTTCTTTATGGCGATAAGGTGCAACAAGATAAAATTTTGGATTCTTTCCACAATTTGGCCTATGGAGGATACTTTTTTGCACCAATGATAGTGCATAAAATTCTGTGAGCAAGGTACTATTGGCCTATGCTATTTCAAAATGCTTACAAATGGGTGCGTAGATGTGAATTATGTCAGCAGTTCATCAGAAAGCCTAAACTGGCTGCATTACCCCTCAAGCTAGTAGTAATCAAAGAGCTTTTTCAATAGTGGGGTATTGACTTCATTGGCACAGTTAACCCATATTCAAGTGCTGAACATGATTATGTCCTCATGATAACTGATTACTTTACCAAATGGGTGGAGCAATCCCAACCAAGCACGCTACTTCGAAAGTGGTGTGCAATTTTCTTAAGGAAAATATCATCTCCTGGTTTGGGGTTCCACTTAAAATTGTAACAGATAATGCAACTTATTTATCTTCACATGAAATTACTTAGTTCTACTTTTATTATGGGATTACCCTATCCCATACTTCAGATTATTTTCCATAAGGGAATGGCCAAGCAGAATCGAGTAATAAGAACCTGGTTATTATTATCAAAAAATTGGTATATGAAAATTAGAGAACTTGGCACAAAGCATTGTTTAATGCTTTATGGGCAGATAAGATTACACCCAAGAGGGCCATAGACATGTCACCATTCCAACTTTTTTATGGCTTGAATGCGGAGATACCTATCACTCTAAAACTACCAGTGCTCAGGTTAGCTAAAGCAATCGAAGATTCAACCTTCAAAAATTCAATTGACAAAAGGATCATGTGTCTAATCGAATTGAATGAGTAGTGAACCATGGTGGTGGACCAGATTATGACACATCAGAATCAGGTGAAGAAACTTTTTGATAAAAGGGCTAAGGTTCATGATTTTCAAATTAGAGATCAAGTCTTGTTGTGGGACAAGAGGAGAGAACCAAAGGGAATGCATGACAAATTTGATTCTTTATGGAGAGGTCAATTTACCATTAGATAACTCTATGGTGAGAATAGCTTCTTGCTGGAGTATCAAGATAGAGTGCTATTTTCACTGTCCCACAGTGAGTACCACCTAAAGCATTTCAATTCTTGAAATTTAGATGGATTCACTTGTATATTTGTATAGTTTTTATGTTTTATTTATTTTTTTCATTTTTAGCATGACTCCATAGCCCAATGGCTTGGATGAAGGCACTTAGAGATTGGTTTCTACTCCTGTTGATCAGTTCAATCAAATGGAAGTTCCTCAACAGGAGCCAGCTGTTGTTTCTAAAATTAGCTCAACTCATTTTTGGAACAACCCCTATGAAACTTGTCCATTTTGCTTTTTTCTCTCTAAGTTCATTTTTCGAGACGAGTTTTTCTTGTTCTCGTGTTTGCTCAACTGGCATCATTCAAAGTTTATAATGTCTCTTTATTATGTTTTCCCCAAAATGAAAAAATCATTATAGTCTTGATGTGACCAGGGGACAAATTTACCTTTTCCTAGAGTTAGTCTTTTTTCTTCATTTTTCATGCAAAGGTGGAAAATTTTGCTGTCAATGCATTTCTTTTCTTACATGTAGGAGCAGCAAATTTTTATGCTCTTACATCTGAAATGTAGGAGTGGCAAAATTTTCCACCCCTAATTTTTTCTTCTTCCCATGTAGGAGCGGTGAATTTTGCCACCCTTGCATATCTTTTAAATTTCAGTGTAGGAGTGACAATTTTTACTACCCCTACATTGCCTCATTTTTCATGCACGACATTTATGGCCACACACATCGAGTGTTGGGGGTGATTTTCACCCTATTTAATATCTTTTTATTTCTTTTTGATTCATTTCTTCCAATCCTCCTCCTGCCCTCTACCTCTGGATGATCTAGCAAGTGAGAAGAAGCGTGTTTCTTTAGATTCAAGTTCTCATCACGCATTATTTTCTAGGTAGGTCTTTATTTTTACACTTTATTTCATGTTCTTTCCTCTTTTTACATTTTTATCTCTCCCCTTTTTTAGGTTTTTATTTCTTCTTTCCTCCTCTTCCCTTCCTCCCTGTTCGACGTTTCCTTCTTCTTCCTTAGTATTAGGGTGGCAAATTTTGCTGCCCTCCCTTTCCTTATTCATATTTATGCCCATGTAAGGGTAGAAATTTTTGCTTCCCTAACACTACATTTTCCTCTCGTGCACTGGTGACAAATTTTGCCATTGATGCAACTCGACCCGACTACAATGTAAGGGCGGTGAATTTTGCCAATGTTACACCTTTTTTTTGCATGTGCAAGGGCAAATTTTTTTTTGCCCTTACATGTATTTTTTCCTATAATGTGTTAGCGACAAATTTTATCGTCGATGCATTTTCTAATTTTAGCATGCACAGGCGGCAAATTTTGCCACCTATGCATGCAGACCCATCTCACATGCCAGGGCGGCAAATTTTGCTACCCCTGCATATTTTTTCTCTAACTCTAGGGAATTTTCATTCCTTTAATTTTTCATGCCTCCTCCCCATTTTCCTCTTGCTTTCCAACCTGCTCACACCTCATCCCTGTCAAGCACCCTTTCTTGGTCATGATCACCTGACGTGCAATTTCTCTAAATTACCAATTTTTTCCTAATTGCACGATCATGATTCTTATCACAGTTCCCCCTAAAGATCCTCCTTCATCAACGTGATCTCAAAAAAGGTTCATCCCAATGACTGAAGCTTCTCCAAAGAAGTCAAAGGCCATGAAGTAAAAGTATCAAGGTGTTTTTCCAATCACCTCGATCACTTCTAATGTCGACAACATTAGAGACAGAGATCGGCCACGTCTATATGGCCGAGTTCATGGAAAGAACCAAGGTGACAAACTTGAGCTTAGAGATGAAAAGAATAATTGAGAGCAACATCCATCTAGTCTCCTCTTTCTCTATGGCGGTGCATCACACAGAGTTTGTCCTCTAGTGCACCCAGTTCTATAACAGAAAGACCAGGACAGTGTCAGATGCTAGTGGCAACATGATAATTCAACTGGACCCCAAATTTATCGATAAAGTTTTCATGTGCCATCCTGATATCAAAGTGTTGAAAATTGACTTCATTGAGGCATAAAAAGAATACGACAAAGATCCTGAGAGGGCAAAAAAGGTGATGAACAATAGATGGCTCAAGACTCCCAGAGCCAACTTGTCTAGATGGCTGCAATTTTTTTTGAGAAGTGATTTTATAGAGAAAGTTGGTGACTTAATTACTCTTCTCAGCAGAGTATGAGGTCTACCATCTTATTTCCAATTCTATGAATGGATGTATCCATTTATTAAGATAATTCTACAAGGGAAACAAGTCATCTTCTAGAGTGAGTAGATCAACAACACTCTTCATGAGTAATTGACAAAGGTGTCTACTACTTTGAAGTTTTATATGACTTCATACTTAGTATACATCGTGGCTTCAATGTGAACCTTTCCAAGTTTGACAACAGAAGGAGACAAAAGAACCACCCCTGTTTATTCATTCTACCCTCAGCTAACACTAAAAAGATCAATCTGTCACTTTAAGAGGGTAAATGATGTCTTCTTTACGATATTTTTGTGCCTTTTTGATCCTCAGCTAGAACATAAGAGAGTATCAGATGAAGCCTAGATGGTCGTCAATGATTTTGGATGCATGTTTTTACAATTCTCCTCCTTTTGCTATTTACGGGTTGGCTTTTCTAAGGCTATCCCTACATGCTCTCCAAAATTTTTTCTCACAAATTAGTCCTAATGGAGCTATGTAGATAGAGTATTGTCATTCACACTAGGCAAATGGAACTTAAGAAGCCAGGTTTCAGGTTCCCAATATAAATTGGCAGATACTCAGTTTTGATTGCCACCAAAGCAAGGGCAATGGAGACAGAAATGCAACTTGTCACCATGAAGCAGTTCAAAAGAAGGCCCAATTTTGACTACAGGGGTGTCAATGATATGATTAAAAAAAGACTCAATTTCATGAGCCCATAATTGAAGACATCTGGATAGACTTGAGAACAACGGAAGAGATCAAAAGAATGGACTACAACAGTCTATCTCTAGAGCAGATTGAATATCTAAGGCTTAAAAATATTCCTCCTAATTTGGTTGATGATAAAGATATAATTAATAGTAGATACCTAGCTAAAAAAGTCACTAACTCTCCTCTTCCTCCCATTCATTGGTCCCAAAAGGAGTTGACTTCTTTAAGAATGAGATTCGAACCAATATTGACTAACGCCAATGATTGGCTAGCAGCTAAAGGAATCACATTGAAAAAATTCATCACAGGATCAGAGGCTGAATTCCAAGAGAAAATAAGGAAGAGATCAGAGAACATGACTAAGAATAAAGGTGAAGTTCCTTCTCCTTCTAGGCCTCACAAGCCTAGGATCATCTTTGTGTCAAAGAAATCGAAGGTTGCAGAGAAAGAACCAGGATCAAAAGCTATGAGGGCTAGAGAACAAAGCACTCAAGAGCAGGCGACAGAATAGATGGAGATAGATGACAGGCCTTTAGAGCAATAGAGAATTGAAACTCTATCTCCCCAAGAAGAGTCACAACCACTTGCAAGGGTTTCTTATTTGCCACCTCAATCCCCTGTGGCATCTCCTTCACCTCTTTCTCCCATCAGCATTCCTTCTTCTAGAGCCGCATCTCCTTCTAGATTTATTTTTGGTGACCCTCAAGGTGCTTTTGGAGATGTCCTTTTATCCTTAGGATCTATCCCTAGTCTCTCATCTTTTTTTTTCAATATCAGAGATAGTTCTACCATCGACCAACTAGCGGTCAATATAGTTTCACCTACTACACCCACTGTGCCCACTGTTCTCACTAGTAGTGTAGATGTTACCCCAGGAACACTAGTTATATGGACTATTGCCACGATAAGCACTTTTGCTTTCCCACCTTGGTTATCAACTTTCACACCCAAAATGAAGAAGCAATCTATCTCTGTAGATGACTTTGATTTTGCCAATATAGTGCCAGTGAAAGCTAAGACACCCAAGAAACCAAGGATCCTTGCAAAAATGGTCAAGAAAAAGGGGCACAAATTTATGGAGATAGCCAAACCTCTACAAGATGCAACCCTAAATTTTTTTGACATGAGTAGCTACTCCATTTTCGTGTTGAGTTGGAGAAAGTAACTCATGAGGGTGTGAAGAGCGACCTACAGTCTGCAATGGATATCAAGGTCCAAAAATTTGACAGGGAGAAAGAGATGAAAGATTATTATAAGACAAAGGTAGAACAATTGATCGCAGTAGTCAGGAGATTCACTTTTACTCCTGAAGCGGTGACCCCATAAGCCTTTTCCATAGATGATCCCGTTATCCAAAAAGCAGAGAAGACCTACATGAAAATGAAAGTACTTGAAGATTATATAGAAAAGATGCATATGCAAGGAATTTCCTTGCTTATAGAAGTTGCTGAGAAGATAGAGAAAATGAAGAAAATAAGGATAGATTTAGAAGACTTTGTCTCTCTTATTTCTCAAGATATTGACAGTACAAATAAATATCTTAGCAAGTGGGTAGAGATGAAAGCTCTAAAGAAACACACCTTAGTGTCAATCGACATCATTGCCAACAAATATTCCTATGTTAAAATCAAAGAATCATTGATATACAAATTCTAGGTACTTAAGGAGCTGATCGAAGATCTTGAGTCTTCCAAGGACGCTAGTGAGAAAAGTGACACCGGCCTGTTAAACAGACTGGAGGAATTGCCTTGCAAACTCACTTCTAGAGATAATCAATTTCTTTCAGCAGAGGAGATGATTCAAGAATTCAAAGGTATGATTTAAAGGGATTTTGAAGAGAAAGCATTTTCAAAGACTTTTGTGGATAACATTTTAGATACTCAGTTAACTCTAGATAATCTAAGAACCAGGTTAACTAGTCATGCCAAAGCAATCACAACATTGAAAGATGCTACAATTAGAGCCAAAGTAATCTTCAAGAATATCATTATGCTAGACAATATTAGAATTCAGGCATCTATCGCCATGTATGATGCTCATCTAAAGAAGTTTGGCAGCAAGAGTTGAATTATTCCTCCATTCTCTCTTCTTTCTTTCTTTCTTCTCATGTACTTTTGTCATGTGAAAGTACATGCACTTTTGTCATGTGAAATTACATGCACTTTTGTCATGTGAAAGTACATGCTCTTTTGCAATATGTAATTACATGTAAAAATCTGGAAAATATCTCAAAGTCAATGCTGACTCATCTTTGACTAGGTTTTCAATATTTTAATTTTTTTCCAATTTTGAAGGTTTCTCCCTATATATAGAGGGAACCTCTTTTGTAAAATATCTCTGGATAATTGAGAGCAAAAACTCTGCTGAAATTGAGACACTTATTTAGACTTTGTGCTCAATTTGTAAATCATATTTTGTCGAATGAATGAAAAACAAGTTAATTTCAGACTTTGTATTGAAGTAATTTGTGTTACTTAGGAAATAGTTCTTATGTTCTCTTTCCTAATAATCTCTCATCTGTTGAATTTAATAAGCAAAGTGTGTGTATTGAAATTATCTAAAGACATTTTTAAAGGATAAAAGAAAGACTTTGAACTACTTTTATCTTGGTGACCCTTTTATCCATTGTAGTTTTAGGTGAAGACTTTGGGCTTTGTTTCACTCTATTGTTACGTTGTTTCGAATCAGTGAAGGAGGCAATGAAGGACTTTGTGCTTTCATGGGTTTCCTTGTGGACTTTGTTACTACTTCAAGAGATTTTTTGCTATGCACTAGATACCATTTCTGAAAGAAGAGGAATGCTTTCAGCCATCGACTAGGACCTCCTTCTTTTGTTCCTTGGACATCATCTTTGAAAAAAGAGAGATGGATGGTGTTATACTACCCTGATTATTATTTTCTATTTATTTATATACATATATAGCATATAAGTGATTCATAGGGAACCTCCCCTTGATGAGAGGAGAGATTTATCTCATTAAGATGTGATAAACCTACACTTTTTGTGGCATAAATCTCCTTGTACTGTGGTTGATATACCCATTTTGTCATCATTGAGTTGATGACAAAATATTAACCCAACACTATGAACTCTTTCAAAGCTCAGGAGACTTAGACAAAACTATAGACTCTGCAGGTTAGTTTCTTGGTTCTATGCACTCATTTCTACGGACTCTGTAGGTTCATTTCTATGGACTCTGCAGGTTCTTTTCTGCAGACTCTGCAGGAAAGAAACAAGTTCCCCACTTAGGCATTTTCAAGCTTGGTTCAACACTAAGGTTCAACTAAAAGGTCCATTAGCAAGCTTCAAACAAAGGAATGAGCCATTGAACCTTCAACCAAAATGGTTCAATGAGTTCAAAGGTATAATGACATCGGCAAGTTTAAAGAGTTAAGCGCTTCGGCAAAAGTTCAAAGTTCAACTGCTTGAACAAGTTCAACGACTTCAAAAGACTTAGCTAAAATAAGGAAGATTGAACTATTGAACCATTGAATGTTGAACCAAAAAGGTTCATGGGTTCAAAGGTTCAACACGTTTGGTTCAATGTGGTTGGTTCAACACAGTTGGTTCAAGCGGTCAATTGAATGAGCAGAACAAAAGAATGGACCATTGAACTGTTGAACCAAAGTTGGTTCAATCAGTTGATTTAATCAAATGGTTCAAAGGAGTGCCCCAAAGCCCAAAGGCCAAAATACCCTTGCAGAGGGTAGTGAATCAAGGCAAAGTACCCTTGTAGAGGGCAGTGAGCAAAAGCAGACAAAGAGATTTTCTTTGAAAAAATGAACAAGGCAGAAAAGTTGGAATTCCTTAAAATTTGTGCAAGGCAAAAGACAAAGTGAATTCTTTCAGACAAAATTTTTGAAGGAATTCCTTTGGACTTTTATCTGAAGGAATTTGCCTAAAAGCATAAAGCTTGATGAAAAGCAGATGAAGCCAAGGAAAGATTTCTTTCAGACATTTTGTTTGAAGGAATTGAAGCTGAAGACCACTTGAAGGCCACCTAAAGAACTTTGAGGGTAGGTACCCTTGTGGGGGACTCTTTTTGACTAGAAAATGGGCCTTTCTCATGACCCCAAAGGGATTCCTGCCCTTTGGGAAGGATCAAACAAGAAAGCCAAAGGAATTGCCAAAGAGGGTGACAGGCCCAAAGACATCAAGATTAAGCACCATGAACTAGCCATTGGAATCTAGACTTCCAGTGACATCCCTGCAGCTGTCAAATTTAGGGCAACAAACTAGCCATTGGCTTTCCAAGTGGTGACGAGCGTGTGAACGTCAACTTCATGGCAATGAAATAACCATTGATATTTAAAAGCTTGAGCATAGACCTGAATGCATTCAAAGGCCTTAATGCCAAAAGGAAGAACCGATGCAAGAAGAGCCAAAAGAGCCAACAAAGTTGGGAAGATAGCCTCGAGAGTTCAAGTTCTAGGAAAAGACAAAACTAAGAAGTGACAAAGAGGGAAAGATCAAAAATATCTGTAGGAGTTATTTTTGGTAGGTGGAACAGTCCACCAAGTAGATATTTGAGCTTGAAAACATTGAAGTCATGGCCTATTTATCTCCCTTGGAGTAAAGGTGAAGTGGATAGCTGCGCAGACAATAGGGAAATGACTAGATGACCTAGTCCCAGGAGAAGACATGAGATGAATCAACACGCCATAGTTAAGGCAGACACTCTGTTCCAACATAGCCCTCTTTAACAAAACTAAAAATGTATTGAAGGCATTGAATGCAACATGGGCTACTCCATGGAACAAAGCACCAAGCCTTTCTTGGCTATTATATATTGTAATCTCTTATTTTGTGGAAAGGAGATCTCTCTGATATAAAAGCAAAACTCTACCAAAATTGAAAGGTGATTACTAAGACTTTGAGCTCAGATTGTTGATCATATTTCTTTGTTTTAATGAGAAAGTAGGTTAATTTCATACTTTGTGTTGTTATAGCTTGTATCATTTAGGGGATTGTTCTTATGTTTATTTTCTGAATGTGTTCTTGTCCATTTTAAGGAAATAAGTAGAACTAGTGTAAGTAATCAGGAAGGTGTCCTGAAGCCAACTATGGAGAGACTTTGTGCCCCCACATTTATCTTTAGTGTGTTTGTCTATTTTTTATTTCTATGTAAAGGACCTTGGGATGACTTTGTGCCCTCATTGTCCTTCGTATCTCACTCTTGGGCAGTTGAGGTGGAGACTTTGTGCTACACCTCATTACTGGTTATCGACCTTATTACTAGTTACTTGTTACCTATTTTGAAAGGATTCTTACTATTAGTTATAGGCCACTTCTGAAAGAAGAGAAGTGCCCTCTGTCATTTCACCAAGATTTCTCCTTTGGCTGTGAACATCATCTCTGAAAAAAGAGAGATGGATGGTGTTGTCCTACCCCTGAGTGTTATTTTTTGCTTATATATAGTATATAGCTCCTCATATTTACAGGGAACCTCTCCTTGATGAGAGGAGAGATTTGCCCCCTTTTGATGTGGTAAACCTACACATCTAGCTGACCAATCTCCCTTACTATGGTTGATATGACCTATTTTTCTCATCAGTTAGCTGGTGACAAAATATTCACCCAACAATGTTGATCCTTGGGAGTGATTTTAATTTGATTATAGCTAGAAAAACCATCCATGAGGGAAAGCATCTCATACCCTGCAATAAAATCCATGATCATGTTAATATTAGGTAAGGTAAAGTAATCTTTAGGACATGCCTTATTTATATCTTGGAATTCAGTATAGATTCTTATTTCTCCTTATAGTTTGGCCATAGGGACAATACTATATATCTACTCAGAGTAATTAATTAGCTAAATTAAACTGGCTTCTAAGAATATTTATAATTAATATTTTACCAATAGGGCTACCTTGGGGTGCATTTTACAGAGTTTTTATTTAAATAATTTGGCATTCATATGAACCACTAAGTCATGTTCCACCAAGGTAGGATCTAGCCTAGGCATGTCAAAATAGCTCCATGAAAATACATATATATAATCCTTGAGAAGATCAATGAGGATTTATTGCTCTTCAGATGTGAGAATTGCCCCTAGTTTGACCATTTTAGGATTTTCATCTATTCCAATATTGACCTTTATGACCTCATAAATGAGATAAGGTGATTGGTCTTGAAGATATGTTAGGGGCAGTGGAAATTTTTCTCCTAAAGTGAATTCTTCAAGAAGATCTATATCTAATTCTAGATAAGACTCTTGTCTATTAGGAGTTGACTAAATTTATTCTATATCTAAAGAGGGACCATTGTCATCATATTATTCTTCTTAAATTTGATTTAGTGACTTTTTTTGTTCTCCAACATACGCAGATTCATTTAGATTAATAGAAAATCCTTTCTTGTGGTCCGTTGATGACAAATCTCTAGCTTCCAGATATTCAATGATAGTCTCATCATTTTGGAAGATATAAAAGGATGGATTAGTATTCTGATCCTAGTCTATGAGTGTGGGGTAGTAGAGGGAGAAATTGATTGTGGAGATGGCAGTGTTAGATAAGAGGTTTATGGTAGCAAAGTATTCATAAAGACTATAGATAGAACCCATCTTGACTTCTTCATCAGAAGTAAACTCTTTAAGAACTAAAGAAGTATCCATAACAATAGTGTTTAGGTCAATGCCTAGTGATTTTTACCCCAAGCCAAGATGTTTTGGATGTTCCTAGAACTTGATAGGTTTTAACCTACCTTGTTCTTTTTTACCTAGTCCTTTATCCTTATAGTTCATGTTCTAAAGCATTTTCTAAAGTTGGGGATATTTTTGCTTATGAAATTTTAGGGCCTCATCTTCAAGAATGAGACATGAATCATCAATTTTTTCAAAATATTCATCTAATAACATACCTGTACTGGTGAAGGTTTGGACCCAAACTAATAAGTACGAGTTTATCTTACCTCATAATAGGGGACCCATAGTTGAATGGGGATAGTGGAAGGTTTTTGACATAAAGGGTATTATATTCATACTCCCCATAGCCCTTGGTTATGTTCTTAAGATGGGTGATATCTATGGATTTAGATGAAGTAGGTGATATATCATCAAGGTAGATATATTTTGTAGCTTTGGAATAATAACTATGGGTGCTGGGACAATAACAAGTAAGATTTGATTGATCCATTTGACAACTATGAAAATGTTCAATTTCCCATGTAATTGTGATCTCCATTCCATAATTTGGGAATTTTATACATTGGTGGAGGGTAGAGGGTACTCCTATCATCTTGTGGATCTAAGGGCATCCCAAGAGTAGATTATATGGAAGATCAACATCCATTACATGAATTAGGGTTTGACAGCCTATGAGTGCCACAACTATAGGTAGATAGATTGTACCTATAGATGGCCTCTGTTTATCATCATATGCTTTAATCATTATCAAATTAGGCCCTAATGAGGACTTAGAGTACCCCAATTTCTTAAGAAAATAAAGATTACTAAAATTAAGGGTTGACCCTTTGTCTATAAGTACCGATGAGATCTTGTGATTAGTGATGGAAATATCAATGAATAGTGGATAGTTATGATGAAGGCATATAGGTGGCATATCTTGGGCAATGAAGGTAATTTGTTGGGAAGGGGATAAATGACCCACCAAGGCCTAAAATTAACTTGTGTCAATATCCTTAGGGAATTTTAGTTAATTTAAGACTTGATTATCTCCCAATGCACAAATGATGTCTTGAGAAGGTCCATAAAAGAGATTTGGATTGGAGTTTTCTCAATCTACTGAATGATATTATATGGTTTATCGAAAGAGCTCAAGAATTTATTAGGGATAGTGACTTTCTAAGATGAGGAGGTGGATGGGCCCTTTAGAGGTGTTATAATAATTATGATCTTTCCATGTCATGTAGCAACTACATAATCAATTATTGTCTTATTGACTTTTAGGATGGTGGATGGAAAATATACGGGCTCTTAGGGGCCTTGGATTTTGATGGTATTAATGTAATGGTATGGGATGGAGTGATAGTTGATTCTATCAGAAGTGAAGGCTTGACCCTAATCCTTTGGTGGTTTCTTCTGTCTCCTATCATGCTTAGGTAATGGGTATCGATATATACTTAGCTGTTGATTATTAGATTGACTTGTTAGGATCTCCCCTTCAAATTCTACATCTCCTTTCTCTATTAAATCTTGGATGAAGTGCCTCAATTACATACATTTATCAGTGTCATGCCCTTTGAATCTATGATATTGAAAAAAATCATCTTTTCGATACCAGTCTGGTCATGGCTTATTATCATCCAATGGTCAAATTATAGAGAGAGTGATAATATTAGCAGTAATTAATTATTTCAAAACCATTTCCATAGGTACACTATGACTAGTTATATGCCTCTTTCCCATTCTTGGCTTTGGTTTCCCCCTTGGCACCCTTATATTGGAGACATTTTGATTTTTAGTAGTAGGGGGAGCTTTCTACATTTTTTATACATGCTTTGAATCTATGACACCATCCCCTACTACATTTTTATTCTTGTTGAAGACCTTGGGTTTTTACAAAAAGTATAATCCTAGTTCTATTCTTGTTCATTTCGATATATAATTTAATTTTCCCCTTCTCAATGAGTTCTTTTTCAATTTTACTACCCTTTTCTATAATTTCATTGAAAGATTTGACACACTATAGTTTCAATTGGTATTTTAATTCAGTATTGAGATTATCAATAAATATTTTGGCTCACTCTTTTTCAAGGACTATGTAGTGGAATCGACAACAAGTCTTCTCCACCATTGTATGAATGATGTTAATATTTCCCCATTTCTCTGCTTGGTGTTGTAAATATATATAATGGAAATGTTATGTTCAATGTTAAATAAGTGTCACACAAATTTCTCTATTAGCTTTCTAAAACTAGAGATGGACCCTTTTGGTAGATGCATACATAATTCTAGTGTGGGACCTATAAGACTTTTGGGGAAGAGTCTAAGTAAGCATCACCGTACATGACCTTGTGGCACACCACATAGAAATATTGAATGTGGTCATGTGGGTCCTCTCCCTTTATATTTATCAAACTTTGGAATCTCAAAGTGTGCTGGGAAAGGTATTTACAAGATGCTCATATCCAATAGAGACATATAAAATTATTCATACTTATATATCATTGCCTAAGTACGAGGGTTAATTTGTTGAAGACTCTCTTTCATCATCCTCTAATTTTGGGCAAATGAAGGGTCTATTAAGGGATTAGAGCTTTGTGATTTGATTGTTCTTGGTTTTGATGGATTAGGATTAATGATTATTGTAGTTCATCTTGGTGAAGTGGGTCTTTGGTTTTGAGCATGGAATTATGAGGTGAGGGAATTAATTTATTGAGTCAATTGGTCTAGGAGATCCACCAAGTTAGATCTCCTCCTTTTATCCTCAATGCAATTATTCTGTGGGGGTTCTTTGTTACATCTTGATTTCTTGATAGGAAAATTTGTTAGATTATCTATGGATATCTATAGTTGAAAAATTTAGATTTGGCTATTTTTAACTAAGCTGTTAGATATATGTTGATATGAGGTAACAAGATATTACTTAGATTACATGATCATCCTACTATGAGTTAGCTGTAAGTAAATGTTTACTTTATGATCATGTTAATCTATCATTTTAGCTATATTTTATGATGAATATATATCATGACTATTATGGTATAACTACCTATTTTATTATGAGGTTGATGCAGAAGAACTCAATCCTCAGAGTGTGATGGAGGGAGAGCATAATCGAAGAGGGTGACATAGGTTGAGATGTCAGAGGATGATAGAGAAAATGATTGGTACCCTTTACACACCATATATAAATAACACATGTTAGATACATAATGAGTGGTTATCATAATATGTTTTGATTCCATTTGTATTAAATAGTCATTTTAAACATGGTTTGCTTAGCATGGTTTAATGGTTTTAAGGAATTGCCTTGCGTGTTAGCCCAGGTTTATGCTTTGGTAGTTTTACAATTTATGATTTCATTTATGATCAATAATGTTTTTTAGAAGATACAATTTGCATGGTTAGATTAAATTTTAATTTATTGACTAGAGGATTTAGTCATTAAATTGTTATGTTAATAAAAATGTTGATAATCATTGATTTTTATGAATTGGTAAATAGAAGGTTTGAAAATAAAGGTAAAACAAGAAATGTAATAAAATAATAATTAAATGTTTAAAATAATATATTTTAAATAAAATAGTAAATACAACATAAAAAAGAGAAGCTAAACCTACTTTAAAAAGGATCATAGTGTTTTTGGAAAAAAAGGGGGAGAAAGAAAAGGCATACCATGCCTAAGAGAAGAACAAAAGAGGGAGAAGTGAAGACAGGGAAATAAAAGAAAGAATCAAGCGATGGGTTTTATCAGGTAGGGTTTTAATTCAAATTCTAGATAACTATTTGATCTATTTTTGAATGTTTCATTACTTATGAAATCAAATACATGTAAAAATATATGTGGAACATAGATCTATGTGTGGTTATTTTTGATTAAATGCCCCAAGATTTGGCTATTATGCATGTTAAGTGATTGAACTATTTGTATATTTAAGGAAAAGACACAAAAATAACATAGTGACTCATTTAACATGGATCTAGGATAAATATATATGTCATTGACTTATCACAGTTGCCTATACATATATCATCGACTTCTTATATCTTCATAAACATAGTCTAATGGTTAAATATATAAATCCATAATTTTCACATATAGTGTATTTAAGTCCTTATAGGATGGACATCTAAATAAAATATAGATATCATTCCAGATATGCTGGGTGAACTCTATAAGGCAACAATTTCTAATTTCATAATGGGTGAATTCTGTATGATAGTGATTTTTAATTTCATATTTATTAATTCCAACAACTTGTTGTATTGTTATAGTTACTAGGTAACTGATGACTTGTATTACTATTATTATTACCAATAAAATAGTGCAATATAACCTTTAGGTATATTGCTGTAGCAATTTGAGAACTGTTTAGCAACATCATGACTAGGCTGAGTCTAGCGTTGAACTTATCAATTGTTGAGTGTAACAAAATAAATTATTGGGTTATGCACTATAATTTTTAAATTATTGAGTAAACACAGATCACCTTATAACTTAGGAGAAACATAATCTATTTATTAGCCTTGGTATGTTCAGAAGATGTTGGATTGAAATCTTAGTCATAGTACATTCCTTGGTATATTTTGTAATTTTCACTATAAATCATGAACTCTGGATATTCTAGATAATCAGTTGGTAAGACTTTAAATTCTCATATATAACCTACTTATTAAGTTGAGAATAATATACCATACACTGTAATATACCTTAATATACATTATTCTACACTATCATATGCTGTAATATACCATAAGTAAATAAGATAATACTCCCTACTAGCTAATCATTGTAAATCACTATAAATTCTGACTTAATATCATATAATGTAAATTCCATCTCTTGTATATTGATAGTATGGGTTATTACAGAGTTGTTTATATTGTTAACTATGTTGTTAAATAGTATGGCATTACATATGGTGCTTACATGAGCTTAATGGCCTTGTAAATAATAATTAACTAAGGTTAGAGATTTACATTTTGCCAAACATCTAAATCGGGTATTTACATAAGTATATATATTAAGTATTAAATACTATGAATGGTATTTTGGCTTATGTTTACTCAATATGTGTTTGGTATTCATGTAGATAAAGAGTGGTGAATATCTTTACTTGTGTAACACTATATATATATTTATATTAGACCAAACACTTGTGTCTCTATTGTGCATTTAGACATGGTAATGACATATTGGTCTACATGTTTAATTTACAATGAATAAAATGATATTATAGACTATATGTTTATAATTACTCCACTATTCGTAGTACCTCAAAAGAAATGGATTATAACTTAATAAGCATATAGAAATCTGATAGAGATTATTTGTATCTAATGCTTATTATATATCGGCATAATTTTATGTATAATTCTTTACCCATGTATAAAGTGGAATGCAAAAATTGATCTTTCATTATTTTGTGTTAACCTTGATATGCTTAGTAATAGTTTAGGGGTGTAAAACCTGTAGTATAGGTGTAAAGATACTAAGATACATATTATTGAATAAACAAAAAGATCATAGTTATACTACACATATACTTGAATGAAAGTGTGAGTCGCTTTAACTATAGTTCCTAGGGTGAGTGTAAACTATATAACTATGTTCAATAGAGATTTATGTTTCAAGTGCATACCAATACCACTACAAAGGATCTTGCTCATATGTTTTGACTTGGATGGTTAATAGAATCATATCCATTTAATGCATAATAGAGATTATGAGATTATTGACATTTTTGAACCATGATTTTATGTATTTTTATTTTTAGGCAACATTACCACTTGAAGAATCTCTAGGTATTGGGAGAATATAACATAAAAAAAATGGTCAAGGGAATCGAGAGTTGTGAGACTGTACCAACTAAGTCCTAGACTTCTAACCTATCATTTAATGATATATGCATATTTACAACTTTGGATAGGTATTCATAATCTATAGATAGGTATGTGTTTTGAGATTCTCGATTAGAGTTATAAAAGCCTTAGGGAGTTCTTGTTTTATAGTATAAATGAATAGTGGTATAGTGTTTACATATCATTTATGTAGTTACATATGGTGCATGTACAAATACGTGTAATGTAAGGTTGAGATAAGTCTGAAGGTTTTTGTGGGACCAAAACTACAACCATATTAAAATAGTCTTTTAGAAAATAGAATGAGATGTTTAAATGAATGTTAACTGGTTTATGAATTCTCCATTCCACTGCAAATGATTGAGTGACTGCGAGTTATATATTGAGTACTTATGTGTAGTACATGATTACGAGATTGTATGATTATATCCATCATATCATGGTGCATCATTATGCATGCTTATATATATATATATATATATATATATATATATATATATATATATATATATATATATATATATATATATTGCTTTGAATACTAGTAATCAGTTTAAACTTAGGATATACCCAAAGTGGTATAACCATGTACTTACTTGATTATTATTATGTATGTGATCATTTAATTCTTGAAATCATAAATTAAATTTTGTGTTATTATGTATTTGGTAACCTATGATAGTATGGGATATCATAAGTACTAAATAATAACTGTATGTTATACCCAGATGGGACATACTAGAATTGTTATGCCTAGACTCATATCTACATTTGATTGACTATTTGTATGCATGCTGGATATTACTATGAATAGTATGTTTGTGATAGTTAGAAGGAATTTAGGTATGCATGCATACAACCTTGAGAGTTTAACAAATGATATGATAGTATATTATTGTGTTTCATAGGAACTATGATTTGCTTTGTTATATTTAGTTGCTTGAATATAAATTATGTTTCCATGTAATTATGTCTTAGAATACTAGAATATGGTAATATGGGTTATCATAGAATGTTGTATATTTGGAAACTAATTGGGATAGTGAAAATCTATAGTTAAATATGTATTACTTAAGTGGTATAAACTGTAGTCATTATTTCTAGTATGGGATAAAAAATAATGTAAGATTCATTCATACATTTGACATAATAAATGTATGCTTTGTTTGCTCCTATGTTTAGCATGTTATATAATGTGTTTGATAGTAAAATGTAAATTAAATGAATCTTGTATTTGAATTGTATTTGACCAATTTGCATTTCTAATACATAATAAGGAGTGAGATGGACTTCACTAGCTTACTAGTGTCACAATGATAGATGAAGGTAGTCTGATCAAGTGGTGTGTATGAATTTGATTAATCTAGATTGTTATTATTTTTAAAACTTTGGACTAAAGTATGTTTAGTGAGACATTATCATTTCATGAGTATGGTTTACATGTTTGTGTGATATATTGTAATAGAATGGTTTTCTATGATATACTGCATGTTTAGTTTAGAAATCATACTACACACGAGTACTTGATTGTCTTTCTAGATTCTTGTACCATTACTATCTACTCATCCATGAAGAAGGGCCATTTCCTATTGGGATTAGTGTGGGGGATCATTGCTCCATGGTTGGTGTGGAAAAATGCTTGGATGATGCTCTCCCTCCCATAATAGGACTACTTATTGAAATGAATCTTGAGATTGCCATAGATACTTGAGTTCTAGAACTATGCTTTGGGAAAACCATGTATCTATATGCAGATTATATTGTACTGTACTTAAATTTAATATTATTATGAAGAGTTGTAATTACTTAGTATTATACTTTGATAGTGGTGGTTGTAGACTTGTATTAGTTGTAGATGAGTTAATGTAATTACTTTCTATATTCACATTATGATATGTACTATAATGTTAGAGATTAGTGATTGATGATGTAATATGTATTTACTATTATCACACTTGAGTATTTCATATGATCTTTATAGATTATAATGGTGTAATATATTTATGGTTTATGTGTTTAATTAAAAAAAATCACGTATTTCTATTTAACCCTAGCAGGGTTATTATATGTGGTATCAGAGCTGGGACTCAAAATCTAGGACCTATGAGTCCATTAGCATTTTTGTGTCTTTCTATTCACCAGTTTGAACTTAGTGACATGAAATGTTGCACTGGTATTTTGGATTAGTAGTGCTTTAGTGCAAAACCTTGTTACCCCATGATTACAGTTTTGAGACTTGGTAGATCCTCCTAAATGGCTTGGTGACTTTTGTAAGTATGTGACACTTATGAAATGTGTGTGGTAGAGTGAGTGTGCATCCTTAGGATAACTTTTACCCTCTTAGAATTTCTATAGGGTTGGATTATCTAGTGTACCAATGGTGATGGTTGTATATGAGGTTTGGATAGGTGAGCATGTATCATAGCTCATGAGTTGTGAACAAGAGATTTTTACCATGATTTGGTCACTTAGATCGAACACCTCGAGAGTGACTACATCTTTTATTGATTATAAAGTCACCTTTGTCATTATGTTTTGTGTTTTGAGTGTTTAATAAGCATAGGATGCTTGTCACTTAAATATATGTGCTTTAGTTTTTTTATCTTTTATTCACTAATCCTAAGAGTGGGAAATTTTATAAGACCATTCCTAGTTGGGTATCACTTAGTGTGGTGGGAATTTTATTGTGGTAGAGTGTTGTTGTCTCGTTTGATAATTCCTTTGTGTTAGGAGTTTGTTTTTGGTTTGGAACCCTTATGTTTATGTGGATTTGGAAGAGATGTCACCTCTCATAGTGGGCATAGAGGTGAGTTGTCACTCCCTCATTTTCCTTTGACACCATTTTAAGCCCCTGAGAGGATTATTCTTCTCTTGATATTGTTTTAACCTTATTTTCCTTGAGATTATAGAATAAATGTCTTCTACTTCTTGATAATAGAGAAGTTATAGAATTGGATGGATTGATATATCTTTGTGGTTAGTATATTTATTTCCCAGTTATGAAAATAGATTATGATATTATACTTATAGATTTGGTAAGTATGTAGTGAATTTGGCAACTTGGGTTGTGGTGATTTATTTTTACCTTGTGTGGGTATATAAGAACTTTGTTGTTGAGATGATAGTTCTCTAATTTTCACTTGTGACTCTTTAGAGTCACTACTTTATATAGCTTGTGATTTTAGACCACATGAAGTGGCAAACCTTGAATCAGATACTAGATTCTAGATTAAGAATTATAAGTTGATTCAAATTAGTATGATATTATACACCTTTTATTAGATTGATATTGTTTTCTTTTGCTTAAAACATGTTATTTTGATGAGATATTTTTATGCTTTTTGCTAGAAGTGAGTAGGTTATAGAATGTGTGAAAGATCTTTTCAATCTATAGGTTGAGGTAAACTTTTAATTTATTGCATTCTAGCTGAGCAAGCATGGAGAAATTATTTTGTTTATTCCCTTATAAGGTTGAAATGATGATGTGATCCTTGACCTATGTATGTTATGTTAATTTTAACATTATTTTCTCTTAACCATGAATATAATAGAATAAGTTAAGCTGTGAAATATGATACTAGTTATGTGTGGCTAATAGTAATTTAATACAATCATGGATTTATTGTATGATTCCTCTTGTATGTATGTTGGTACATCTAAAATTATTTATCTCATATTATTGATTTTTATGATTTGGTAGCATATAATTGTGATTCATTGAACATTATGCACTTTTTGGAGATCATTAGGTCGGGGAGACCCAAAGGAAGAATGGTAAGTTAGGAACATGAGTTATAAGTGATAAGATGGTATCCTATCTAGTATCACATTGAATTGATAGTTACTAATTTTGGATCTGATAGAGGGACTTGTCGAATCTAAGCTTTGATAGATAGATTTGTCAAATTTAGTCATATGATCATATGCATGTATATTCTGGAACGTTTATTCCTTAATTTTGTATACATTGCAAATGTAGTATTTCTAGTTCCTATTCATCATCATACTTGTTAGGATCTCCGTGGAGAAGTGACAGTATTGACATGTTATACTTATTAGGAGCTATGTAGGGTAGCGGTGGTATTAACTTATGCACATCATTCTTACTAGGTTCTCTAATTACTTTTCTCTAGAATGAGAAAAACACTCTATAGATTAGAGAGATGTGAAAAAGGGATGGAAAATTTTGTGAAACTCTCCTTGGTTATTTATTTTTACTTGTATGATGATCTCATGTGCTTTGGGAAGCTAGTAAAACTTTCACTAATATATGTGGGACTCTTCAAGGTAATAGAAGTGGTTAGACCTATAGTATACAGGATTGTCTTGATGGTTTTAGACCTCGGGGTGGTCATGATAGAAAAATTCAAAATAAGTGACACTCAAAAACCATGTTTGCTTAGTTGTGAGATGTTACAGAACAAGGTCTTATGGGACCAATACTTTGGGAATAATGTAATTTGGAAGAACTACGATGAGTTCTACAGGTAATTTTCCATTTATTGCTTAATTTGATATTGTATACTATGTTTTTTCTTGGCTAAGTAATGTTTTTAATTCAAAAATTATTTTTGGATAAGAGTCATCAGGGATGATGACTAGTTTTAGGGGGGAAGGATGTTGCATCCTAATTCCTTGCCAAGAAAATTTGTTAAATTATCCATAGATATCTATAGTTGACAAATTTAGATTTGGCTATTTTTAACAAAGCTATGAGATATATGTTGATATGGGTCAGTAGGATATTAATTAGGTTACATGATCACCCTACTATGAGTTAGTTGTAAGTAAATGTTTACTTTAAGATCATGTTAATTTGTCATTTTAGTTATATTTTATGATGAATAAATATATCATGATTGTTATAGTCTAACTACCTATTTTATTATGAGATTGATGTAGGAGAACTCAACCCTCAGAGTGTGATGGAGAGAGAGCATCATCAGAGAGGGTGATGTAGATCAAGATGTCAGAGAATGACAAAGAAATTGATCGGTACTCTGCACACACCATAGATAGCTAGCACATGTTAGATGCATAATGAGTGCTTAACATAATATATTTTGATGTTGTTTGCATTAGATAGTCATTTTAACCATGATTTACTTAGCATAGTTTAATGGTATTGAGGAATTGCCTTATATGACTTGCATGTTAGCCCAGGTTTATGCTTTGGTAGTTTTACCATGTGTGATTTTGTTTATGATCACTAATATTTTCTTAAAAATATAATTTTCTTGGTTAGAGTAAATTTTAATTTTTTGACTAGAGGAATTAGTCATTATATTTTTATGTTAATAAAAGTGCTGATAATTATTGATTTTTATGAATTGGTAAATAAAAGGTTTGAAAATAAAGGTAAAATCAAGAAATGGAATAGAATAAAAATTTAAAATTTAAAAGAATATATTTTAAATAAAATACTAAATCAAAAAGAGAGACGAAAATCTTTAAAGCAAAAAAAAAGAGAAGCTACGCCTACTTTAAAAAGTATCATAATATTTTTGGGAAAAAAAAGGGGGGAGAAAAAAAAGGCGTACCATGCAAAAAAGAAGAACAAAAGAGGGAGAAGTGAAGTCAAGGAAGTAAAATAAAGGATCAAGCAATGGGTTTTGCCAGGTAAGGTTTTTATTCAAATTATGGATAGCTATTTGATCTATTTTTGACTGTTTCATTATTTATGAAATCAAATACATGTAAAATCTATATGGAACATAAATCTATGTGTGGTTGTTTTTGATTGAATGCCCCATGAATTGGTTATTATGCATGTTAAGTGTTTGAACTGTTTGTATATTTATAGATGGTAGACATACAAAAATAACATGACTCATTTAATAGGGATCTAGGATAAATATATGTCATTGACTTATCACAATTGCCTATACATATATCTCCAAATTCTCATAGATTCATAAACATAGTCTGATGGTTAAATATATATATCCCTATTTTTCACATACAATGTATTCAAGTCCTTATAAGCTAGGTGTCTGAATAAAATATAGATATCATTCCAAATATGCTGGGCAAACTCTATCAAGCAACAATTTATAATATCATTATGGGCAAATTCTATATGATAGTGATTTATAATTTCATATTTATTAATTTTGGCAACTTGTATTGTTATAGTTACATGGAAATCAATGACTTGTATTACTATTATTATTACCAAGACAATCATGCAATATAACCTTTAGGCATATTGATGCAATGATTTGAGAACTATTTAGTAGTATCATGACTAGGCTGAGTCTAGCATTGAACTTATCAATTGCTGAGTGTAATAAAATAAATTATTGGGTTATATGCTAGAATTGTCAAATTGTCGAGTAAATGTAGATCACCTTATAACTCAAGAGAATCAAAATCTAGTTATTAGTTGTGGTATGCTTAGAAGATGTTGGACTGAATTCTTAGATGTAGTACATTCCTTGGTATATTCTCAAATTTTCACTATAAATCATGAACTCTTGGTATTCTAGATAATTAGTTGGTAAGAATTTAAATTCTCATATATAACCTACATATTAAGTTGAGAATAATATACCATATTCTGTAATATACATTATTCTATGTTATCATATGCTATAATATACCATAATTCAATTGGATAATAATACTTACTAGATAATCACTGTAAATCACTATAAATTCTCACTTAATACATACATATTTCTCACTTAATATCATATAATGTAAATCGCTATAAAATGTAAATTCTAGCTCTTGTATATTGATAGTATGGGTTATTAAAGAGTCACTTATATTATTAACTATGTTGTTAAATAGTATGGCATTACATGAGCTTAAGGCCTTGTAGATAACAATTAACTTAGGTCAACGATTTAGATTTTACAAAACATTTGACCTAGGTATTTACATAAGTATATATATTAAGTGAGTATTAAATACTATGAATGGCATTTTGGCTTATGTTTACTCAATATGTGTTTGGCATTCATGTAGATAGAGAGTGGTGAATATATTTAGTTGTGTAAGACTATATATATATTTATATTATATCAAACACTTGTGTCTCTATTGTGCGTTTAGATGTGGTAATGACATATTGGTCCACATGTTTAATTTATGATGAATAAAATGATATTATAGACTATATGTTTATAATTGCTCTGTTGTTTATTTATGGACATTACTATGGGTCCTTTGTACCTCAAAAGAAATGGGTTATAACTTAATAATCTTATGGAAATATGATAGAGATTATTTGTATCTAATGCTTGTTGTGTATCGACATAATTCTATGTATAATGTTTTACCCTTGTATAGTGTGGAATGTAAAACATGATCTTTCATTATTTTTTGATGACCTTGATATGCTTAGTATATAGCTTGGGGGTATAAAACTCTTAGTATAGGTGTAAAGATACTAATATATGCATTTTTAAATACACAAAAAGATCATAGGTATATTATGCATATACTTGAATGGAAGGGTGAGATGCTTTAACTATAGTTTCTGAGGTGACTGTAAACTATATAACTATGTTTAATAGAGATTTATGTTTCAAGTGCATACCAACACCATGGAAAAGGATATCAACCATATTTTTTGACTCAGAGGGTTAATAAAATCATATCCATTTAATGTATAATATAGATTATGAGATTATTGACATTATTGAACCATAATTGTCTATATTTTTATTTTCATGCAACATTACCACCTGAGAAAACTATGGGTACTGGGAGAATATAACATTTAAGAATTGGTCACGAGAATTGAGAGTTGTGATACTATACCAACTAAGTTCTATACTCCTAACCTAGAATTTAATGATAGATGCATACTTATAACTTTGGATGGGTATTCATTATTTGGGGATAGGTATGTGTTTTGAGATCCTCGATTAGAGTTATAAAAGCCTCAGGGAGTTATTTTTTTAAAGTACAAATAAACAACAATATAGTGTTTGCATATCATTTATGTAATTACATGGGGTGCATGTACAAAGACTTATAATGTATGGTTAAGATAAGTCTTAAGGTGTCCATGGGACCAAAACTATAACCATATTAAAACAATCTTTTAAAAAACATAACAAGATGTTTAAATGAATGTTACCAAGTTTATGAATTCTCTATCTCTCTGTAAATGATTGAGTGACTATTAGTTATACATTGATTACTTGTGTGCAATATATGTTATGAGAGTGTTTGGTTATATCCAATATATAATAATTCATCTTGATACGTGCTTATAGATATGTTGCTTTGAATACTAAAAATCAATTTAAGCTTAGGGTATATCTGGGTGGTATAACTCCATACTTGCTTAATTATTATTATGTATGTGAACATTTGACTCTTAAAATCATAAGTTAGATTTTGTGTTATTATGTAGTTGGGAACCTTTGATAGTATGGGATATCAAAGAGTGCTATAGAATAATTATATGTTATACCTAGATGGTACATACTATAATTATTATGCCCAGACTTATATCTACATTTGATTGATTATATGTATGCATGTTAGATATTACTATGAATAGTATGTTTGTGATAGTTAGAAAGACTTTAGGTATGTCTGAATTTAAATTTTAGAGTTTAATGAATGCTATGATAGTATATTATTGTGTTCCGTGGGAACTATGATTTGCTTTGTTATATTTAGTTTCTTGAATATAAATTGTGTTTCCATGTAATTATGTCTTAGAAAAATAGACTATGGTAATATGGGTTATCATAGGGTGTAATATGTTTGAAAACTAATTGTGATAGAGAAAATCTTAAATTAAATGTGTATTAATCAAGTGGTATAAATTGTAGTCATTATTTCTAATATGAGATAAAATAATGTAAGATTTATTCATACATTTGATGGAATAAATGTATGTTTTGGTTGCTCCTATGTTTAGCATGTTATATAATGTGTTTTTTAATAAGATGTAAATTAAATGAATCTTGTGGTTAAATTTTATTTGACCAATTTGCATTTCTGATATGGAGTAAGTAGTGAGATGGACTTCACTAGTTTACTAGTGTCACAATGACAAATGAAGGCAGTCTGATCAAATGGTGTGTATGAATTTGATTGATCTAGATCATTATTATTTAATATTTGTAAAAGTTTGGGCCAAAGTATGTTTAGTGAGACATTATCATTTCTTGAGTATGGTTTACATGTTTATGCAATATTTTACAATAGAATGGTTTTCTATGATACACTGCATGTTTAGTTTAGAAATCATACAACACATAGGTTCTTGCTTGTCTCTCTGGATTCCTGCATCATCATTATCTATTTATCTGTGAAGGGAAGGCCATTTATTGATGGGATTAGTGTGAGGGATTTTTTGTCTACGGTTGGTTTGGAAAAGTACTCAGATGATGCTCTTCCTCCCCATAGTAGTACTACTTATTGAGACGACACTTGAGATTGCCATAGATACTTGAGTTCGGGAACTATGCTCTGTAAAAGCCTTGTATCTATATTTACATTATATTGTATTGTAATTATCATTTAATAGTCATTAAGAATTATAATTACATATTATTTTACTTTGATAATGGTTGTTATAGACTTGTATCAGTTATAGCTGAGTTAATGTAATTAATTTTCATATTCACATTATGACATGTATTTATGATGTTAGAGATTAGTGATTGATGATGTAATATGTATTTATTATTATCAAATTTAAGTATTTCATATGATCTTCATATATTATTGTGGTGTAATCTATTTATGGTATATGTGTTTAATTTTTAAAAAATCACGTATTTCTAGTTGACCCCAATGAGGTTGTTACATTCTTGTTCTTCTTCTAATTCTTGTTCATGATCTACATGGTTGTCTTCCCCATGTTATTGGTTAGTTTTATCTTGATGAGGTGGAGTATTAGGTCTAGATGATGAGTGGATGAGGTGTTGTTAGAGAGTTATATTGAACTTAGGGGGTAGTGCTCCCCCCATTATAATGATTTGGGCCAGAATCTGGTCATGGTTTTCATATATATATATTGGTCAAACTATGCTCTAACCTCATCACTATTAAAAATAATTTTTGAACCATTCCTCTTCTCCAATGATGTACATATCACTTTGTGTTTCTTCATTATCCCATCTTCACTGACCTAGGGTCCTAAGGATATCATTTTTTTGGTTTGATCTTTATCCCATTCTTAGTATTTGGGCATGGGTTATAATAGGCATGGTGGATAGTGAAGGTGATATAAGCGTGATTAGGTATTGTTTTGATGTATGATTAGTGAGAATGTAACTTTAGATACTATTTTTTTCTTAAATCATAGACTAAAGTGGTTAATAGATGTGATTTAGATTTGGACTTGGAGACTGAAGACTAAAGTATCAAATATTACAAAGGTAACAACCCTATATAGGTTCAATATAGCAATGAGACTAATATGGGAAATGACTAAATGCCCTTTCACACCAATAAAAAAATGATTGGATGGGTGTGAGGTATGTATATTCAAGATTATGAGATGATGGGGTGCTAGACAAAACCTAACAAGGTTGTAGAATTTGATAATGATTAATCAAGGATAGGTTGAATGAGGTGATGATTAAGACTAAGAGTGATGAGTGACCACTATAGTTTTGATTCCAAGACAAAATCTAATACTCAAAAGTGTGGATGGTGATATGAAGATGAACTATTTTGGTTTTTCTTAAGATGTGGTGTCCTAGATGTTTTTCTAGGTGCTTTGGTGATAGAGGGACATGATGACTTAGTTCACAAATAGTATGGGTCTTATCACAAAACGTACACAAGCATTCTCAATCATAATCCCTATTATTAGTCAACCAAAAGGGTGTGTAACCCAATGACTAAACCATCAATAGCTTCACAAGTGAGGTTGTAGGCCAGTGACCCATTATAGAATATACCAAACTCTATTGACCCTATCTACACTTGATGATCACTTGGGAGTTGATCCTGATTTTGGAAGCAAGTCACATGTTACAATCAATAGGTCCTAAAATAGGTATAAAAAAAGGTATCTAGGGGAATTCCCAAGATACGTAAGGTATGTGGGGCCCAAATATGTATAGGGTGATGTCTAATACCTTGTTTAGAGAATTAACTCTTCCCCTTCATAGATGACTTGTATGGGGTCAACTTCTTAGCCTAATGATAATTATCCCTTATATTTATACTTTGATAGAACTTAGATTTTGGTTGAATGTATGGTGATGAAATCTGCATCACCAACCCCTAATGAATAGGTAAGTGCATGGGGATGAATTCCATGTCATGTTGCACTCCTATAAAAAAATATGTTAAAAATAGGCAAACAAAAGATTTATTTATCTGATTAATTAGCTATGTGAGAGAGTTAAGCAAACAAGCAAGCAAACCAAATTATTTACAAATTCAAAATGAAAATTTTAGACCAAGTATGATTTCTTCAAGAAAACACTTTAGTAAGCTGATATAGGATCTCCATCTAAGGTTTCCTACAAAGAAAGTGATTAGTAGTTTCAAGATGATAAAATCCACCTATGATCACATAAAACCACACTTACATAGTCAATTAATGTAAAACTGATTCCAAAATGCATAAAACTACACTTACTAGGCAATACCACAATTTGGTAATCTATGATTTTGCAAGCTGATAGATAAATGTAACTATGTAGTTATATAAAATTGTAAGTTGTTAGGAAATACTACAGGTCAATGATAATATCATAGATCATGAGATGTGATTTTACGGATTACGGAAAAAGATAAGAAATTTAAAAAGTTTGAAATATTTACAAGATACTTTTAGGAAATATATAAGTATTTATAGTATGAAGATAGAAAGATGTTTATAGAATGATATAAATTGAATTTTTAATGTATATTATCTAAGTTTTCAAAACTATCTAAGTTTAAAACTGATGATGACAATCAATATTGCCTTTTATGATATACAGTTTTCCATTTAATATAAAAGACACTAAATTCTAAGATACAAAATTCCTATAGTATTTCCAAAATGTTAAAATATTTTTAGAGTATTAAAGAGTTATAGGATATGTTCTTGAAAGAGGCTAAAATGAAATATTGATGGAAAATATATTGATTAACTATTTAAGTCAAAATTGCTTGTTTGTCTGCAAAACTAAATATGGAAATAAAAAATGCTTTTCACCAAATGCGTTATTTCAAAAAGTTAAAAACCTAGTTATATATATACATAAAAGATAAATTAAAAGATGAATTTATCTTTAGTAAACTAAATGTTTATTACTAGGATCAAAAAACAAACAAATATTAACTATTAGATATCCTCTTGCAAAAGCAACCCTGAAACTGGTAAAAATATAGTTAGTAGTCAATATCATTTCTAAAAATGTGCAGTAGTACACCAAGTAGTCAAAGGGGTGTTTAGAGATGTATAATATTTATTTGGTCATCACTTCCCTCTTCTTGTGAGCATAGTAAAATCAAACAGAGATAATAATTTGTTAGAAAGCCAAAGTAGTTTAAGTTAATGGTTTTAAAGATAAAGTCAAAATTGCCTTTTATAAAGGCATAATCACAACTCAAACTCAATATTGTGACTGTAAATATGTAGTTTTGATCAGTATAAAACAACTACTAATGTTAAGGATGACAACCTTTAATCCTAACCTTGCAAGAGAAATTGAGTTAGTATAAACCTACAAAAATAAAAAAAGATGTGTATAGGACTAATTGTTTGATGTTAAGACTATATCTTAAAAAAAGACATTTTAATAATCAAAATTACAACTAGATAGAAAAATTAATCTTTGTGAGATGTGGTATTGAAAGAGGTAAAAAATATGCCAAGAAAACTAACTGTTGGCGGTTAGATCTTATAGTTTATGCAATACCGTGATTAGAGTCTTCAATACCGTTGATGTAATATTGTAGTTTGTAGAGAAAAATTACCTTTAACCTGGATGTGAATTTTTGACAAAATCTAGAGCTCTTTCTTTGTCTAATTAGTACTACAATCTATATTAACACTTCTAACATGCAAAATGGTCAATTTAAATGAGTTCTCGCACTGTGGTCACCAATATATGATAGTGTTTGGAAAGGAAAATATTCTATGTTGTTACATTCTATTTTATTTAGGATTTTCCACATTTATTTGATTATCAAGCATGGTTTTGATTTATTCTTCTTCTTCCCAACATGTATTAGAGATATATTTTATTTCTTCCTCTTGATCTTGCAAAGATTGAGGTCTAAGACCTATTGTTCTAGAAAAAAGATCATCAAGATTAATTCTTCCTATAGGAGATCTCCCAAATGTGATTCTTCCTATAGAGTTTATTTGTGAGGATAACCATAATTTTGGGGACAAATCAAAAAGATTATCTAAGTGTGATTCAAGTGTTTTTATTATATTCTCATATCTCTCATTCATATATTTTATTCTTTCCTCCTCTGGTCCTTACTCAGGATCTTTGGAGATGAACCATCCTTTACCATCTCTAGGTCTGTTCATAAATCTAAAAGATTTGTTTTTATTTGTTTTTATTTATTTTTTTAATATTTTTGTTATTTTAATGTATACCAAAAAATATCACCCTACTAACACCTAATTATCTCTAGCAATGGTGCCAAAAATGATGGATGTCATCTATCCCTTCATTTAACCAACTTTTTTGTTGATGTCATTCAAACCAGGGGTAGCATCCAAAGATATCTATAGTAAGGTTTATGGTTGTAGGTCATACAAGGATGGTTTGGGGGGGTGTTGATATATGAATACCTAATCTAATCTATTCTATAAAATACTTGATTATGCAATAAAAAAGCACACTTGCAGAATTGAAACACTCTATGCTGAAAATGAAAGTAATTTAACTTGCTAAAATAAACACTCTGATGAAAGTAAAAACTCTACTGAAAGATAAATAGACTTGTTGAAAGATAAGTACAATACTAAAAAATAAACACACTTGCTGAATAGAAATGAATTTAATGTTAAAACTTAAAGATAATTACCTACAGATTATAAGACTGAAATGCTTGTAATTACTAAAACTATAAATACAATGAAAGCATAAAATACCATATAAAATACGCTCCCAATTCCTATAGAGAGTGGGCCCTTACTTGCCTTATTAATGGTAATTTAAATAAACTCAGTACTTGAAAACTATATATATCTTCATTAATTGATCAAATCAGAATACATGAATATAACTGTAACTTTGTATTATTGTATTAAAATATCAACTAAACAATTCAATAATTCCACTCCCCTAAGACATAGAGATCTACCTATATATAATGATACAACTGCATATACCTAGATATCAATAAATAATCTTCTTTTATCAAGAAAAATCTCCTAATTTTAGTGGATCTTCAGAATAGGTGGTTTGATAGTTGAAATGGGAAGAATTATTTGTTATAAAATCCACTAAAACTCTACTAAGAATACATTCCTATATCTATTGGATCAATTATATTATAAAATATTGTTGATATATTTACAATGACTAAAATATATATTATATATTACTATTTATAGTAATACTATAAATAATAATTGATCAAAATAATCTTCAAGTATGTTGACAAAAGTGGAAAGTATGGATCTTCAATACTGCAAGTTCAGGATCTAGACTAGGAAAATCCATAGAAACTTTGGTAGACTCTGTAACAAGTTTGACAAAGTCTATAGCTTTGTCTATGAAAAGTCTAGTAGAGTTCATAGTTACATGATTCAAAGATATTTGATATTGAGGAAGTCCATAATAAAGCTACATAGTTGATAAGGATGATAAAATGCTTCAGTGAAGGGCAGAATCTGATCTGAATGAGTCTATAACTACATACTGGGTGATTCTATAGCTATTGGGCAAGTCTGTAACTGAATCTAGAGCAGACTTGGATGGGCTAAAAGTGTGATAAATGAGTCCATAACTCATCATATATCAACATCCTTCATATGTATTGCCTTAGAAGACCATAAAAAAAGTTCTTATTGTCTAAAGATTGTTGTATTATCTATATATACACAAAATAGAACTAAAAATGCAAATAGTTATAATAAAGTGACAAAATTAGTAACTTAGACTTTAGTTGCATTAAATAAGATAAAACATTTATTTACTACATTAGGATTAAATACAAATATAAGATCATTACAATGTTCAGTCCAAAGGAGAGGTAATTAAGGGAAAATGAAGAAAATTTTTGGTAAAAATGAGTCATATTTTGGACCCATCAGAAAGCTAAGGAAAAATCACCATCTATAATAATAATATAGGTTTCTTCCTCTATTCTTTACATGCACTATAAAGCCTTGGATTTTTTTTAAAAAAAAAAGAAGCTTTGATTTCATTTACTTTCATCTTTATCATTCTTTTAATTTCAACATTTCAATTTCAAAAAACAAGTATTTATTTGCATAAAATCAAGAAAAGCCGAAAATGATAAAAACTTAACAAAACTAGTATGAAAAATACTTTCTAAAAAACGTAAGCCCTAGATATTACCAAAAGCCTTACCAACATGTGCGATCAATCATAGTCCATCTAAGCCTTGACCTTTCATGATAACATCTTATACAAAGCCTTGCTTTAACATTTTAGTAAGCACACTTAGGAGACCATTGCATAAACAAGCTTATATGCTTTTTCCTTGGATTCTGTCTAACTTCCTTTGAATGACCCTTATCGAGACATTAGGTATTATCCATCATAGTTTATTCCCTATGGTTACAATACTAGGCCCCATAATTATTACACAGTATGACATAAACATTGAGATAAGACATGAGGTCTTCCAATCCAATTTGATCCGTCATCTCATAGTAGACTCTTTGACTACATTAGACAAACAGGAGAAAATTCCCAATCCACTCATCATCATCCTTCTCTAGAATAGATTAAATTAATACAACATCATCCAAGCCTAGCTTCCCATCCATACATCCTCCTTAGGTCTAGCCTCTTCCTATATCATTCACATTTAGTGGATGACATTAACTAGGTAGAGTCAACCCACTAGATTAGACCTTTTCTTATGAGTCATTCAACATAATCTCCCTCATTTCCCTAGTCTTATAATTGACCAGGAACTTCACCTTTTGGTGATATTAGAGAATGAAGGACCTTGGAGCTATATTTTAGCATGGCTTAACACTCTCAATGAGTATGGAGAGGATAATTAATTATTTTTATTCCATCATGAGAACCCATTACCACCACCTATCCCAAATCCCATTTCATCTAATAACCAACCAAACCCATAGTCCATTCATTATGTCAACTACCTCAATCAGACCTTGAGGAGTCAAGTGCACATTTTATCATGTTGTATTCATGTGCATAAAAATTGGTGAACTTGATGTGAAGGAATTCATCCTTTGTGTATACCCTTTCTTCCTCTTCTCCTTTCCTTTTTCCATATCCCTTCCATTTATTCTATAGGTATTCATATACCCCTAGAATATGTCTAGACAAGACATATGCAGATCTCTTAGCCAAGAGATTTATATGATAATCCAACTCAGTTATAACAAGTCTTCATGATGATTTATAACAACCCATCCTTTGACACCAACATAGACTACCAATCCTATGATTAATCCCTCCCCAAAACTCAAACCGTGAGTAAGGTCTCCATCCAAGAGGTACATAATATAGCTGAAACCATGAGTATCCCCCTAAATCTAACACTATGATGCTTATTAGGGAAGACATGACCACTCTTGACATGGACACAACACTATCCATTAGCCTACATAGCCCAAATATGGAAAACATAGCTAAATATGATAATTAATTAGGTAAGATCCATCACCTAGAGGATGAAATCCACCATATACAAGTAGTCGTGAATCCTCCAATAGAATCCAAGACACCTCTATCCTACTTGTGCAAACCAAAAACATAACCCATGGGTATCCTACCTTAATCCAACCTCTTTCCACTACCTCATATCATGTGTTTCTTCCTCCTATATATAATATCCCTAGGCCTAATTCTGACACCCTCCCAAACCAACTCATCAACACATTAGTAGGTCATATTTGAGACCTATAGAAAAACCCAAAAAAATTGGGTCAATGGATGGTACTAAATTCCATTACACCAACCCATCCCTCTCCCTCTCCCATATAAATAATGACCCATCTTCCATCATAATAATAGACCTACATGCTTCCACCATAATAGGAACATATACCCCCATAGAACCATGTCTTTAACCAACCCCTTGGGGATATCCTCACTCACAAGGTCCCCAACCCCAACTCCTATAAAACCCATACATCTCATTAAGCACCCATGAAAACCCTAATGGGAGGTGTATACAACTATATTCCACCCCTATAAAAATATGTAGTAACTAATAATTTACTATTCTTCACACCTCCAAGTAATCTACCTCCCACGTACACTCCTCCTCAGTAGACAAGACATATCCCACCTTACGCAACATCAGGTTACATAAAAACCACATATACACCACCAAAATAAACCACATACACCCCATAACAATAATGCACCACACCTCTTACATCTCACAATATTCCTCCATATTTTAATATGTACTCAAAATCTACTCAGTCAAATAACTATTTTTTAGCCTACTCCATTTCGCCTTACCAAGTTTATTCTATTTGTTCTAGTTAATACCAAGCCAATCCTTATATGACCCCACCTCTTCATTATAGTATCACTACAACAATGCTTGATTTTGAAAACATGGGGACTTATGTTGAGTACCTCAAATAAATTCTTGACATTAACATATAGGGGGTCCTTATCCCATGTCCCCTACTAGACCTTCTTAAGTTTAAAGAGGATGGGGATCCAAATGTGAACATAAAATCTTATGCTACAACTATTATGCAATTGCTATCTTCAAATGGGGTTGTTGTAAAGATATTTCCTAAAACCATAGAAGGGATAACACTCAATTGGTATTACTTCCTCCCTGAGGGGTATATACATTATTTCTACCAACTTATGGATGACTTTGTCAAATTAGTTAACATGAATAAACTCCTAAAGACTGGCATATGTGAATTATTTCACATCAATCAAGAATACAATGAGTTAGCCACCCATTTCATCACAAGATGGCAACATGTATTCTATTCCTCTACTAGTGCACCCAATATAGATCGACTAGAATTATGTGATCTATTATTCCATTCCCTTAACAAAGAAATAAGGGAGGATATACAAAAGTTCCCATATTATTACTATGAATTATCTTTTGAGAGTGCCCTTTAAATTGACTAGACATCCATTAATAGTGGTTGATAGACTTATAGGACCAACATGCACATCATCATCCCAAGTCAAAACAATAAGAGATGCCAAAATATAATAAAAAAACAATAATAAAAATCAAGGCCCCAAAATAATAAATCATAATAGGAAATCCACCACTAATGGTGTCACTAACCAAAATAAGAATCAAAACCCCCTAAATAACAGTCAATATCAACCTACAAACAATACCAACATTATTAAAAATGTAGGGGCCAGAAACCCAAACCCCCATCCTACCATTCATGTGGTCAATTTTAACCAACTATCAAATCTCAACATGTAATATCATAACCATAACTAAAATCAATACCAGTCTAGTGAACAATACCCTTAATTTTAAAGCCAAAACAATTACCCATTAAACAATCAACAAGGGTTCAAACAACAAGGATAAAACATGACCTAGGGACTATGATCAAAACATTTATTTCCTCTTCCATAGGGTCATAGGTCATGACACTTAGAACTATAGAGAATATACAAATTCACACAAATACACCTAGAGGATCAAAGGAAAACATTCCTAGACATGTTCCATGAAAATGCCAATATGAACACCTAAACCTTTTTAAACGGTCTTGTTGCCCCTCAAAACCAGAATCTACAAATCTACCACAACCCATTCCAAAACCATCAATCACACATTACTCAAGGTAAAAAAAAATTTTAACCCATAGGGTCACCGTATTCAACATAAATAAACCATAGTGGTAGGTGCTCATGATGTTGAAACTTCTACCTCAATAACTGTAAACACTAATGTAGCTCCTCAACTGGGAGTGCAAGGGAAAACTAGGATGATAAGAGTCATGGAATTGGAAGTTAAAGAGGAAGAAAACATTGTTACTCATACTAGATAGTATTAGCCTATGGTTTTCCACCCCTCAAACATCTTGAAAATAGAGTCTATTTATTAACCCATTAGAAACTATGATTTATTCTCTAATTTAACCAAAACATTATCCCATATTTCATTCCTAGACTTGATCAAGAATTATCCTACTCATTGATCAACCTTTCATAATGCCCTATAATTAGGACATTTATCAAGTCTCACCCCCTGTACAAGCTTAAACTAACCACATTCATTTGGACATGTTCCCATTGGGTCAGGAATCATAGGATGCTGGTTATTTCTTCAATTTGTCGAACCTTACCCCTGACTTTGAAATGGTAAGGAGGGGAGATCTATATTTATTTTTACAAGTATGGATATACAACAACTATGTGAAGAGGGCCATGGTTGATGATTGAGTGGCTGTCAACATCATCCCATTTTCCTTTTAAAAAAATTTGGTTACAAGGAAACGAATTATTCTACAATGCACAACACACTATGAGGCTAAGATAGTCTCAAATCCACTTCTATAAGGACTATCATACTCCAATCACCTTAGGTCCCAAGACGGTACTAATAGAGTTATATTTCATAAGAAAGGACACAAACTACAATATGATTTTGGGAATACCTTGGATACACTAAATGAAAGTTATCCCTTCCACCTTGTTCTAATAAATCAGGTTCTTTCAATAATGAAAGGTTTTTATAGCCCAAGGGGATCCTAAACCATTTGATATGTTATAAGATACCATGAAAAAATATCTTGGGTTATACATTGAATATCACCTACCTACCAATGGGGAAACAAATCCCCCATAATTGATCAATGTCATTGGATACCCAAAACCCAAAGTAGTCATCGTAAAGACAGGAGAAAGTTGCGACATGCTCTATCACATGATAAACCAAAATAAAAATACATAATGATAATTATCCCAATAGTTATCACCACAATTGTCCCAATGGCTATCACCATGAATAACCAAAGGTCAACCATGTGGAAACAAGTCACAATTCAAATTTCACCCTTGTCACTTTTGAACCACTTTGGAGTAAGCTTATAGATCATGCTATGATAGGTCTATATTAATTATCTAGAGTCCTTGACCCATTAGGTTTGCTCCATATGGATATGCCAGTTTTTATCATTTGTCTTGTACCTAGTTTTGTTTCTCATCACACTCAAAGTCTGCTAATGGTTAGTTAGATCATTTTTCCTCCTTGAGCCACTCTGATGCTCAAGAAGAAGGTTCATACCATGGCCATAGGTAGGATAGAAGTGAACATTGGAACTCATGATTACCCAAAAAAATCCCAAAGATAGACGTATTTTTCCCATCACAATGGAATAAGATCCCAGAAAGTCACTCACTAGATTCCTACAAGCATTCCCACACATAATAATAAGACAAACAATATTTCCCATGTTCTACCTATAGTATTGTGAGCTACATAACTATACCCATATGCTTCCTACACTAAATTAATATCCTAATTATTTTTTCATACTCCCCATGCCTAAACTAAACCCTACCTATGTTGGCATACTTCCTACCCCAAAGCAAAATTCAAACAAATAATCTTTTGAGTTTCCATAGGTTCTTACCTACCTCAACTTGAAACTTGGAAAATAAAATTTCAAGTTACCGAAAAATCTTCCTTTCCATCATCCATAGCATGAGATTAAGCCATCCACACTATCACAATCCTTTCTATTCACCCTACATAAGGGAATAACTCATTGTATTTCTAAACTTTAGAACCAGGGACCTCAAAGGGGGTTACCTGTCTTCAAGATCCATATGATCAAAATATTGGAAGATAAAGAAACCATACCTAAAGACTGCCCCTTCTACACATGATAAGTGGGTCCTTTACTATGATGGGGCCAAATGCCACCCATGCATTGGGGTAAGATTAAATCTCATTTCTCATGAAGGATGAATCATGCCTTTTGGATTTAAGTTATTCTTTGAGTGTACAAAAAATGGGGTTGAGTACGAGGCCCTATTGCTTGGAATGATTATTACCAAATGACTAGGTGTTAAAATATTAAGGATCCAAGGTGACTCGTAACTAGCCAGGAACCAAGTTTATGATCTCTATTAGACCAAGGATGAACAAATTCAACTGAACAAGACTACCATCCATGAAGTTGCCAAGGAATTCAATTTCATTTCTATAGAAGCAATCCCTATGGAAAGAAATCAACTTGTTGATTCTATGGCTGCCTCATCTTAACATTTTATTAACCATCTGATGATATGGGGATCTGATTTCATAATGTTGGATATGATTTAACATCTCATCCCAAAGATATCTAATGATAAAATAGTTAGTCATAAGGGAGGAGGGTGATAGTCCATTTTCATGTGATAGCCTTCTATTTCCCATCATTATCAATATCCATATGATAGGAAAGATAGAGGACTGTGGGATTTTTATTGAATCATTCTACCATTACCATTATGATTATTTGATGCTTCATTACACAGAAGCAAGTGGTAGCCCAAGTTGCCCCATTGGTCATAAACCACTTACTTGATACACTTGTCTTGCATTGGTCATGCTCATGCTTGAGGAAAGGGGTCATAACTTAATAATAGGCACCATTGGGATCAACATTTGTCCCCATGATCAACCAAATGTTCTCAAAGTCAAGCACCCTCTCTCCCACAAAAGTAATCAGTCTTAAAATGCAACTTGATGAGTCATCATAGGTGTGATTTAACCTAGCATTAGAAGATATGAAATCATTCATGTCTTATCACCAAATATGTAGGCTAATAGACTATCTTATAATATTTTATATGCTGAGGACTCATGGTGAGAATGTGTTTGAGTTATTAGAGGGACCTATCCATATGCAGTTAGATGCCATGGTCAGGTATCCATAGTTAATCATTCCCCACCAATGGTATTATGTGTTCCAAAATTATTCTCATAATCACCCAAATGATGTAGGATACTTTTAATTATACTCAAAATTTGAATTGAAAAAAATAAAGGAAAAATTCAAAAATTTAGACCCAACTTGTTAGGCCCCTACCTAGTGATAAAAGATTTCAACAATGAAGCCTTATCAATTATGCACTCTAGAGGGCAAAGAGTTTGATGAGTTTGTAAACTCTTTGTAATTAAAATAATTTTATGTCTAATTTTTTCATATCACCCTATTCTCATTTTCATTTCATTTTCATAGGTTTCATGTCCACCTACATTTCAGATGTTTTGTTTCATGATTATTTAGTTGGCTAATTCACATAATATAGAAACTTTAAAATATGGCAAAGCATATCATCCCACTCTCTTATTACCCCATCACCTCATATAGGGAAGTATCAAAATAAACATGTCACATTGGTATTTATCTTAATTCTTATGATAAGAGTACACATATTTCCCTACATATTACACAACTTATAAAGATGCTAACTTACAGTGGAGTATAGAATCTTATCCATGATAAAGTCCCCCCTTTACGATGCCTTTAGAAGATATAACATTAACATGCCTAAAATAAGCTAACTTTACTCACCTATGTTTGCCCTTGGTGATGATCTCTTTCATCTTACTAGTTGCATGGGGCTAAGATTTTGGGGTAAAGGCTATGTAGATAGAAAAATAGACACTTCTATGAAAACCAAAAGCTTATGCAAATACAAATGTAAAAATAACACATCTCTCACACTCTTCTAGCCTTTGGTGTTGAGCCCTTGTATTTTACTAGTTGTGTGGGGTTAATATTAGGGAGGGATGCCCTTACTCACCTACATCTAGCCTTTGGTGATGATTCATGTGTCTTCCTGGTCACATGAGACTAGGTGTAGGGGGTCACAAATAGAATTATAAATTGAACCATGCCTATTAATTATAATACTAACTCCAAAATTGAATGCATTTAGTCCACCAAATTTGACTAATCTTGGGCCCTTAATCCTCATCTTGAGATGGACAATCCTCATCATTTTACCAAGCCTATAAATACAAGGACCACCATAGACCAAAATTAAGCTTTATTTTGAAAAGAAACTCTACATAAAATCCTCCAAAAGATGCACCTATTCTCTTCCACTTAATCCACAAACCATACTAGATAATGTTTGGAGAGGTTTTGATGGATCTTTTACCATGATAATTATAAATAATTTGATCTCTACATCTGGGCCCAATCATGTCTATGACCCAACTTTGAAAGAAAGTCCATAATGAAGGTATAACTCTGTTGCTAATGATTTTTATTTGTTATTTGTTTCATAGACCTTTCCAAATATGAGGACCATGCTTAAGAAGTTATATTTTTTATTATTTTATGTTTTTTGGCATAATAATGATAATTAACCACTTCTTTATCCTTGTGTTTACATTTGACATGCTTGGTGGGACTGTGTAACCCATAAATCTCTTTCTAGCCCTTTTTAGTCTCCTAATTACAAGATCAAATTATTTTTTTAACTCTAATTTTTTAATTTTTCCCTCTAATTTTATTGTGTTTCATATTCTAATTAATGGTAAGATTACCCTAATAATCAATGACATCACTCCTGTGAATGGTGAGTTTGACTTGTATATTAGCGAGACTGTTTTTTATTGCTCTCTATATTCTTTATATTTAAATAGGTCAGTAGGATTGACCTATGGATTGGTAAACTTGACCTTTGAATCAATGAGATCACCCCATCGAATGATGACTTTAAATTATTGACTTCACTTTATCTTCTTACAATTAGTGAGATTGACTTGCATATTAGCAAACTTAACCTATGAATTAATGAGAACACCCTATCGAATGATGAATTTATATTACTAGCTTCACTATATTTTATTACATTTAGTAGGATTAACCTACAAATCAATGGTATTGATATGAAAATGGTGAGATTAACCTGCTAATTAGTGAGTTCACTCCCAAGTTATTGTCTTTTCTATGATACTATTTTTTTTTATAATTATTGGTTTTGATGGGATCTATACCCTATATTAATACCAAAATTACACAACAAACTTGGCTAAAATGCCATGGCCCAAAATAACCAATTACACTAAACAACTAGAAGGTTAAAATCAACCAAACATCATACCTAACTACCACCCACAAGATGGTATCAAACATCAACTTGTGGGAAAGTAATCTAAAAGATTAGTTATCTTGCCTTTTTCACCTTTTTTGTTTTTAACCTCCTACCACATTTATTTCTTGGATTTCACCATAACTAGTTATTTATCTAGATTTTGGGCTTTCGAATTTCTATTTTCAGACAATTCCTTGTCTGAGTCTAAATTTTTAGACTCATTTCCTCTCTTCACTCCCCTAGCTAATTATTTCAAAGGAAATTTTAAACAATTTCTGTTAGCCCTTCATTAGATACTGCTTCTTTGGTAGAAGCAGATTTTTATCCTCTCTTACTATCTCTAAAATCTATATTTTCTTATGTTTCTAAATCTCCAAAATAATCTTTAGTCACTAATGATAGATCTAACACACTCCACTTGTTTGATTTAGACTTTTCTCCCTTCTTTTTAACCACTTGTAGATGCTCCTGAAGATAATATGCATGAATATGACCTAGTAATTTGTAGATGTAGCATATAAAAGCAATATTATCATAACATAAAACTTAAACATGTTGAACTTTTCCATATTTTATAACAATTTTCTTTGGCACACCTTTTCTTAAATCAATCTTTACACAAATTTTGGCATAAATACACAAGCCTGCAGCTGTTATCTCATGATCATTATTTAAAAATGACCCCAAAGCATTAGCTTTTTCCTAATACGCATGCCAAAATGTAGAAGTATATTATGAAGATGAACCCAAACTGACATCTTAGTGATAAAAAGAGTCAGAGGGTTCAAATTTGGAAAATAGGGGGTGATAAATAGGCCCACATTGCCCCAAAACTAAGGGACTTCCAAAAGACATTTCTAATGATCTTCCTAATTGTGGAAGTGAATAAAAAATAAACCCTTAGAACATAGAGAAATTTCACATTTATTTGACCATATTTCATGAACCCATTTATATAAAGTGGTTGAAAAAGACCATAGACCATTAAATCTATAGAGAATTGCATCCTCATCTAGAGAATGAAAATAATAATCCACATCTTCATTTGAAATATCCATAGAAGGAACCTCTTTTTATTGATCAACAATATATACTTGAGGAGGAGGAGAATAATTCATTTCCTTTAGATTGGAAGTAGCATTTCTGACTACATATTTGAAGGATGTAGGTTTGAGATTCAAAGTTTGTTTTAGACCATACATCCCTTCCCACAATATGGAAGCCATGGAGATGAATGAGTCTTTTCCTAAAAAATAACAAGACAATGGTAAAAAAATTTTTAGTTCCTTTACCTAGTAAATAAAACACTATAAGTCAGTTAGAACATTGAAAGAGGCCTCTAAATTTTATTTTAAATCAAACATAACATCTGCCCCGTCACCAAATAACATTTAGTTAATCCAGAAAGAGAGCACACCAGTACTTAGTACCCTAGTTGCTCAATTTTTGGATTCTTCTGTTTAATCATTTTGTCAAACACTTTACCATCATCATCAATTATTATTAGATCAGTCAGTCCATAAAGGTGATTTGTCCTCCTCTATCTTAGATCTAGACTAAAAAATCATTTGGCTCTTTGCCCTCTAGCAGACTTAACAAGAATCTATAATGCCACATCCTCTACCTAGTGCTTTTAATCCTCTAACAATTTCCAACCAACCATTTTCTTCCCTAAAAATGAGTCCATCGATTCTCTAACATTTTCATCCTCCCATAGTTTTTGTAAAACCCTCAATAAATGCCCTAATCCTATTTGATCACTAGCTATGGGTCACATCCATGCCTCCAAAAGCATGAGATTGGCCATCCCCAAACTCCATCCTCATATTTCCTCCTTTGATTCTATGTCCATGGAACCCTACAGACATGGCTTTAATAGATTCATATAACCCCTGCATGCAAATGTAATCACATGTGCTATCTAGGTCTTAATCACCACTACCACTTCATCTTTATTTACTTGATTCCAAACCCTAGCAGAACCCATCTCTCCTAGGAAGATATTATTTAGATAACTCTCTTTCTCTATGATACTATTTATTAAAACAATGAAATCATCCTATAAAATGCCAAGGTCATCTTGATAATTGATAAAGTCACCAAAACTATATCTTTGATTCACTATAGAATAATGATATTAACCTTGTATCAACAAGATCAACCTATAAAATCATGAGATCACCCTATGTGAATTTTTATGAGGCTTAAACCTATACATTTCTAACTTATTTTGATAGTCAAAATCATTATTCAAATGCTTAATCTATTTTCTTGTAAGTTTTGATATCTTAAAAGGTTGTTTTACATAATTAACATGGTAAATTTCATTCATATTTATACTTGATTCTTAATAAAGAACATACACTTTGATTTCATGCTTCTAAAATCATTTGCATTTTATCATTTGATTAAAACAATTTTAGTTTCTTGTTTATTTGTGTAAGCTATTATGTCTATGCTCTCCCCTTCCCCACTTTAGGGAGTCTACGTGGCCAAAAACACATAGTTTGCTTGATTCTTGTCTACCCAAAAGATTATTTGGAGTATGCTCTTCTCTTTCCCATCTATGGGGTCCTAAGAATTAGAAACAAACATATGTTCCCCTTTTTTATTTTTTTGACTACATAAGGTGGACTTCATCACTTTCTTATGAGTTCTTAGGGCATGGTTATTAGGACATCATCACCGAGCATTCATACTAACCTTGTTATCTAATGAGGTATATAAATTGAGTTTATACTAATGATATCTTAGCTAAAATGTCCCTTAGAGCTTAACTCAACCCATAACACTTCATTGAAATATTATGAATGAAATATTTCAAAAAGGACTAGACCCTTTGGTGAATGGCCCATTGACTCTCAATATTCAATTGATGGATTTATAACCTTCAGGTACCATTTATAAAGCCAAATAAAAAATTTAGAATAGAAACCACTTTTGCTACATATTTCTCATTGATGCAAGGGTTTGAAGGTATCAACCACTAAATATTGCCTTTTAGTACATAAATTTGAGAGGGGCAAAATTAAAATTCCACCATAATTGATTTCAATTACTTAATGAAGTATTAAACTTATAAAATCTCTCAAACACGAGTATATCAAAAGGAGTAATTATATTGTAATCATGTGTCAGTTTCTAGGTCATGTTCTTGATTACTTGAGTACTTTGTCAAAACCTATTTTATGTTCAAAACCACATACAACAAGTATATCAAGTTATAAAAACAAAGGTCTAAAAACACATCTTCATGTATTCACACACTAAGGTATTATGTTTCCCACTTTCCAAAGCCATCATTTTTACATTTCATGGTGTTACACCTTATAATTAGAATAATGTTTTATCTCATTTGGAATCATTATGTTTTTCATTCCATTTTGGATTCAAAATTGGATTATATTATGTCAAATCTAATTCTAAAGTATGAAACCATTCAATATTATTCTAATTTCAAATTCTAAAGTAAGAGTCAAAGACCAACCAAGGTACAACCCTTCTCAAATCCAAGTACCATTTCAAGAATGTCTAGGTATACTCATAGTAGAGCCTCTTACAACCCTAGTTTTGAGGAGGAAAACTTATATAATACTTATAATACTTTAGGAATTATAAAAATAGTGATGATGGGGAAGACCAACCAACTATGTTTAAACAACTCCCTCCCATTATAAGAAGGCCAATTTGAAAATCAAACCATCGAATATAAATATGAGGTACTCTTAAGACCTCTAGAATATGGAGCTAAGTTCCCACCTAACTTACCCATAGATAAATTATGCAGCCTTATTTAGGTATAGGAGTTACCTAGGGTAGTAACTGTTAACCAAAATTAGCCTCTTACCCAAAGTTCAAAACTAGCTATTGCATCATCTAAAAAAGGGAAAGGACAAATTAATGACCCATCCCAACATGGCCAAATTATTACTTCTATGATATATAATATTAGTCAACATTATACATATCAAATTGTATCTAATTTGATGAATTATTACATGTAATTTTTTTCAATAATGCCACATTTACAAACCAAAACTAGTCACTTAAATAACCACAATAACCCCTGGTCAATTTTGCTTCTAATATTAATCCATTGGCTCCTTTTGAATAGGCAATTTCAATGAATGTTTTACAAAATGTTTCACTTAAAATGTATCCTAACTTTTTTTATCACCAATAAGTCCTTTCCAATGCGTACCAAGTGCCTAACAATCTATAACGGTAAGTTGCAAACACTCCACCACCACAGTGATTAGTGAGTATTTCACAACACACATTGCCTACCTTTTCTAATTTAAAAAAATAGTGGATTATTTTAAACCAACAATATATCCCCTTCAATTCACAATAGTAGATTCCTCAAAATCAGAAATAGGTTCTTTCAAATCAATGCCTTACCAATTCTCATCCAAATCTAAACCAATAGTAAGTCCCTTATCAAATTCAAAATTCAGGTTATAGGTTGAATATCGTTAAAAAAACTACACAAAGGGGGTCCATCCCTACGTACACCAACTACAACCAATCCCATTAGTCCATGAATTCCTAGAAAAATACCTTCCTTACATCATAAAGTTCTCCCAATATCCAAGAGTAGAATATGATGAAAGAAATAGTCTCAAGACATCAAACGAGTAATGAAACTAGAAAGTATAAATTTGACAAGATATTCCCTTAACATTTTGACCTAATATTTCTCCAAGTACCTTCCCCACCTCATTTTGAATGACCAAAGTTTGAGAAATATAAATGGAAAGGTTATCCAAGGTATCAATTATAGTCATTCATTATCTCATGTCAAGAGGTAGCTTTTATTAATATCTATATGTTTCACTTATTTTCATGTAGTTTGGGTGGACAAGACTTGGATTATTTCTTTAAACTTCCAAAAGGATTGGTAACCACTTTTGATGACCTATCATAGAATATTTTCAATTAATTCTCCTATAATATAAAGCATAAGTTGATTATATTTGATTTATGTCATGCTAAACAACGTGATAGAGAAATCCTCTCATCATTTTTATGAAGATGGAGAACCCTAGAAAGTCATTTTTTCACAATTTTATTGATAAATAGTTAGATGGTATCTTTGCACAAAACCTAAATGTTGAGGTTGCCTATAATTTAAGACTTCATTATGAAAACACATTTGAAGAGATTATTGACAAGGGGGTGCATATTGAAAACACACTTCTTGATAAGGGTTTATTTAAGATATAATCAAAATCCCAACCACCATCCTAGACTCAACCATCAATTAAGAAATCATGATAGAAAAACCTAAGACCCTCAACAAAAATAAAAATATGTAAGGGAATGGGGTCACAAAATCAAGACATTTGTAAATGGTGTAGCTATCACCTATCCAAAATACCCCATCTAATCCACTGATCACCATAAAAAGAGCTTCCCCATGAAATGGACACTTCCAAAATATATTTTTCAGTAACCTAGTGGATCTCATTGAGGCAGTGTTTTAAAAATTAGTTGTAACTAATATGATTGTTTAACTAGTTCTAAAAAAAAGGGTTTGGAGGGTTAATCCAAGCCAACATGGTATCTAAAGAATGAGTACTATGTTACCATCACATCATCATCTAAGTAATTTTAGGCATATTATCCAAGATATACTAAAAATTTGAGAAATTGAGTTGGAGAAAAGAGCTCCCATACTAATCAAGATATGGGTATCTACAAATATCCCTTTTCAAAACACAATAATAAGAAACAAAAGAATAATCAAACTTAAGGCCAAGGTCATAATCAAAATCAAGCAAAAGGCTATAATCATAACCAAGCCAATCATAATTAAGATCATGATACCCAAGCCAACCACATTGGTTATTGCAACATCTCATACATTTATGATAATGTCATAGCACATGTTACAAATAACTACATCACTACTATTAAGGTAATTTCTTGTACACCATATAAAACTCATCATAGTGTTGTTCCTTCTATTATGCAATATCCAACTTGGTTTATAAGTAATTCCACACCAAGTTAGAGCACCTTAATTGTGCCTTGACCTTCATGAAATATTTTTCCTAGAACTACACCTAATTCTTTTAATTAAAGTAACCCTCTCCCAACTTTAAATTTTCCAGTCACAATTAGACGTCTAAGAGTTACCCTCCAAGGCCCTTTGCCTTCCTCCAATACCAATCCCATTTTTGAATTTGCACCTTCTAAATCCATTCCATCTCACCTTATTATTGAGAAGTAGTATGGTATTAGTAAACAATTAATAAAAATCCCCATGTAGATTTCCATCATGGATATCTCACGTACGTCAGAATTTATTCAGATAATATTAAATGACCTTCTCCAATAGTCCAAGGTACCCAATGAAATTGATCCTACCCAATTTCAAGTTCTTATGGGGCATTTATCCTTAGGGAAGAAACTTAATATTGATGCTTAAAATTTGTGCTTGATTCTAATCAACAACAATGAGAAGTTTCAAGTTGTGGGATATTGCGGCTTGAAACAACCTCCAGATTTTAGAGAAGTTGGTCTCTTCTTTATATCAAGTGTGGGGGGAAAAGGGATAGAAAATTAAACAAAATTGAAAATGCAGGAATTGAAACCTAACTATGGTGATGCACCTGATTGTAATTTGATCCTAATCCTTGTTGGGGAATCCAAGAACAAACACACTTGTTCTGATCCCACTTATTAGGATCTTGCTCCTCAGAAAGAGCACAATATGATTACCAAATATAAGCAATTAAACATGCGGAAATAACTAGAAGCACAAGTAACTAGAATTCACAAATAACACAGATTATGAGAGACAATACACTATCTTGTATTAACACTTTATACAGAAAAGAATACAATAAAGAGCCTCCACACTCTTCCACCTTACAGAGGCTTCCCACACCTCAAGTGTACAGTAATTCTTCTTCAGAACACTCTCCTACCAAAAATGGTCCCAACAACCAACTCACACATAAAATTGGTGTTCACCTCTCCAACCAGTTAGTAATAACCCTGCCAATACACCAAGCACTCTATAGTACTTCAAGTTGATCTCCCATGAACTTGAAACCTGAAATTCAACAGACCATACTCACACATGTAGATCTCTTATGAGCTTGCAACAACCTGCAATTCAATGATCTTACAATGGAAGGATCTTCCTTGCCTTCCTTATCAGCTCATAATTACAATACATGCCAATGGGTCTATAAATAGATCCCAGACTTAAACAATAACTTAGACTCTTAATTTGGACTAATTATCCACGCAGCTCAAGAATCGAAATAGCTTTTACATGCAAACACTCTGTTCACTTAACTAACTGTTCGTGCAATGAACAGTTTTGGAACACATAGGCGACCGACGTCGGTCCCTGCTTGCCTGGTGCTGCCGACGTCGGCCAACTCCCTGCCGACGTTGGTTGCCTTTTGCACTGATCATGACCGACGTCAGTCATGCTGTCGATGCCGATGCTTCTGGGTCTTTAGTAACCTCCTTTTCTTTATCTGCAACAAGTTGAATCTTTTAGCTCCACAACCTAATAATCTCCCACTTAGAGATAAATAGCTACAACTATACCTATAGTTTTACTTTGTCTAGTTTGTTCCCTTGGCTTTGTATCCCTCCTCAAGATCACTCTTGAAGACCAACCACCACAAAACCTATGGTGTAACACCTGTCATCCAAATCACCTACCACATCCACATCTACAAACCATGTAGAAAATAACTTGAACCTGCATAGCATGTGCACTTGCTATTGGTCCCTCTAAGAATCCACTAAACTGCCCTCCAATGGTTCTCTCCCGAATTGGCTCCAAACTTGTGACAACTCCCACTGCTTGGGAAAACTTAGGCCTAGTACATACCATGCACTTAACCTCATTATGTGAATCGAGAACCTATTCTGTGAACTGTCCAACCATCGGCATGCTAACCGGTCTCACACAATCATCATGAAACAAAGTCAACATATGACCTTCCATGTCTCTAGAACACACTCATGCTAAAGAATCTTGCTGCTCCCAGATTCTTCATGACACACCTGTGAACTAGCTTTACCTTTAGTTTAACAATACCCTATATATGTAACCCTAAAACAAGCACATCATACAGTAATATGATAATGTAGCTAATATTATCCAACCTGGTAAAGAGAAACACAATGATCAAACATCCATTGTCCTGCAGCTTATACAAAACCATATACCCTAGCCTTTTGTCTCACATATCCATTTCTGCTCTTCTTCATCCTGAACATCCATTCATCTCTCAGTGCTTACTTCTAATTGGCAACTCCATCCAAAACTCCTGTTTGGTTCTCCTCCAAGGAATCACATCCTCCATCCATGCCAAGCTCCCACTATTTCCTGGATCTACCTGCTCTGCTTCTTTAATAACTTCCTGGTCCTATACCATAAGTGAGAAACAAGTAGTGTAAATAAGGGAAATGATGAATTTAAGGCTTACATACCCTTTAAGTCCTCCGTATGGGCACTTGAGACTCCTTGACAGCTTGCTGTCCACCCAAAATTTGTCTCAATGACCGATGCCGGTCACATCTCAGTCTGCACCTGGCCGATGTCGGTTCCCTACGATTGCCTCATCGCCAACGTTAGTTCCCCCTTGTCGATGCTGATGTTTATTTGCCTTGAGTCACCAACGTCAAGCTGCACATAGCTGACATCGGTCCCTGTCTGGACGCCGACACCAATTTTCCTACCGACGTCAGTCTCTGTGTTTTTCTAGTGAGAACTGACCTTTTCCCATGAGCTCTTTTTGGATCAAACCCTTGTCCAAATCACCCTTGCTCTGCTCAAAATTCTTCTGCCCCTTGTGCTGAACTCTATTCATCACCTTCTCCTTGAAAACCAAGGCTTTCCTGTTCTTGTCACTAACATTAGATTCCTCAAGAAACGTCACTTTCTTCTTCTGCATACAAAAATCTCGATCCATGCCTTCCAAATCTGAACGCATATCCTTTAACTCAAGAACATGCATCTCTTTCTTTTTCATGTGACCAAGCCTATTAAGCCACATCTTTGAATCTACAACTGAAGTAGATAACCCAGAAAGAGAATCAGTAATACAAGTAGCTAGATAAAGCATACCTACTTTCTTACCTCTAGCTACAACAAGTGCACCCTTGGTAACCTTCCAAGAGTCCACTATGAGAGTTACTGTGCAACCCTCATCACCCAAACTTCTAACAAAAATCAAATTTTGCTCCAGAACTGGGACATGCATGACCTCCTTTAACACCCATGTGTTACCTGTCTGCAATTTCAGCTTCACTTTCCCTTTGCCAACCATCTGACAAGGCTTACCATCCCCTACACAAATTTCTCCAAAGTCTCCCTGGACATACTCATGAAAAAATTCCCTATTTGGGGATGCATGAAAAGAGGCACCAAAATCTAAAACCCAAGATTCTACTTTATCCAAAGAACATACCAGAGCATCTTGTGCAACGAAATCTACAACATCTGCTTCTTCTTCATGTCCTTCATGTTGATCTTCACCTGATCTGTAATCTCTCTTTAAGTGCCCTTACTTTCCACATTTCCAGCAGGTTATTCTACCATACCTGGACTTGGATCTCCTACCTATCTTTGACCTTGATCTCCCACGCTTGATCTTCTCTCTTTGCCTTCCTCTACCTTCAACACTCAAAGCATTCCCTGATGATTCACCTGTGCTTTTTCTGCGTATCTCTTCATTCAAGATCACACTCACAATATCATCCACTTTTAAGATTTTGAAGCAGACGTAGTATTAGAAACTACCATTACCAAACTCTCCCAACTTTTAGGTAATGAACACAAGATTAAGAGAGCCTTAATTTCATCATCAAAAACAATATTGACTGAACTTAACTGGTTTACCAAACCATGGAAATCACTAAGATGACTATCAACAGATCCACCTTCCAACATTTGCAAATTAAATAATTGCTTCATAAGAAATACCTTATTCGAAGCAAAGAGTTTTTCATATAAATTTGCAAAATATTCCATCAACTCTACCATTGTCTTACACTATGATAAGCTGGAAATCACAGATGATGCAAGACTCAATCTTATAGATCCCAGAGACTTCCGATCAAGAACCTCCCATTCTTCATCCTTCATATCCTGGGGTTTGCAATCAACTCCACCCAACGATAAGTACAAATCTTTCTGATACAGATAATCCTCAATCTGCATCCTCCATAATTGGTAGTTCTTGCCATTAAACTTCTCCATTCATAGCTTACTATCTTTTGCCATTGCTCTACTCCCACTCAAATAGAAACCCTATGAGTAACCTATAATCAACACACACTAACTAGATCTAATCCAATCTGTTAGTATCCTAACCTAAAAGCTCTAATACCAGTTGTTGGTATCAGCGCTTGAACCTACAACCAGGCTCTGATACCAGTTGTTGGAGAATCCAAGAACAAACACACTTGTTCTGATCCCACTTGTTAGGATCTTGCTCCTTAGAAAGAGCACAATATGATTACCAAATATAAGCAATTAAACATGCAAAAATAACTAGAAGCACAAGTAACTAGAATTCACAAATAACACAGAATATGAGAGACAATACACTATCTTGTATTAACACTTTGTATAGAAAAGAATACAATAAAGAGCCGCCACACTCTTCCACCTTACAGAGGCTTCCCACACCTCAAGTGTACAATAATTCTTCTTCAAAACACTCTCCTACCAAAAATGGTCTCAACAACCAACTCACACATAGAATTGGTGTTCACCTCTCCAACCAGTCAATAATAACCCTGCCAGTACACCAAGCACTCTATAGTACTTCAAGTTGATCTCCCATGAACCTGCAACCTATAATTCAACAGACCATACTCACACATGTAGATCTCCAAACTCAATGATCTTACAATGGAAGGATCTTCCTTGCCTTCCTTATCAGCTCATAATTACAATACATGCCAATGGGTCTATAAATAGATCCCAGACTTAAAAAATAACTTAAACTCTTAATTTGGACTAATTATCCACGTAGCTCAAGACTTGAAATAGCCTTGACATGCAAACACTTAGTTCACTTAACTAACTGTTTGTGCAATGAACAGTTTTGGAACACACAGGCAACCGACGTCGGTCCCTACTTGCCTGGTGCTGTCGATGTCAGTCGACTCCCTGTCGACGCTAGTTGTCTTCTGCACTGATCATGATCAACGTCGGTCATGCTGCTGATGCTAGTGCTTCTGGGTCTTCAACAACCTCCTTTTCTTTGTCTGCAACAAGTTGAAGCTTTTAGCTCCACAACCTAACAATCCTGAGCATAGTGAGACTATATGTATAATTTATTTACATTTAAGAGCAAATAGGTGCATGATCAATGTAAAAGATTGAAATAATAGAAATAGAGGCTCATAACAAAGGCTTCTTTTGCTGAGATATAGGAAATGTCAACAAAGGCATAGGGTTCAATCTTCTTATAAGAATCTTCCAATCACATAAGAGGCACATAAACATGTACAGTTATGTAAACCTTCCAACTCAAGAAAATGAGACAAAAGAAAATGACATTCCTAATCATAGTTCTAGAAAATCTACAGTATAGACTACTTTTGAAAATGACATAGATAATATCAAAAAAGGCATATAGTTTAATCTTCTTAATTCATTTAGCCACATAAAAGGCACAAAAACATGCACAGTTACATCAACTTTACAACTCAAGAAAATGAGACAAAAGCAAATGATACTACTTGGTCACAAACTCTAGAAAATCTAAACTCTAGAAAGTCCCCCCTTTTCCTAATACTGATCCTCTTCTTTTATAGCCTTGAATGTCTCCCTCCATCATTACCTTTTACACGTGATTCTACTCTGCCCTTAACTCACAGGGGACAAACAGATGGCACTTTCAATGCCTTGGATGTATCCTGGTCTTATCAGGAAGGGCCATGCTGGAGTAGGGTGGCTGCCCTTACTATAGCATGTCGACTCATGACTAGTACCTCCTTTTGCACCTAAATTTCTCGTTCCATTACCTACTTAGCCACTCAACTATCTATTCTACCTCCGCTTACAAGGGACAAACAGACGGCCCTTTTAATGTTTGCAGGCCCTAAAAATCTACCCAGTGAACTGTTTCATCTACCAAAAATAACTCCCATCGAGTTTCCCTCCATTTGACTTTGAGGCAACAGATACATGGAACACTTTGTTCTATTGAAATGGAAGAGGACTCTTAGTTAATGTCTTAAAAATCTTCTTATTACTTAGAAGGCACCAGAGAATGACACTTGGCACTTTCCACCTAATTTATCAAAGACATGCAACATTTTCTACTTTCCTTATATCCTGATCAAGAATGCTCTGCCTTCGACACCTATCGCAATTTGCTTCTTTGATACTTAGTAGTTTTAACAAAATAAAACTCACCATGTTGCTTACTTGAGCAACTTTAAAAAAAGGGATGGATGCACGTGGTAGTCCCCGCTTGGAGACACTTGGTGCTTTCTACCTGATTTTTGGCATAAAACTTGGGACCCACCACAATTTTATTCGATAATGAACCTTGAAGATGATCTCTTGAAAGTTGACATGTGGCAGCCTCTGCTTAGCTTGGGAAGACATGTGGCATCTTTCACTTTTTTCAAGAATGGAGTAGAAAGGGGCTCGAAGAGTGACACTTGGTGGCCTCCGCTGCTCTTTGACACTTAAACAAAATGAAACGATGCTTCCCTACCCTCTGAAAAGGTACTTGACCCCTTTGGTTTTTGGGACACTCCCTTGAACTGTCTAATGAACCAAAATAGTTCAATGGTTCAACGGTTCAACATTGTGTGCCATTTACATGATAATTGAGGTATTGAACCAAAAATGTTAAACCATGGTATTGAACCTAGGCATTAAACTGACTGTCTCTTAGATGCCAACACATGGTGACTTCCACTTCTCCTTCAAAAAAGTAGTCCAGGGCCTTCCGCTACTTCCACCTGGCACTTTCTGCATGATCTTGCTGCTTAGCTTATTGAAACCCTTTCACCAAAAAATGGATGAAACACAAGTGCCAATATGAGACGCAGATGCTGACATGTGGTGCATTCTACTTAGATGCTATTGGATATGTGGCACATTCTGTGGCCCTCTTGAAAGTTATGAAAAGTGTCTCAGACGATGCCATTTGGCCAGCTCCGTGTTTTAAAAAGTGACACTTGGCACTCTCCACTCAAATTCAACACTTAGGCAAAAATGAAATGAAATAAACAAAAAGGGGAAAGAGAACCCATTCTCAGACTATGCCACTTGGCAGCTTCCATTACACTTTGATATTTAGATGGAAAAGAAAGTTGTGCTCAGCTCTAAAACTCTACCGCTACGACTAAGGTATGTAGGAACCAAAACTACAGTGTGCGACAAAAAATTTGAATGCAATGTAGAGTAAAAATTTACTCTATAGTTACTGGTGACCCCCAAGGACTTTTGGGCCTGCTAAAAAAGAACCCGACTCCCGCTCTATCAAAATTTCAAAATTTTATAGCTTCAAAAGTGTTGTCTGGTAGATGGACCATTCATGGTCAGATAACCCTTGATTGTTCTACAATTAAATGAAAGTTAGATCAAGGTTGATGATATCCTTGTGTGAAAAATTTAGCAAAATTTGAACTGTAGCTTTCAGTTTGAATTCCAGCTGGGAAACAAGAACTAGAACAAATTCAACTTCTGATACTGAGGAATCATCTCGTAGGTCCTAGAAAACTATCTGATCCTTCTATTTCGCCAGCAACAATGGTTCAATTTAATCAACCATTAGCACCGTGTTGGCATACAAAAATGGAGAAGGAAGACCCAGTTGCACTAGATCTTCAATATGCTATCTCATTTCATCGATGCCTTCTTTCATGACTTCAAGAAGCTCTTTGAAACTATTAGCCATGGAATTGCAACTGAGCACCTCATTGACTCATTTCATGGTGACCATTCTGTCAGTGATTCTTGCGGTTGCCAATGTCACATCCATTGCATCATAGAGCTTCTGCAACAAGGTTTGGAAGTTCATGACTCTGTCAGAGACTGTAGCCAGAGTGTTCTTCATTGAATCTTCCACCTTCTCACATAATTGTTGTGTGTTGAGTAGGAAGGTGAGAGATGGCCTGAGCTAAATAATCTCTGAGGAGATTCTTTTCCACATTGATTTGTAGAGCTCCTTTACCAGTTTTATCACTCTGACACCTTTTGGCCTATTAGCTAGCTCTAGCATCAGTTGCACCACTTTTTGTTGCTCCACTTGGAACTGGGCTTGAAAAGCCATAGCCTTATTTTGTTCATCTAGCAGTTTCTGCTATAATTAAGTAACTTGCAGCTGATGTCCTTCGAGTCTTCCCTACAATACTGCTTTCTCTCGCCTAAGGGTCATCGCTGCATCTTTTGCATGTGTTAGCTCTGCTTTTAATAAACATTCTGGGCCTAGACTACCTAGTGAATCTAAAGGGAAGTAATATCTTTCAACTATTTATTCAGACTTGCTATCTCATTATCTTTCTTATTTATTTCTTCAGCCAAACTACTATAGTTTGCCTTCTCTTTGGCCAATCGGTCTCCATCTTCTGTAGTCTTCTTGATGTCTTCAAATAATATTTTGTGACTATAAAAGTGGATTTTATCAACAGCTCAACTTTGTCCTGGGGCCTGAACAGGGACATATCAATGGCCACTATGTTCATTGTATAATCCTCTGGTTGCATCTGCTCGCTCAGCTTGACGACATTGGGTGACAAATGGGTCACCATTAGTTACTAGTGAATAGGGTCAAATTGTGACTATAGGTTTGGGGCAGCCAATGCTTTATTCTCTTTAGTTTTATTTTTCTTCATTCAGGCTTCTCTTGTCTTCCTAGTAACATCAGCTTGTGTCTGGAAGGTGGAAGGGGATGCAATGTGTCCTCTCATGAAAGGATATCCCTGTGGCAGGCCATATTGAATAGCTAGTGGTTGGCTATGGATGAGCTAAAGGGGCATCTTTTTGGGAATAGAGGGGGAGAAATGAGGTAATGTTAGGGCTTGAGGCATCAAGGATGGGGTGAAGGATGAAATGGGGATGGCAGCAGTGGCAGGAGGTGTCATTTGGCTAGGTGGGGGCATCACGTCGACTGGGGAAATAACAGACTGAGAGGGAGGAGGAGTAATACTTACTTGAGGGGGAATTATAGTGCTCTATAATTGGCACTTTGAAGGTTCCTCTTCCTCCTCTTATTTTGTTTAGAACTGCACCCTCTTTCTCTTCTTGGGTGTCTCTAACTCTGGCTGCATCTGCTTCCCTTCCACATCTGCTATTGCTAGTGGTGCTTGTGGAGAACCAAGGATTTCAATAACTTCCAATGATGGGGAAGCTTTTGGTGGTGAAGACACCATTCTCCTTTGTTGTTCCATGATGCTAAGAGGTTGGGGCCAAGTTGATGTAGTGACTATAGCTGTACCTTGCTCTGAGGCCTGTGATTGTTGGCTTGGTCCCGTTCTAGCTTCCTGCCCTGTATCGAGTGTCGGCAATTTGACTAGTTTTAGACTAGATGCAGGAGAGGGATGACACTCATCCTTGAGTTCTTCCCATCTTTCATCTAAATCCATGCTTCTAAAATTATGGGTGGTTTGAGAAATTTATTGCCTATATTTCCAATAGGCTTCAATCTTCTCCGCATCCCAATCTTTGTTATTCAATGTCCTTCTCAAACCAAAAGTCATCCTAACTTTGGGATCATAATACCTCTACTTATCATAGAAGGTTTCCCATGGCCTATTCTGTGGTAGGGGCAAATCTATCAATTTAACATAAAGACCAGGAGCATCTTCTATAGGATTTTTTTGGTCTCTCAAAAAGGGTGGCCTTCATGTGCAATCCTGGCCCCAATCCTATTGGTCCTTACCCAAGAAGCTATGAAACCATTCAGGTCATAAACCCATTTATCTTCGACTAGCACGAAGCCTAGGAAGGCCATCTTTCTCAGCAACATAGTCTCAGCATCTCTGGCTTCCAAACTCATGTTGCCTACCATCCATAAGAGATTATACATTTTTCTCTTCTTCTTCCCAGAGCCATACTCATTTTTGACTACTGACACCTACCTGGTGACCTCCAGGAATGCTAACCTAAGAGTTAAAGTCTTTGGCAGCAACACTGGTTCCCCACAAAACCCATGAACCCTTATGATCGTGTGGTGGGGACCTAAAATAGAAGTCACATTGGATTGGACAACTGACAAGGAGGTTTAAAACACTTGGAAATAACTTGTTTATGACAGGTTCAGTGCTAAGGCAACAAAAAATGGGGGTAACGAATAGTTCCCAAAAATTATACAGGTCGCTAGTTCTTGATAAAATGTGTGTCCATGCAGACACAAGAATGGTCCTTTGGGGGTCAAAACCTGGGTCATACAAGTTCAAATTCATATGTTGGGTGAAAAGGTTGGGGTTCTAATATAGTATGAGATGAAAAAAATAAGAGGAATACCTAAACACCCCTTTTGATTTGAACTGGGTCAGCTGTTCCACTATTGAAAAGGCAATGTGCTCTGAGAAGTCAAGTCGATACTCCTGCATCTTGTCGACTATCTTTAGCCTGAAAAGGATGGCCATTTGTTCTTCATATACCGCCATGTCATCCTTCATGCCAAAGATGATAGCCATCATTGATAACACGTCTTGGCTAGCTGGTGTGAATTGAGCTCTTAGTGCAGGGAGCTTGGGTACCATAGTATCACCATCAGCCATTTGTAACTTAGACCTCAAGAACCTTGTCTGAGTGTTGATGTTCACCCACATCCTTTGGATCTTATCAATAGTGAGGAATGTAGTGGTATTGTCATAATGTAGGGCTAACATGTTCTTGATAGCTTGTGGTGTGATCTACACCATGAAGGGACCCTATTAAATAGTGCAAGATGGTGCATGGAGTAAGTCTACACATAATTCAATCAAGTTAGGGCATGGATGCACAGCTGGGATAATGAAATGAGCTAGTTGTGAGGTCCACATCCTGATGCCAAACATCTTGTATTGGCATGCTCTAGCCCTTTGAAGACACCTTTGGTGTGCCCCTTCTCTAAGACTCTTGCTATTGGTTTTTTACAAGGTTGGGTCCATGATTCCATCTGCGTAATCTTGTACTTTTGATGGGTCGCTAGCTTGTCAAACTCCCAAGATGCTGGTTCTCAGATAGGTTCTCGATGGTTACACAGGGGTTGAAACATATGATTTACTAGCAAGCAACCTATCAAGGGATCCAGACGTCCCAGCTCCTTGTTGTGAAGATGATGCTCCTGCCACCTCTATATCTTTTATGTAATCCTTGGTATGAACCTCATGCAAGATAGAAACACTCTTGCTGAAACAAATTTTACTAGGCGCTAACAAATCACAAGGAGCAGGATATTTTCACAGGTGCAAGAATGTTTGAGAATTTTTAAACTTTAAATCTTGTTAAGAGATATTTATGGACCTATCAAGTCTCAAATGGCATTAAATTTAGATGACCATTAGCAGATCTTACTCAATCTTTAGGGAATAGCGAGGTGGACACGTTATGCAAGTTGTGGCGCAAGGTACCTTAGAGATTTCAAAAGATTTGGGAAGCATTCAATGTGGCAAAAATTTGAAGAATTTAAAAAAATTTCTAAGCCGCCAACTCTGTGTTTAAAACACTTATTTAAAATGAAAGCGAGAAAAAAACAACAAAAAATAAAAATAATACGGGAATGGGAAACTACCTAACTACATTAATTAAGCATCTTTATCTCCCTCTGGGATCAAAAACAAAATTTCTAAGGTCTTCATGATAAGCCTACTTATGTTGCCATACAAGTGATTGAAACGGGTATATCTTTGGTGAAATGTCCTCTGTGTAGGCCACATGGATTTGCCTGTACTTGAGTGAGTTTGAGTCAAACATGCTTTCGACATCCATAAGTTCTTCTTGTTCTTAGAAGCCCATCAAATATCAGCTCCTGATGTTGGTATGCCTCATCAAGAAATCAATGGCTATTGGTTCTCCACTCTGTGTCTTTTGATATCCATCATCTTTTGGCTTATCTCCTTCTATCTCATTTTTGGGTTCTATTACATCATCATGCTCCTTGATGACTTCAACCTCTTGAAAGGATAAATCTGAAAGCTTGCATCCCCTCTGCATACTTAGTTGAGTCTCAATGTTGTCTTCTCCACATTTGGCCAGTTCATGGCCTCCTTGAAGAATAGTGTACCCTGTCTTAATGACTTGATCAAGGAAGTGTCCATGCTCCTCTATATCTTCTTGCAAAGTGAGAAAAAAGTTAGAAATGATCTCTTCCTCATTAGAGATTAAGGCAAAAGCTTGTAAATTGTCCTCTTGTTCATCAAAGGGTGTACCTATGGTGATTTCCTCCTCATCTGTCATGAAATCTTCTTGACTAGCCATGAACTGAGTATACTCTTCTTCAAAGTTTTCAGCTGGTTCATGATCTTCTTTCTTCCAACTTGGAATCTTGTCATCATGCTGAAGGACCTAAGGATTGGTATAAGGGGTATCTTTTGGCGTAGGCTCCCCTTTAAGGTCTGAAAGCTCTATCTCTCTTTCTTTAAGCAATCTCATCTTTGCCTTTAATTCCTCAACTTGCTTAGCTAGATTTTCTTGAAAAAGTCTTTCTTGGAGCTCATAGGAATCATCATAGAAGTGGGGAATGTATGAAGGCTGAGATGAAAAGCAAGAAGCTTCTTAAGGAATGGTGAGAGGGACTTGAGAGGAAAGTGAGGGTTTGGAGTCCACTTCCTTTGTTGCCAATATAGACTCGACATTATTAGGGAAAAAACCTTGACAGGTTCAATTTGGCTCATGAGCAGGGGTTGCGTATAGTGAATGTGTAGGTTGATAGACTTGGTAAGGTTGTTTCTCATGAATGCTCAACTTCTCTTCTAAAAATGCAATCAAGCCACACACATCCAACATCTCATATGTAAGCCTTTACCAATTTGCTCTTTCAATGGGATCCCATTCACTTTTAATCAGATCTACTACATTTCTTACTTGATGGATGACATGATTAGGAATTTCTTGGCCACATCCCCTTCTATTTTCAAGCTCCAATACATATTTTTTATATCCCAATAATGTTTTTTGAAGGTGGAAATGAGATTAGGTTGAGCATGGTATGTGACATATTAGGGAGACTGGGCATAAGACTGGTATAGCTCATGACAGGGCTAAGGCTGGTCATATCAGACCTGTGAAGGGTGAGACTCATGACCATATGCATCCTTGTTGCTTGACATGATTCCATGAGAAACTTGATCTTGATTAAAAATGTATGAAGGAGAACAAGACTCATAGCTATGAGTAACAAAATTATACATACCAAATGGTGATTTCTTCATATTACTAAGGCTGCTTAATCAGCTGATTTAACTCAGAGTCACTGTTGGCGTTGATAAAATAAAAACCTCCAAAGGGTAGTTGGCCGAAGAACACACCAAAAATTCTTCAACTCCTTGAAATATTTTTCCCATCGGGTGTGCCAAAAACTGTTGATGCTTAAAATTTGTGCTTGATTCTAATCAACAACAATGGGAAGTTTCAAGCTGTGGGATATTGTGGCTTGAAACAACCTCTAGATTTTAGAGAAGCTGGTCTCTTCTTTATATCAAGTGTGGGGGGAAAAGGGATAGAAAATTAAACAAAAATACAAATGCAAGAATTGAAACCTAACTATGGCAATGCACCTAAGTGTAATTTGATCCTAATCTTGAGCATAGTGAGACTATATGTAGAATTCATTTACATTTAAGAGCAAACAGGTGCATGATCAATGTAAAAGATTGAAATAATAGAAACAGAGGCTCATAACAGAGGCTTCTTTTGCTGAGATACAAAAAGTGTCAACAAAGGCATAGGGTTCAATCTTCTTATAAGAATCTTCCAATCACATAAGAGGCACAGAAACACGTACAGTTATGTAAACCTTCCAACTCAAGAAAATGAGACAAAAGAAAATGACATTGCTAATCACAGTTCTAGAAGATCTATAGTATAGACTAATTTTGAAAATGACACAAAAAATATCAATAAAGGCATAGAGTTTAATCTTCTTAATTCATTCAGCCACATAAAAGGCACAGAAACATGCACAGTTACGTCAATTTTACAACTCAAGAAAATGAGACAAAAGCAAATGATACTACTTGGTCACAAACTCTAGAAAATCTAAACTCTAGAAAGTCCCCCTTTTCCTAATACTAATCCTCTTTTTTTATTGCCTCAGATGTCTCCCTCCATCATTACCTTTCCTATATGATTCTACTCTGCCCTTAACTCATAGGGGACAAACAAATGACGCTTTCAATGCCTTGGATGTATCTTGGTCTTATTAAGAAGGGCCATGCTGGAGCGGGGTGATTGCCCTTATTATGGCATGTTGATTCATGACTAGTACCTCCTTTCATCCCTAAATTTCTCATTCCATCACCTGCTTAGCCACTCAACTGTCTATTCTACCTCTGCTTATAGGAGACAAATAGATGGCCCTTTTAATGTTTCCAGGCCTTAAAAATCTACCCAGTGAACTATCCCATCTACTAGAAATAACTCCCACTGAGTTTCCCTCCATCTCACTTTGAGGCAACAGATACATAGAACACTCTATTTTGTTGAAATGGAAGAGGACTCTTAGTCAATTTCCTAAAAATCTTCTTATAACTTAGAAGGCACTAGAGAATGACACTTGGCACTTTTTGCCTGATTTATCGATGACACGCAACATTTTCTGCTTTCCCTATATCCTTCTCAAGAATGCTCCACCTTCGACACCTATTGCAATCCACTTATTTGATACTTAACAATTTTAAAAAAATAAAACTCACTGTGTTCCTTGCTTGAGCAACTTTAAAAAAAGGGATGGATACACATGGCAGTCCCCGCTTGGAGACACTAGGCGCTTTCTGCCTGATTTTTGGCATTAAACCCAAGACCCACCACAATTTTATTTGGTAATGAAGCTTGAAGATGATCTCTCAAAGGTTGACACATGGCATGTTGGGGATCAAGCAACAATAGATTACAATTGTGAAAGCAATAAACACGAAATTAAATTAGATAGACAAGTAATTAGAATGAGATAATAACAAGTACAAGAGATATAAGAAACCACCCTAAAAACTTGTATTAACAAACTCTTTACAAAAGGAATACAATTGAAGAAACTTCTTTCTTCCACACCTCTCCTAGATGTATAGATCTCTCACTAGATCTCTATTCCTCAAGAGCTCTCTCTCTCAAGAACAATCAACTCCAACAAGCCTGGATTGATTCAATTTTGTACTATTCTTCACATACAATGAATTACAATAATTCACAATGACTACAACTATTACAATAAGCTAGGAAGATCTAATTCTACATATAGAATTAGGAGACTTGAGCATGCACTTCCAACAAATAGTTAAGCCACTTGAACAAGGGCTCTAAAAATAGTAATGCTAATAATAGAGACACGAGCTTGAGACTGCAACTCAAACTCATCATGCAAACACTCGCTTCTGTCCATGAAAATAGCTTTCTAGACACGCAGGTAACCGACGTCGATTCCTGCTACTTGTCTGTGACCGCCGTCAGCCGACCCTCTGCCGACGTCGGCGTCTCTGCAACTGATCCTGACCGATGTCGGTCACTCCTGACCGACGCCGGTGTCTGTGTAGACTCAAAATTGCTAATGAATGCTCCTTGGTGAAGCTTTTAGCTCCACACCCTAACAATCTCCCACTTGGAGATAAACAGCTGCACCAGTACCTATACAACATCTTCTAACTCCTCTATCTTCAACTCAATCATGAAGACCAACAGAAGTTGAATGAAGATTCAACTTCTCCTTTGTAACCGGCTTGGTTAACATATCAGTAGGATTCCTATCTGTATGGATCTTCTACAGCTTCAACTCACCATCTTCCAATACCTGTCGTATGAAATGATACCTTAGCTGTATGTGCTTTGTTCTTGAATGAAAGGCTATATTCTTAGCCAAATGGATTGCACTCTGACTGTCACTATACAATCTACAACTCTCATGCTCCCTACCAAGCTCATCCATGAACTGTGTCATCCATATCATCTCTTTGCTAGCTTCTGTGGCTGCAATATACTCTGCTTCTGTAGTTGACAAGGCAACAACCTTCTACAACTTAGATATCTAGCTAACCGCCGTTCCACCTACAGTGAAAACATAACCTGTAGTGCTCCTCCTGCCATCCAAATCACCTGCCATATCTGAATCTACATAGCCATGTAGAGAAGTATTTGAACCTCCATAGCACAAGTGCCTACTGCTGGTTCCTCTCAGATATCTAAGGATCCACTGAACTGCTTTCCAATGTTCCTTACCTGGATTGGCCATATACTTACTTACAACTCCCACTGCTTGGGCAATATCTGGTCTAGTACACACCATTGCATACATCAAACTCCCTACTGCGAAAGAATATGGAACCTTACTCATGTACTCTACCTCATCATATGAATTAGGACATTGTTCTTTACACAACTTAAAATGTCCAGCCAAAGGTGTGCTTACCGGTTTAACATCCTGCATATTGAACCATTTCAACACCTTGTCCACATAATCTTCTTAAGACAATATCAACCTGTGATTTTTCCTGTCTCTCTTAATGCTCATGCCAAGGATTTTCTTTGCTACTCCCAAATCCTTCATAGCAAATGTTTGAGCTAATTTTACCTTAAGCTCAGAGATATCCTGCATGTGAGATCCTGCAACCAGCATATCATCTACATACAACAATAGAATAATATATCTACCGTTATCAAATCTCTTGAAATACACACAATGGTCTGATTGACACCTACTGTAGCCATGCTCAGTCATAAACTTGTCAAATTTTAAGTACCATTGCCTAAGAGCTTGCTTGAGGCCATACAAGCTTTTCTTCAATCTGCACACAAACTTCTCCTTACCCTTGACCTCGAATCCTTCTGGCTATTCCATATATATTTCCTCATCCAAATCTCCATGAAGAAACATTGTCTTAACATCTAGCTGCTCAAGATGCACATCGTCGAAAGCAACCAAAGACAATACAACCCTTATAGAAGTCATTTTAACAACAGGAGAAAAAATCTCACCAAAGTCGATACTTGGCTTTTGTGTAAATCCTTTCACTACTAATCTGGCCTTGTATCTCATCTGTCCATTCTCACCTTCTTTCAACCTGTAGGTCCATCTGTTCTTGAGTGTTCTCTTACCAGCTGGCAATTCAACCAAATCCCATGTTTGGTTCTCTCTTAAGGACTCCAACTCCTCAACCATGCCACGCTCCCACTGACTCTTGGACTCCACCTGTATTGCTTCTTCAAAACTCTCTGGTTCTTCACCATCAGTTAGCAATAAATAAAATAAAGAAGGAGAATATCTAATTGGAGGCTTACTCACCCTTTCTGACCTCCTGATGGGTGTCTGAGACTCATCTACAACACGCTGTCCACCCAAATTCTCTGACAGTGACTGACCTCGGTCACCTGCAGACCTGTTACTGACTGATGTCGGTTCTTCCTGACTGACCTCGGTACTTATCCTGCCAACGTCAGTCTCTGTACGGCCGACGTCGGTTTCTGTACTACCGACGCCAATTCCTAACTTGCCGACGTTGGTCTCTATGTTTTCCTGCAAGTGATTATTTCTTTTTCCCACGAGCTCATCTTGGACTTTCACCTCGTCCAATTCACCATTGCTCTGCTCAAATTGATTCAGCTTCCTTAGCTAATCACAATACATCACTCTTTCATTGAAAACAACATCATAGCTCTTGATTACCTTGTTAGTTTCTAGATTCCACAATCTGTAACCAAAATCATCTGAGCCATAGCCAATAAACGTGCATCTCATAGACTTAGCATCAAGCTTCTTTCTATTTTCCTTATCTATATGCACAAAGGCTTCACAACCAAAAACTTTGAGATATGAGAGATCAACCTTTTTACCTGTCCATGCCTCTTCTAGAATACCACCATCCAGAGCTATAGAGGGTCCTCTATTAATCAGGTATACTGCCGTGTCAATAGCTTGTGCCCAAAACTGTAAGGGCAACCCAGCATACAATCTCATACATCTTGCACGCTCCATTATTGTCCTATTCATCCTTTCAGCAATACCATTCTGCTGAGGTGTCCTTGGAACCGTCCTTTGCCTGCGGATTCCATGCATGTAACAATAATCTCTAAACTTATGACTGCAAAACTCACCACCATTGTCTGATCTCAGGCACTTTAATCTTTTACCTGTTTCAATCTCAACCATAGCTTTCCAAACCTTAAAAGTCTCAAATACATCAAATTTCTTTCTAATACAATAGATCCATACCTTCCTTGTAGCATCATCTATGAAAGATACATAGTACTGTGATCCTCCAATGGAAGTAACCTGAGCAGGTCCCCACACGTCTGTGTGAACAAGCTCCAACTTGTGCCTCTTCTTAGTAGATCCAGTCTTGAGAAAACTAACCCTTTTCTGTTTTCCAAAAACACAGTGCTCACAAAACTCTAGATCTATGCCTTTTAAATCTGAAAGCATACCTTTGGACTTAAGAATTGACATCCCCTTCTCACTCATGTGGCCAAGCCTTGAGTGCCACAATTTAGCGTCCACATCTGAAGTAGATAATACAGAAGGAGACTTGTTAGTAACACAATTACACAAATAGAGAGTACCTTCTCTCTTACCTCTGGCCATAACAAGTGCACCCTTGGTCACCTTCCAAGATTCTGCTGTGAGAGTTACTGTACAACCCTCATCCCCTAACTTTCTTGCAGAAATCAAATTTCTCTTCAAGCTAAGAACATGCATCACATCTCTCAACACCCATGTGTTGCTATTCTGCATCTTCAGCTGCACTTTACCTTTGCCAATTATTTTATAGGGCTCATCATCCCCTAGATACACTATTCCAAAATCTCCATGGATATAGTCACTGAAATATTCCCTGTTAGGGGTAGCATGAAAAGATGCAACAGAATCTAATACCCAAGATTCTATATTATTATATAGAGAGAAAATTAAAGCATCTTGTGCAATACCTGCAACCTTGGCTTCTTCCTTTCCTTCGTGTTGATTGTCCTCCTTAGGTTTTGACCAATAATCTCTGCTTATGTGCCCCATCTTTCCACAATTCCAGCATTGTGGCCTTCTGCCATTTCTAGATTTAGATCTGCCTTTCCCCTTAGACTTGGATCTTGATCTGCCTTTCTTGCTCTTCTTTTTCTGCCTTCCCCTGCTCTCAAAACTTAAAGCATTCCTAGATGCCTCTTCTATGCTTTTCTTGCGTATTTCCTCATTCAAGATAACACTAACAACATCCTCTACTTTCAAAATATTTGATACAGATGCAATATTACTTACTGCCATTACTAAGCCATGCCAGCTTTCAGGCAAAGAACATAATATCAAAAGAGCTTTTATTTCATCATCAAACACTATATTCAATGAACTTAATTGATTCAAAATTTCATTGAAATCATTCAGATGAGTAGAAACAGATCCACCTTCATTCATATGCAAATTAAATAACTACTTCATAATATATACCTTATTAGAAGCTGAGGGTTTTTCATACAAATTTTCTAACGTAGTCATCAACTCTACCATAGACTTTGCCTGTGATAAATTAGATATCACAGTGGATGCTAGACTCAGTCTTATAGACCCCAGAGCCTTTCTGTCAAGAACTTCCCATTCTTCATCCTCCATGTCTTTGGGCTTCTTTGCAACACCACCTAATGGTAAGTAGAGATCTTTCTGATACAAAAAATCCTCTATCTGCATTCTCCAATGTTGGTAATTTTTGCCATTAAACTTTTCCATTCTCAATTTACTTTCATCTGCCATTGCTTCTCCCACTCAAACATAAATCCATGCAGAAACCCCTGTGAGAACCTGTAATCAATACACACTACACAGATCTGAACCACCTATTAGTGAACCTGAGCTTTGATACCAATTGTTGGATATCAAGCTCTGAACCTGCAACCAAGGCTCTGATACCACTTGTTGGGGATCAACCAACAATAGATTACAATTGTGAAAGCAATAAATGTGGAATTAAATCAGATAGACAAGTAATTAGAATGAGATAATAGCAAGTACAAGAGATACAAGAAACCACCCTAAAAACTTGTATTAACAAACTCTTTACAAAAGGAATACAATTGAAGAAACTTCTTTCTTCCACACCTCTCCTAGATGTATAGATCTCTCACTAGATCTCTATTCCTCAAGAGCTCTCTCTCTCAAGAACAATCAACTCCAACAAGCTTGGATTGATTCAATTCTGTACTATTCTTCACATACAATGAATTACAGTAATTCACAATGACTACAACTATTACAATAAGCTAGGAAGATCTAATTCTACATATAGAATTAGGAGACTTGAGCATGCACTTCCAACAAACAGTTAAGCCACTTGAATAAGGGCTCTAAAAATAGTAATGCTAATAATAGAGACGTGAGCTTGAGACTGCAACTCAAACTCATCACGCAAACACTCGCTTCTGTCCACGAAAATAGCTTTCTGGACACGTAGGTAACCGACGTCGGTTCCTGCTACTTGTCTGTGACCATTGTCAGTCGACCCTCTGTCGACGTTGGTGTCTCTACAACTGATCTTGACCGACGTCGGTCGCTCTTGACCGATGCTGGTGTCTGTGTAGACCCAAAACTGCTAATGAATGCTCCTTGGTGAAGCTTTTAGCTCCACACCCTAACATGGCAGCCTCTACTTAGCTTGGAAAGACACGTGGCATCTTCTGCTTCTCCTACTAGGGGTATGTGGTGTCTTCTATTTCTTTCGAGAATGGAGTAGAAAGGAGCTCAGACAGTGACACTTAGTGGCCTCCACTACTCTTCGGCACTTAAACAAAATGAAATGATGCTTCCTTGCCATTCAAAAAGGTACTTGACCCCTTTGGTTTTTGGGACACTCCCTTGAACTGCCCGATAAACCAAAATAGTTCAATGGTTCAACAGTTCAACACTGCACACCATTTAGACGTTAATCAAGGTATTGAACCAAAAATGTTGAACCAAGGTATTAAACCCAAGCATTGAACCGACTGTCTCTTAGATGCTGACACGTGGTGACTTCTGCTTCTCCTCTGAAAAAGTAGTCTAGGGCCTTCCACTACTTCCACCTGGCACTTTCTGCATGATCCTGTTGCTTAGCTTATTGAAACCCTTTCACCAAAAAATGGATGAAACATGAGTGCCAATATGAGACGTAGATGCTGACACATGGTGCATTCCACTTAGCTACTATTGGATATGTGGCACGTTCTGTGGCCCTCCTGAAAGTTATGAAAAGTGTCTTGGACGGTGCCAGTTAGCCGGCTTCGTGTTTCAAAAAGTGACACTTGGCACTCTCTGCTTGAATTCAACACTTAGGCAAAAATGAAATGAAAGAAACAAAAAGGGAAAAGAGAACCTGTTCTTAGACTATGCCACTTGGCAGCTTCCACTGTACTTTGATAGTTAGATGGAAAAGAAACCTATGCTCGGCTCCAAAACTCTGCCGCTATGACCAAGGTATGCGGGAACCAAAACTATAGTGCATGACTGAAAATTTGAATGCAACATAGAGTAAAAATTTACTCTACACTTACATTTGATCAAAGTGATATGTCATCCCTTAGTCCCCTACACAATAATCCTTTATATATTGAAGCCATCATTTCCTACCACAAATTCAAGCAGGTTCTCATTGGTAATGGTTCAATGTTGAATATAAATTCATTGAAATTGGTCCAACATTTAGGAGATATATTAATAGATATGTAATAATATACCATCATGATCAAGGCCTAAAATAATGCAAATAGGAATCTACAGGTACTATTTATCTATTTGTCATTATTGGGCCTGCTACCCATGACATCCTTTACCATGTCATTGATATAGAGTTTCCCTATAATCTACTTTTTGGTCATCATTAGATCCATAAAGTATGATTAGTCCCTTCTACATTACACCAATGTAGCAAATTACCTCATTATAGATTAGAGGTCACTATTCTTGGAGATTTATAGCCATACAGGTATTGTAAAAACCTAAAAGCCGAGTATGGGAACTATAATTATTTTTCTATCACTAAATTTTTAGGCAAAAAGAATAAATAAATAATTCTTAAGTCTCTAAAATATAATTACATTGACCCTAGTGACCTCACATCCACTTATTCTAATCTACCTCCTATATCAATTTCCTGTCAATTTACCATTGAAGAGGCCAACATTACCATGCATAGCATTTAGGATGCTCACCATGTTAGAAAACTTCCCAAGTCCCATAAATCCTATAGAGGACCTAATCCTAGTGCAACCCTTGATAGGCCTAATATGGTATGCAAAAATAAGACTGACTCCCATAAAAAATAGTCATTTGTCTTTATAAAAGATATGTCACCAAACCAAGATCGACCTACCAGTTCTAAAGGATTTTGGTTATATAGTGACAATTTTGTTACATGTTTTCAAAGTGCTAAATACCCTATTCTTAATAGAATCATGGAAAATCAAAACTATAAATGAAAGGGTCTGGGGGTAAAGGAACAAGGCAATATTCAACCTATCTCCATAGCAAAATATATAATAAATTAAGTTCTTGGATTCATATCACCTAGGGTTCACCCCAAAGATTTTGGGAGTGATACTACTTTATCAACTGATTAAAAAACTCATGGCAACAACACAATGTCCCATTATAACACATATGATGAGCTTCTCAATACTAATTTATTTGATACCAATTTCATTCTTACCATCAAAACCCATTCTCCTCTTTTCCTATATTATCCCAACCTAATAGATTGGGACTGACTAGATTCTATCATACCATTAGATAAATTTCAAAATGAAGAGTCAATTGCCAACTTCATGGGTCTTAGATATGGGTTGATAGTTGGTGATCATAAAAAAATATTTGTATTCACATTAGACCCTATGTGAACTTCCTTGGTTATGAAAAAAAGTAAAATATCAAGTCCCTCTCGTGAAAACCTCTTTTAGACACCTTTGGATCAAGTAAAAAGTAAATAAAAAGATGAGTTCATGGGTGAAAACTTGTTTTAGGTAACCTTGGATAGGTATGTTTGATTACCTCCTTAGGAAGATGTGTTAACCAAGTCCAAGTATTATAGTTAGTTCCGACATCAGTTTGGAGGAACAGAGAGTCTTTGAGAAATTAGTTCAAGACTTTTTAGAATAGTTTGTTAATTAGCCCCTACCATACATGACCAATTTTTACTCTTCTTACATGGGTGATCCTTGTGGGTCACAAGTAGTTAAATAATATCAATTTCATTCATTACCAACTATTATTGAAGATGGTTCTACACTCCTTATAGAAGAAACCACAAAAGCAAACACTAGCACTTATGATGATCTAAAAATAATTTAATTAGGTGTGTCCCTCACTATTAAGGAATGTGAATTCATTATTGTTTTCTTGAAGGACTTCATTTACATCTTCCTATGGTCCTATGTAGTCATGTCAATTTTGGACCCATCTTGGGTGGTACATTGGCTTGTTGTGCATCTAAATGCCAAACCGATCAAATAAAAGATGCAAAAAATGCATCCACATAATACTATCTAGGTTAAAAAGGAATTACAAAACTATTGGGAGCATATTTCATTACACCACTTGATTACTTAGAGTGGATCTCAAACATTATTCTTGTAAACAAGAAATCAAAAGGAATTCACTTATGTACTGATTTTAGGGATATCAACAAAGCATGCCCAAATGATGATTTCCCCTTGCTAAACATACACATCATAGTCAACTCAATGGCAAGATACGAGATGTTATACCTCATTGATGAATTCTCAATATATAATCAAATAAAGATTGTATTTGAAGACCAGTACAAAATAGCGTTGGTTCCAACATTAGTTTGGAGGAATAGAGAGTCTTTGAGAAATTGGTTCAATAATTTTTATATTAGTTTATTAATTGGCCCCTACCATACATGGCCAATTCTTATTCTTTTTACATAGGTGATCCTTGTGGCTCACAAGTAGTTGAAGAAGATCAATTTAATTCATTACCAACTATTCTTGAATATGGTACTACACTCTTTATAGAATAAACCATGGAAGTAAACACTGACACTTATGATGATCTTAAAATAATTCAATTAGGTGTGTCCCTCACTAATGAGGAAATTGAATTCATTATTGTTATCCTGAAGAACTTCATGTACATCTTCACATAGTCATATGTAGTCACATTAGTTTTAGACCCATCTTTGGTGGTACATAAGCTTGTTATGCATCCAAATGCTAAACTGATCAAATAAAAGATGCATAAAATGTAGCAACATATTACTCTCCAGGTAAAAAAGGAATTAAAAATGCATCCACATATTAATATCTAGGTTAAAAAGGAATTAAAAAAGTATTGGGAGTAGATTTCATTATACCACTTGATTACTCAGAGTGGATCTCAAACATTATTCTTGTAAACAAGAATACACAAGGAATTCACTTATGTAGTAATTTTAGGGATATCAACAAAGCATGCCCAAAGGATTATTTACGCTTGCTAAACATTTACATGATAGTCAACTCAATGGCAAGATATGAGATGTTGTCCCTCATGGATGGATTCTCAATATACAATCAAATAAAGATTGTAGTTGAAGACCAGTGCAAAATCATGTTGACCACTCTATGGGGGTGTTTTGTGATCAAGTCATGTAATTTGGATTGAATAATGTTAGTGTAATTTACCAACGTGTCATGATTATCATCTTCCATAACATGATATTATTGAGCACTATGTGGATGACATACTAGCTAAGTCAAAAACATGTGCAAGACACCTTGAAGTTCTATGAAGAATCTTTGAGAGACTTTATGAATATAAGGTAAGCCTAAATCCTAATATGTGCATCTTTGTTATCACTTTAGGAAAAATACTATGATTTAATATGTCACACAGTAGACAATAAAGTTAATACTACTAAGGTTAAAGCTATTATGTAAATGTTTCCACTCTCTAGAAGTAGCTTTGTAGCCTACATGACAAGATCTAATCCATCTTCTAGTTCATTTAACAACTAGAAGATAGGTGTCATCATTTTACTCACATTTTGAAGAAAGGTGTCACATTGGGGTATAGGTCATCAATAATATTTTGAAGAATTGAAGACCTAATTGGCTAATTTATCAATATCGACCCCACCTATACTAGGTACATATCAACAATAAAACATGTATTGGGGGAAAGTTTGGCTTAACATGATAAATAGGGTAAGGAACATACATTTTACTATTTGAGTGGACTCTTGTAGCTTATGAACACAATTATTAACCAATTAAAAAGGCTTGTTTAACAATGGTGTTCACTTCCTAAAAGTTATATGCAATCAAAAATGCATCATATCTATAAATAAATCCTGGCTCAGAAAAGATAGAGCATACCTACACTTCTGATTGGGAATACATTTGTTAAATGAGAGCATGACCAATATGGGGAGCTGCTAGACCTGATTAGGGGATCACTTATCACAATACACTATGCTAAGGAGGGTTCCAAATCCTTTAGTCTAACACCATCATGCAATAACCCTAAGGGGTCCTAAGTTTTGATATTTCACCTAATCTAATGACAAGAAAACTAAATCTAATCTAGTTCTCACCAAAGCTTGTGGCATAACATGAGGGTTAGAAACAATCAAAACATGTATAAGAGAATCTCAATTAATGGAAGTATGAGTAAGACCCTAATACATGGAATATGAAGAGTGATATTTTTTGAAGCCAATACTTATCCTAATTTTATATACTAAAGAGAGGAGCAAAGTTAGAAAATAATTACCTAAATGTAAACCCTTTGAGACTCAATCTCTCCCTTAGCCAATGGGGCTTCACAAGATTTTGTTGTGGTTTGTAAGGATCACTAAGAAATGCTAAAGCATCCAAGACTTATCCACAAGACTAGATTCTCCAAATAGAAACCCTAAGCTAAGAATCCTCAAGTAGAGTGGTGGAAGAACAGAGTGTAAAGAAGTGTGAGTGAATAATAACTCTTGATTATATATTTAAATAATGATGAAATGATCTTGTATATATATATGGATCTTTCCCTAAACACTTCCAAAAATGTTGACCAACAGGGATGACCCAGTCAACCTTGTACAATTCCAAAAAATTATTCACTAGGTCCCAAACTAGGTCAACCAAGGGCTAAAATAGATAGTAAGTGAAAATAACCTAAAACTTTATAGGGTCAACCCAATTGACCTAGTACAGTCAATAGATAAAAAGGTAATAAGGTGAGGAAAAGAGGGATGGAAAGAGAAAAAAAGACTAGAGGAGTGTGTAATAGAGGAGTAATAGCTTAGGGAATGGTTTTTAAGAGTTGGTTGGATTGGAAATATGTGGTAATAAGGGATAATAATGCTAAAAAGCACCAATGGTCTACCCACCCCTTTCTTGGTGCACCCCTTAGGGCATGCACTTAAAGATATTGAGTCTTGATGGGTTTTTTCAAGATGTAAAGCGTTAGTATTTGATAAAATTTGAAAATATTATGTGTATACATATGCCCTACTCAAAGCTCATCACATGTCACTAAGGTACAGTAGGGGATGGTGCTTTGAGAAAGAACATAAGGACACATAACATTGAAGCTAAAGAAAAGTTATAGTATTTTAAAGCATAAAATAACTCAAAGTAAATGATGGAAAGGGAAATAACTGAAAAGTAAATGTGATTTGAACCTTGAATTACCTTTATCATTAGATGGTTGTTTGCTATGTTGTTAGTTTTGATTGTGTAAGGCATAGAGAATGCTTTCAACAAACCCAAGAATATAAAACTAAAGAGAAAAAATAAACAAATGCATGAAAGCCAAGATAACTGGTGTTATGCAGACGTGATGTACTTTAGAATTTGGCAAGCTGGGGTGGTAAGTTCTATGTTAGACTAAATGACCAAGTCAAACATAATAGTAAATCAGGTATTCAAAAAGCTAAGGCTACTAAAGACCTCAAAACTCAAACAGGTAAACCTTAAGTAAAAAATACAAACTCATGATATCAAACCAAGGATACATGTCAAAAAGGATGGTAAAAAAAAATGTAAAAATTTAAACAAAATGATAAAACAACATTTATTAGTGAGTAGTAACAATCCTTATCTCACTCAAAAATGGAAGAAGGTGCATAAAAAGGGAAAACAACATTATCGAGTGAGAGGTAACAATCCAACCTCACTCAATAATGGAAAAAGGGTATAGACTCAGGTGTTTATAATAGTAGGATGGTATAATAAATGACAAATGGTAAAAGGAAATAAAATAAGTTAGGAATGTAATTTTATGGTGTAGATAAAGTAATTCATAGTTGCTCATGTTGGGAGTGAATATTTTGTCACCAACAAACTGATGGGCAAAATAGGTTACTTCAACCACAACATAAGGAGATTGGTCGACTAAATGTGTAGGTTTACCACATCAAAAGGAGACAAATCTCTCTTCTCATCAAGGGGAGATTCCCTATAACAATGAGGAGGTATATACTATATATATATGCAAAAAATAACATTCAAGGGTAGGACTACACCATCCATCTCTTTTTTTTCAGAGATGATGTTTACAGACAAAGGAGAAATCTTGGTAAAAACACTAAAGGCACTTCTCTTCTTTTAGAAATGTTCTACAGTAGACAGTAGGAGTTCTTTCTGATAGGTAATTGATAAGTAAATGTAACTAGAATAGGGTGCAATAACCAACAGACTGAGATGTAGCACAAAGTCCCCACCTCAACTACCAAAGAGTGAAATACGAAGGATAATGGGGGCACAAAGTCATCCCAAAATCCTTTACACAAAAAGAAACTAAAAACACACACATAAAAGATAATTATGGCAGCACCAAGTCTCTCCACAGTTGGCTTCAGGAAACCTTCCTGATTACTTCTACTAGTTTTGATTATTTCATTAAAATGGACAAGAATGCATTCAGGAAATAGACATAAGAGCAATCTCCTAAATGACATAAGCTATAATAGCACAAATTCTAAAAGTAACCTACTTTCTCATTCAAATAAAGAAATATGATCAACAATTTGAGCTCAAAGTCTCAATAATTGCCTTTCAATTTAGGTAGAGTTTTGCTTCTTTTCATAAAAAGATCTCCTTTGCATAAAATAGGAGATTACAATATATAACAACCAAGAAAGGCTTGGAACTTTATTTCATGGAATGGCCCACATTGCATTCAATTCCTTGAATGCATTTTTAGTTCAATCAAAGAGGCCATGCTAAAACAGGGCATCTACTTTAACTATGGCGTGTCAATTCATCTCAAATATCTTCTCTTCAGCGTGGGTTGTCTGGTCTTTCTCTAAATATGTACACAACTGTCCCCTCAATTTTATTTCAAGGGAGAAAAATAGGCCACACCTTTTTAATGCTTGTGAGCTCAGATATCTACTTGGTGGACTGTTCCACCTACTAGAAATAACTCCTACACAAATATTTCTGGTCTTTCCCTTTTTCTTGTTGTAATTTGAGCTCTCAAGCTATCTTTTCCCTTTCTACTAGCTCTTTCAGCTCCCTCTTTAGCTTGTCACTGAGTTTGTTTTTGGGTTCTTCATCACATTTGAAAATCAATGGATATTTCATTACCCTAAATTTGACATCTGCAGGGATGTCACTGGTCGTTGGTTGCTTGAACCATTTTGAACCATGAACCTTTAAACCTTTGAAAGTTCATTGGTTCACTAGTTCAGGCAGCCTTTTCAGCTCCTTGGTTCCATCACTTCTTTGGTTCATTCACTTTCCTTGCTCTTTAGTTGAACCATCTCTTTGAACTGGTCTCTGGAATCTTCCACTTCTTTCTTTTGTTCAGAGCTTTCATTGAACTGTTGAACCATTGAACCTTTGAACCTTTTTTGGTTCAAGGTTCAACAGTTCATTCTCTTTCTTAGAATCCTTTATTTTTTAAGTCTTTCAAAGATTTGAAATTCCTTTGGATTTATGTCTTTGGAACCTCTCGAAGGGAAGGTGTCCCTTCGGGCCTTGAGAAAGGTCCATTTCCTAGTCGTCGAGAGCCCCCCGCAAGGGTACCTTCCCTTTGGGGTCTTTTGGGTGACCTTTTTCTTCAAATCCATCAGACAAAATGTCTGAGGGAGTTTCTTTAGACATTTTATCCAAATAAAATCTTCCTTTGCTTTTGATGCTTTCTGTCGGGCCTTTGAACATTCCTTCAGACAAAATGTCTAAAGGAATTCCTTCGGACATTTTGTCTGAAGGATTTCACTTGTAAAATTCTGCTGAGGAAAATCTTTCTGAAAGATATCTTCTTTTGTTCATTTTGTTCCCTGCCCTCTGTAATGGCACTTGTCCTTCAGGCTTTGGGACACCTTTCTTTGGACCTTCCGATTGAACTGACCAGTTGAACCAACTTATGGTTCAACAGTTCAATGGTTCAACCTTTTGTTTGAAGCCTTCTTTCATCTAAGTCTTTTGATCTCATTGAACTCATTAAATCTTTGAACCTGTCAAAGTGCTTAACTCTTTTAAGTCTGCTGACATCATTGAAACTTTGAACCCATTGAACCTTTGAACCTGTTGGAAGGGGGGTTCAATGGTTCAATGGTTCAATCCTTTGTTTGAAGCTTGTGGATGGACCTTTTGGTTGAACTTTGAACTTGAACTAGCCTTGAAAATGCCTAAGTGTTGGGAACTTATTTATATGTGAGAACTCGCCTGTTGAAGTGGTTGAACCTATTGAACCTGAGAGTCCCTTAGCTAAAAAGCTTAAATAATGAAGAATTTGAATACTCAAAATAATTTTTGAGAAGGGAAGAGAGAATTTTAGCCTACAGGACCAAAATAGTTCATGTGTTATCTCAAAAATGAGTGACAAATTTTGGGAACAATAGCTGGCTCCAGTTGGGGAACTTTCATTGAATGTAAAAACAATTGAAGGGAGTAGGAAACTAGAATCTCCAGTGCCTTTAAGTATGCCATTGGGATACAGAGTCATGCTACCTAAAAAGAAAGGCACTAAAAATAAAAATGAAAGCATAAAATAGAACTAAAGACTATACAAATATACATATGTACAACTGATGTCACCTGATACTTCAAGGATTGAAGTGCTTCAGATGCTGCCTATTGTGAGGCAGAGAAAAGGGCAAGCCATCTTGATAATTCAACATGAAACTATTTTTACCATTGAGATGATGGATAGTAAATGGGCCTATCTATAGGGAATCAAATTCCCACACATTTCCTTTGGTTCTCTTCTCTTATCCCATAACAGGACTTGATCTCCAATCTGGGAATCACAGGTTCTTTGTTTCTAATCGAAGAGCTTCTTCACCAGACTTTGATGCCTAGAAATTTAGTCCACCGCCATAATTCACTACTCATCTAGCTTAGTCAAGCACATGATCCTTTTATCAATGGAGCTTTCATATGTTTGATTTTTGACCGCCTTTGCCAGTTTTAGTGCTGGCAATTCCAGGGTGACTGGTATCTTTGCATTGAGACCATACAAAATTTGGAATGGTGACATACCTATCACCCTCTTGGGTGTAATTCTATCTAGCCATAAAGCATCAACTAATGCTTTATGCCATGTTCATTGGTTGTAATCCACCAGCTACCTAATGATGGTCACCAGGTTCTTGTTGCTTGATTCAGCTTGGCCATTCTCTTGTGAAAAATAATCAGAAGAGTGGGAGAGGGTAATCCCATAGTAAAAATAGAACTGAGTGATCTCATGAGAAGAGAAATAGGTTGCATTTTCTATTACAATATTGGTTGGGACCCCAAACCTGAAAATGATTTTTTCTTTGAGAAAATCACATACCACTTCTAAAGTAGCATGCTTGGTTGGAATTGCTTCCACCTATTTGGTGAAGTAATATGTGGCTGTAAATACATAATCATGTCCAACACTTGAAGATGGGTTTATAGTGTTGGGTGAATATTTTGTCACTAGCTAATTGATGGACAAAATAGGTCTCTTCAACCACAACATAGGGAAATTGGTCAGCCAAGTGTGCAAGTTTATCACATCAAAAGGGGACAAATCTCTCCTCTCATCAAGGAGAGGTTCCTTGTATATGAGGGGCTATATACTATATATATATGCAGAAAATAACACTCAGGGGTATGACAACACCATCCATCTCTTTTTTTTCAGAGATGATTTTCACAAACAAAGGAGAAATCTCAGTGGAAACACTGAAGGCACTTCTCTTCTTTCAGTAGTGTTTTTACAACAAACAGCCAGAGTTTTTTCTAGTGGGTAACAAGTAACTGGTAACTAGGGGCATAGTAACCAGCACAATGAAGTGTAGCACAAAGTCTCCACCTTAACTACCCAAGAGTGAAATATGAAGGATAATGAGGGCACAAAGTCATCCCAAGGTCCTTTACATAGGAACATAAAATAGACAAACACACTAAAGGCAATTATGGCAGCACAAAGTCTTCTCACAGTTGGCTTCAGGACACCTTCCTGATTACTTCCACTAGTTCTGCTTATTTCATTAAAATGGACAATAACACATTCATGAAATAGGCATAAGAATGATCCCCTAAATGACACAAGATATAACAACACAAAGTCTGAAAGTAACTTGCTTTCTCATTCAAACAAAGAAATATGGTCAACAATCTGAGCTCAAAGTCTCAATGATCACCTCACAATTTTGGTAGAGTTTTACTTCTATAACCAAAAAGATCTCATTTGCATAAAATAAGAGATTACAATATATAGTAGCCAAGAAAGGCTTGGCACTTTGTTTCATGGAACGGCCCATGATACATTCAATGCTTTGAATGCATTTTTAGTTTTGTCAAAGAGGGCCATGCTAGAATAGGGCATCTGCCTTAACTATGGTGTGTTGATTCATCTCAAATATCTTCCCTTAGGACTGAGTCATCTGGTCCTTTTACTTATGTCTGCACAGCTGTCCACTTTGCCTTTATTCCATGGGAGAAAAATAGGCTGCACTTTTAATGTTTGTAAGCTCAAATATCTACTTGGTGGACTGTTCCACCTACTGGAATAACTCCTACACAGATATTTATAGTCTTTCCCTCTTTCCTATTGCAATTTGAGCTCTCAGGCTATCTTTTCCCCCTTCTGTTGGCCTTTTTGATTCCTTGTTTAGCTGGCCACTGAGTTTGTTTTCAAGTTCTGTGCCACATTTAAAAATCAATAGATATTTCATTACCCTAAATTTGAGATCCACAGGGACATCATTGGTTCACTGTTTCAATAGTTCGAGTGGCCTCCTCGATTCTTTGGTTTTGTTGCTTCTTTGGTTCATTCACTTGAACCTTCTCCTTGAACTAGTCTCTAGAATCTTCTGCTTCTTTCCTTTGCTTAGAGCTTTCTTTGAACCATTGAACCTGTTGAACCTGTGAACTATTTTGGTTCAAGGTTTAATGGTTCATCTTCTTCCTTAGGAGCCTTTTTTTATCTAAGTCTCTCGAGTCCATAGAAATAGGCCTGCAGAGTTTGTAGAAATGAATCCATAGAAACCAACCTACAGAATTCATAGAATCGAGTCTATAGAAATGAGTCCATAGAGCTAAGTCTGTAGAATTTGTAGAAACATTCCTTTACCTTAATGTCTTTGGAACCTCCCGAAGGGAAGGTGTCCCTTCGGGCCTTGAGAAAGGTCCATTTCTTGGTCGCTAAGAGCCCCCCCACAAGGGTACTTGCCCTTTGGGGTCCTTCGGGTGGTCTTCATCTTCAATTCCTTCAGACAAAATGTCTGAAGGAATTCCTTCAGACATTTTGTTTAAAAGGAAATCTTCCCTTGCCTTAGCCGCTTTTTGATCATTCCTTTAGACCAAATGTTTGAAGGAATTCCTTCAAAAAATTTGTCTGAAGGATTTGCCTTGTAAAATTTACCGCAAAAAATCTTTTTGAAAGATATCTCATTGTCCACTTTTGCTCACTACCCTCCGCAAGGGCACTCACCTTCAGTTCACTACCCTCCACAAGGGAACTTAGCCTTTGGGCTTTGGGGGACTCTTTTGAACCATTCGATTGAACTGACGGATTGAACCAAGTTTGGTTCAATGGTTCAATGGTTCAATCTTGTGTTACGCTCATTCAATTGACCGCTTGAACCAACTGTGTTAAACCAAACTTATTGAACCAACTGCCTTGAACCATTGAACCTTTTTTAGTTTAAGGTTCAACGGTTCAATCTTCCTTCTTTTTGCTAAGTCTTTTGAAGCCGTTGAACTTGTTGAAGTGGTTGAACTTTAAACTTTTGTTGAAGCACTTAACTCTTTAAGCTCGCCAATGTCATTGAACCTTTGAACTCGTTGAACCTTTGAACCTGTTGAACCATTTTGGTTCAAGGTTCAACAGTTCATTCCTTTGTTTGAAGCTTGCTGATGGGCCTTTTGGTTGAACCTCAGTGTTGGGAACTTGTTCCTTAAAGAGAGCTCCACTGTTGAAGCCATTGAACTTACTAAACTTGCTAGTCCCTTAACTGGAAAAGCTTGAATAATGAAGAATTTGAATGCTCAAAATAATTTTTGAGAAGGGAAGAAATAATTTTGGCCTACAAGACCAAAATGGTTCATATGTTGTCCCAAAAATGAGTGGCAGATTTTGGGAACAACAACTGGCTCTAGTTGGGGAACTTCCTTCAGTTGAAATTTTGAAATAGCTGAGGGGAGTAGAAACCAAAATCTTTAGTACCTTCAAGTATGCCATTGGGCTATGGAGTCATGCTACCCAAAAAGAAAGGTGCCAAAAATAAAAATGAAAAGCACAAAATAGAACTAAAGACTATACAAATATACATATGTACAGGTGATCTTATCTAATACTCAAGAATTGAAGTGCTTCAGATGCTGCCCATTATGAGGTAGAGAAAAAGGCGTGCCATCTTGATATTTTAATAGGAAACTATTTTCACCATTGAGCTGATGGATAGTAAACGAGCCTCTCCACATGGAATCAAACTTCTCATGCATTCCCTTTGGTTCTCTCCTTTTGTCTCATAACAGAACTTGATCTCCAATCTAAAAATCACATTTTTTTGCTTTCTAGTCAAAGAGCTTCTTTACCAGACTTTGATGCATAGTGATTCAGTCCAACACCGTAGTTTGCTATTCATCTAGCTCAGTTAAGCACATGATCCTCTTGTCAATGGAGCTTTCATGTGTCTGATCTTTAATTGCCTTTTCTAATTTCAACATTGGCAACTCTAGGGTGATTGGTATCTTTGCATTGAGACCATACAAAAATTGGAAAGGTGACATACCTATTACCCTCTTGGGTATAATTCTATCTACCCATAAAGCATCAACCAATGTTTTATGCCATGTTCATTGGTTGTCATCCACCAGCTTCTTGATGATGGTCGCCAGGTTTTTATTGCTTGATTTAGCTTGGCCATTCCCTTGTGGGAAATAATCAGAGGAGTGGGAGAGGGTAATTCCATAATAAAAATAAAAATGAGTGATCTCATGAGAAGAGAAACAGACTGCATTGTCTATCATAATGTTGGTTGGGACCCCAAACTTGGAAATGATGTTCTCCTTGAGGAAATCGCATACTATCTCTGAAGTAGCATGCTTGGTTGGAATTACTTCCACCCATTTGGTGAAGTAATTTGTGGCTATGAGGACATAATCATGTCCAGCGCTTGAAGATAGGTTTATAACACCAATGAAATTGATTTCCACTATTGAAATGACTCTTATATCACCACTGGCTTAAGAGGTAGAGCAGCCAACTTGGGTCTTCCAATGAACTATTGGCACAGTTCATATCTTTGTACCCATTTATATGCATCCTGAAACATAGTAGGCCAGCAATACCTGGCTCATAGAATCTTGTGGGTAGTCACAGGTGCAAAAAAATGTCTTCCACAGGCTAGATTATGGAAGGACTTCAAAAGTTGGTTCTGCTGTTCTTTATCTACGTAGGGAAGGAACACTCCATCAAGGCTTCTCTTATATAGGACGTTGTCCCATAAGACAAAATTGGTAGCTTTCAATCTAACAGTCCTCCTTTCTTTATGAAGTAGGTGAGTGAGACACTCACCATAGGTAAGGAAATGAGAAATATTTGAATACCACTCATTCATGGTGGAGACAAAAAGAACTATTGGCGTGTTTTCAATTTTTGCTTCTTCATGTCTTGTTTCTTTTGATCTGTTATTAGTAATCAATTGGCAGAGGCTCCTTCTTCACACAAGCTTTGTTAGCTTGATATTAAGATCAAACTCCTAGATTTTAGTAATCTAATTGCCCCTTTTCTTTCCAAACTCCTGCTGAGTTAATATGGATTTGACTGTGGTGTCAGGAACCAGGGCAGTAGTGTGTGAATTTAAGATGTAAAAGTGGAAATGCTTCACTGCCTTTACCATTGCATAAGCATGCTTCTCCATGTTTGAGTACTTTAGCTCATGATCTTTGAGAGGATAGCTCATGAAAGAAATGGGAGATTCCACACCTTCATTCTATTGAACCATAATTGCTGAAAGTGTGTGCTCATAAGCATAACTATATATGGTGAAATCCTTGGTATAATCTGGACAAAATAGAATTAGGGCATGGGCAATAGCTATCTTGATGTCTCAAAATGCCAATTTGCCTTCTTCAGTCTAGCTAAAAGTGGCCTTTCCCTTCATCATGTTTACAATGTGGCAAGTCTTCTCAGCAAACTTGAGGATGAAACTTAGTAAAAAATTCACTTTTTCAAAGAAAGAGTGAACTACAGTCTTACTCGTGGGTAGGGTAAGCTCCTAAATGGATTTGACTCTTTTTGAGTCAATCTTTATGCCTTCTTAGGGTATAATGTGTTTGAGAAGTTTCCCTTCTGTTACTCCAAAAATAGACTTCTTGGGATTTAGAGAAATGCCATTCTGGTCGCAGCATTCTAGCACTTATTTCAAATGGCACACATGGTCAGGGTGATGCTTGGAAAAGATAGTCAAGTTATCAAGGTATACTAGAATGAACTGACCCATTTTATCTTTGAAAGCAAGGTCCATTGCTCTCTGAAAAGTGGTGCCAGCATTTCTTAGGCTGAATGGCATTTTTTGATATGCAAAGGTGCACCAAGGTGTGGTGAAGACAGTCTTATGCTAGTTTGCTTCACCAACTTCTACTTGATTATATCTGGAAAAGCCATCTAACATTGATAATATCTCTAAACTGGTCACTGTATGAAGAACTTGGTCCATGATGGGCAGAGAATAGTTATCCTTTAAGGATGACTGATTCAAATTTTTGAAGTCCACACAGAGGCAAATTTTGCCATTATTTTTTCTCACAAGTACTATGTTGGCAATCCATGTAGAATGCTAGATTGAAAAAATTATTCTAGCATTCAACATTTTTTGTATTTTAGATAGAATAGTACCTGATATCTTTAGATTGTACTACCTAGATTTTTGCTTGTAAGGCACCAAATCACTCTCGAGAGGAATTTAATGGCAAACTTCTTCAAGCCTAAGTGACTTTAGATCATCATAAGAGTATGGTATGACATCCATGTACTGGTGGAGTAGAGTAGCAAATTTGAACTTCTCTTTTGGAGAACAACACTTCCCAATGTTCACCATCTTGAGATTTTCCTTGGTACCTAGATTTATTTGATCAAACTCTTGGGAGGAGCTTGAATTTATTTGCTACTATTTGATGAACCTGTCATGTTTGTCAAACAACTTCTCAAGGGAAACTAGGCCTTTTGGGATTTTATTTCCTTTAAGTTGCAGGAATTCTTCACCTACATCTGCACTTGGTTTAGGGGCTAGTTTAAGCTTCTGAGGCTCACTACCTTCAAAATTAAGTTGTTCAAAGCTATCTTTTTGCTCCAAGAAGGCAATGATTTGGTTGTCATCATTAAACACTTACTAATGATTGGAATTATCAGGCAAACTTGGTCAAAATACTAGTTTAATAGTGTACCTATCTCCCTTAAAATCAGGGTGAGGAACCAAGAGAGTTACTAAAATAGCCAGTGCATCAGCTCGGTCATTGAATTCTTTGGGTATGGCAGAGATGTTGAAAGCATCAACGCTTTCAAATTGATTCCAAAATAGATTGCAGTAATGGTGTAATCTCTCATTTTTGGTTTGGTATAGGTTCTTCACTTGACAAACCACTAGCTTAGCATCTCCTTTAGCATGAAGGAGCTTGATGCCCTTGTCTTAAGTGGCCTTCAATCTAAGAGATTCTTACTCGGTAGTGTTGTTAGTATTACTAAACTACAACATGTATGAATAAATAAAAATATCTCCTTGAGGAGATATCAACACAATCCCAGCTCCTGAACTGGTAGAGAAATAACTGCCATCAAATTCTAGTATCCATACATCATCAGAAGTTGACCTTACCTTAGATTTTTCTTCATTTGGAGGAGAGGATTCCTTTGGGATTTCACTATGCTCTCTTATGTCTTTTGTTATTTTATCTAAACCAATTTTCAGATTGTCACTTATAGGACTTTCATAAGTTTCATCAGCTAAGATAGGAACATCCTCAGTAGTCAGGAAGTAATTACCCATACTTGAAGACTCAAATAGAATTTGAGCTTCAAGTGTTGATGTTTGAGTGACCACATATTTTACTTCCTTCTCAATGAGCAATATTTGCATGATGCCTTTGACTGGGATCCTTACCTTAGATAGGTCCATGCTCAACTTGCCACTAACATCTTTGCAAAAATTTCACCCAAGAAGGATGCCATATGAGGCTGAGATGTCAGCCACCAAGACTGTCATCTTGATCCTCTTGTCTGGGAATAATGCAAATGTAAATTAGGCATCCTTGATTTGTCTCAATAGTGGCACTTATTTTTTATCCATAGAGAAACATCTCCCAAATGTCTTGGTCAGTGTGAGACCAAGGGATTCTACCACTTTGGTAGGCATGACATTGTCAGATGCACCTGAGTCTATGATGTGATTGTTCAGTTGATGTCTATTTATCAGCAGGGAGACATAAAATGGTTCAGTCTTCCCAGGAGCAACAAGAGGAGTAATGAAAATATGGTTTGGGGTGGACATGTTTCTTGGAGGATCATGAGTTATCTTTCTAACATCTTGTCCTGCAAGGGTGGTTTTATTCCCCACACATTCCATTAGCTTATCCAACTATTCAGGGTTGGATTGGATTTCAAATTCAGACATTTGAATTTTAGTTTTCTTGACATGGTTAGCTATGTCAAATGTCTAAAATGAATTATGAATAGGGGAAAGGAGTTCATCTTTCTATTTTTTAGGGGGGGACTGATTTATGAAATTGAAGTTGAAGGTGAAAAAATGTTTGGGGTACTTACCTTTTTAGCAATCACCGGGTCCTTTGGCTGGAAAGGCAGAGAGGTTCCTCGTTTAGCAATTGAAATTATAGGTTGAGCTCACTCCTCTATTTTTTTTTATCACCTTGCTGGGCTAACTAATTCTTGGACTGGGTGAACACAACGTATGATCCCTCAACTGCTTTACCTTCACTTTTGGGTTCATCTTGGTAATTCAGGAAACTAATGTTGGAGTCACTAGCTATTTCTTCTTCTCCCTCTGTGAAGAGATTATCATCATCTTTTGAGTTCAACTCAGGCTGGAAGGAGAAATTTGATTTTGCTTCGAGATATCTAACTGCTGAATTGGTTGGCAGTGCTTCAATGGCAAGGTTCCCCTGTGGGGGAGGAAGATGATTTGGCTGCCCTTGATTCCTGGCATCATTGCCTTAGTATGACTGATTGGAGAATGTCCTCCTTGGTATATCTCTGTACGAAGGGGCAGATGACATCTCTTGTGCCATTTTCTTTCTAAGAGCAAACAACTCATTTGCCAACTTTTGCACCATTGGATTAGTGGTGCCTGTAGATAGATATTCAGAAGATGAAGAGGATTTAACTCTATTAGGATCTCTCCTTATCTGTCTTGCTAAGATAAGGTCATCTTCCACCTCAGTGGCCAAATCCTAAGTAACAGCAAGGTCTATGTGGCTAGCATGTCTCAACAAAAAATTCACTTAGGTAGTTGTGAGTTGATGAAGAAACATTTAAGGTTCTCAGGTGTTGGCTAAGTAATTATAAGAATTTAATTCTTTAGTTTGTCAAACTTGGCAATGAAGTCCCTCATAGGTTCATGAGGTTCCTTCTTCATCTATGTGAGTTGGGCTAGCAAGGCATGCACATCTTTTGCAGGCTTGAACCTAGCTTCAAATTTAGCTTTAAGAGTGTTCTAGTCAGTCACAATCTAAGCTTATAGATGGTAGAACTAGTCTGCAGCAGCACCTTGAAATGTTTTCACAAATAGTCTAACTGTTACGTCTTCATACTCCACGCCTATCACACCATAGGCTATGATGAAGGTAGAAATATGTTAATCAGGAGGAACTCTCCCATCACCAAAGAATTTGGAGAAATTCTTTCTTGAACTGCATGGAAGCTCATGTAGAGGTGGTGTTAAATTGAATGGACTAAAAGAGTTACCCTAGGGGCCTTGAATCACCATGATTTGATTATGGAAAAGGGGGATAACAAATCTAGTTGGAGTATGTATAGACAAAACTTTGATAACAATAGAAAAAGAAGCTCAGCCTTATATTGGTGACCTGATATTGGTAGGAGGAAGACTCCTAGTTTGTTGAACTTGAACTTGTGGAGGAAACAAATCAAGATTATCGTATAGCACCAACTCAAAAATAAGGTCAACAACACCTTGAGATCTTTGGCTTCTAGTATAACATGGAGTTGCCAGATTGTAAGACTTGAATAGATAAGGATAGGGACTACTTCAACTTGAAGCTTGAGGCTTCAAACTACATAAAATGATCTCCAACGGAGTTGCTAAAAACTGTTGGGTGAATATTTTGTCACCAACTAACTGATGGACAAAATAAGTCTCTTCAACCATTGCATAGGGAGATTGGTCAGCCAAGTGTGCAGGTTTACCACATCAAAAGGGGACAAATCTCTCCTCTCATCAAGGGGAGGTTCCCTGTAAATATGAGGGGATATATATATATATATATATATATATATATATATATATATATGCAAAAAATAACACTCAGGGGTAGGACAACACCATCCATCTCTCTTTTTTCAGAGATGATGTTCACAAATAAAGGATAAATCTTGGTGGAAACACTGAAGACACTTCTCTTCTTTCAAAAGTGTTCTTACAGCAAATAACTAGAGTTTTTTCTAGTGGGTAACAAGTAATTGGTAATCAGGGGCGTAGTAACTAGCATAATGAAGTGGAGAACAAAGTCTCCACCTCAACTACCTAAGAGTGAAAAACAAAGGACAATGAGGGCACAAAGTCATCCCAAGGTCCTTTACACAAGAACAAAAAATAGACAAACACACTAAAGGCAATTGTGGCACACAAAGTCTTCTCACAATTGGCTTTAGGACACCTTCCTGATTACTTCCACTAGTTTTGCTTATTTCATTAAAATAGATAAGAACACATTCATGAAATAGACATAAGAACAATCCCCTAAATGACATAAGCTATAATAGTACAAAGTCTGAAAGTAACTTGGTTTCTCATTTAAACAAATAAATATGGTCAACAATCTGATCTCAAAGTCTCAATGATCGCCTCAAAATTTTGGTAGAGTTTTGGTTCTATAACCAAAAAGATCTCTTTTGCATAAAATAAGAGATTATAATATATAGTAGTCAAGAAAGGCTTGGTGCTTTGTTTCATGGAATGGCCCATGCTGCATTCAATGTCTTGAATGCATTTTCAATTTTGTCAAAGAGGGCCATGCTGAAATAGGGCATCTGCCTTAATTATGGCATGTCGATTCATCTCAGATGTCTTCTCCTAGGACTAGGTCATCTAGTCCTTTTACTAATGTCTGCGTAGCTGTCCACTTTGCCTTTACTCCATGGGAGAAAAATAGGCCACACTTTTAATGTTTGTAAGCTCAAATATCTACTTGGTGGACTGCTCCACCTACTGGAATAACTCTTGTGCAGATATTTTTGGTCTTTTCCTCTTTCCTGTTGCAATTTGAGCTCTCAGGATATATTTTCCCCCTTTTGCTAGCCTTTTCGGCTCCTTCTTCAGCTAATCACTGAGTTTGCTTTCAAGTTTTGTGCCACATTTGAAAATCAACAGATATTTCATTACCCTAAATTTGATGTCCACAGGGATGTCATTGGTTCACTATTTTAATAGTTCAGGTGGCCTCATCAACTCCTTGGTTCCATCACTTCTTTGGTTCATTCACTTGAACCTTCTCCTTAAACTGGTCTCTGGAATCTTTTGCTTCTTTCCTTTGCTTGGAGCTTTCTTTGAACTGTTGAACTCATTGAACCTATGAACCATTTTGGTTCAAGGTTCAACAGTTCATCTTCTTACTTAGAAGCCTTTATTTTCTCTAAGTCTCTCAAGTCCATAGAAACAAGCGTACAGAGTCCATAGAAATGAATATGTAGAAACTAGCCTGCAGAGTCCGTAAAATCGAGTCCATAGAACTAAGCCTGCAGAGTCCGTAGAAACATTCCTTCAGCTTAATGCCTTTGGAACCTCTTGAAGGGAAGGTGTCCCTTCAGGCCTTGAGAAAGGTCTATTTCTTGGTCACTAAGAGCCCCCTACAAGGGTACTTGCCCTTCGGGGTCCTTCAGGTAGTCTTCGTCTTCAATTCTTTTGGACAAAATGTCTAAAGGAATTTCTTCAAACGTTTTGTTTGAAGGAAATCTTCCCTTGCCTTAGCTACTTTCCATCAAGATTTTGATCATTCCTTTGGACCAAATGTCTGAAGGAATTCCTTTAGATATTTTGTCCAAAGGATTTGCCTTGTAAAATTTGCCGCCGTGAAAAAATCTTTTCAAAAGATATCTCTTTGTCTACTTTTGCTCACTGCCCTCTGCAAGGTCACTCACCTTTGGTTCACTACCCTCCGCAAGGGCACTTGGCCTTTGGGCTTTGGGGGACTCCTTTGAACCATTCGATTGAATTGATCGATTGAACCAACTTTGGTTTATTGGTTCAACAGTTCAATCTTGTGTTACACTCATTTAATTGACTGCTTGAACCAACTACATTGAACCAACCATGTTGAACCATTGAACCTTTTTTGGTTCAAGGTTCAACAGTTCAATGGTTCAATCTTCCTTCTTTTTGCTAAGTCTTTTTAAGCTGTTAAACTTATTGAAGTGGTTGAACTTTGGACTTTTGCTAAAGTGCTTAACTCGTTAAGCTTGTTAATGTCATTGAACCTTTGAACCCATTGAACCTTTGAACCTATTATACCATTTTTGTTTAAGGTTTAACGGTTCATTCCTTTTTTTGAAGCTTGCCGATGGACCTTTTGGTTGAACCTCGACGTTGAACCAAGCTTGAAAATCCCTAAGTGTTGGGAACTTGTTCTTTAGAGAGAGCTCGCTTATTAAAGCCATTGAACTTGCTGAACCTGCTAGTCCCTTAATTGAGAAAGCTTGAATAATGAAGAATTTGAATGCTCAGAATAATTTTTGAGAAGGGAAGAAAGAATTTTGGCTTGCAGGACCAAAATGGTTCATTTGTTGTCCCAAAAATGAGTGACAAATTTTGGGAACAAAACTAATGAAGATGGGTTTACAGCACCAATGAAATTGATTCTTCATTTCTAAAATGACTCTTCTATCACCATAGGGTTAAGAGGCAAAGAAACTAACTTGGGTCTTCCAACAAATTGTTGGCACAATTTAGACCTTCATACCCATTTGTATACATCTTGAAACAAAGTAGGCCAGTAATACCTGGCTCACAGAATCTTATGGGTAGTCACAGGTGCAAAAAAATGTCCTCCACAGGCCAAATTATGGAAGGACTTCAAAAGTTGGTTCTGCTTCTCTTTATCCATGCAGTGAAGGAACACTCCATCAAGGTTCCTCTTATATAGACCATTGTCCCATAGGACAAAATTGGCATCTTTTAATTTAACAGTCCTCCTTTCTTTTCAAGGTAGGTGAGTAGGACACTCACCATAGGTAAGGGAATGAGCAATATTCAAATTCCACTCATTCATGGTGGAGACAAAGAGCACTATTAACATGCCTTCAATCTCTGCTTCTTCATGCCCCATCTCTTCTGATCTGTTATCAGCAATCAATTGGTAGAGAACCCTTCCTCATACAAGTTTCATTGGTTTAATAACTAGATCAAACTGCTAGATTTTTGCAATCCAATTGACTCTATTGGTTCCAAACTCTTGCTGAGTTAATATGGATTTGACTGTGGTATCAGGAACTAGGGCAATAGTGTGTGAATTGAGGATATAAAAATGGAAGTGCTTTACTACCTTTACCACTGCATAAGCATGCTTCTCTATGTTTGAATACTTTAGTTCATGAGCTTTGAGAGGACAACTCATGAAGGATATGGGATATTCCACACCTTCTTCATTCTGTTGAATCAGAATTGCTGAAAGTGTGTGTTTAGAAGCATAACTATACATTGTGAAATCTTTGGTATAATTTGGACAAACCAGAATTGGGGCATGGGTAATAGCTGTCTTGATGTCTTGAAATGCCAATTTTCCTTCTTTAGTCCAGCTTAAAGTTGATTTTCCCTTCATCATGTTCACAATGTGGTGAGTCTTCTCAGCAAACTCGAGGATGAACCTTCGTAAAAAATTCACCTTTTCAAAGAAAGAATGAACTATAGTCTTACTTGTGGGCAGGGTAAGCTCCTAGATAGATTTGACTCTTTTTGAGTCAATCTTTATGCCTTCTTGGGGTACAATGTGTCTAAGAAGTTTTCCTTTTATTACTCTAACAATAGACTTCTTAGGTTTTAGAGAAATGCCATTCTGGCGGCATCATTCTAGCACTTGCTTCAAATGGTGCACATGATCAGGGTGATGCTTAGAAAAGAGGTCAAGTCATTAAGGTATACCACAATTAACTTATCCATTTTATCTTTCAAAGTAAGGTCTATTGCTCTCTAGAAAGTGGTGCTAGCATTTATCAAGCCAAATATCATTCTTTGATATGCAAAGGTTCCCAAGGCATGGTGAAGGCAGTCTTATGTTGGTCTACTTCACCAACTTCCACTTGATTATACCCTAAGAAATTGTCCAGCATTGATAACATCTTTAAACCAATCACCATCTAAAGGACTTCATCCATGATGGGTAGAGGGTAATTATCCTTTAAGGATGACTGATTTAAATTTTTGAAGTCCACATAGAGGCGAATTTCAACATTCTTGTTCCTCATAGGTACTATGTTGGAAATCTATGTATAATGATGGATTGGAAAAATTATTCTAGCATTCAACATTTTTTGTATTTCAGACTGAATAATACCTGATATATCTGGATTTTACTACCTAGATTTTTGCTTGTAAGGCACCGAATCACTCTTGAGAGGAATTTCATGGTGAAATTCTTCAAGCCTGAGCAACTTCAGATCATCATAGGAGTATGCAAAAACATCCATGTACTGGCAGAACAGAGTAACAAATTTGAGTCTCTCCTCTGGAGTGCAGCACTTCTCAATGTTCACCATCTTTGGATTTTCCTTGGTACCCAAATTTATTTGATCAAACTCCTGAGAGGAGCTTGAATCTATTTGTTGCTGTTTGATGAACATGTCGTGCTTATCAAATAGCTTCTCAAGGGAAACTAGGTTTTTTGGGATTTTATTCTTTTTAGCTATAGGAATTCTTCACCTATGTTTGAACTTGATTCTAGGGTTGGTTCAAGCTTTTGAAGTTCACTGCCTTCAAAGCGAAGTTGTTTAAAGCTATCTTTTTGTTCCAAAAAGGTGATGATTTGGTTATCACCATTGAACACTTGCCAATGATTGGCATTATCAGGCACACTTGGTCAAAAGACTAGTTTGATAATGTACCTATCTCTTTTAAAATTTGAGAGAGAAACTAAAAGAGTTGTTGATACAGCCAAAGCATTAGCTTGGTCATTTAATTCCTTGGGAACTATAGAGATGCTGAAAGCATCAAAACTTTCCATTTGATCCTAAAATAGATTTTGGTAATGACACAATCTCTCATTTTTAGTTTGGTATAGGTTTCTCACCTAACAAACCACTAGCTCAGCATCTCCTTTGGTGTGAAGGAGTTTGATGCCCCTATCTTGAGTGGCCTTCAATCCAAGCAGCAATGATTCATATTCAACAGTATTATTGGTATTGCTAAACTGTAATTTATATGAAGAAGGAAAAATATCTCCTTGGGAAGATATCAACACAATCCTAGCTCCTAAACTAGTAGATGAATAGTTTCAATTGAATTCTAGTATCCATATGTTATCAGGAACTATTTGTACCTTAGATTCCTCTTTGTGTAGAGGGGAGGATTCCTTTGGACTTACACTATGCTCTCTCATGTCTTTTGCTATTTTATCTAAACCAATTTTTAGATTGTCAATTTTAGAAGTTTCATCAGCTAAGACAGGAGCATTCTCTATAGTCAGGAAGTAATTACCTATGCCTAAAGACTAAAATAAAATTTGAGCTTTAGGCGTTGATGTTTGAGTGACCACGTATTTTACCTCCTTCTTAGAGAGCAATTTCTACATGATGCCCTTAACTGGGATCCTTACTTCAGACAGGTCCATGCTCAACTCGCCACCAACATCATTATAGAAATTTTTCCCAAGAAGGATGCCATATGAGGCTGAGACATTGGCCACCAAGACTATCATCTTGATTCTCTTATCTGAGAATGCCATAAATGCAAATTGGGCATCCTTGATTTGTCCTAGTAGTGGCACTTGTTTATTCTCCATGGAGAAACATCTCTTAAATGTCTTGGTCAGTGTGAGTCTAAGAACAACTTTGGCAGGCATGACATTGTCAGATGCACCTAAGTCTATGATACAATTGTTCAGCTGGTGTCCATTTATCAGCAAGGAGACATAAAATAGTTCAGTCCTTCCAAGAGCAGCAGGAGGAGCAATGAAAGGTTATTTTAGGTGGATGTAGGAGTCACCTTTGGAATAGCTGGTCTTATAGGGATAGTTTTATTCTTCACACATTCCACTAACTTATCCAACTGCTCAGGGTTGGATTGAAAAAATTCAAATTTTGACATTTGAATTTTAGTTTTCTTGACATGGTCAACTATGTCAAATGTCTGAAATGAATTATAAATAGGATAAAGGAGTTCATCCTTTTGATTTTTAGGAGGGCGAGGACTTATCTATGAAATTGAAGTTGAAGGTGCAAAAATGTTTGGGGTACTTACTTTGTTAGTGATCACTAGGTGCTTTACTTTAAAAGGCAGAGTGGTTCCTCGTTTGGCAATTGAAATTGCAAGTTGAGGTCCCTCCTCTATTTTTTATTTATCATCTTGCTAGGCTGACTGGTTCTTAGACCAGGTGAATACAGTGTATGATCCATCAACTACTTTACCTTCACTTCTGGGTTCATCTTGGTAATTCAGGAAACCAATGTTGGATTCACTAGCTAATTCTTCTTCTCCCTCTGTGAAGATATTAGCGTCATCTTCTAGGTTCAACTCAGGCTAGAAGGAGAAATCTAATTCTACTTCAAGATATCCAACCGCTGAATTGGTTAAAGGTGCTTTAATGGCCAATTTCCCATGAGGCGGAGGAAGATGATTTGGTTGCCCTTGATTCCTGGTAGCATTGCCTTGGTATGACTGATTAGGGAATGTCCTCCTTGGTATATCTCTATACAAAGGGGTAGATAACATCCCTTGCGCTATTTAATTTCTAAGACCAAGAAACTCATTTTCCAGCTTCTGCACCATTAGATCAGTGGTGCATGTAGGTGAGTATTCAAAAGATGAAGAAGATTTATCTCTATTAGGATCTCTCCTTATCTTTCCTTCCAAGATAAGGTCATCTTCCACCTCAGTAGCTAAATCCTGAGCAGCAATAAGGTCTATGTGGCCAAATCATATCTATAGGAAACTCACTTTAGGTAGCTGTGAATTGATGAAGAAACATTTGAGATTCTTAGGTGTTGGTTGAGCAATTGTAGAAATCTTATTCCTTAGCTTGTCAAATTTGGCTATGAAATCCATCATAGGTTCATGAGGTTCCTTATTAATTTGTGTGAGCTAGGCTAGTAGGGCATGTGCATCTTTTACAAGCTTGAAACTAGCTTCGAACTTGCTTTAAGCATGTTCCAGTTAGTCACTGACTGAGCTTGTAGGTGATAGAACCAGAATGCAGCAGTGCCTTGTAATGTCTCCACAAATAACCTAACTGCCATGTCCTCATATTCCATGCCTATCACACCATAGGATATGCTAAAATTTGTAATGTGTTCATCAGGATGAACTCTCCCATCACCAAAGAATTTAGAGAAATTCTTTCTTGAACTGTGTGGTATCTCATGTAGAGGTGGAGTTAAATTGAGTAGGCCAAAAGAGTTACCTCAGGGGCCTTGAACTGCCATGATTTGATTATGGAAAGTGGGGATAACAAATTTGGATGGAGTATGTATAGGCAAATCTCTACTAACAGTAGAAAAAAAGCTCTACCTTGTAGTGGTGACCTGGTATTGGTAGGAGGAAGACTCCTAGCTCGTTGAACTTGAAGTTGTGGAGGAAACAAATCAAAATTGACCTGCTACACTAACTCAAAAATAGGGTCAACAACACCTTGGGCTCTCTAGCTTTTAGTATAGCATGGATTTGCTAGATTGTAGAATAAAGATAGAAAAGAACTGTCCCTACTTCAGCTTGAAGCTTGAGGCTTCAAACTACGTGCTCTATCCCTAGTGGAGTCACCAAAAAATTGTTGGGTGAATATTTTGTCACCAACAAATTGATGGACAAAATAGGTTACTTCAACCACATCATAAGGAGATTAGTCAACCAAATGTGCAGGTTTACCACATCAAAATGAGACAAATCTATCCTCTCATCAAGGGGATGTTCCCTATAACTATGAGGAGCTATATATATATATATATATATATATATATATATATATATATGCAGAAAATAACACTCAAGGGTAGGACTACACCATCCATCTCTTTTTTTTAGAGACGATGTTCACAAACAAAGGAGAAATCTTGGTGAAAACACTGAAGGCACTTATCTTCTTTCAGAAATATTTTGCAACAAACTAAGATGTATCACAAAGTCTCCACCTCAACTACCAAAGAGTGAAATACGAAGGATAATGGGGGCACAAAGTCATCCTAAAATACTTTACATAGACAGAAATTAAAAATACACATAAAAGACAATTGTGGTAGCACAAAGTATCTCTACAGTTGGCTTTAGGACACCTTTCTGATTACTTCCACTAGTTCTGCTTATTTCATTAAAATGGACAATAACGCATTCAAAAAACATACATAAGAGTAATCTCCTAAATGACATAAGGTATAATAGCACAAAGTCTAAAAGTAACCTACTTTTTCATTTAAATAAAGAAATATGATCAACAATTTGAGCTCAAAGTCTCAGTAATCACCTTTCAATTTTGGTAGAGTTTTGCTTGTTTTCAAAAAAAGATCTCCTTTACATAAAATAGGAGATTACAATATATATCAGCCAAGAAAGGCTTGACACTTTGTTTCATGGAATGGCCCATGTTGCATTCAATGCTTTGAATGCATTTTCAATTCAATCAAAGAGGCCACACTAGAATAGGGCGTCTACCTTAACTATGGCATGTTAATTCATCTCAAATATCTTCTCTTTAACATGGGTTGTCTGGTCTTTCTCTAAATATGTACATGGCTGTCCCCTCACTTTTATTCTAAAGGAAAAAATAGGTTACACCTTTTAATGCTTGCGAGCTCAGATATCTACTTAGTGGATTGTTCCACCTACTGAAAATAAATCTTACACAGATATTTCTAGTCTTTCCCTCTTTTTTGTTGTAATTTGAGCTCTCAGGATATCTTTTCCCTTTCTATTGGCTCTTTCAGCTCCCTCTTCAACTGGTCGCTGAGTTTGTTTCTAAGTTCCTTGTCACATTTGAAAATCAACAGATATTTCATTACCCTGAATTTGACGTCTATGGGGATGTCATTGGTCACTAGTTTCTTGAACCATTTTGAACCATGAACCTTTAAACCTTTGAAAGTTTATTGGTTTACTGGTTCAGGCAGCCTTCTTAGCTCCTTGGTTCCATCGCTTCTTTGGTTCATTCACTTTTCTTGCTCTTCAGTTGAACCATCTCTTTGAACTAGTCTCTAAAATCTTTCACTTCTTTCCTTTGCTTAGAGATTTCATTGAACTATTGAACCTTTGAACCTTTTTTTTTTCAAGATTCAATGGTTCATTCTCTTTCTCAGAATCCTTTATTTTTCTAAGTCTTTCGAAGCTTTGAAATTCCTTTGGGTTTATGTCTTTGGAACCTCTCGAAGGGAAGGTGTCCCTTCAGGCCTTGAGAAAGGTCCATTTCCTGGTCGCTGAGAGCCCCCCGCAAGGGTACCTACCCTTCAGGGTCCTTTGGGTAGCCTTTTTCTTAAAATCCTTTAGACAAAATGTCCGAAGGAAATTTTCCTTTGCTTTTGCTGCTTTCTATCGGGCCTTTGAACATTCATTCGAACAAAATGTCTGAAGGAATTTCTTATATATTTTTTTCGAAGGATTTCACTTGTAAAATTTTGCTGAAGAAAATCCTTCTAAAAGATATCTTCTTTTGTTCATTTTGTTCCCTACCCTTTGCAAGGGCACTTGTCCTTCGGGCTTTAGGACACCTTCCTTTGAACTTTTCGATTGAACCGACTGATTAAACTAACTTATGGTTCAATGGTTCAACCTTTTGTTTAAAGCCTTCTTTCATCTAAATCTTTTGATCTCATTAAACTCGTTGAACCTTTGAACCCGTCGAAGCAACTAACTCTTTATGTTTGCTGATGTCATTGAACCTTTGAACCTGTTGAACCTATGAACCTGTTGGAAGTGGGGTTTAATGGTTCAATGGTTCAATCCTTTGTTTGAAGCTTACATATGGACCTTTTGGTTGAACTTTGAACTTGAACCAACCTTGAAAATGCTTAAATGTTGGGAACTTATTTCTTTGTGAGAACTCGCCTATTGAAGTGGTTGAACTTGTTGAACCTGTGAGTCCCTTAGTTGAAAAATCTTGAATAATGAATAATTTGAATATTCAAAACAATTTTTGAGAAGGGAAGAGAGAATTTTTTCCTATAGGACCAAAATAGTTCATGTGTTGTCCCAAAAATGAGTGACAAATTTTGGGAACAACAACTCAAACATGTTGTTTTGTTCTAAGGATAGATAAAAATGAAACAAAGTAGTGCTAACATATTTTTAAGAGATGAAAAAGAAGGAATATAAAAGAGGGAAAAAATATTTAGAATCACAATTTGCCTATCGAGGGGGGAGATGAAATGGGTGGAGGGAAGAAAGAAGGAAAAACCAAGGTAGATGAAATCTTTATCAAAGTCAAGACACTTAAATTAGGTTTGTCAAAATAAGAGGACTTTCAACCTTAATGACTCTGAAGAACTTCTCTTAACCACACAAGTCTTAGGTCAATAAATATAGTATATAGATCATCCCATGAAAGCTATATGCATGAAAAGTAAAATGGACCTACCTTCCCACAATGTGTTCCCCATTCCTCAAGACCCCTTACAGAGACGTTGATCTACTACAAAGATTGGGTACTTAAGTGAAAAAGTAGGTAGTACAATAGAATTTTTAAAATTCTCTTATTCCAGTCTACTGGCTTGCCACACCCCAATGGACATCAACTCTATGTGAAGCCAATTGTGGAGTTTGAGCATTGATTAAAGATAAGAGATGCACTTGTAATCACATATTTTTTTGTGATTGTGACTTTTGAGATTTTTATGTTGTCATTTGTATATCATTGCCTTTTGTTTCAAATAATTTATATTTTTTAAATTTCTTGATGGATTTTTCTATTCCTCCTCCATACGAATTTAAAAACCAAACATGGGTGCTAAAAATGACTTTCATTTGAATACTTGGGACTCAATTTCGAAGAGAGAGAACTTCAAAGATCATGGGGTTTAAGAGTCTCATAAATCTAGGTAAAATAAAATGTTATCTTGACTTTGACCTTGTTTTATCTAGTATGAAGTGAAAGGAAAGGAAATCAAGAGGAGTGACACATGGAATAATTTTAATTACTTCAAATTATGAAAAAATGTGATAAAGGGTGAAAAAGGGATAAAATGACAATAAAGTGTGATTCCTTATCATAAGAATAAAGAAAATGGAGGACAATAGGCTAACATAGATTGTTGTGCAAATTCCATCTATCAAAAGAAGCAAAAGTAAAAGTTGAGAACAAGGATCAATAAAATTTTATTATAAAAGGAATGACAAGATGGTAATTTTATGAGGAAAGATAGGTCTTATCCATGGTCTTACACTACAAGTTATAAAAGAGAAACCCATGAGGGTGCTAAAAATTATGTAAATAATAAATGGTATAATAAATATGGTATTTCGTGAGGAAGACCGAGTCCTATCCATGGTCTTACAATGCAACTCATAAAAGAGAAAATCCACAAGGGTACTAAAAAAATTTTAAAAAAAGAATAAAGATCAAGAAGACTATGGTACATCATGAGGAAAATCAGGTCTTATCTATGGTTTTACAATGTAACTCATGCAAAAAAAAAGGAGGAAATCAAAAGACCAAACAAGAAAGACCAAAGGTTTGTGAAGAGAACAAACTACTGCAGAAGAAGATACCCATATAAGTAACCTACAAAAAGTGTTAGGTATATATAAGTAGAAATCATGAAAATAAGGAAATGTTTTTAGATAAAGTACTTCTTAAGGAATTGTGCATTGGTGGGCTCTTTGAAAACATGGATTTCATGGGTTTAAAAATGGTAGGTGCTTGGACCAAGAATATCTTTGACTAAATATGGTCCCCACCATTTTTGATCATATTTACCTTCTTTATCATGCATATAGTCTAATTTAAGGACAAGATCACCAACATTAAAAGTGAGGATTTTTACAAATTTGTTATGTTGTTTGGCATTACAAGCCTTGTCTTGGTGATTATGTTGTAAAGCAGAAAGATGAAATTCATCAAAGAGATCAAGGGCATGAAGGTGAGCTTCACATAATTATTCATCAAGAATAACACCATGAAGAGGCATACATAGAAAAACAAGCTCAACTTCTAATAGGAGAACTGATTTGGAACCATAAACTAGAAAGAATGGCATTATCATAGTGGCAGTATGTATGCTAGTTTGATAAGCCTAAAGAGTAGGGTAAAGATGAATATTCCAATCTATGTAGGGTTCACGAATTATCTTTTGGATAATTTTTTTAGTGGCCTCAACTTGACCATTGCATTGTGGATGATAAGTTGTATAAAATTTGTGATTGATCTTGAATTTAACACAAAGTTGTTTAGCATGTTTATTTTTTAAGTTACCAAAGTGATCATAAATGATGGTATGGGGAACACTAAAATAGAAAATAATTTGATTAAAAATAAATTTGGAAATGGTAAGACCAATAAAATTAACAAGGGGCATGGTTTCAACCCACTTGGTAAAATATTTGGTAGCGGTAATGATAAAAACATGCCCATCTTTAGAGTGAGGTAATTTACCAATGAGATCAAAACCCCATGTGGAAAATGGCCAAGGAGATTTAATAGTTTGAAACTCGACTGGAGGTGAATAAACTAGATCATCATGAAGTTGACAAGGAATACACTTTTTAGCGAATTTGATTACATCTTTTTCAAGAGAAGGGCAAACATAACCCATACATAAGTATTTGCATGATATAACATGTCCACTATAGTGACCACTATAAATGCCCCCATGTTCTTGTTTAAGAAGAGGAAAGACTTCATCTTGCATAACATAATAGAGCAAGGTACTTTCAACATTGTGATAATAAAGGATGTTGTGTTGAAATACATACTTGAAATCTTGTTTATAAATATGAGTCTTTTCATGAGAGTCTAAATTAGGAGGATAAGTTTAATGTTCTAAGAATTGAATAATGTCTTGATACCATAGGCTTTGTCAAAGGGTAATAGAATTGATGTGGTAGATGAGCGAATCTGGTGGTTGAGTAGAAGATGGGTATTTTCTTATTTGTATAAGAAAAGTAGGATCAGAAAGAACTTGGTGGGGATGAAAGATAGATGCTGAAAAAGCAAGAGAATTAGTAACAAAATTTTGATCTCTAGGGAGAGGCTCAATAGTGAAAGAGATGAAATCCTTAGCTAGAATGGTTTCAATTTGATGATAGGTAATGAGATTCTCAATTTTACATTGGTAATCACTGTTGACTTGGTGATAGATAAGCTGAGAATCACCTAAAGCATGTAGGTATTAAATTTATAAGTCAAGAACATCTCTCATACCTAAAATAAGAGCTTTGTACTCAGTCATATTATTGGTGACATCAAATATGAAGCAAAAATATAAAGGAATGATCTTACCAAGAGGACTTTTAATAATGCAACCTACCACAACTCCTTGAAGGCATTTAACACTGTCAAAGTAAAGGGTCCAAGTATCCTCATGTAAGTCAAAATTAATTTTAGGAAGCTCCTCAATAACTACTTTAGGTTTAGTAGTATTAGAGGGAATATAGGATTCATCAAGATTATTTGCTTCAAGATCAATGATAAAGTTATGGAAATAATCTTTAAGAGAAATATCTTGATTAAGACCTTTAATATAGAGGATATTGTCATCTAGAAGACTATCTTGAAAGGGATAAGTAGCTAACATAAGATCTATGGTAAGTTGATCAGCTATGACTTGCCCTTTGATATATTTTTGAGTGATTATACGGAGGTAAAATTCCATAAGGAGGACCATCTATTTACCAATTCTATCTCTAGGAAGAAAGGCTTTAGAGAAGTGATGTAGGGGGTTGGAATGAATGATGAAATAAGTAGTTTGGTAAAGCATGTAATGGTAAATATTTTTAGCTACAAAATATATGGTGGGGAAATAACATTTAGTTTTGGTATAAGATGTTTCATAATTGATGAGGCCTTGACTAATGTAATAGATAACATACTCTCTTTTGATATCATCGTGTTGGGTAAGCATTGACCCAATTGATATAGGTGTGGAAGAAGTATATAGAATCAAGGGTTGATCATTGGAAGGAATACGAAGTTTAGGTGGGTGAATCAATATTTTTTTAATGATATCAAAGGCTTTTTGACATGGGTCATGTTGGCCAAATTTGGCCCACATAAGAATATTTTACCTAGAAATGGTTTGGATAGATGAGCAGAGTTTTGGATGGAATGAGTGGACCAAAAGTGAAGAAGATGATCTCATATTCTTTAAAAAGATTTTGAAACATTTAAAGCAAGCTTAAAGTGTAATTTGTTGATCTTTGAGAGGCAATTATTGAAACAGGTCTAGAATTATAAAGGAAGAAGATCCAACAAGTTCTTATGGTGTTTTAAGTATTCAAGGGTGTGAATCAGGTTGTACAAAGTCCTAGAATTTCATTCGAGCCTTATAAAGAGACAAAAATTTATTTTGCAGGTATAAAGAGCTTAGAATGTCATGACATGTTATGTAGAAATGAACATGTTAGATTTATTATGAATTTAATAAGTATGTTTAGGAGGCCTCTCAGAGTCGAAGCATTACATGGATATGAAGTTCTTCATGCCTAAATCATGCTCTACAAATTACATATCTTGATGTATTTTCTATCTCAAGATATAAATCTTCAAAGTTAGACTTATAGAGTGAGATGTGCATGTGGATGTCAATTTTAAGCTTTGTGAAATAACCTTTTAAATTTAAAGTTCCTAAGGTTGAATGTGCGGCTGACAAGTGTTCAAATCACAAAAGTTAGGATCAAATCTACTAGTGAGTAAGTGATCAACGATGTCAGTGGGTCCAAATAGATCTATGGTACACATTTAATCATGTAATAAAAGATCAATAATGAGCATCAAGTCAAAAGGTCAACATAAATACATGGTTGATAAATGGCAAGATCTTGGGACTTGAATAAAGATCTAATGGTATACGATGACTGACAAAGATAGTGGGCCCAAGCTGATCAATGGTGTATGATCCATCATACCAAAGTAGATAAATGGTGAGTGAGAGGTCAAAGAGTCAACGAATCTCAAATATAAATGAGGAGTTTACAAGTGTCTCAACCATTTTATATTGACATAAGATCTATGGCTTGCATTCATTCATACAAAGGGAGATCTATTGTGCATATGAGGTCAAGGAGTCAAAGAGCTAATAGAAGGATCTTGAGAATGAATGAAGAGCTAATATATGGCACAATTTGAGAATGCCTAGATCAAGACGATGGTAGTTATTAAAATTTTAAAGCTAGGGAATTCAAATATAATTTGAATTTGACTAAGGTCAAACCAAGGCAGTTTTTTCAAAGGATGCCTTTGAATCTTAGTCAAGACCTCTGTTGGAAGATCTAGAGTATGTGGACTAAATTTTATTATGTTTTCAATGTCACATGTAATAATTTCTTGGCCTTCATAATATTTAGATTCAAAATATGTCTGTTTATACCTAATATGGTCCAAAATGAAGATATGCAATAAATGGGTCTTTATCGATATAATGACTAAATGAAAACCAATAATTTGGATTGGTTTTCAATCTATAATAAAGGTCCATGTCTAAGATAGGGTAGATGCAGACATAAATAAAGCATGATGGAGTGTCTCATCCTTTGACATAGTCATATCCCTGACAAAATACCACCCAAAGTAGACATAGCATGGATCTAACAGATTCAAGATATGAAGATTTTGTCTTCACAAGCAGGCCAAGTGGAAGATAGTGTAAGTCCCTAAGATGGATATTTGGCAGTTTAGCTAGAACATTTAATAAATGTTTAGGGTGAATAAGGGTTTCTCTTCAAAAATAAGATCATGACTCATCACCTTCATCAAACTCTTATCCTCTAGTGTGTTTATCAATCAATGAATTGATTCAGAGGCTATTGGGATAAAAGAAAGATCATCATCAATAGAGAATCGGTGCTAATTTGATGAAAAGGTGGTGGTAGCTCATTTAATGATCTTAGATGGCATGCTCCCCCTCTCTTTCCCCTTTCTCTGTATCTTTCATTTTCTGATACATTGTATCTCATTCTCAATTTTTAGAAGAAAAACTCTCTCACTTTTGAGAAGAAATTATCTCTCAATTATGGAAGAGTAGAGACTCTCATTTTATAAGGATAGACCTTATCAAAATTTGTATTAAAGACCTCTTGAAGCAATCAATACTTTATTTACCTATCTCTCCCCTCTAATTTGTGTGTAGCAAAGCTTGTGAATGATGGCATTATGAAGGAGAATCTTCCATGCCTATTGTCCTTATTTCTTTCTCATTTCTAAGGTGTCTTCAAGTTAGTTGCAGGTATAAGTTAGTGTTATTTTTGTCATTGATGAAATCTCTTAGTGAGTCTTAGAACTCCTTTTTGCCTTCATTCATTGCTTCCTGAACCTAGTTTATGAAACACTTATGCAACTAACTAGGTTTTGTGAGAATGTGTGAGATAACATTATCTTATGCTTCCTCAGTGTTTAATTCATGCTTATGTGAGTTCTCATTTAAATTTGGTGCATCACCTAGTTAAATTTCTTAGGGTCCCTTTCCCCCTTTCTTACCCTTTTCGCAGTACAAACATTAGTATAGGTGATCCATCAAGAGGAAGCTGACCTTCTTTAGAGGTTAAACCCCACCATAGGTGACCCACATCTTGGGGTTGTTCCCATAGTGTATCTCAATTAGAGAGAGCCTGAATAACCCTTTCCAATTGTGCAAATTGTCAGGGAAGTCCAAAAACAAACACACCTCTGTTCTGATTCCTCTTGTTGGATCTTGCTCCTCAGAAAGAGCACAGTATGATTACCAAATATAAGCAATTATAAATGCGGAAATAACCAGAAACACAAGTAGCTAGAATTCACCAATAACACAGAATATGAGAGACAATACACTATCTTGTATTAACACTTTACAGAAAAGAATACAACAAAGAGCTGCCACACTCTTTCACCTTACAGAGGTTTGCCACACCTCAAGTGTACAGTAATTCTTCTCACACAACACTCTCCTACACAAAAAATGGTCCCAACAACCAACTCACAAACAGAATTGGTGTTCACCTCTCCAACTAGTCAGTAATAACCCTGCCAGTTCACCAAGCACTCAAAAGTACTTCAAGTTGATCTCCCATGAACTTGCAACCCGCAATTCAACAGACCATACTCATGTGTAGATCCCCTATGAGCTTGCAACAACCTGCAACTCAATGATCTTACAATGGAAGCAACTTACTTTCCTTCCTTTCTATCTCATGCCTTAATTACAATACATGGCAATGGGTCTATAAATAGATCCCTAACTCAAACACTAACTTAGACTCTTAATTTAGACAATTATCCTCGCAGCCAAAAACTCTAACTGGCCTTTACATGCAAACACTTCATTCACTTAACTAACTGTCTGTGTAACGAGCAGTTTGAGAACACACAGGCAATCGACGTCGGTCCCTGCTAGTCTGGTTCTGCCAACGTCGGCTGACTCCCTGCCGTCGCCAGTGGCCTTCTGCACTGGGTCACGATCGACGTCGGTCCTGCTGCTGACGCCGGTGCTCCTGGATCTCAGCAACCTTCCTGTTCCACTTGTTTTCAAAGAGTTGAAGCTTTTAGCTCCACAACTCAACAATCTACCACTTGGAGATAAACAGTTGCAACTTATACCTATACCTGTACTTCATCTAGTTTGTTCCCTTGGCTTTGTATCCCTCCTCAAGATCACTCTTGAAGACCAACCACCACAAACCTATAGTGTAAAACCTGTCATCCAAATCACCTGCCACATCCACATCTACAACCATGTAGAAATTAACCTGAACCTGCATAGCATGTGCACCTGCTGCTAGTCCCTATAAGAATCCACTGAACTGTCCTCCAATGGTTCTCTCCCGGATTGGCTCCAACTTGTGACAACTCCCACTGCTTGGGAAAACTCAGGTTTAGTACATACCATGCACTCAACCTCATTATGTGAATCAAGACACCTGTTCATAGAACTGTCCAACCATCGGCGTGCTAACCAGTTTCACACAATCATCCTGAAACAAAGTCAACACATGACCTTCCATGTCTCTAGAACACACTCATGCCAAAGAATCTTACTGCTCCCAGATTCTCCATGACAAACACCTGAACTAGCTTTACCTTTAGTTCAACAATACCTATATATGTAACCCTGCAATAAGCACATCATACAAAAATAGGATAGTGTAGCTAATACTATCCAACCTGGTAAAGAGAAACACAATGATCAAACCTGCATTGCCCTACAGCTAATTCAAGACCATATACCCTGATCTTCCATCTCATGTATCCATTTCCGCTCTTCTTTATCCTGAACATCCATTCATCTCTCAGTGCTTACTTCTAACTGGCCACTCTACCCAAAACACCTATTTGGTTCTCCTCCAAGGAATCACATCCTCATCCATGCCTAGCTCCCATTGTTTCCTGGATCTACCTATTCTGCTTCTTCAACAACTTCTTGGTCCTATGCCATAAGTGAGCAACAAGTAGTGTAAAGAAGGGAAATGATGAATTTAAGAACTTACTTACACCTTCGGTCCTCCATATGGGCACTTGAGACTCCATGACAGCTTGCTGTCCACCCAAAATTTGTCTCAGTAATCGATGCCAGTCACATCTCAGTCTACAGATGATCGAAGTCAGTTTCCTACGACTGCCACCTTGTCAACGTCGGTTTCCCCTGGCCAACGCTGGTCAATGTCTGCCTGAGTCACCGACGTCGGTCTGCACATAGCCGACGTCGGTCCTTGTCTGGACGTCGACGCCAGTTTTCCTGCCGACGTCGGTCTCTGTGTTTTTCTTATGAGACCTGACTTTTTTTTGCGAGCTCTTTTTGGATCAAATCCTTGTCCAAATCACCCTTGCTCTGCTCAGAATTCTTCTACATCTTGTGCTGAACTCTGTCCATCACCTTCTCCTTGAAAACCAAGGCTTTCCTATTCTTGTCACTAACATCAGGTTCCTCAAGAAATGTTACCTTCTTCTTCTGCATACAAAAACCATGATCCATACCTTCCGAATCTGAAAGAATATCCTTTGACTCAAGAACAAGCATCTCTTTCTTATCTATGTGACCAAGCCTATCAAGCCACATCTCTAAATCTACAGCTGAAGTAGAAAACCTAGAAAGAGAATCAGTAGTACAAGTAGATAGATAAAGCGTACCTACTTTTTTACCTCTAGCTACAACAAGTGTACCCTTGGTAACCTTCCAAGAGTCCACTGTGAGAGTTACTGTGCAACCCTCATCACCCAAACTTCTAACAGAAATTAAATTCTGCTCCAGAACTGGGACATGCATGACTTCTTTTAACACCCATGTGTTACCTGTCTGCAGTTTTAGCTTCACTTTCCCTTTGCCAATGATCTGACAAGGCTTACCATCCCCTACATAAATTTCTCCAAAATCTCCCTGGACATACTCATGAAAAAATTCCCTATGTGGGGATGCATGAAAAGAGGCACCAGAATCTAAAACCCAAGATTCTACTTTATCCAAAGAACATACCAGAGCATCCCGTGCAGCATAATCTACAACGTCTGCTTCTTCTTCATGTTCTTCATGCTGATCTGTACCTGATCTGCAATCTCTCTTTAAGTGCCCTTGCTTTCCACACTTCCAGCAGGTTATTCTGCCATACCTGGACTTGGATCTCTTGCCTGTCTTGGACCTTGATCTCCCATGCTCTATCTTTTCTCTTTGCCTTCCTCTGCCTTCAACACTCAAAGCGTTTCCTGATGATTCACCTATGCTATTCTTGCGTATCTCTTCATTCAAGATCACACTTACAACATCATCCACTTTTAAGACTTTTGAAGGAGACACAGTATTAGAAACTGCCATTACCAAACCTTCCCAACTTTTAGGTAATGAACACAAAATTAAGAGAGCTCTAATTTCATCATCAAATACAATATTGACTAAACTTAGCTGGTTTACTAAACCATGGAAATCACTAAGATGGCTATGAATAGATCCACCTTCCAACATTTGCAAATTAAATAAACGCTTCATAAGAAATACCTTATTAGAAGCTGAGGGTTTTTCATATAAATTTGTCAAAGATTCCATCAACTCCACCGTTGTCTTACACTGTGATAAGCTGGAAATCACAGATGATGCAAGACTCAATCTAATAGATCCCAGAGCCTTCCGATCAAGAACCTCCCATTCTTCATCTTTCATATCTGAGGGTTTGCAAGTAACCCCTCCCAACGGCAAGTACAAATGTTTTTGATACAGATAATCCTCAATCTGCATCCTCCATAATTGGTAGTTCTTACCATTAAACTTTTCCATCTGTAGCTTACTGTCTTCTATCATTTCTCAACTCCCACTCAAACAGAAACCCTGTGAGTACCTATAATCAAAACACACTAACTAGATCTAATCCAATCTATTAGTATCCCAACCTGAAGCTCTGATACCACTTGTCAAGGAAGTCCAAGAACAAACACACCTTTGTTCTGATTCCTCTTGTTGGATCTTGCTCCTCAGAAAGAGCACAGTATGATTACCAAATATAAGCAATTATAAATGCGGAAATAACTAGAAACACAAGTAGCTAGAATTCACCAATAGCACAGAATATGAGAGACAATACACTATCTTGTATTAACACTTTACAGAAAAGAATACAACAAAGAGCCGCCACACTCTTTCACTTTACAGAGGTTTGCCACACCTCAAGTGTAAAGTAATTCTTCTCACACAACACTCTCCTACACAAAAAATGGTCCCAACAACCAACTCACAAACAGAATTGGTGTTTACCTCTCCAACTAGTCAATAATAACCCTGCCAGTTCACCAAGCACTCAAAAGTACTTCAAGTTGATCTCCCATGAACCTGCAATCTGCAATTCAACAGACCATACTCACATGTAGATCCCCTATGAGCTTGCAACAACCTACAACTCAATGATCTTACAATGGAAGCAACTTACTTTCCTTCCTTTCTATCTCATGCCTTAATTACAATACATGGCAATGGGTCTATAAATAGATCCCTAACTCAAACACTAACTTAGACTCTTAATTTAGACAATTATCCTTGCAGCCAAAGACTCTAACTGGCCTTTACATGTAAACACTTCGTTCACTTAACTAACTGTCCGTGTAACGAGCAGTTCGGGAACACACAGGCGACCGACGTCGGTCCCTGCTAGTCTGGTTCTGCCGATGTTAGCCGACTCCCTGCTATCACCGGTGGTCTTCTGCACTGGGTCACGACCGACGTCGGTCCTGCTACTGATGCCGGTGCTCCTAGATCTCAGCAACCTTCCTGTTCCACCTGTTTGCAAAGATTTGAAGCTTTTAGCTCCACAACTCAACAATCTCCCACTTGGAGATAAACAGCTGCAACTTGTACCTGTACCTGTACTTCATCTAGTTTGTTCCCTTGGCTTTGTATCCCTCGTCAAGATCACTCTTGAAGACCAACCACCACAAACCTGTAGTGTAAAACCTGTCATCCAAATCACCTACCACATCCACATCTACAACCATGTAGAAATTAACCTGAACCTGCATAGCATGTGCACCTGCTGCTAGTCCCTGTAAGAATCCACTGAACTGTCCTCCAATGGTTCTCTCCCGGATTGGCTCCAACTTGTGACAACTCCCACTACTTGGGAAAACTCAGGTTTAATACATACCATGCACTCAACCTCATTATGTGAATCAAGACACCTGTTCATAGAACTGTCCAACCATCGGCGTGCTAACCGGTTTCACACAATCATCCTGAAACAAAGTCAACACATGACCTTCCATGTCTCTAAAACACACTCATGCCAAAGAATCTTGCTGCTCCCAGATTCTCCATGATAAACACCTAAACTAGCTTTACCTTTAGTTCAGCAATACCTGTATATGTAACCCTGCAACAAGCACATCATACATAAATAGGATAGTGTAGCTAATACTATCCAACCTGGTAAAGAGAAACACATTGATCAAACCTCCATTACCCTGCAGCTAATTCAAGACCATATACCCTGATCTTCCATCTCACGTATCCATTTCCACTCTTTTTTATCCTAAACATCCATTCGTCTCTCAGTGCTTACTTCCAGCTGGCCACTCTACCCAAAACACCTGTTTGGTTCTCCTCCAAGGAATCACATCCTCATCCATGCCTAGCTCCCACTATTTCCTGGATCTACCTGTTCTGCTTCTTCAACAACTTCCTGGTCCTATGCCATAAGCGAGCAACAAGTAGTGTAAAGAAGGGAAATGACGAATTTAAGAACTTACTTACACCTTTGGTCCTCCATATGGGCGCTTGAGACTCCATGACAGCTTGCTGTCCACCCAAAATTCGTCTCAATAACCGATGCCGGTCACATCTCAGTCTGCAGACGACCGAAGTTAGTTTCTTGTGACTGCCACCTTGCCGACGTCGGTTTCCCCTGGCCGATGCCGGTCAATGTCTGCCTGAGTCACCGACGTCGGTCTGCACATAGCTGACGTCAGTCCCTGTCTGGACGCCGACGCCGGTTTTCCTGCCGACGTCGGTCTCTGTGTTTTTCTTGTGAGACCTGACTTTTTCTCGCGAGCTCTTTTTGGATCAAATCCTTGTCCAAATCACCCTTGTTCTACTCAGAATTCTTCTGCATCTTGTGCTGAACTCTGTCCGTCACCTTCTCCTTAAAAACCAAGGCTTTCCTATTCTTGTCACTAACATCGGGTTCCTCAAGAAATGTTACCTTCTTCTTCTGCATATAGAAACCACGATCCATACCTTTTGAATCTGAAAGCATATCCTTTGACTCAAGAACAAGCATCTCTTTCTTATCTATGTGACCAAGCCTATCAAGCCACATCTCTGAATCTACATCTGAAGTAGAAAACCCAGAAAGAGAATATTGGTCAAAGTTTGATGTTGATTTGATCAATTTGTAGTAGTTATAGCTTCTAAACAACAATAACTCCAAAAGAAGATTCAAAATTTTGATAGTAGATCAGTAACTACATCTCATGCTAAAGGTGACTACAATGTTAACTTTTAGAGGTATTCCCTTTGAATTCATTGAATTAACTTTAAACTCAGTAAAGAGGTTAAGATTTGCTAATACACACCCATATAAAGGTAACTTTGTTCCTAAGTCAATTTTAAGGCCTACCCTTACAAGAAGATCTTTGTTAAACCCTTTCATTGCCATGACAACCCCTAGACTTTTTCCCGTTGTGGCCTTTAATGGTCAAAGTCCTCTAGACCTCCCTCAGTATTATCCTATTCTAGTAGCATCTCTCAAAAGTGTCCCTTATTTTACTAGAGACTAAGCTATAACCCCTTCTAAGCACCTCATAGATATAGCCAATTTATACAACATTTGTGATATCAATAAGGAAAATGTAGCAATTAGGTTATTAGCCATTTATTTCAAAGGTAAAGTCTTAGACTAATATAGAATCCTTATTGCTAACTCTATTACATCATGGGATCAATTTAGGGATGCATTGTGTAAGATATTTGAGGACAAAAGTGACCATTTTTCACTTGTAGAATAGTTGACCACAATTTAAAGAGCCCCTCATGAAGTCATGCAAGACTTTAACACAAGGTTCCAAAAAACTTGGGACATAATCCCAGTCTATGTTAGGCCTACCCCTAACTTTGAATTTATTTACTATTTAAAGGCCCTAAATAGTGACATTGTAGTAATCATCTAGTCCATGGGAGAAAACACATTGCCAAATGCCTACGAAGTGGCAATCAAAGTAGAAAATTGTCTGGTGCAGGTTGACAAGCTTACACCTAAACTAGTAATGCCTTTATTCCTTGAGATTAGAGCATCTCTTATTTATATTATTCCCCTTTTTATCATTCCTCATGTGCCTACACATAATTCTATACCCTCATCTAAGCAAGAAAAGGCTTCCACTAGTCAATCTAGTGATTCCCAAGAACAAAATAACTTTCAAGAGCTTAAGAGCATGTTCCAATCCTTGGGAAACGAACTAGTGAATGTTAAGAGGTAGCTAGCTTTCAATATTCCTTATCAAGACTCATATCAACCTTATCATCAATATTATCAAGTTAATAGACCACCTTATAAAGGAAATTTCCAAGGTTAAGGCTAGGGTCAAAACCAAGGACAAGGGTAGCCTAACTATGTTAAGCAAAAAAACTATAATCTAATTATTGTAAGCACTTCAAACACCTTGGTCCCTATTCAGAATAATGTTTCTCAAGAATTTGAGGGTACCATGCCTTGGAATTAGTCTTTTTGGTAATCCATTGTCTCAAACACTGACTTCAACTAAGCTTTCAATGATCAATGGTAGCCAATTGCTAACTATGGGTACGATTAAGATCTTATGGCTCAGAACATAGAGGTACCCATGATGACAAAACTAGAAGATCCTCAACAAGTTAAAAACCTTGATTAAGGACCAAGCTAGTTGGGTGCTACAATGGTGAATTATGATCAATAAGAGTATTATGAACTTAATCAATAGGCTAGTTCTAACTAGTTATACATCCTAGTAGTAGCAAATACAAGGTTCAAAGTAAGGAACATAGATGGTAATTGGGAAGTAGTCAAAGAGCTTCCTACCATTACTCCTTTGATATCAAATCCATATGAAACTACTACTATTACAAAGGTTTCAACAACTTTGAAGAATCAAAATCAGGGGAATGCACTCACAAATTCAAGGCACAAATATGTCTCCCAAAGCATAACCAAAGGTTGGTGGTTCACCAATCAACATTTTGGAACAAATGAAAAGGTCCAATGTGAGTGTGCCAATGTGGAATATGCTCTCCATGCCTGGTCAGGTAGACATCCTCCAAGAAGGGTTGTCAAGAATCAATGTTTCTGAGAAACCACTAGTTAGGGAGAATGTGGTTCTTACTAATGCAACCAAAGGACCATATAAAAGGCAACCAGGTAAGGTGGTTAAACCTCTTATACATTTTACTAATCATTGGTGACTCTTTATTGCATAATTACTTAGTATACAATGGGGATAGGGCCTCAGTAATGCCAAAGTCCATAGCATACCAACTTGGTCTAAAGTATGAGCCCTAGTCTAAAGGATTTCTATAACTTGATGGTTCTTCTACCAAGCCATCTAGCATAATCAAAGATCTAAAATTAACCCTGTATGCTTGTCCTAGTGTTTCAATGGTTCAATATGTATTTATACATGATATGCCTCCTTATTTTGCGCTATGCTTATCTAGAGAATTCATAGCAAAGATTGGAGGTTATCTTATAACAGATTAATCATACATAGAATTTAGAATAAGATATGGAACCAAGGTATCTATTAAAGATGAGCCCATTACACAATTCCACATTGAACCTTATGGGCTAGATATCATAAACCTCAATTACACCATCTGTGATGAGGATGAATTCACAATTGGTCAAGAATTAAACACTCACCCTGAGGAGATACTAGACATGTTCTTAGATGAACTATGGAATGACAATCATCTGGTTGATCCATTGGAAGGAGTTGAAGAGAGAGACATGGGCGTCTACTACTTACATGAAGAGAATAAGTCCATGCCATCCCTCATTGGACCTTAAGAAGATCTTAGTGGCTTATGGAAATTGTTCTTTGATGGTTCAAGAAGAAAACATGGAGTGGGTGTAGGTGAAATATTGGAATCCCCCTCTAATGAAAAGTATTTATCTTCTTATAGGTTCTATTTCAATTGTTATTACAATGCAATAGAATATGATGGCCTCATCCATGGTCTCCAATGGGATATTAAGAGAGGGAGCAAGTAGTTACAATTTTATGGAGATAGTGAGATGATAGTGAACCAAGTTAGAGGCCATAATATCACCAAGATTACTTTGATGAAGTCTTAGAAACATAGAGTGTGGGACTTAATTGAAGATTTTTAGGCCTTTAACATCCAATCAATACCAAAAAACTAAAATCAACATGCTAATAGATTAGCAGTCATGGGAGCTCATTTTGATTTCCCAAATGTGTTAGAAAAGACCAAGGTACAACCACATGTCAAAGTGGTGGTGAGACCATCAGTGCTAGACAATGAAGCTCATTGATAGGTCTTTGAAAATGACAATTAAATTTCTTGTTTCTTATAGTAGGAAGCAAAGTTCTCCTTCATAAACTAGCAAAAGTTTCAACATCAATTTGAGGAGCAAATTGTTTAGTTGAAATCTAAAAAGCTTCCTAAAGGGCTGGTCACCCTTAAAGGTATCTTCTATGAAGGAGATCATATGAGAAAATACAAGGTAGTGATGTTAACCAATGAAGAGAACTATGAAAGAGTCCTTATCTTCAAGGACAAGCTCCTCAAACTTGGGAAGGTAAGAACTAAAGATGAAAAGCATGATTTCATAGAACTTTGTAAATAATATGCATACATATTTGCTTAGGAATATAGTGACTTGAGAGGCTTTGACCCTAAGATGGCCCAACACACTATAAAACTAGAGGTTAATGCCAAGCCTATCAGGTAGAAGTAGAGGACTATAAACCCTAAAATTAAATATCTTATAAGGAAAGAATTGACCAAATTAATTGAATCCAATATCATCTTTTCCATTAAGAAATCATCATGGGTAGCCAATTTGGTACTTGTGAGGAAGAAGAGTGGATTGTGTGTTGACTGCAAGGATCCAAATAAGGTCTCTTTTAAAGATCACTACCTCTTACCATCCATGGAGCAACTCCTTCAAATAGTTGTTGGTTTAGAAGATTTTTCAATTTTGGATGGATATTTAGGTTACAACCAGGTACTAGTGAGAGAAGAAGATTAGTATAATACTACCTTCACCATAAAGTGGGGCACATATGCTTACCAAAATATGCCTTTTAGATTATCAAATGATGGGGCCACTTTCCAAAGAGCCATGGACATGGCTTTCCAAGGGTTGCTAAATTAGATGGTACTAGTTTACTTGGATGGCATCATAGTTTTCTCTCTAAGAAGGCTAGTGAGCACATAGACCATCTAAGATTGATCTTTGAAATATGTAGAGAGTATGGGATCTCTTTAAATCCCAAGAAATGTGTGTTTACCATTCATAAAGGCAAACTTTTGGGTCAGATTATTTCAAATTAAGGACTATCCATTGACCCTGACAGAATAAGTGATATCTTAGCACTATCTCTACCCAAGCATAAGAAAGGAATCTAGAGCTTCCTTGGGAAGGGTAACTTTGTGTAAAGTTTTATACCTATTGTTACAAACTTGGTCAAACCCATCACCACCAAGCTTGAGAAGAGCCAAGTGTTTGCTTGTTTAAATGAAGGTAAAGCAACATTTGAGGCCATCAATCAAGCTATTTCCCAAGCACCCTCATGCATGAATCCTGATTTCTTAAAGGATTTAATATTTTACACCTTTGCCAACATTGAAAACATATCAACTGTGTTGATGTAGAGGAATGATGAAGGACTTCATTAGCCAATTGCCTTTTTTAGTCAAGGGCTAGAAGGATATGAGGTGAGGTATACTTCCATAGAAAATATGGTTCTTTCATCTTTAAGGAACCTCAAAAAGTTTAGACCAATGCTCTCTAATAGTGAGGTTCATCTTATGGTGACCCATCCTAGAATGAGGGACTTTCTCCTCAACAAGCATTTAAATGAGAAAAGAATTGGCTGGATTACCAAAGTCATTGAGTATGATGTGGAGATTAAAGTCACTAAGCTGGTAAGAGGTAGAGGCTTGTGTGAGCATATGGTAGAATATCTTGAGGAAGATAAATAAGTTACTTTTGTGACACAAGACAACTCACAAATAGATTCACCTCTACTTCATAATATCTAGCTCCAAGATATGGCACATTTCTTAATGATAGAAGAATGCCCTCAAGGTTTGGATAAAGTAGACAGAAGGTATTTCAAGCTTTAGTTCATACCTTATGCATTAGTTGATGGTGTTATTTTTAGAAAGGACCTCAATGGGGTAATTTTTAGGTGCATTGATGAAACTCAATTTACAAATCTCTTGAGGTAGTTTTATGATGGACCTATAGGAGGCCATTTTGCTCCAAGAATAAAAACAACAAAGGTAATGAAATTTGTTTATTACTATCCTAGCCTTTTCAAATGTGCCTATGCATGTGTTAGGAAATGTCATAAGTGTGCTCTATTTGTAGGCAAACAAATATTAGCAACTCTTCCACTTAACCCAATCCAGGTGAAGCAACCCTTCATGCAATGGAGGTTGGACTTCATAGGAATGATAAATCCACCTTCAAGTGTAGGACATAAATGGGTGCTCACTGCAACTGACTACTTCACCAGGTGGGTGAAATAAATTACCTTGAAAGAAGCCAATGAAACATTAGTATTGGACTTCTATGATAATATAGTGACCAAGTTTAGTATCCCAGCTACTATAATTTCAGACAATGCCTTAGCATTTATTAGAATGAAGACAAGTGAATGGGCACTTAAGTTGGGCATCTACCTTAGTACATACTCCAATTAATACCCCCAAGGTAATGGAATGACAGAGTCCACAAACAAGAACTTGATAATTATTTTCAAGAGGACCATGGAAGATAATCAAAGAGCATGGCATACAAAGCTAAGGATAGCCTTATGGACTAACATAGTAACTCTGAAAGCTGCCATTAGCAATTTTACATATGTCCTTGTATATGGAAGGGAAGCCAAATTGGTTATTTCTATTGAACTACATACCTTGGAGTTATCACATTAGCTTGAGTTGATGGAGAGTGAGCCTATGAATATGAGGATGATAGAGCTCATGGAGCTTGAAGAAACCAGAGACCTTGCAATGAAGACATTAGAGTCACATCAAGATTAAGTAAAGAAAGCCTTTGACAAAAGAGCCATAGCAAGGGACTTCAATTAAGGGGACTTAGTCCTCAAATGAGACTCAAATAATGCCAATCAAGGCAACCATACCAACTTTGACAACTTGTGGAGTGGTCCTTAGTTGATCCATGGATGTAAACAACATAATACTCTTCAACTTGCCCAACTAGATGGAGAGGTATTACCCCTCCCAGTCAATTGAATTCATTTAAAGCCTTGTTATTAAAAGATTTTGTAGTTGTTGTATGATATTTTAACATATTAGAGTAGTTTTCTATGCTTTACTCTAAGTTCCTTGAGCACATTTCATTTCAATTGTGTGTTTCCCTTTCAATAAGTGTCTAGGGCATAGTTGTATATTTTGCTCTTTTTTCCCTTTTGCTTCAAAAGGAAGTTTCAAAAAGGGTCAACCTTGAGTCAATTTCAAATCAATTGAGAGGAAAGACTGTGACTCTGTGTACCCAATGGATCAGTTCAAGGCTAATATTCTTTGAAAATTAGACATGCAACCCTAGGATGTCATCAAAAATGTTGGCCAAATTTGACCCACATAAGAATCTTTTGCCTAGAAATGGTTTGGATAGATGAGCAGAGTTCTAAATGGAATGAGTGGACCAAAAGTATAAGAAGATCTCATATTTATTATAAACCTTTTGAAACACTTTAAGCAAGCTTAAAGTGTAATTTATTGATCTTTGAGAAGCAAGTATTGAAACAAGTCTAGAGTTATAAGAGAAGAAGATCTAATAGGTTTTCATAGTGTTTCAAGCATTCATGAGCATGAATTAAGTTGCACAAAGTCTTAAAAGTTCATTGGATATTTCTAAAGAGACAATTTTTGTGTGTGTAGGTCTAGAGACCCTAGACCATCATGACACGTCATACAAAAATGAACAAGTCAATTTGATTGTGAATTTAATAAGTATCTTTAGGAGGCCTCTTAAAGCTAAAGGATTGTATTGACATGAACTAATTTATGCCTAAATCATGTTATAAAAATTTCATATCTTATTATTTTTTCTATCTCAAGATACAAATCTTCAAAATTAGACTTACAGAGTGAGACATGTGCATGAATGTCAAGTTTAAACTTTGTAAAATAGCTATTTGAATTCAAAGTTCCCAAGGTTGAATGTGTGGCTGAAAAATGTCAAAATCTTGGAAGCTAGGATCAAATCTAATAATGAGCAGGTGATTAGTGATACTAGTGGGCCCAAATAGATCTATGGTACATGTTTAATCATGTAATCAAAGATCAATAGTGAGCATCAAGTCAAAATTTCATAATAAACATGCAGTTAAAAAGTGGAAAGATCTCAAGTACTTGAATAGAGATATAATAGAACATGATAATTGATAAAGATAGTGGGCTAGAGCTAATCTATGATACATGATCCATCATACCAAAGTAGATCAATGATGAGTGATAGATCAAAAAGTCAATGAATCTTGAATACAAATGAGAAACTACCAAGTGTCTGCACCATGTTATAGACTAGTAGAAGATCTATGGCTAGTGTTCAATCATATAAAGGGAGATCTACAATGATTATAAGGTTAAGGAGTCAAATATTTGATAACAGGATCTTGAGAATGAATGAAGGGCTAACATATGACATAATTTGAGAAGGCCAAGATCAAGATCGATGGTCATTGTTAAAATTCAAAAACCAATTACTTCAAACATAGGTTGAATTTGAATTAGGTCGAAGTAGGGTAATTTTTTTAAAGGATGCCACTAAAGATCAATTGAGACCTATATTGGAGGATTTAGAGCATGTGGACTTAGTTTTATTGTTTTTTCAACATCATGTGTAATAATTACTTAGCTTCCATAAGCTTTAGAAGTAGAATATGTCTATTTATACCAAATATGGTCAAGAATAAAGTTATGCAATCTGTGGGTTGATGAGCTCAAAATATGGCTTATTATTGACATGTTATTTCCCTTAATTCATCTCTCAAAAGATATTATCTTATGCAAATCATAGATTATTAGATAACTATTACATGGAAAATAGATATTTGTCTTGTTTATATTGAACCAAATACTAAACCTTTATTTTGTCATTAATGTCTAATACATAGCATGTTTTAGTATTTTTTTGTTATGAAGAATGCTTAGGAAGAAGACACAAACTCTGTATAGTAAAATTTCAATTTTGATATCCATCTCGCAGAACTATAGACTCCACAGGCTTGTTTTTATGAACTCTACAGGCTTAATTCTATGGACTCTGTAGACTTATTTCTATAGACTCCGCAGGCTCATTACTATAGACTCTGTAGGGTCAATTCCATGGATTCTATAAGGATGAAGCTACAAATATGGAAGCTGATGGCCAAGATAAGATGAGAGAGAATCATTCTAGTTGGAGTCAAATAAGGAAAATAATTGTGTGCTATTTTGTAGGATTTGCTTTTGATAAAATTATATATAATTGGATCTTAGGAATATTATAGGAGAGTATATTTATTTCATCAGAATAATTAAATCTCTTGGAAATTCAATCTCCTATTTTTGGATGAATGGATTGACCAAGGAATCCTATTTCTTTGCATACTATTTTGAGTTGATTGTATTAGTATAAAATGTAAGACTTTCATCATTGAAAGATATTAGATATTATATGAGATGATAGAGAGAAGATAATAGAGGAAAAATACATACAATTATATGATAAGTTTTAGCCAGATTGTAATCATTTTAGTTTTATGGATTATTAATTCAGTTTCCAACATTGATTAATTTTTGTTCTTGAGTTCAAGAGGAGCAAGGGCCCACTCTCCTTGGAATCAACAATTGTGTATGGTATGTATGTTATGTTACATTAACTCTTTAACTAATTAGAATCTTGTTATTATTTGCATTTATTCATAAAAACATCAAAACAAATTCATAGTTTAAAAGGCATGTCCTTGTTTCAAAGTCATTTCCTTTCTAAGCAATGTATGTTTTTTTTTACAACAAACATGTGAAGAAAATTTCTTTTTTTCAATTAGGAGTGTGATTTTACTTTCCATGCAAGCATAAATAGGAGTGTGATTTTACTTTCAAGTAAAATAGTGTATTGATTTGATTAAATAGTTACATACTTTTCCTTTTTAGCAAAAGAGTGAATTAAGTAGTTTAGGACACGTCTTTCTTTAGTCAAAGTTAGAATAGGACCATCAAACATCCCCATAAGTAGACTTCTAGATCTAGCATCTATACCTTATTGCATATAGCTTTAGACACCAATCTTGGTTGATAAGACATCAATTAAATATTAATTAAATAAGGAGTTAAATGATACTCATCATTTTTGGTGCCATTATTGGGGAAATAAGGTGTTAGTAAGGTAATAATTATTGGTCTAGAGTGAAAAATAGAAAAAATTGTAAAACCCATAAAAATTCAATAAATTGATGTACCATCCTAAAGACTCTAAAGGATGATTCATCCCAAAATTTCCACCAAAAACACAAGTTGAAACTCCTTCAACATCTTTGAGTAGTGAACCAAAAGTTATGAGTGAAACTTATCTACAAGAATCTTCAAAAACTTGGATAGAAACTAGGCCATTGCCACAAGTAAGCCCATAGGAAAAATTCCTCAGGATCAATCTCTTATAGGAAGACATTATTTATCAATTGCCAAAGACTTAGAGAAAGCCTTTCAAAAATTCATAGCTGAAGAAAAATTTGAGAACTTTGAACAACCCATGACTGGTACCACAAATATTTAGTGGGAAGATCATCCCAGCTTTGAAACATCATTAGAAGAAGGAATGGCTCTCCAACAAAATCAACAACTTGCACAACTAGGAAGGACTTTTTCCTTTCTTATTGTTGCAGATCCTAATGATCAAACCCAAATGAAAAATATTTCACCAACTAATCTACCAAATTTCTAGGCAAGATCTATAGAAGATCTTGATCAATTCCTATTTGAGTTTAAGGTGCTATGTCAAACCTATGATTACAAAATAGATAGCCAAAAATTAAAACTATTTCCCTCTACACTTAAAGATGAAGCTATGAGATGGTTCATGGGTTTACTTGGTGATTCTATTAGAACATGGGATGACATGGAGACAAAATTCTTGAAAAAATACCAAGATTACTACCAAGTATGAGAGAGAAAAGAGGATTTATTTAAAATCAAATAGAATGAAGATGAATCTTTAGAGGATTATTTGGATAGATTCATGTTCACTCATAAAAGAAGCAATTATCCACACAGTGAAGAAGTTTAGAAATTGGTTTTCTTAAAAGGGTTGGATGAAGATACTAGGGATGCCTTAAATCTAATGGGAGGAGAAGATATAAATAAGTTAGCTTTCGATCAGATTTTTGAGCTTTGTACCAACTACTCTCGAACAAAACTTGGAATTAGGAAAGGAAGGTTTGGGAAAGCTAATGAAGTGGGTAAGCTAATGGAAGAATTTGCTAATCTAAAGATATATATCCTAGTTACACTAAATAGTACTTTGGATGGATTTCAAGCTAAGGCAAGTGCAATAGAACCCTTAGCAATCTAATGTCTTAATTGTAGATAGAAACATGCCCTTAGAGACTACCCCCTAGATAGAACTAATGTTTCATCATGTGGGATCTGTGATGCAATAGATCATGATACCAAACATTGCACCCTTCTGCCTATTTTAAAGAATCAAATGAAAGCACAAGTTCAGTCCACTAAAGAAGTAAATTATATCTAGAGACAAAACTTTGCCTCACAAAACTAGGCTCATAGACAGTTTAATGCAAGAAAATTAGTTAATCCATGGATGGCACCATGGAATGTTTCAGTCCCTTCACCTTTTTAGAATCAACCTCAAATTCCATCAATCTAAAATCCATGGGCAGAACAAGATTAAATGCCAACACCCCCATGGATGGTGCCATAATCACAACAACAATGTGTACCACAACAATAATGGATGCCATAACCATATCAACAATGGAATTAGTAGTGGAACCCACAACAACAATTCACCCAACTAGGAAGACCACTTCAATAATAAACTATAATGTCACCCCTAGTTATTTAACAACAATCAACCCTCAATGCCTGCATAACCAATAGCAAATCCAAAAAATAAACAACTAACACCTGTTTATGTTAAGGAATAGGAAGAGACAATGAATGTTGGAGCTATTGAGTGTTTATACATACATTTAAGATCAAGAAAAACTATACAAAAACCTCCAGTTCTCATTTCTAAGAAACCTGATGAAAAATAAAAAATAGACTCATCTCAATTAAACACTAGAAAAGCCGAAATCAAAATGAGCCCTGAAGCCAACAAAGACAACACTACTACACTGGTAGTTCTTTTTCCTAAAAGATTAAGATAAATTGATATTAAAATAGAATCAAACTTGGTCCATGAGTTGTAAAAGATCAATATTGAGGTACCCCTACTATAAGCTATTAGGGATACACCTGAATTGAAGAAGATCATGAAAAAACTTTGTGTCAAGACACCGAGAAGGAAAGCAAAATATCTAGGAACCATTCATGTTGATTGAAAAGTTGTTGATTTATTAGCAGAAAAACTATTAGTTCTAAAATATGTAGATCCAGGAAGCCCAATGATTACAGTCACAATCAAAGGTAAAGAGATTCCTAACATTTTGGTAGATTTGAGAGCAACAATCAATGTTATGACAACTGATACTCTCCATACATTATCTCTTATGAGAATGCAACCCAAAAATACCATTCTTCAAATGACAGACTAATCTGTAACCAAACTAGAAGGGACTATAGAAAATGTTGAAGTACTAATAGAGTTTTGGGAGTATCCAATAGATTTCATGGTCTTACAACCTAAAATAAAAAATCTAGGATATCCCATAATCCTAGGTAGACCATGGTTGGCTACTGTAACAACATTAATTAATTACAGGTCAGGAGACATGACCATTTATAATGGGTTAAAATCCAAATGCATCTCTTTGTATCCGCCTACAAAACCATCAACAAATCTCATACAAGAACTTTGGGTGGATGAATCAGACAACACATCAAACAACATTTCCTCATTAGCTATGATCATAGTTAAAAAACACTTGGAAGAATTGAATGGAGACATATACCCAAAATCTATGGACTCTATTAGTCTAAAAGCTATAGACTCTGCCAATACAAAAGATATGGACTCTGTTAGTCTAAAAGCTATGAACTTTGCCAGTCCAGAATCTATGGACTCAACCAGTCTAAAAACTATGGACTGCCTTAGTTTAAGATTCTTAGGTTAGATAGAATATTATGAAACTTCCACTTATAATTCTTGTAGTGCTTCCTCATCATATGATCATGGATTGATTCAGGAAAGTGTGTGGAAATTGGTAGAATAACAACAAACTCATTTTTAGATGCATTCCATTGTTCTTTAGCAAGACTGATTCCTCCTGGTAAAGAGTTTGTTGATAATGTAACTATGTTTCATAAGCTACTTCCTCATCCATGTACTCTAAACTCATTTATTAGTGAATTCAAGTAAATAGAATCCAACTACCCAGGTAAAAAACCAATCATGGTATTACTTGGAAATATTTTAAACATCAATAGTTGCTTAACAAATGAAGAGGAAGATCAACTCTTTAAAGTGTTGGAAAGACATACAAAGGATTTTACTTGGGATTATAATGACATGAAGGGAATTTACCCCTTAATATACACTCATCACATTTACATAGAATCTATCAAATCAGTTAGACAACCATAAAAAATAATAAACCCATCATTAAAGGAGAGTCAAAATAGAGATCCAAAAATTGCTGGAAGTTGGGTTTATTTACCCCATCTCAGATAGCCAGTGGGTTTCACCTCTAGTAATTGTGCCCAATAAAAATAGAAAATTAAGGGTATGTGTAGATTATAGAGAACTAAACAAAGCAACACTAAGAGATTACTTTCCTTTACCTTTCATTGATCAAGTTCTTGACAACTTGGTAGGAAAAAGATATTTTTATTTTCTAGATAAGTTTAGTGGGTATAACCAAATAATAGTACCAGTTGAAGATCAAGACAAAACCACATTTACCTACCCTTGGGGAACTTTTGCTTATCAAGTACTTATATTTGGACTCTGTAATGCTCCAACAACCTTTCAAAGAGCAGTTCTGGCAACATTCTCTGACCTTACAAATGATTGTGCTAAAGTATATATGGATGATTTCACCATTTATGGTGGAACTTATGAAGATGCTATTACTAACTTGGAAAGAGTATTGATCAGATGTGAGGAACATCAATTATCTTTGAGCCATGAGAAATGTTTGTTGATGATGGATGAAGGAATAGTGCTGGGACACCATATTTTTGTAAAAGGCATTCAAGTAGATCCAAAGAAGGTTGAAATAATTTCCAACTAACCCATTCCACAAACACAAACTAAAATAAAGAGTTTTTTAGGACATTTTACTTACTACAGATGCTTCATAGATAATTTTAGCTAAATAGCTACCCCTATGTTTGCTTTGCTTACAAAAGATAGTACATTCGAATGGAGTGATAGTTACTAGTAGGCCTTTGAGACCATCAAAGCTAAATTTGTTACTGCTTCAGTATTAAGAGGACCAGATTAGACTCAACCATTCCATATATACATAGATACTTCCAATACAACACTAGGAGTAGTCCTTGGACAAAAGGATGAAGAGGGTAATATCTATGCTAGATATTATATTAGCAAAAGCATGACACCTACTGAAAAAAATTACACCACAACTGAGAGGGAATTTCTAGTTGTAGTCTATGTAATTAACAAATTTAGACACTACATAATAGGTTACAAGGTATTTGTCTATATAGACCATTCATCTGTTAGATACCTTACCAACAAACTAATTGTGGGAGGTAGGATTATTAGATGGTTGTTGCTCTTATAAGAATTTGATGCTACTATTATAGATAAACCAAGGAATTCTAATGTGGTTGCTGATTTCTTGTCAAGAATGAACACTACAGGTGAAGAAGAACCAGTTGTAGATGACTTTCTAGATGAACAACTATTTGCTATTTCGTCAAAATCTCCATGGTTTACTGATATAGCCAATTACCTCACCATAAAGAAGTTTCCTCTACAATTTTCACAAAAAGAAAAGAAACATTTAATCAAAGAAAGTTCTTGTTTTAAATAGATTAATAGAATGTTATTAAAACTTGGACCTGACCATGTGATCCATAGGTGTGTGATAAATATTAAAACTTATAATATCATTAGAGCTCATCATGATGAACCAGGAGGAGGTCATTACTCAACCCAAAGAACCATACACAAAATCTTAGGAGTAGGATACTATTGGCCTCACCTTCATTAGCAAGTAAAAAGATGAACCAAGAGGAGGTCATTACTCAACCCAAAGAACCATACACAAAATCTTAGGAGTAGGATACTATTGGCCTCACCTTCATTAGCAAGTAAAAAGATATGTCAGACACTATGATGCTTATCAGAGAATTGGACAGCCTACTCTTTCAATAGAGATGCCTCTACACCCTCATCCTCAATTGGTTTTATAACTATTTGAGAAATAAGGAATTGATTTTATAGGTCATGCGGATCCTCCTTCCAAAGGAAAAAAATATCTCCTAGCATGTACAAACTATGTGACCAAGTGGGCAAAAGTGGAAGTATTAATTCATGCAAGAGAAGAGATGGTAGCTGATTAATTATATTTCAAAATCATACAAATATTTGGTTCTCTAAAAGAGATAGTCTCAGATCAAGGACCATAGTTCATGTCAAACATGATAAAGAACTTCATGCAAGTATATCAAACTCAACACAAAAAAACATCTCCATACCACCCACAGGCTAATGGGCAAGTTGAAGTCACCAACATAGAATTGGAAACCATTTTAACCAAGGTTGTTAATTTCAGTAGAAAGAATTGGGTAGATAAGGTACCAAAAGCTATTTGGTCCTATAATACTACTTGGAAAATAACAACTAGATTTTCACCTTATGAATTAGTTTATGGTAAGAAGCCCTTATTCTCTATAGAATTTGAATTACAAACTTTGAAAATAGCTGTAGAAGTAGAGATTGAATTAGAAGAAATAAATAAAGAAAGACTCCTATAGCTTAATCAACTTGATGAGATGAGGATGGAAGTACTACAAAGAACTAAATTGGTACAACATCAAAGAAAAGTTTGGCATGATTCACAGATCAAGCAACAAAAGTTTTAGAAAGGAGATTGGGCACTGTTGTTTGATTCCAAATTTCAATAGTTTAAAGAAAAACTACAAACAAGGTGGTTGGGACATTATTAGATTGAGGAGGTCTTTAAAAATGGTGTTATTAAGCTAATATATATTGATGACAGCAGAAGAGCTCTATTAGTCAATGGACATAGATTGAAGCTTTATCAAAAACCTCTTAATAAAGAAGAATTTGTTCAAAAGACAAAAGATGAATTAGCCTTTTTGGAGGATTCTACTTCTTCTAGAGAAATTGATTCAAATCAAGTAGCTATTCTAGAGGGCTCTGCTTCTTCCAGAGAACTTGCTCCATGATGATCTTGTATAAATAAATAAAATAATAATAATAATAATAATAATTAAATATATATATATATATATCAATAGTGAAAATCCTTCCAGGGACACTATTGACAATGCATGCCTAGAAAACTAGCTTGATGGCTGGCTATGCATTACAAAAAGGGATTTGACTAGAAAACTAGCAATGGCTAGCCAAAGGGAAAAAACAATATTTATAAGAAACAAATAGAGAATCTCATCATATCACTATGATTGGTCATCTCCATGCAATAAACTAATCCATGCAAACTTATTTGTGCAGGACAAATGGTGAGCAAAGGATAAATCTAAGCTCAAAGTAAGTGAGACATATCTTCTATTTATCTATGTTTAGTTAACTAATTATCTTAGATTTAATTAAGACTTATTCTATGGAGATGACCTGAATGTGAATCTTTTGAAATGGAATGACATGACACATGCCATAATGAAGAAACTTACAAACAAACTGCCAAAGGTGTATGGATAAGTGTGTAGCTTTGGTACAATCAATTGCATCATTAATAATGATATTGATGGGACATCATAAAATGTTTTTTTTAAAATGAAGTGATAAATCATTATCACTGTCAAAGTGCCATGACATCATTTCATTCAATTTCTAATAATGGACATAATGACTGGCACACTCCATAGAAATGTGCGATGCTGAACTATATCCAATCATCATATCAAACTATGAATTTATGCAACTGTGGCATTTTATATGAACCATTTCATTTCTATAGACTTTAATAGAGGTTGGTCTATAGATCCTCCACAATTTTTGCCTACAAACCCTTAGCGATTGTTACCTATCGATTTCAACAAAAGATTAGTCTAAACCCCAATCAGAGTTAAAGGAACATAGTTGTCTATAAATCTGCATAAAAATGGGATAGAAAATGAGATCACAGATGAAGAATGTAGAAAAGTTTCATAAAGACAAAGCTTCTATGGTAGTGTTTAGAGCTAATCATTGGTTACCTTTCATTGAAAATTTCCAAGGTTTCGATGAAACAATGGTAAGTGAATTCATCACTAATCTCACCCCTAAAATTTCAATTGTGAAAGACATTGTTATTCCTGTTATAACTCAAATTATAAACCAAATCATACAAGTTCCAGAAGAGGGAATGAAATCTATAGGCCAAATTTCATTTAGTGATTTAATTAATCAGTTTAATGGTAATGAATAGACTGGGACTTAATGTCTAGTAAATTCCAAGGGAAAATCAAAAGGGATTAGTAGAAATTCACTTCCTAAACCTTAGAAATCTATAGCCAAGTGGGTACTCAAGTATATCATTTGTGAGGGGAAACACAGTATTTTAGGAGGAGACACCATGAAAATGTTAATACACCTTAAGCATGGGAGACAAAACCCTCAACACAAGATCAACCTCCTATCCTTCTTATATGGTGCCCTTTAAGTTATGACTATAACTCTGAATGCTACTCTTAGGTACCATGGCCTAATTTACCTAATTATCCAACATCACTTCCTTCAACAAGGACAAGAGGTCTGGGAGGAATTTTAGAATAGTATAGAACAACAAATTCCAAATCTACCTACATAAGAGACCTCAAATTTACCACAAGAACATTTATCTCCACCTGCTGTATCCATTGAGAAAACAACTCCAAAGAAGAAATCTCAAACTGTAGTCTCAAAATAAGTCCCTTATTCTTCTTCTTCAAGATGAATCACAAGGTCTCAAATCCCTAAAGTTTTAAGGTCTCCACAAGAACTACATGAATCTGTAGTACAACCAATTCCCTTGTCAGGAAGAAGAAAATTGAGATGACAGGTTGCTATAAAACTTGAAAAGACTGAAGGTTTGATGGTTGAGAAGGAAATCCAACCGAGTGTGGCTCAAAGAGTGACCAAAAGAAGGAGAAGGCTAATTATAATAGATGAATGTGAACAAGAGGCTACAGACATTCTGGGTAGTCTTAAAATAGTATCTCATTCCCCCATACATCAAAATATCCCTACATTTGTTGATGTTGAAGAAACTCATTTTGAAAGGAACTCTCCAATCATAATGGAGGAGCCAATTTTAGAAGAAGACCCAATTCAAAAATAAGATCCACATATGGTAGAAGAATCAAGTATGGCTGAACAACCACTTGTTCTAGTTAAAATTGTAATGGATAAAGGCAAAACTATATGTAAAAATGAGAAACATGAGCCATATAATCTAAATGATCCTATTATGTAGTTAACCTTGTAGCTTTCTCAAGATCAAGCTCTAGAGCAACAACAAATAGCTAACATCACTAACTTGATCAATCAATTGCAGAACACAGATCATCTCAACTCATTATTGGTGCAAAAATCAGACACAACATCTATCAATCATGCATCAAAAGTTCACAGATTAGAGGAAACAATAAAAGAACATGAAAATGAATAAATAGATCTTTGAATATATGTAGAAATTTTGAAGAAGGAAAATAAGAGATTGTAGAGTCTATTAAACTCTTCCAAAGCACCTTCTAATGTTGCATCTTCTCCTCCTATGGTATTTGTTGATCACAGTTGTCAAACAAGTTGTACAGGTATTCCTCCATTGCGAATACTACATAAAATTGAAGAAGAATATTTCATACTTAAATAGAAAAACAAAGATGCAACCTATTCAAATAAACTCTTAGAAAATGAAAAGATAAAATTAGAAGCTAAGGTCAAAAATTTAGAAGAAAATTTGCAAGATGAATGCAAATTAGGGGAATATCTTTTGGCACGTAGGATTCCTTCTTATATGTATAGTTTATTTTTATTTGAACAATTTTACAAATGGTAGCTTTTGAGGATCTCTTGTCATCTTCCTTACAAGATTTTACAACCAAAAACATTTTTGGAAATTTTCTATAGTGTTAAACCTGATCAGCAAGATTTGCTTTATGAGTTTTATTTGCATGATTTGATCTTAGGAGATTATGAGCACAATAAGTTTTTGATAAACCTTCATGTAGGATAATTTCAACTCAGGTATTACATTCTACATTCAAAAATCAACTAGCATGGAAAAGTAGATTTGAGGACTATATAAATCATGCAAAGACTACAAGATTGTGTATCAGACTAGCCTTTCATATCCCCAGTTTGATAAAACAAAATTTTAATTGTGATTTTTTAAATGATGAGGTTAAAATTCATTATTTACAATATTTATATGATTTTTTTATTTCTTTTGACTCATTTTCTAGATAGAGATTTGATTCAGTGGTGACTGCAAGTGTAAATAGATGGGACCAACTTTCAGTGCCTCTTAAAAGATGAGAGGTCATGTCCTCAAATAAATTAAGATGGAGTATGAAGAGAGATTCCTCAATTTTGGAAATCTTAATAGAGGTAATAAATTATGGGGGAGAATAGAAATGGATTGGCATGAGATATAGACCCCATTTACTGATCATACCTATTCTAGGATGGCAGAGTTGGGATCCACAATCAGAGGAGCAATTACATATATGAAAACAAATGATTCAAGAACATCAGGGGTTTACAAGTAATTTAGACAAGCACATAACAAAAGAATTTGATAAATATGATTTGAGTCAGAGTGTGGAAAGCAGTTGCCAGAGCTACAAACACCAATAAATGTTTATAATGGGACTTACAAAAGTTAAAGCTTGGGGGAGATGATGAGCTCAAAATATGGATAATTATTGACATGTTATTTCCCTCAATTCATCTCTTGAAGGATATTATCTTATGCAAATCATAGATTATTAGATAGCTATTACATGAAAAATAGATACTTGTCTTGTTTATATTGAACCAAAGACTAAACCTTCATTTTGTTAGTAATGTATAATACATAGCATGTTTTAGTGATTTTTTTAATGAAGAATGCTTAGGAAGAAGACACAGGTGATGTATAGTAAAAATTTAATTTTGATCTCCATCCAGTAGAACTATGGACTCTGCAGGCTTGTTTCTATGGACTCTGCAGGCTTGCTTCTACGGACTCTGCAAGCTTGTTTCTACAGACTCTGTAGGCTTGCTTCTACAAAAATTTTAGGCTCATTCCTACCAAATCTATAGGGTCAATTCCATGGATTTTTTAAGGATGAATCTAAAAATGGGGAAGCTAGTGGCCAAGATAAGACGAGAGAGAATCATTTCAGCTAGAGTCAAATAAGGAAAATAACTGCCTGCTATTTTATAGGATCTACTTTTGATAAAATTATATATAATTAGATCTTAGGACTATTATATGATAGCATATTTATTTCATCAGAACAATTGGATCTCTTGGAAATCCAATCTCCTTTCTTTGGATGAATGGATTGACCAAGGAATCTTATTTCTTTGCATCCTATTTTGAGTTGATTGTATTAGTATAAAATGTAAGACTTTCATCATTGAAATATATTAGATATTATATAAGATGATAGAGAGAAAATAATAGAGGAAAAATATGTAAAATTATATGATAGGTTTAGCCAAATTCTAATCATTTCAGTTTTATGAATTATCACTTCAGTTTCTAGCATTGATTAATTTTTGTTCCTGAGTCTGAGAGGAGTAAGGGCCCACTCTCCTTGGAATCAAGAATTATTTACGGTATTTATTTTATGTTACATTAACTCTTTAACTAATTATAATCTCATTACTATTTGCATTTATTCATAAAAACAAATTCATATTTTAAAAGGCATTTCCTTGTTTCAAAATCATTTCCTTTCTATGCAATGTGTGTTTTCTTTTACAACAAATGTGTGAAGCAAATTTTCTTTTTTCAGTTAGGAGTGTAATTTTACTTTCCATGAAAGCGTAAATAGGAGTGTGATTTTAATTTCAAGAAAAAGAGTGGATTGATTTGATTAAATAGTTACATACTTTTCCTTTTCAGCAAAAGAGTGAATCAAGTAGTTTAGGACACATGTCTTTCTTTCGTCAAAGTTAGAATATGACCATCAAACACCCCCATAAGTAGACTTCTAGATATACCATACTATACCTTACTATAGATAGATTTGGACACCAGCCTTGGTTGATAAGATATCAATTGAATATTGATTAAATTAGGAGTTAAATGACACTCGTCATGGGTCTTTATCGATATAATGACTATACAAAAACCAATAATTTTGATTGGTTTTCAATCTATAATAAAGGTCCATGTCCAGGTTGGGGTAGAGATAAACATAAATAAATCATGGTGGCATGTCTCATCCATGAACATAGTCATAGTTCCAAAAAATAGCCACCCAAAGCAAACATAGCATGGCTCTGTCAGATTCAAGATACAAAGATTTTATCTTCACAATTAGGCCAAGTGGAAGATAGCATAAAGCCCTAAGATGGAAATCTAGATTGGAAAATTTAGGGTGCTTAAGGTTTTTAATTCACAAATAAGATCATGACTCATCACCTTCATCAAAATCTTGTCCTCTAGTGTGTTTATCAATCAATAGTGTGTTGCTCAATCAATAAATTGATTTAGAGGATATTGGGACAAAAAAAGAATCATTCATCAATAGAGAACTAGTGATGATTTGATGAAAAGGTGGTGGTAGTTCATTTAATGATCTTAGATAGCATGCTCCCCCCTCTCTCCCATTTTCCTATATCTTTCATTTTTTGACACATTGTAGCTCACTCTCAATTTTTAGAAGAAAAGATCTCTCTTAGTTTTTAGAAGAAAAACTCTCACTTTTGAGAATAAATTCTCTCTCAATTCTAGAATAGTAGAGACTCTCATTTGATAAGGCTAGACCCTAGAAAAATTTGTATGAAAGACCTCTTGAAGCAATAAATACTTTCTTTACCTATCTCTCCCCTTTAAATTGTGTGTAGCAAAGATTGTGCATGATGGCATTGTGAAGGAGAATCTTCCATGCCCATTGTCCTTCTTTCTTGCTCATTTCAAAGGTGTCTTCAAATTAGTTACAAGTATAAGTTAGTGTTATTTATGTCATTGATGCAAGTTCTTAGTGAGTCTTATAACTCCTCTTTACCTTTATTAATTGATTCATGAAACTAGTTTATGAAACACATATGCAACTAGATAAGTTTTGTGAGATTGTGTGAGTTAGCATTATCTTATGCTTCCTTAGTGTTTACTTCATGCTTATGTGACTTCTCATTTAAATTTGGTGTATCACCTGGTTAAATTTCTTAGGATCCCTTTCCCCATTTATAACCCTTTTCTTAGTGCAAACATTAGTATAGGTGATCCATCAATAAGAAGTTGGTCTTCTTCAAAGGTTCAACCCCACCTAGGTGACCTATAGCTTGCGGTTCTTCCCATAGTATATCTCAATTGGAGAGAGCCTAAAGAACCCTCTCCAAGGGTGAAAATTGATGCTACAATAGGTTCATCCATTCTAAAGTAGTAATTTTCTTAAGAAGATAATTGATATAGTGAATACAATAAGCCATTTCGGGGATAAATCATCAAATAGCCCCAAGTTTGCCTAAGTAAGTACAAATGTTAGGAATGGAATGATGAATGGACATGTTGATGATAGCACTAATCTTAGAAAGGTCAACTCAATGCTATAGAGAGAGAATAGGAATCCTAATTTTTTTCTATATTTGACACTAAAGACACATTTATAGGGATTGAATCTAACCTGATATTTGAGAAGATGATCGAAAATGATAGCAAGATTTGATAGATGAGTCATACAAATTTTGGATTTAACAATGAGACTATCCACATAGGTTTCACAAATTTTATGGATAAGATCATGAAATATGTGAGTCATTGCTCATTGGTAAATGGCTCTAGCATTTTTAAGATCAAAGGGCATTTTGATATAGTAATAGGTGCCCCATTCCGTGGTGAAAGTGGTCTTATATTGGTCCTTGGGAGCAATGTGAATATGATTTTGTATTGAAAATCCATCCATAAGAGATAATTTTTCATAACTAACTATGGAATTGATGATGGAATCTATTCAAGGTAAAGGGAAGTTGTCCTTGAAACAAACAAGGTTAAGATTATAGAAATCAATATAAATGCAAATGAACATAGTGACCTTTTTCTGAATGAGAACAATGTTAGAAACCCATTTGGTATAATCCACTTGTTATTGAAGGGACTCACTGAGAGGGGGCTGGGTAAATCAGTGATGCAAGATATTTCAAACTTTAATTTCAATCCTTTTAAACTCTTAATTAATGACCACAAGCATTCATAAAGCATATAATATGTTCATAATAATGATTAAGCAAGATGATGTAAGATCACACACATAACGCTAGATCTACATAGGAAACCCTCTTGGGGAATAAAAACTACTCTCAAGCCTAGAAACACATGGGCTACTTGTCCTATAAGATGATCATAAACATGAGACATTTTAGTGAAGCACCCACTTCACAAGGAGCACTCACCCCTAAGTATGAATAATCACCCAATTATTCTAGATGTTGAGCACCCACACAACACCTATGGAATCAACAGCTCTAAAACTCTGACTACAAATCAATCTAATTGGATAAACAATGTTTAACACCTCTCTTTCAACTCATCACACACAGTCAAACTTGATCATATAAGTAATGTATCCAAACACTCTTTTGGATCTCTCTAGTCTAATTCGCTCATCCTCAATCAACTATGTACTTTAGTCCATTCATTGAGCACACTCCCTCTAATATATTTCCTTCATCTCTCTCTTATGCTCTCTTAATTCATTCGCATCAAGTCTAGAAATTGGTCTCCACTATTTATAGAGTCTTCATACATATCAACTTCTTAGTCAGCCATAAGACTTACCTTAACCCTTAAGACATATAACATGCTAATACATAGCCCAAAAACATTGTCACAGGTCAGCCATAACATCTACGGGTCACACTTAAACAACTACACCTTTCAATTAGGCCTTAGTAGCCTTTATAGGTCTCATGGAGATTGATTCACCTATTTAGCACTCAATCGATCAAATTAAGAACATACAATCAATTTCAATTACATGGATCCACTCCATATGATCTCGAAGACATCTTTAGGTGATTTTTCCTAGTAAAACACTCTTTTACTAAAGCAAAAATTGCTCAAACATTATTCTATAAATAGAAACACCATGAGTGAACAAATAGTCAAATTTGAAGCTCCATAAATTTGACTTTACAAATATTCAGACCTTCTAACTAGGTTTTATGGATGCACCTTGAAGTTCTCTACAACTTTACTTTGTACTTCATCAAAAAAAATCATCTTGGATCAAAAGTTATAACTGAAATTTTTTTCACTAGTTATCCCTCATGAATTTGAAAATTCAAATTCTAATGGTCACTACGAAAATATTATACATCAAACACCTTAACCTCATCTCGCACTTCCTAGTGATTGTGGAAAAATATGAACCATTGATCTCCTCTAAGTAACTCAATCTTTATCTTGCAATGCTTGCCATTGATCTTAGATCAGAGCTCCCATGATTATGCCACTTGGTATCTCTACGTGCCTTTTGCACATTTAACTTTTGACTTGACCTACACTATCGATATCTGTCAATAAGAATGATCATGAGCCATTGATCTTCTACAATTATTTACTTATTTGATTACATACTTATCACTATAATATTTAATTACAAGCACCTTTGACAATTTGACTTCATGCCCACCATGGGATCAAGATATAGATGATGAATGCCCACCATTAAATCTATTGACTAGTGACCTCAGATTTCAATGAAGTCAAACTTGATGGTCTTTGGCTCATTATAGTCTATAAGAGTAACTTTGATTTTTATAACTTGAGCTAGAAAACACTTCAAGAGTCCAAATTTTTAGGGTACCTTCTTAGAACTATAAATAACATCTCCATAAAATCCTTTTACCTTGGTTGACTTTCTAAGTACCAAAAATAAATGCACAAACTTGATGATTCATTCATATCTACATGACATGTAGTGATAGTATGAATTCTCTTAATCTAAACGATGCATGTTTCTCATTTCAAATGATCAAGTGACATACCAGAAGTTCACCAAAACATATATAAATTCTTCACAACTTCTTATTTATCCTTACAGACCTTCAAATGTGCCATATCTTCTTCAAGCTATCAAACACAACTTCTTTGTCATTAATGCACTAGTACCACATGCTCTCTTTTAAATCAATGACAACCAAACATCAATGACTATTCTCAATAATCTCCCCCTTTGTCAGTGATGGAAAAATACCCTCATATTGACTTCTTACTTATTTGAATTAAGATCCTTCATTCTAATATTTCTCCCCCTTTGACATTAATGATAAAGGGTAGCTTCCTCAACATGCCAACAAACATTCTTAAACATTATGTATGCATTCAAATATTATTAAGATGCTCAGGATACTTACATACTTAAGCATATGAATCAATTGCTCCTCCTTTGACATGCACCAATTTGAATTTGGACTTTCTAATCTTTAGATTTGATAGACTGCTCATAGAGATTTGAAATCTCCCCTTAACATCAAGATCCATCTCATGTCATATATTATTTGATATATACCAATATAAACTTGAGATTTTTTGATCCTTGGACCTATCTACCTACAAAACTCACAAGCTCTCTTTGCTCTTGCATGAAGATTCAATACCTTATCAAAATACATGACTTGGTTTGATCAAGTCATCATATCAATCTTATTCAATTCACAACTATAATAGACATATTCACACTTCTATTATGACTGAATCATATTCACATATACTCCCCATTACATCGTGCACATATTCTTCAAGCCACTCAAGCTAACTAATTTAGTTCCCCCTTAGCCAAACACATATTCAAATGATACTCTTGTCCTGTAATTACTTATCCTTGTCTTGACTAATCAACCTATTGAACCAATATCCAAACTGATTTAACCTTCTCAAATTCCTTCATCTACAAGCTTATATTTCATAATATCTTGATCACCCTTTGCCTTCAAGTTCTATACTGATTGGCACTTTTATTATCATCTAAAACACATAAACTTGCTTCCACACTTGAAAGATGTCTCCTAAGAATCATAGGTAGAGACACCTACCTATCATGGAGGGACTAAAGATCCTAAAAAATTAGGAGATTCCCATATCTCCATGAACTCACTTGACTTTCAATCCTTTCTCATCTTTAGATTGTCTTTGAATGAGTTCTCAACCTTATTCTTTTATTTTATCTCAGGATCCTACTTGATTTCCTTGTCCATTTGGGTAGATAAGGCTTGTTCCTTGATACTTGAACTTGTTCCCTATTTTGTCATGGAAAATAATCCACTTCAAGCTTGTTTTTAATTCACTTTCTTAGGCCTCCATTCACTATGACTCCTTCTCTTCATGATAGGATTGATACTCTTTTAAGTAGAATACTGATCATTCTTGTAGAACCTTGTTATGTGACCTCTCTCATGACATTTGAAACAAATTAGGTTTCTAAAATTATACATACCTTGTGATCTTGAAGTTTCATGATTATGTACCTAATCATTTGTTCCCCTAATGAAGATATTACAAAACTTTGCAATATGACCAAATCCTTGACACTTGTAGCAAAATATATCATTCATTCCTTTTGAGCCTATTAACTATCTTGTGTGAATAAGTTCTTCATAATTACCATTGTATTTCTATTAATTCCATGAAAATTTATTCCTTGAGGATATTTTACATTCAAATGACCTATGACCAAACTGATTGTAGGAGTAACAGTGACCATTGAAATTTTCATACCTCATAGCATTTGGTTATTTGATCTAATTTGTCTTCATTCTACCAACACCTTCATTCCTATATTGATGATTGATCTTCAAAGTCTGATTATCCTTGTTCACATTAGCTTTTATCTTATCTTGAGGTACATGCTTTTTTTATTCTTTGTATCCAAGACCAATTCTATCACTTGAATGCTTTTGACTACTCAAAATATTTTCAAGATCATTTAAGCTCTTTTTAAACTTTATAAATGACTTCACCTTACAAGATGTATTGTCTAACTCAACTTTTAATGACTCAATTTTAGTCACATACCTTAATAACTCATCTCCTTTAGCTTTTAGGCTTGTAGACATAGTTTCTAATTGACTATTCAGATGCTTAACAATATCTTCATGTTTCCTAGTGTCATCATTCAATCTTGCTTCAAACACATTAAATTATTATTCATAGTCCTTGTTTTGTAATATCATCTCTTTTTTATTTTTATTCTCAATATTTATATCTTCAATATTATTCATCAATTCATCCTTATTATCGAATCATTAGTTTTATCTTTGTTCGCATCTTGATTTAGTTTCATCTGCAAAGACTCTATCTATGATTGATACATGCTACACTCTTCATCTTTACTCTTTACTTCTTCATCAAGAGTAAAAATATGAGTTTCAATATGTTATGGGATCTCATCATGCTCCTTGACTTCATTACTCATCCTTCCTTCAAATAGTCAAATTTTCTCCTCATAGGATTTGATCAAGGAATCTTCTTTTTTATTCTCTCTTTGTATTGAATTCATTTCTTCCATAGTATCTAGATATTTATCTTCAAGAGTGACTTTATCATCTTCTTCCTCTGGGCTATCTCCACCAAATAAATATCTACTTAAAGAACATTCACCTTCATCATCATTAAGATCCATGAACAATGTCTCCATGTCCTCATTATGAAAAAAGTCATCACTGTCAGATGTGTTTACTTCTTTTGTAGATGAGTTACTATCCTCTTCATGGTAAAGGCTCTTAATGCCTTTATATATTACTTCTTTCCATTTTTCTTATTGAATAAATTTTTGTACTTGTTAAGACCCTCATATTTCTTTTATTCATCCTCATGAGATTCATTATGAGATTCTTTATGTTCAGACTTGTCTATACCCAGACACATAGCTACAAAATGACAAACTTTACCCCATGAAAAAAATTTGAAAGAAAGTTTTCCTTCATACTTACATGATCCTAGATTCAATTTACTTGCAATCATGGCATCAATTTGATCTTCATTAAGATCAAAATCTTCAAGACTTAACTTATTCTTCTTGGATTTTGTCTCCTTGATCACCTTGAAGGTTGCTTCCTTCTTAGGAGGTCTAGCTTCATCAACTCTCATTTCATAGGCAATAAGGATGCCATGTAGTTAATCCATATTTAACTAAGTGAGATCATGACTTTTTTCTACAATAAATTTTTTTGAATAAAACATGAGTGTAAGAGTCCTCAATACCTTTTGTACCATAGTGGCTCCATCAATCACCTCTCCAAGACATATAATCATGTTTACTACCTCATAAATCCTTATAATATAGGATGCCACAATATCTTCTTCCTTAATTTTGAGATATTCAAATTGCCTTTGGTACGTCTACAACTTGGTCAATTTTACCTTAGAGTCTCCTTCATAGCTAGTCTGTAATTTGACCCAAATTTTCTTGGTAGACTTGCAATGGATCAATTTGGTGAACTCAACCTTAGATAAACCATAAATGATAGCATTCATATCTTCTAAATTATTCTCACTCAATTTCTTGTCTATAGCACTAGTTGGAGGAGTATTTGGTGTAGTATTAACATCTATGATAGATTGCCAAATATCAAACCTAAGAGACATGATGTATGTCCTCATCCTTATAATTTAGAAATCATAATTTGATGCACTAAAAAATGATGTTTGCTTTGTAGAGAAACCCTACATCTATTGACTTGCCATATTGTACCTTGGATCACTTTCAAGTGGTTAAACTTTTACAAAAGGTCTTACTCTGATACCAATTATTGGAGGTACAATCACTAGGGGGGGTGAATCAATGATGCAATATATTTTAAAATTTAATTAAAATACTTTCAAAATCTTAATCAATGACCACAATCATTCATAAAACATACAAGATGTTCATAATAATGAATAAACAAGATGATGTGAGATCACACATAGAACATAAGATTTATGTGAAAAACCCTCTTGGGGAATAAAAACCACTCTTAAGCCTGCAAACACATGGAATAATTATCCTATAAGATGATCACAAACATGAGACATTTTATTGAAGTACCTACTTCACAAGGAACACCCACCCCTAAGTATGAACAAGTACCCACTTGTTTTAGATGTTGAGCACCCACACAACACTATGAAATAACCAAATCCAAAACTTTGATTATAGATTAATATGATTGGATAAAAAGTGTCTAAAACCTCTCTTTCAACTCATCACACACACTCAAACTTGCTTATACAAATAATGCATCCAAACACTCTTTTGGATCTCTCTAGTCTATTTTTCTCATCCTCAATCAACTCTATACTTTAGTCCATCCACTAAGCACACTCCCTATGATATCTTTCCTTTGTCTCTCTCTTATAATCTTTCGATTCATTTGCATCAAGTCTAGAAACCATTTCCTTGGTCTCCATTATTTATAGAGTCTTCAAACATATCAACTTCTTGGTTGGCCATAAGACTTGCCTTAACCCTTAAGACATCTATCATGCTAAAACATATCCCAAAAACATTATCATAGGTTGGCCATAGCATCTATGGGTCACACTTAATCATCTATGCCTTTCAATTAGGCCTTATTATACCTTATAGGTATCATGGAGACCATGAGACATATTCACCCATTTAGCACTCCATCAAACATATTAAGAACACACAATCAATTTTAATTACATGGGTCCAATCCATATGATCTATAAGACATCTTCATGTGATTATTCCTACCAAAAAACTCTTATACTAAAGTAAAAATTGATAAAACATTATTATTTACATAGAAACACCATGAACAAACAAATAGTCAACTTTGAATCTCCATAACATTGAATGTATAAACATCAAACCTTCTAACTAGGTTTTTTGGATGTACCTGGAAGTCCTATACAACTTTTCTTTTTACTACATAAAGAAATTTATCTTGGATCAAAAGTTATATCTCAAAAAATATGCATTATTTTTACCTCATGAATTTAAAAATTCATTTTCCAACAATTACTAAGCAAATATTAAACCTCAAATACCTTAACCTCATCTCATGCTTCTTGGAAACTGTGGACAAATACATACCATCGATCTCCTCTAAGTAACTTGATCTTTATCTTGTAATGTTCATCTTTGATATTAGATTAGAGCTCCCATAATTGTGCCACTTGGTAGCTCTGCATGACTTTTACACCATTGATCTTTGTCAGTATGAATGCCCATGAACGGTTGATCTTCTATCATATCAATGAGGTAGAGACACTTATCACTAGTGCATTTAATTTCAATTAATTTTAATAATTTGACTTCACATGCATCATTGGATCAAGATATAGATGATGAACACTCACCATTAGATTTTTTGACTAGTGACCTTAAATTTTAGTGAAATTAAACTTGATAGTCTCTAGCCCATCACAATTTGTAAGAGCAACTTTGAAGGTTTATAACTTGAGCTAGAAAACACTTCAAGAGTCAAAATTTTTAGGGTACCTTCTTGGCACTATAGACAACATCTCCATGAAATAATTTGACCTTAGTTGACTTTCTAAGTACTAAAAATAAATGCACAAACTTTTTGGTTCATTCATATCTACAGGATGTGCAATGACATTCTGGCTTCTCTTAAGGTAGAAGATGCATGTTTCTCATTTCAAATGATCAAATGACATACCAGAACTTCACCAAGACATCTATGGATGATTTATAATTTTTTATTTGTCCTTATAGACCTAAAACGGTGCCACATATTCTCCAATATATCAAACACAACTTCTTTGTTGTTAGTGCACTAGTACCACATGCTCTCTTTGACATCAATGATAACCAAACATCAATGACTATGCTCAAAACTAGTTTGATAAATTTAGCATCGAGTAATTTGATGATTTCCTTGTGACATATAGTAAAAACCTTGGGTGGAAATTTCCTTTTATTTTTATGCATGGGCTTGATATCAAGATAAGTAATAATGTTATGCACGACAAGGTTAGGATCAATACCAATCATGTCCTTATAATACCAATCAAAAACCTCTTGATAATAATCAATGAATAAGCTAAAACTATCATGTTTGGTAGGTGAGAGTTGATAAGATATTATAATTGGTTGAGGATAAGATGGAGTACCATATTCAATGTGATTGGTTTCTTCAATAGGCATAATATTACCGTATTGAAAGTGGTATGGTGCATTAGGTAAGACATAAATGGGATTAGTTTTAAGATCAATGCTAGCAATGAAGTATTTGAAACAAGGGGTTTTAGTTTGAAAATTTCCAAGTTTATGATGTTTCTAAGGAAGTTTTGGTTCTCGAGCATGAAGTATTATAAGCATAACTTCACAATTAGACAAGGTGGGAAGAGGACCATAATACTTAATATCTACTTTAATATCTAGAGTTTGATTACCATGGATATCATACTCAGAATGTATCTGATGAACATTGATTACCTTGGCATCTAGTGTAATCTCAAGAGTAGAAGTAGATGGATTAGAACAAATTGGAGTATCATTTGTTTCAGTGATGGGAGAAGGATTAGATGCAATGATTGGATCAATAGGTGGTAAATAATATGCTGAAATTTCTTAAGGTTCAAAAGTTATAATTTGCTCTACCACCAAAGGAGTATCAATAAATGGAGAATTGGTAGGAGGCACATGACCTTCAATAGCCAAGTTATGATCCATGCAAATGGTATGCACATCCTGATTAAAATCATGAGTTTGAGCTAAGGTTTCTTGATAATGCTGGACATCCAAGTCTTGAGAGTGAACTTGGGCCATTATATAATTATCATCATATGTTGGAGAAATTATACATGCTTGAGAGTTAGGGGGAGTTTCAGAAGGTAAAATCCAAATTTTACTAAATATACAAGGAGACATGATGAGAGGATCTTGAAATATTTTGGCTACTCTAAATTCATTGCAAGTAAAGGCATCTTCTAGTAAAGAAGTCTCTTGAGCATTGCATGGAGGGGGAAAATTAGTAACCTCATCAATAAGAGCAATAGTATAATCCCTAGGTAATAAATAAGGAGGAAGCCATTACTAAATGTATGGAGGTAGCTTGGTAGTATTAAAAATATGTTACAAATCTTTGGGTTCATCATCATCAAAATCTGCAAGAGTAACTTGTAAACCAAAATTCATATTGATGAACTCGGTTAAAGGATAACTATTGATTTTAGGAATTGTAGGAATATGATATTGGAATTTGGGATTAGGAAGCTGAATACTCCATGGGTTGGGATCACCCTCATGCTTGTATCATTTCCCATTGTGTAAGAATTTAATGTATGGGCTTCCAGAAGAATAAATGGCCCTCATTCGATGAGTCCATGGACAATCAAGGAGTATATTTTAAGATAGGGATAAATCAAAGACCATAAGCTTAGTTCAAATGGTCTTAGGTCTAATTGTTAATGAAAGCCAAATATAACCAAGTGCATTTTTATTTATCTTATCAAAACCATGACAAGTAAGATGAGTTTGATTAAGATGATCCTTGTTATAACCAAGTTGTTGGATAAGCCATAAATATGTCACATTATTACTAGAACCTTCATCAACTAGAACTTTATGAATAAGGGTAGTATTTATGTCTATTTTAATGAAAAGTGGTGGATCATTAGCACACAAAAAAATTTAATCATTGATCATGTCCTCTTCAAAAAATTCAATGGAAGGCTTAGAAGAGGGGCACATAGTTTCAATGGTATTTACATTGGTAGGTTAAGATTCAATAGAAGGTGGTTCTTCATCAATAGAAGGTGGATCTTCAATTTTTTAGAGTTTTTGCATAAGGAACTTGCGATGATAGGGTTAAGTACGAACCAACTCCATAAGTGGAATCTTATAAGGCGTAAAGTTAAGTTCTTCAAGAAAGTTCTAATGAGATTTAAAAGAACCAACATGAGGTTTAGGAGGTAAAGTAACTTTTTAATAAATAAATGTGGTTGGAGGATCAAGAGGAGGAAGTGGTTTCTCATGGGATTCTAAAGCAAGAATAGTAGTTGTAGTGTTTTTAAGAAGTTGTTCTTCTAAAGATGACCTCTTAAGTTTGGTAACAAGATCTTTGTGAGCCATCTTGCAATGATAATTGACCTTGGTAGCGTTAACATATTGAGATTTGTTATAATATTGGTCATAATCAACATAAATGGCACAAAAATCCTTAGTATTTGGTTGATTGTTGGTTGTAGAAAAATATTTTTGATTATTTGAGGTAGAAGTTTTGAAAGCTTGTCACTTTTTAGAAGCAGTGGTGTATTCTTGATGATGAAGGTTGATCATGGATTCATGATTAAATAAATCACCTAACATATAGGAAACAAAAAATTTAGTGATCCCTCTACATGACTCATGGGAATGACCAATGTCAGCATGAAACCAACAAAATAGATTAGGTTCATACCATTTGGGTGGATTATTAGGAAGAATGAAAGGCTTAAAGGGTGGTAAAAATTGTTTTATTTGTTAAACTGAGAAAGGTGTGTGAGAAGGTGAAGGAACATCAGATTTGGAAACTCTTAGTATGATTTTCAAAGTATTACTAATGATAACATTGGTAAATGTTTGAAAATATCCTTTTAAAAGTTTAGGATTAGGTTTTAATTACTTTATGATAAAATCTTGATGTTTATCTTGGTCAAGAGCTTCATTAAGTGTTTGAGGAGCAAAGGTTCAAACCTTATATTGAAGAGAAGAAGTCAAGTTAGTTATAAAGAGTTTTAAAAATCTATCATCAATCATGTTATGGTCAGCTTTATGGGCCAATGATTTTCATCTTTTGATAAAGTCATGAGCTGATTTAGTGGGAGATTGCTTAGCATTGATGAAGTGGCTAAGACAATTTTTTGGAAGATCATTGTGTTAAAATTATTTAACTAAGAGATCAACCAAATCTTTAAGTTTACAAATAAAATGTTGGGGTAATTTTTTGTACCATTCTAATACATTACCAGTGAAGGTTTTGACTAAGTGTTTTGTTGTGGTGAAGTTATTAGTTTGGATCCACTCCTTGTAAATATTGCCAAAGGCTTTGAGAATTGAGGCAAGATCTTTAGTCCATAATATTTTATAGTTAGATATATGTTACCAATATCAATGGATACAATGAAGGATGCTAAAGGCTCATTTTGAATAGTTTGAAGCATCTTGTTATTCATTATGGGTTGAGGAATAACATTGCTTGAGGCATCTTTAAGAGATGGAGGAATGTAATTGGGATTAGCTTGAGGATGGATAATTGGAGGCTGATTAGCTATATTAATCAAATCTTGTTGAAGTTACATCATTCTACTAGTGTTGGAGTTTTTAATTATGTTCATTTGATGGATTACTTGGGAAAGAAGTTGAGTTGTATTAGGAGGTGGGTTGGTGTTGGTAGGAGCACTCCCCAAATTTGTGTTGGGGGAGGGTTATTATAAGATGGATTATGAGTGGTATTGATGATTAAATTTATTTAAATTGATCCCACATTAGTTTGAAAATTTTGGAGATGAGAAGTATCTTAGTAAGTATAAAAAGGATTGGTCCCATCAACTTCATCTTGATGTGTGATTTAAACCATGTTACTGTTAGGTGTGGAGCCTGATTATCTTCCAAGATTAGAGGCTACAATTTTGGTGTTATTTCAACTAGGTTTGGATCCAATTCTTTGAATCCTTGATGACATAGGGGGTTACAAGGGGGGAAGGTCTGGGGGCCACATGCCTTAAAATTTTTTTTATTAAAATTGCCTTGTTAAATTGTAATTTCATAGTCAATCTGGGTCATCGATTAAAGGTTTCCAGATCTGATGATAGAGGTTATGTTTAGGTATTTTTTACCTTAAAATGTATTGATATATGACTGAGATGTATAAGCATGAATATTAATGAAATATTATACATAGAGAGGAGGTGAAAAAGGTAGAGAAGTGTAATAGGGTTTGTTACAGGATTTTATTTCTCCCTTGTATTGTTGGAAATAATATATTGGACAAGTTTGGTGGATTTAGCCCATCTTGGGTGAACCAAATTAAATATAGTGTCTCCTATTATGTGAATGTTTATGTTTATTTTCCAAATGTTTGATTAATTCATTTCATAGTTTCTCTTGTATGTGATTTGGGAATAGATCTGGGTTTTAATTTATCCTAACAATTACAAGTCATAGATGAAAGAGGGGAAGAGGTGCCCCAAGAGTGATGGTGATCTTGGGAAGAAAAGAGAGGAATATATGAACATCCCATATAGTATATAAATGGATTCAATCTATCCAAGAATACTATGATAGGAGACTTCATTATGATTGGAAAGAAATGAATAAAATGCTAACAGGGAAAAGACAGTGAACTAGATCGACAAACAAAGAAGATAAAAAATAGTATAGGGTCATATGGGTCAACTTAGCACATTAAACAGGGCCTAAAAATAGTATAGGATTGACTGGGTCAACTTAGCATAGAAAACAAAGGTTGGAAAAGTATATAGGGTTGACTGGATTGACCTAGTATAATAGATACGAAAAATAAGAAAATCTATGACAAATTGTGTTGATTAAAACAAACATGTACTAAAAATAGCTTTGAAAGTACTTAGAAAAGTAATAATTGAAAGGAAAAAAGAAATCAATTGGATTAATGAGGTTAACCAAATTGAGGCATACAACACAAAACCTTGCACCAACACTGGCTAATACAAGTTTTTACAATATACAATATAATTGAGCATAGTGCAAGAAATTAACTTGGAAAGTAAAGGGTAACTTAGCTGGTCAAATTAAATGTTATTTATATTATTATAATATGATTTTAAATGTGATGGGAAGTTGGCTATAAGTAAGGAACTAAAAATCAATCTAAAGATAGTTTCAATAAGTTTGGGTTGAAAGGGATCTGTATTGGCAATGGTACAAGCTTGGTATTGGGGTTTACCCCCTCATTTCACACACTAAAGTGATAAGGTGTTGTGTTTTTAGCTAGAATATACCATTAACCACATGTTTATACTTAGCTAGAAAACCAAGTTGACTTTCCCCTTGGTGATGAAATATAAGTAGGTTGGCCTTGGGTAGATAATTGTTAAAGTGCTTCTTAATATTTTATGATTTGGTCATGTGTGCATAAAATAAAAAATAGTGAAACTAAATGATAAATTTAAAAACACATAATTATACTATGTGTTTTATATTAATCATTCAAGCAACAAGAAATGAAAGTGTGGGCTAATTACTATCATATAAAGGTTAATTCCAACTTTGAAACATGGTACAATGTTAATGCAGTCGATAGTGTATGCAAAAAATACAAAATAGGTCTGAGAGTGTCACCTTTGTATTATGGAAGCAAGGCTTGATAATGAACATGGTTGATAAAGTTGATCCAGTTATCTAGACAACACATAAAAAACAAAACTAGGTCGATAGGGTTGATCTAGTTGACTGTATAAGGGTAGTTTTAAAGATTGCAAACTATGAAAATAAAATATTGTAAGGAAAGATAAGGATATAAAGGAACCTTGGTGATTCTAAATATGAAAATAAGTGATATTACTATCAAATAGCCTTGATAAATGATTGAAAATTATGCTAACAGGGTCGATTGTGTCGATCTAGCTTTGTAGAAGCTTATTGTTAAGTGCCTGAAATGTCTAGGGTTGAGTAGGTCAACCAAGTATGTTGAACAAGATGCCTAAAAATGTACAAGGTTGACTGGGTTAAACTAGTAGTCTAAAATATAAGTGTAAATTTTTAAAAAACTATATTGGGTTGACTAAGTCGATCTAGTAACCTGTACCTAGAAAAGAACTTGCACAAAAAGAACAAAATCATATGGATGTGATTATGTTAAACTTATGCACAAAATTTATAATTGGGTCAATGTAGATGACCTAATATGGAAAATATATTATAAAAAAGAAAATAAGTGAATAAATCTTGTAAGGTTTAGATTCATGTCAAGTTCATCAGAATGTATGCAATAAAAAATGTAACATGTTTATAAATCAATCTTGGCTCAGAGAAAATAGAGCATACCTACACTTTTGATTGGGAATACATTTGTTAAATGGAATCATGACCAATATGTGGATCTTCTAGACCTGATTAGGGTATCACTTGTCATAATACACTATGTTAATGAGGGTTCTAAAGCCTCTGGTCTAACACAATCATGCAATAACCCTAAGGGGGTCCTAGGTTTTGATATTTCACCTAATCTAAAGATAAGAAAAGTAAATCTAATCTAGTGCTCACCAAAGCTTGTGGCACAACATGAGGGTTTAAGAGAATTTCAATTAACCAAGTATGAGTAAGACCCTAATACATGGAATATGAAGAGTGATATTACTCAAAGCCAATACTTATGCTATTTATATCTACTAAACAGAGGAGTAAAGTGAAAGAATACTTACCTGAATGTAAACCCATCAAGACTCAATCTCTCCTTGGGCCAATTGGGATTTGTAAGAGTTTGTTGCAGTTTATAAGGATCACTAAGAAAGGCCAAAGCATCCAAAAGTTATCTACAATATGAAATTCTCTAAGTAGAAACCCTAAGCTAAGACTCCTCAAGTAGAATGGTAAAAGATCAGATTGTAAATAAGAATGAACAAACAATAAATCTTGAGTGCATATTGAAATAATGATGAAATGATCTTGTATTTAAGGTAGATCTTTCCCTAAACCCTTCCAAAAGTGTTGATTGACAAGGTCGATCCAGTCAACCTTGTACAATTTTGGACAATTATTCACTAGGTCCTGAGCTAGGTCGGCCAAGGGATAAAATAGATCCTAAGTGACAATAACCTGAAACTATACAGGGTTAACCCAGTCCACCCAGTACAACTGACTGATAAAAAGGTACTAACATGAGGAAAGAGGGATAGAAAGAGAAATAAAGACTAGAGTAGTGTATAAAAGAGGAGTAATAGCTTAGGGAATGGTTTTTAAGAGCTGGTTAGATTGGAAATATGTGGCGATAAGGGACAATAATCCTACAAAACACCAATGGTCTACACACCCCTTTCCTAGTGTACCCCTTAGGGTGTGCACTCAGAGAGATTGAGTCTCGATGGGCTCCTGCAAGATGTAAAGCATCAATATTTGATAAAATTTGAAAATATTATGTGTATATAAAAGTTACATCATTACATGTTAAATAACAAGAACATTGTTATAGAAAAGATTGACCCCCCCAAATATCTATTAGCTAAGGCAAATATGATAGGTTGTATGGCCAAGTGGGTAATAGTTCTAAGCAATTTTTATGTTGAGTATCAATGTTAAAAATCCATTAAGGGGAAAGTCCTTACATATCAACTTGTTGAAGCTCCTTTTTTTGATATCACACCCCTCATTTTTGATTTCCTAGATGATTCAATCTTGGCCCTAGAAGAAATGGCTATTGAATCCAAATAATGAAAATTATACTTTGAATGTTCATTCACATCCCATGGATCTAGTGCAGGTATTTTGTTCATCACACCACAAATGGATCTCATTCCCAAGGTGTTTTACATTGGCTTTCACTACACCAATAATATTTCATAGTATGAGGCACTCATTATAGGACTTTTTCTCATCGTATAATATAATATTCAATAGTTAATGGTATATGAGTATTACCAATTGATCATCAATCAAGATACAAATAAATACCAAACTAGAGATGAGAAGTTTTTACCTTTAAAAAGTATGGTCGACAACCTAAAACCACATTTATAAACTATTTATCTTAATAAGATACCAAAAGTCAATAATCGATCAACAGATGTAATGGTGACCATTAGGTCCATGATAACAGTAGCTAGCAGTGTCAAAGAATATCAATTTCTCATTGAGAACCTTATTCAACCTGCTCATGCACAACAAGATTGTAATATGGAATGTAATATTTTTGGTCCCGATCCCCCTTGGTACCAATACCTATACACATATCTCTAAGACAAAATTATTCTTTCTAACTTATCATGAATCAACACAAGGCCTTCATTAATTATTCTTCAAGTTATACCCTACTTGGTAACACACTTTATCATAGGGTCTATGATGGAATGTTTCTTCATTATTTAACATTAGTAGAATCCATATTATCACTTAAATATGTACACAAATGAATTTGTGGGGTCCATACCAACAGTATGGTCCTTGCCAATAATCTCCTTCAGACATGGTATTTTTGGCCAAATATGGAGATGAATGCTTGTTAATATGTCAAAAAGTATGTTGCTTGTCAAAGGCATGGTGATTTGATCCATGCTTCTTCACGACTGTTCCAACCAATCACTATGCCATGGAAATTTTCAACATGGGGACTCAATATCATAAGCAAAATAAACCCCACTTCTTATTATGGCCATAAACATATCCTCGCTACTATATAATATTTTACTAAGTGGATAGAGGCCATTCCCCTCACTTATATAACTGACAAGAAAATTTCTAAGTTCATTTATTATCACCTCATCTATTATCATGGCATTCCATCCACCATTATATCTAATAATGATGGATCATTAAAAAACAAATATGTCAAATCCTTATGTGCCCAATATCATACTAAGCATAAAAGGTCCACACCTTATTTTCCTTAAGGTAACAACCAAGCCAAGGCATCAAATAAAACCATTATTAAAATTCTCAAGAATATTGTCAATGGATTTGACCATGATTGGAACTTGAAATTATGCTTATCCTTGTGGGTTTACCATAACAATATCTGCATACCAATAGGAGCGACACCATAATCCTTAGTCTTTGGTTCTAAGCCATTATGTTTATAGAGATCGAGTTGCCATCTTTGTGAATTTCCATAAAAAATACCATTAATTATGAAGACTATAGAGTCACCATGTTTCAAGAGCTATAACTCTTGTATAACAAAAGGTTAACATCCTTAGACCATTTGAGAGCTTATCAAAATTAGTTGCATTGCAAGTATAAGAAACATATTTTTTCGAGCAAGTTTGAAGATGGTGATCTAGTGCTTAAATAAAATTAGAAGAATACCAACACTGAACATAAAAAGAAAGAAAATTTTGAGGGAAATAGGTTGGGTCCCTATATGGTTACTGAAAATTATGGTTTTGGGGAATATAGGCTAGCTACCCTAAATAGACAAGATCTTGAAGAGCCTATGAATATTTTGCATCTCAATTGTTTCTATACTAAATTGGATTGAACCATTATATATGAGAGCCCTTGCTTGGGGGCATATATTTCACCCCCATCCCTTTTCCATTTTTTTACCATTCCCTGAACCATTCTTAACCTTCCTCCTATTTCCTATTACCATCATGATCTTGATTACGAGCAACATGTATGATATGTAGATTTAGAGAACATTTTTGAAGGAATTCTAGATTGATCAACATCAACAACCTATTTAAAAATGAGTGTGTCAGGGTAAGTCAATATGTGTGTTAATTTCTTTATAGTTCTTTAATATGTCCTCTAAACACTTCTCCCCATATTATTTCCCCATTATGTGCCTTCTTATTCCTATATTGTTTTTGCATGGTATTTCCCTTTACCTTAGGTTTTGTTGTTGGTTCATGGTCAATACCATTGAATCTATTTTAATTGTTGTTTGAGACCCTACATAAGGTTTTTTTCATTTTCTAAATGGTTCCTTTTACATTTGTGCATATTACCTTTCTTTCCTTATTTCAAAATTCAAAACATTGTAAAAACCTAGAAAATCCTTAAAAAGAAAAACTCAAGATAATTAGCTTAAAATGTCCATGAGAGATATAAAGCCACAAAATATTTGACCCTTGTACCACCCTTTTTTTTGGTGAGTCTTGGTCTTATTATTGGTGGGAACCCCTTACCCAATCCTAATTATTTAGACTCATCATTACCATTTTTTCATTATATAGTCTTAATTCTAAGAGAACTACATCAGCCTGAGGTCCACACTGACTATGTTGGTGGTGCTTGGATGCATGGAGAATATTGGGTCAGCTCAACCACTATTTACACTCTCATTCCCATTTTATTTATGATTATGTTATTCACTCTCCATTTTATAAGCAACCATTACCTTATACTCTCATTATTTTGTGAGAAACCATGGCCTTACACTCTCACTATTTTACGAGAAAAAATTATCCTATGCTCTCACCATTTTACAATCCCTTCCTATTTTTCTTCTACAAATAATTTTTTATCTACTTGTCATCACTTTTATTCTATCCCAAATCCTAGGATAACTACATTTGGCCTGAGGTCCATACGGACTATGTAGGTAGCATCCATTTGCATGGAGCATTTGGGAGCATCTTAGCCACACCTTCCTTATTATTATTTTCCCCCTTTCTTGGGCCTAATAATTAATTCATTTAATCCCTTGTACAATTGGCTTAGGGGTAAAATTTCCAAGTGTAATACCGTAATAATCACACATTCACAATTGATTGATTACTTAGTTGAGTTTTATCTTCTTGTATTGTGTTTTTGTGTGTTTTAATTATATGATTACTTGCCTTTTTATTTAAACTTTACTTATTTTATTGTTTGTTTGCATTTAATGCAACATTTTTTACACTTAAGTATTGATCTTTCATATATTAGCCTTAATTTGTTTAAACTATTTTTAGTCTGTGTTTTGTTTAAATGCATTATGTTTTACACTTAGATCATGATGTTCTATATCATGGTCTTAACTTATAAATATTTTCATTTGAATTAGTCCCTATGAAATTGACATAAATTTTTACCATAGGTTATTTATACTTATGATGCATATTATCATTTATAAAATAAAAAACCAAGTTCTCAAAGTTTTATATTCCAATGTTGCATCAAAAGCATATCTCCAAGCATGGTATCGATAAACTTACTCAGATAAGGTAATCAACTAATATGTATTTCAATACTTTATATATTAGGAGCACTACCAAAATGGATCTGTTAAACCTAACTAGGAAACACTTATCACATATAACTAAAGGAGAGGGTTCCAAAGCCTCAAGATAAATGATATCATGAAATAACCCTAGATAGATATTCAAATGCATAAAAATAAATACAATATAGTGTTATCAAATATTATAACACAAATGGGGATGGTTTAATATAAACAAAATAAACAAGGGATCATGGTAGGAAAATGGGGGCCTATATCACCTAAGGTGGAAGATGGAAAGCCTATGAATCCTTATATTTATACTAAGTTTAAGTGTAAAGGTAATCCACACAAAGAGTTATGCATTCAAACCTATTACTTTTTGTAATATCTATCTATCAAATAAAATAACAAAAATTAGAGATATTTATCTTGGGACGAACCTGTCAAGTCTCAATCTCCCCCTTGGACAATGGTTCTTTGAAAGAGATTGATATGGCTTTGAAAGGATCACACTAGTGAAAATCAGCTCTAGGATAAAATATTTCCTACCTACATCAAAGAATTTCCACAAGATAAGTTATCTTTCTTCCAAGGTAAACACTTTGTAATAGCTCCTTCAAATGTAGATGTAGCAGAAATATGTGTTATAATAATATGAAAATGAATGTTATTCTCTATTAGATTGAAGTGAAGGTTATATTTATAGTAATGTAAAGGTATTAAACCTTCCATAATTTTAATTGATAAGGTCATCCCACCATGACCTAGTTTTAAAAAGTTATCATTAGCCTCAAACTAGGTCAACCTAGGCCAACCTAGTTTTGTAATGTGTATCATAACCTTTGAAATTGGGTCTACCATGGTTGAAATAATAAGAGAAATGGTTTTTTGCTTAGTTAGAGGCTACTGAGAGGATAATTTATTAGGGATTTAGATAAGTATGATTTTTAGTGGGTTTAGGTATGATATAATTAACTAGCAATATTAGAAAGCACTAATGGTATGCTTGCCCCTTTCTTGGTGCACCTTTTAAGGCATGCACTTAGAGAGATTGAAACTTAATAGGTTAATAGAAGAGATAAATCATCCATACATGATATAGTTAAAAATATTATGTGTATACACTTACTAATTTGAGTAGATATATCAAAGCAATAACTATTCCATCCTGCTTCATAAATCAAATAATTTGACCATATATATGTGTGTTAATGACTATAACATCACTCTTAAACATAGCCTGGTGCTATATACTATGCAATATATGTGATACATAATACATCAAACCCTTTTCCCTTATAGGATCATGATATTTTTCCTACCTCACCTTTCTAATTTATTAATCTTATGGCATCTCTAAGGGTGGTAATCTTTGTTTTGTGTGCTGATGTTGAGTGTCTAATTGTATGTACATGTATACCCTTAGTTTTGATTTCACCATGTTTACATTTTACACTAGTTTTTATTTTCTCTGATTTTATAACACATGACAATATTCTATGTGATGTTGCCCTAAAACTCAATAATATTCACTATAGACTTATCTCTAAGGAGTGGCTAGATAATTTTATGTGAAGTAATTTTATTTTCCACATAGATAAGAGATACTCAATTATTTACCATGTCTCTCATCCGGTCTATGATTAACTCTTTCATATCTACCTCAGTACCAACCTCTATATTCCCTTTATCTATGTTTAAAACCTCAACCTTATTTTTGTTGACCATCATATCCTCCTTGTTGCTATGGTGAACCCCACCTCTAATATTGTTGACCATCATATCCCCCTTATGATACTTGAGAAGAATATGGGCATCATCTTGTCTATTATTTTTGGGATGATGCAGTGTTCCTTAACTATTGATATTGAGGATATGGTGGATCCCATCCTATTTAGTACTATGGAGAGTGCAACACCCAACCTACTAATCCCTAGGGTTGATATTGAGGTGAGCTTGGCACCTATCTAGGAATAGTTTGAGTCATAATTTTCATCTATACATCTAGGCTTGGGACCGCTAGTTTTGTAGTAAAGATCTATTGCACTACTACTACATAGTCATTCTTGGTGATGTCTTCCTTAAATTATTGGAGGGATCTACAATTTTTATTATCATGATTGTAAAAGTTATCAAAATTAATTTTTAGAGTTTGACTCTATTAGGTTTACTTTTGATGACATTTCACACTTGCATGCCCTATTACATGGAGGATCTAATAGAAATTTGTTTTAAATTTTGGAAAATCATTCCTATGCTCCCCCTCTTTTTTACACTTCATATAGCATAAACCTAGTTTAGGCTAATTACTTTCATACATCTCATTCATATTTCATAAAACAACATCTATCTTTGCATTAGTTTTTGTAGTAGGTTGCAGACTATCCTTATAGTCCTTTATTTATTCCACACAAAGTGTAACTAATCAAGCATCATGTTTCCTAAGGAAATAAGTTTAGCAAACTAAAACTAACATAACTTATACAAACCATTTGGTAAAATATGTATCTTAAAACATAAATTATACCATTTTCATCACATTAGTGAACCTATGATCATAGTCTCATAATGATTTGCCTATTTTTTGGTGAATCTATTTTATGTCTTGGATTAATTGACTCGCTTACTTATTCATTTTTAATTCTCCTATCAAATGATATTTTACTTATTGAAGTTTCTTTTTGGCACCATCCCTTTTTACATGAACTCTAGATTTATGTTTGTTAAGGCTCCTATAAGCTTATACTTCTTTACATCATCTATAGTTACACATTTTAATTTCCATTTCATTTCATAGATTAATGGGTATTGTTTAGGGTCATTAAACCTATTATACAATTCCAAAGTGATAAAAATTGCTCTTGTGAGAGACATTCTTCATACATATCCATCTAAAAGCACTAGCTACTATAGACTAGATTTTACTAGTGTCTTAAAACTTGTTGCAACCTAAAATCCAACCTCATAAATTTATTCTTATCCAACACTTTCTTAGTGTCTTCACTGTATTTTCCAAATTTGTCTATAAATTAGTCAAACCAATTATATATTACACACATCTAATCAATGTCCATATTTTCTATCTTTTACTTAGTCTATAAAGGTGTTTTATTTATCTCTACTTGAAGCAATAATACTTAATTCTTGACAACCATGCAGCTATAAACCAATACAATTACACCAAAATATTTTATATATTTATCCATGTATATGCTCATTTTTAACCTCTATTATAGAGCATCCCATTCTCTTTTCATCTTCTTCTAATTGTTTTTGAATTCTCTCATCCAACCATCCTTACAAAATCTCTCTATCTAGATAACCATGTCATCATGTTTCAAATTTCCATGCTCACCACACCATTTTTGCAAGGGTTCCTAGAAAACCCATCAAAACATGCCAATGTGTGTTTTAATTTGAAGTTGGATATAGGTTCAAAATGTAGAAAAAATTACAGGATAGGTCAATTATTTATTGAGTTCATAATTACTTATTTAGCCAGATAATTACAGACTTAAGTTTATAGGACATGCATTATTATTACGTAACTAAATAAATTTAAATAAAATAAGGTATACATTGTGCATGAAATAAGTACAAAAATACATTAAAAATAACCATCATCTAATATATATATATATATATATATATATATTGGAAATACTTTACTTTAAAATTGATCATTCTAGATAGAACTTAAAAAGCTCTAGCACTTTGCATTCTATCTTTTTAGTCCTAGCTCGAAATAGTCTTTTCATATTTTATAATGTTTTGGAATACATACATAGGCTGAATACATATAAAATTATATACACTATAAATTTTTTTATACATTATCCACTTGTCATGCATATAAACTCTATGATTTTATAATCCTATTCTACCACCAACACTTACAACACATTGTGTATTTCTAGTAGACACAACATTATCATTGAATTTGATTTAATGTGCCTTAATTCACTTACTTCACTCTTTTTGCACCATTTGTGAACTTCTGGGAGATGAATTAATTTGGTATGTTCCTGATGGACATGAGGATACTATATAATTCAACTAATAATGCCTATTTTTATTTGATCATGCAATTCAAGTGAACTTCATGCTTTGGAAGATTTTTTTGTTTCTTGCCTACCTTGAAATCTATGCACTTTTGCACTTTCATACACTTCATGCTCTATGAGAACACCATTTACTTTGCAATTTTTTTAAACTTTGGGAGCTTCTGTAAGTTCTCTAGGTATGTGAAAGTTATAAAGTGAATTTTGAGATAAAAATACAAATTTTGACACTAAGTGTTTGTGCTCAAAATTGTCTTTAGGATAAAGTCTATGCACTGAAATAAAAAATTCGAAAGTTTTGAGAATTTTTTTTTAAAACCCCTCTATAAAATAATTGAATTTCTTACAATCATTAAAATTATACACTTGATTATGCTCATGAGAGAGGGTTTGATAACTAAACTAGGGTTTGTATCAGTGGAAATGTCTCTCAATCATTTAGTAGGTGTTTGTGCTCCTATTTATGAAGGTGCTCATAGTGGATAACTCTTTGAACCTATGAACTTGAGGATAGATCATTTCCAATAAAATAAATTTATCATGTAGGATAGACTAAGGGATTTAATCCTAAAATTATTTATGAAAAAAATCTAAGACCACATTTAAGTCTTTCTTGAAAATAGTAAGGATCTAAGCCCAAAGGATAGTGGTAAAAGGAATGATATAGTAGTAAAGGATTGGAGACCACCATAGGGAGTGAGAATTTAGAGAGTTCCTTGATCTTAACCCATCAACCTCCCAAATGAAGTAAGACATGATCATACCCCATGTTTTCCAAATGTTTTGAGCCATAAAGGATCCTAAAATATTGATAGTAACCTAACTAAGAAAGAGATATTTTAGACCAAGAAATTTCTAAGGTTTTATACTAAAAGGGTTGCCTTTAGAAATACAATGGTGAAGTAGGAATTTCCAAGCTTCATCTCCTTCAATGGAAAAAATATATACATTTTAAAAAGAGGGTAAGACCTTGGGTTTTAACATCCAACATGCTATTACCTCCTAAATCTTTAGGTCAACAAAAAATTTCTTAAGAAACTTTGTGAAATCCCTTGAACCCTTCATAGTTAGCCCAAATAAAAACTCCTCACAACCTTTTAATTTTAGAATATGCTATCATGAATGTATCAAGGTAAGCAGGGGGCTATCAGATCCTCAAGATCAAATTGATAAAACAAAACTATGAAAAATACAACTTAAGCCAAAAATAAACACTCAAACATTAAGGAAAATTTATTACTTACAAGCTCCTATATTTTCTCTCACAATTTTATTCTTCTTATTGCATCTCCCTTATGTGAGTGCCTTTATATAATGGAGAGAAAGTATTTATCTATTTTTAATGACAACTAAATTATTGAATACATTAATTAATTCATGCATCTATTAAGTTTTAAATCCTAACTCTAAACTGACTAGAGTTTAGATAAAATAAACTTATAATTAATTAAGTTATTAAAATACATATGTTTATAATATTCTAACACCCTTTTTCAAGAGAAAAAGGGAATATGGTCCCCAACTACTAGGCCTTATTAAGTACCCATGTAAAATCAAGAGAAAATAAGGAAGGAAGGACTATATGTTAAATCCCCCCAAGGATAATGCCTTCACCCAAAGCAAAGCTCACATCTGAAGTTAATAAGATGATTCTAAATTTTTAGTAAAAATGTTTATACTTTGCTCAATAGTAGGCATGAACTCTAATGAAATAATTTCATCCTAAATAAGATGTTGAATGAAGTACATATGAATGTCAATGTCATTTTTTTGCTTAAGATCAATAGGTTTGTGTCAAACTACAATCAAACTATAGTTTCCACACCAAAAAATAGTGGGACTGTGTTGTGGGAAGCCAAACTCACCTGGAAATTATTGAAGCCAATGTGCCTCCTGATAGGCTTTGATAGCTCCTCGATATTTAGCCTTAATAGATGACAAGGTAATGGCTATTTTCATCTTGCATTCCCATGCAATTATATCTAAATCAAGATTTTATAAAAAATTGAATGTTGATTTGTGGGTATTAATATCTCCTTCGTAATATGAGTTTTTATATCCCATAATCTATTAAGATCCATGTGGTGTGTACTAAATCCCAAAGTGTATAGTACCCTAAATGTAGTGTAGAATACGATTAGTTTCTTGCCAATTAACCTAATAAGTCTCATGGGAGAACCAAGAGATAAGTTTAACAATAAAATTAATTTCAAGATGAGTGTATGCCAGGTATAAAATATGACCCACTATTTATCGATATAATAACGTATCAACTAGAGTCTTACAACTACAAGATAAAACAACACATAACTAAAATGGAGTGGGAGAAAGCTTACAATCATCCAAGTTTAATAGATGAAGCAAATTACAAGCATATTTTTATTTCCCATTAGATATCCCCTCATAATACTGATGAATATAAAGGCCAAGAAAATAATGTTGTAGTCTTAAATTTGTCATGTCAAATTACTCCATCAACTTATGTTGGATATCTTGAATCATGGGTTTTAAATTGTTTGTGATAATGAGATCATCAACATATAATACTAGTATCACAATATTATCCCATGTTTTTGGATGTAGACATTAAGTTTAGATGAACAATGGGTGAAACCAAAACTAAGTATAAAACTATAATTATTCTCATACTAAGCTTGAGGAACTTATTTGAGACCATAGAGAGAATGATGGAGCTTGTATACAAGTTAATAATCTTGTACAAATCCTAGTAGATGATCTATATAGATCTCCTCTTGAAAATCACTATGAATAAATGCACCTTTTATATCCATCTAGTATACTGACCAATGATGTGTTATAGTGAGGGAAAGTACAAGATGAACTAAATCCATCTTGGCTACTAGGACAAAGTTTTCAATGTAATCAATTCATTCAACCTATGAGTAACCCTTTTCTAGAAAATGTGCTTTGTACTTATCAACTAAACTATCTACTACATATTTCATCATATAGACCAATTTAAATCGCACAAGTTTTTTCCCTTTAATAAGAGGTACTAAGTCCCTTGTGTGATTCTTCATGAGTGAAGAACATTCCTCTTACATAGCATCATCCCACTCTAATTTCTTGCCACCTCATAAAATGAAACTAGATCATCTAAAATAGCATGACTCAAAACATAAACACTAGATGTTTGAGATAGAATATGACAAGGAACTAAAGGATCACCAACCAAAGAACCATCTAATTACAAAGTGGATTGAGCCCAATTGGGAATAGTACTAGAATTAGGTGGAGGAGGTGATCCAAGTGCATCTTCTATGTCATCAAAAAAATAAAGAATTAAGTCCTCAAAATGAGAGGAATGATAAGAAATGAAAGATGGAGATTAAGTATCAAATATCACATCTAGACTAAAAATGACACCATTAGTAATGGGATGAACAAGTTGATAAGCCTAAGCATCATCACAATGGCCAAAAAATATGAGGGTTGTATTTTATTCTCCATAGAATTGTGTTTGTCATAAAGAAAAAATGCCCATTCCTTACTTATAAACACATCAAAGTCAGATACACTAGGCTTGATTCCAAACCAAAATTTTTCAAGTGTCATATTTTTCATAGCATTATGAGGTATGTAGTTCTTGATATAATTTTCAAAATTAACTACTTCAAGCCAATATTAAAAGCCATACCCTTAAGATTGAATCATATAATTTTCCAACTCCTTCAAAGTTTTATTATTCTGATTAACTACACCATTCTATTAAGGAGTATGGGGCCCTATAAATTAGTGCATTATGCCATGATCATTGTAAAATAATTTAAAGGCATTAATAACATACTCCCCTCCATTATCAATGTGGATAGTTTTGAGTGTAAGAGATGACTGTTTATCTACAAATCCCTCAAAGGCTTTGAATTCCTCAATTACTTCACTTTTTACATGAGAAAATACACCTAAGTTAATCTTAAAAATTATCAGTAAGAGTGAGTACATATTTAACTCCAAAAATAAAATGAGTGGGAAAAGTCATAAATCACTATGCACTAACTCAAGTGGATATTTATCTTGAGAGGCCTCGTATTTTGGAAAGGTGGCCTAATGTTATTTTCCAAGAATACATCCATGACAAACACCATTAATATAATATATCTTAGGAAGGTATATCACCAAATTTTATGTACTCATCTTCTATAAATATCTATAGCTAAGGTTCTCAAGTTGTTCATGTCACAACTTGATCACTATATCATCATGAGCAAAAAATTAAGAACCTATATCAGGTTTAAATCTATCAAAAGTGTGATTTTTATTTTGAAATATGGAGTTGCTATGGATGGAGTTTCACGTAATTGTGGGGCGAGCTAGGGCCTGCATGTCCTAGCTTACTGTGCCTATCGACTAAACATGGCGACTGGCTATTTTGTGCACATGGGGGGGGGGGTTCTGTGTTTCCAGCGTTCCATAGGGGTCTGATCTCCTCCTATCTATGGCTGGGCATTTTTCAAGGCACTGCCTAGAGCATGGGTTTTTTGGATGAGGGGTGCATGGCGGCTGGGGCATTTGGGCCAACTGCCTTTCCTCTCTCCCTCTTCTGATTGGTGCTTGAGCTTGTATATTCATGGAAAATTAGGGTCTTACTTCTTCCCCTAAATTTGGAGATGGTGGATCCATCCTCTTTGATGCATGCTAGTAATAAGGATTGAACTGAGTTTCCTCCTTCTAGAGAGGGTACCTCAAAAGGGTCGTTTTGAATTAAAAAAGTAAATAGATGTTTAGAGAGATTGAAAGTTAGACTGGTTTTGGTTATTCAACCTAAGCAGGTTTCAAAGGATGTTGATTACTGGTGAAAGCATGCTCTCATTTGCAAATTTTTGGGCCTTCATCTTTCTCTTCCTGTGTTGGAATCTTGGGCACATTAGGTTTGGAACCCAGAAGGAGATATGGAGATTCTTTTGGCAGCAAATAACTATTTCCTGGTTAATTTTTTCAAGTATGTCAGATAGGAATAGGGCTTTTGAAGGTGGCCCTTATTTCTTTAACCAAGTTGGGCTCTTCATCAAGCCTTGGCATATGGGCTTCAACTCTACTAAAGATATCCCTTCATGGGTCCCTATGTGGGTTCGTTTGTCAAGGCTTCCATTAGAATTTTGGAGGGAAGATATCCTCCATGCAATCTCTTTGCTTCTTGGTAAACCTATTGGATCAACTTCATAGACTCAAGAACGTAAGGTAATTTCTTTTGCCCATATTTGTGTCAAAGTTGATTTGAATAATCCTTTACCTGACTCTATGGAAATTTGCATGGGTTCTTCCACCTAGATCTAATAGCTAGATTATGAAACCCTTCCATTCAAATGTAGAATTTGCCATGAATATGGTCATCTACACTGCAGCTATCCCAGACTAAAATCTTCCCCCTTGTTTGCCTCTGGACCTCCTAGGATGGACAAGGGGAAAGCTCCGGTGTCTGATGGCCCTATTGATAAGGAGGGTTTTATCCCAGTTAAATCCTGTAATAAAGGGAAAGGCAAGAAGAGATCCTAGAGCGATAGATAGAATGATGGCACATTTAATAGGTTTGAAGTTTTGGATAGCATAGTCCAAGAGGATGGTATCCTAGTTGAGCTTTCTTCTAGGCTTAAGGGTTAGGTAGAGATTTAAGAGGTGGAAGTAATAAAGGAGGAGCTAATTTTATTGTCAAGGGTTCAACAGGTCTGTCAGCTAGCTTTGGACTTGCCTTCTCAAGTTTAGAATATTGGTGGCATCCAGGAGTCATGGATTTCAGTGGGTACTAATAGGTTGGATCCTTGCCCCCAAGTAATGAAGGGATCTGAGGATCCTGTTAAGGGTGCTAAGGCTCCTCCTACCTTAGGCTTGCAACAAAAATCCTTTAAAAAGGGGCCTCTAGATAAACAGTTAAGGAGCAGAAGGAAAACTGATCAAGAGAAGGTTAAGATTATGGGTGATACTTTGGTTGAGTCTGGGTCTATGAAACCCATTGATTCCCACTTCTCCCACCCCCTAAATGATTGTTTTATCATGGAATGTAAGGGGGTTGAATAGCATCCCTAGAAAAAAGGTTGTTCATAGATTAATCAAGTCTCAAGATCCAAATGTGGTCTTTATGCAAGAAACCAAGCTTACAGTGGATGGTTTGAATAATAGTGCTTTGCATATCTAGCCCTAAGGCTACTGGCAAGGGGTGGGTGCAATGGGTAGTTTTGGGGGGTGGCTTGCTTTTAGAACTTGAGGAAAGTCTCCCCCTTATGGTGGGTTTCTAATCGGTCTTCCATCTCCATGGTTGCCTCTAATTTTGAAACTAGTGAAAGATGTCTTTTCTCCAATATTTATGCTCCTACTAATCTTTTAGGTAAGACACATCTCTGGGATCATATTAATTTTGTCTATTGTCTAGACCCATTTCTCCCATGGATTTTGGCTGGTGACTTTAATGTTGTTATTAGTATGGATGAAAAATGAGGAGGGGTAGCCAGGTTTGATCCTTCTTCTCTTTTGCTCAGAGATAATATTGTTTTCCTTAACCTTATTGATGTGAAGCCAAGCAATGGAGTTTTTACTTAGAATAATAGGAGGTGTGGTGATGAGGCTATCTCAGAATGGCTCAATAGATTTTTGGTTTCCTGTTATTAGATGAGAAACAAGTGGACTACCAATTCTAAAATCTTAGATTGGAGGGGATCCAATCATTGGCCTATCAAACTCTGTGTTCCTTCTTATGAGGTCACTAAAAATCCTTCTTTTAAATTTCAATTGATGTGGTTATGGGATCAATCTCTTTGGGATCTTATGATGCATTGGTGGTACGAAGGGCTTCCTGCCCATGGGAGGGCCATGTACACTTTTAGTAAGTGGCTTCAACACGTTAAGTATAGGCTTAAGAGGTGGAATAAACAATATTTTGGGAACCTGTAGGCTCAAAAGCTTGCTGCTCAGTCCAAGCTGGAGAGTGTCACTCATCAGATTCATGACCATGGGCTATCCTTTAACCTTTTGAATGTTGAGTCCTTTGCCATTAGGGGCTTAAAAGAGTGGGAGCTTCGAGAGGAGATTTTTTTTAAGAAAAAATGTCAGATTGATTGGCTTCAAGAGGGGGATAGGAACATGGCTTTTTTTCATAACTCGATTAAGGCCCATAGGTAGGGGAACTCTATTTCCAATCTTTTCTTGAGTGATGGGACTCAACTCTCATCCTGTGGTGAAATTTCCAGGGAAGTTGTCAACTATTTTTCTAACCTTTTTACTAGGGAGGATATTGCTGCTAGATCTGAGGAGAGGGCTATTTTGGATTATATTCCCTGTTTGGTCACGGATGAGATGAATGGGGCTCTTTTGTGTCCAATCTTGTTACCTAAATTGGAAAAAGTTATGTTTAGTATGAAAAAAGGTAAAGCTTTTGGCCTAGATGGGTTTTTGATTGAGTTCTTCCAAGAATTTTGGGAAATAATAATGTCTGATCTCCTTGAGGTGGTTCAGGAATCTCTTAGGAATAAACAAATGCTTAAGTCTTTGAATTTTAATTTTCTGGCTCTCATACCTAAGAAAGAGGGGGCTAATCAGATGGATCATTTCAGGCCTATTGCTTTATACAATGTTGTCTACAAGATCATCTCTAAGTTGATTTTTGAGAGACTCAAACCTCTCCTTGGTGCTTTGATTTCTTGGATGGTATCATAATTGCTACGAAGATTATTCACTCTATGGCTTCCTCTAAGGAGAAGGTGATGTTATTTAAGCTTAACATGGTTAAAGCTTATGATTAGGTGAGCTAGGAATTCCTTTAAAATATCCTCTTGACCTTTGGCTTTAAAGAGGAATGGGTGAGTTGGGTCCTCAGTTGTGTGACCTCATCCTCCTTCTCTGTTCTCATCAATGGGGAATCTTCAGATTGGTTTAGTGCTTCTCAAGGACTTCAACAAGGGGACCCTCTATCCCCTTATCTTTCCATTATCATGGTGGAGGGTCTTGGTAGATTTATTAAATCTCAGGTGCAACAGGGTCTTATTCATGGCTAAAGCTAGAACAATGATCTCCCTCCTTATTCTCATCTTCAATTTGTGGATGATACTGGACTAATGGGCTTGGCCACAATTAGTGAGGTAGTGAATTTTAGGAGAACTTTAGACATCTACTTGAAAGCTTCTGGTCAGAGTATTAATGATGATAAATCTTCCATTTATTTCTTCAATACTCCTTGACTCATCCAGAATAGGATTGCCAGGATTCTTAGATTCCAAATTGGCACTCTTCCCCTAATGTACCTGGGGATTCCTTTAGCTCTGGGACCTCAACATAGAGATTATTGGTAGGGGATTTGGGATAATTTTTGGAGCAAGGTTAGTCATTGGACTTACAAATGGCTCTCTTCTGCGGGTAGAGTGATCCTCCTAAAAGCTGTGGTGCAGTCTCTCCCTATTTATAGGGGTTGTGTGCAAATTCCTCCTACCTCCTTTGTGAGGGATTTTGATGATCTTTCTTAGAAATTCCTTTGGTCAGGTAACCTCCTTTCCTTGAAGTGGAGTGGGAGTCTGTCTGTAGGCCAAAGCATGCTGGGGGCCTTCGCATTAGGTTTGTGGCTCTTGTGGTTACAGCGTTGGTGGCTAAGCTATACTAGAGATGGTGCAACAACCAGGATCAGGATTGGGCTCAGATTCTTGCTTTCAAATATGTTCTTGGGGTTGAGAGCCAGGATGTGCCAAAAATTGCTTTGTTGGGTAAAGGTTCTCGCATTTGGGATACTCTTAAGAAGGGAGCTCAAATTGTCTAGAAGGGGCTCTTCTGGATATGTAATAAGGGTTCTGATGCTCTTTTTTAGTTGGATTCTTGGGATGGTCACCCTCCCATTCTATCTAGACTCCCTCAGCTTCTGCCTCTTTACCAAGTGTTCTTTGATGCTGGTTGGATTAAGGTGGAGCATTTTAAAATAGTTAAGCGCATTAGTCAACTAGAGGTGTTTTGCTGGAAGGATCTGCATGAGTGGCCTGTGGGTGGGTCTGATGAAAATTGTGCTACTTTGTGTAAGGTCTTAGAGGGCAGGCTTTGCATCTCTCTGAATGAGAGGGACAAGTTGGCTTGGAGTCCTAGCCCAAAAGGTAATTATACTGTTGCTCATGGTTATGATGTGCTTGATAGGAATTTACATGGTCCTACTGAGGTGCCCTGGTGGAAGAAGGTTTCGAGCAATTTTTTTTGGCCTAAGTGTAACTTCTTTTTATGATTGGTTGCCCAAAGGAAATTTCTCACTTGGGAGAATCTTCACAAATGGGGGTTTCAGGGATCGTCCATTTGTTTTCTTTGTTTATGTAGTGAAGAATGTTCTTCCCACTTGTTCTTTCAATTCCCTTTTTCTCATGAGATTGCACAGATGGTGGGAGGCTTGGCATCATGGTTGCATTCATGCTTCTTCTCTTATTGAGTTTTGGGAGAGCTTAGGTAGGCCCCCTGCAAAGACACCTTTTCTCCAGGTGGCCTAGAGCATTGGGCCTATTTTCATTCTTTGGAACCTTTGGCTGGAATGGAACCACAAATTTTTTGTGACTCCAAATTAGATAGTGGTCAACTGTGGATGAAAATTATTAGTAGACTTCATGAGACTATTTCTACTAAATGTGATATGTCTAAAAGTATCGATCTTGGGGATGTTGTGGTTGTGTGGGATCTGAGCCTAGGTGTTAATAGTAGGGGTTGCACTGCTAGCATTATGCCCCATTGTGACAAGAAATGGGTCTGTCGTGATGGGAACTGGGTGCCTCCTCCAGATGGGGTACTGAAGATTAATACTGATGGATCTTCTCATGGAAATCTTGGGCATGTAGATATTGGGGGTATTGGTAGAGGTAAAGATGGGGATGTTGTTTTTTGCTTCTCTGTCTACAAAAGGCATTACTCTAATAACCTGATGGAGGCCCTTGTTATTAATATTGCTATTAGGTAAGGTTATTCTCTTAGCTGGAGGAGGATTATCTATGAGTCTGACTCTTAGATTGTTGTGGATATGTTGAACAACCAGAGATTGGATGGTGTTAGTTGGCATTTAGCTTCGATGGTCAGACATATTTTAAGTGTTTGCAGCTCCTTGGAATCTGTCTCTTTCTGTCATATTCCTAGAGAATGGAATAGTGTGGCTGACTGCTTGGTGAAGTAGGCCACGGAGAAAGGGGATGGTTGGGATATTAGTGATAGGAATGAGTTACCTTCTTATTATCAGGGGATTTTGGAGAGAGTTTTGTTGGAAGACAGAACTATGTAGTGTTGTTGTTTAGTTTGTTAGCAGTTCTCCTTTTTATTGAGCTTGTGGCTCTTGCCTTGTATCTCATTTTGGATTGAATAAATTTTTTTCCCATTTAAAAAAAAAAAAAAAAAAAAACTATCAAAAGTGTAGAGATGTGAACCATGATCAATAATACCTATTACAACTACACCATGTGGATCTTGTAATTATCTAATTATAATAGTATGTGGAGTGAATTCCTCAATCTTCATAATGCCTAAATTACATATTTGATATATAGATAATAAATTAATGGATATTTTTTGAATAGACAATACATCATTGATGCACCCATCTTCCTTCTAAACTATCTTAGAGCCCAAAACATCAACTCGTGAAGAGTTTCCAACTTTAATCTAGGAATTATTGCAATCATAAAAATATAAGAGATGAACATGAGAATGGGTTGGATGGTGAAAGCACTAGAATCAATAATCTAATTGTAATTTTATGTAGTCAATGTCATTACACAAAGTGGTTTCCCCTTGCTTGATGAAGGAGTTAAAGAATATGAAGAATAAATAGAAATATTGTATTAATTTACTATTGCTTTCAAAGCTTCTCTTTTCTCAAAACATCTAGACCTAGAATGATTTGTCTAATTTGTCCCACCACAAAATCACAATAATTATTTTTTTCTTTGTTTGAATGGTTGTTTAGGATTAGAAGACTTAAAATATTGAGAAGCCTTAGAATACCGAGAGGTAGATTTTTTAGGCTTGTTTGACGATACTATCTATTAGAGTGGGCCACAATTGGATCTACTAAATAAGATCAAGCACATGGAAAACCTGTATAGAGTAGTGAAACCTAAAAAGTACAACTTAAAAGAGGAAGAAATAATATCTTCATAATAAATAAATTTTATTAAGAAACATTAATATCATTAGCCAAACATTACATAGGAAGGTTCCTTATATAGGTAGAAAATAGAAAAGTTTGAGCATCCTCATGCATATGGGATTATTTTCCCATTAAAGACCTTTATTAATCCTAATCAAGCTTGATTAGACCATGTAGACAAAACCAAGTGGGAAAAAATTCTACACCAATACCCTTGCTTAATGTAGCTTAGGTGGGTAGAAGAATTGGGTCCCGACACAAAGGCCTAATGAGGTACCCAAGTACATAGAGATGATCCCCCATAGGAAGAAGAATAAAGAGCTATTCAAACCCTAATAAGAGCATGGAAATGAAGATAATTTCTCATAGTAAAGGGTTTTGTGAATATACCATCATTTTACTTCATTGTCTAGATGTAGCAAAGATCAACGACCTCCTCATAGATGAGCTCCTAAATGAAATGCATGTGAATCTTGATATGCTTGGTCTATTGATGGAAGACCAAATTCTTGAAAATTTTTAGTATGCTTTGGTTATCACAAAAGATGATTGTTGGTCATTGAAACTAGATGCCAAACTTAGTGAGAATCTCTTGAAGCCAAATAACCTCAGTGAAAACATTAAAATATACTCTATATTTTACCTCTATAGAAGATAAAGCAATAACATTATACTTATTTCTTAACCAACTAAGTAGAGTTGAATGAAGGGAGAAATTGTAGCCTAAAGTAGACTTATGATTCTGAATGTCCCCAGACCAATCTGAATCTATACAACCAATCAAGTTGATGTTGATACCCACTCCATATTTAATCCTGAAACTATGAGTACCCTAAATTTATTAGAGGATACACTTAATTACTTTCTATTTCAACTCATTTGGTTCTTACATAAATCTAGAGACCATGACCATTGCATATGAAATATCAAGTCTAGTGTGTTTAAGGTAGATGAGACTACCAATAATTTATTGATACAAAGTAGCATCGACTAATGGAGATAGACAATTAGGTTCAAGATTCACACCATATAGAAAAAGAGTCAGAATTACTTATATTTATCCATGTTAAACCATGCAATCAAATCAAGAGCATACTTGGATTGTGCAATAGTGATCCTAGAGTCAGACTAAGAAATTTCAATATTGAGGAAGTAGTAAAACAAGCCTAAGTAAGGCAATGAAAACCTATCAGACAAAGTAGTTTTCACTGCTATGATGGTGGATGGAGAACTTGTGATCAATAGTTCATTCATGTAGAGAACCATAATCAATAGTGAATCATCCTATCATAAGATGTAGACATTTGGATTAGAATGGCATCTGGTGAACCTAACTGAAAGAAGAAAGGAGTCCATCTTGGCATACCAAGCTTGAAGAACATGTTTAAGACCATATATAGATTTATAAAGTTAAAAAACTAAGAAAAAATCTTCCACAAATATTTGTGGTTGTTTCATGTATATTTACTCTTTCAGGTCACCATGAAGAAAGGCACTCTTCAATCAATTTGATGAACATCCAAATGATGTGCTATGACAATGGTGAAATTGAGTCATATTAAGTTCATTTTGGCAACTAGGGTGAACATCTTGATGTAGTCAATGTTAATCACCTAATAAAAACCCTTCACTACTAAACATGCTTTGAAATTGTCTATAGACCCATCTGCTAAAAACTTTGTTCGATAGATCCACCTAAATCAAAAAAATTATTCCCTTAAGAATTGGGACTAAATCCCAAGTGTTTTTATTATACAAGGAACTATACTTCTCTTCTATAGTAGTATCCCACTCATAAGTGCCTAATGTCTTGTAAAATTATTGCAAATCAGAAGCAAATACAATGAAAAGATGTGGGCCACCTTGAAATTATGAATGGTTTCACCTGTTATTTGATAAATCTCTAACCCATTGGCTAACACTTTGTAGTATCTACCTAGCCCAAATAGGACTAGTGTTTAGAGAGATAGGAGGAGATTTCTCATCATATAAAGATAATTTGGGAGGAGGGTAATCCTCATCACTACTCTCATCATCAAAACTAGAAGAAGAATCAAGATCATTATGAGGTTTAATAGGCATATCTAAATTGTTAGAACTATAATCAAATCCAAGTGACTTTAAGGAAGGGTGATAGGTGTTGAGTGTGGATTCTAAGGGACCCTCTATGAAATTATCACTCCTCTAAATGAATAACTCATGCTTGGTGGGATGGATAATCCTATATCAATTAACAACCTTAGGATATGCAACAAATATGCAAGACTAAATATGAGGTTCTAATCCCTTACATTCTTCTTGGGAATGTGAGCCATAATAGGTGATCCAAACACTCAAAAGTGCTCAATTGTGGGTTTTTGACCACTCTAATCTTCAAAAAAAGTGACTCCCTTCAATTCTTTGTGAAAACCTAGTTCTAGATATAGTAAGCATAATTGATGGCCTTGGCCTAATAATGAGGTGCAAGAGACTTGGAGTGTAGCAGGCCATTTCCTTCAAGAACCTATTCTTACACTCTAAAACACCATTTTATTGGGGAATATATAGAACTATATGATGAAGTTCAATCACATCTATGTAAATAATTACTATAAATAGTTAGTTACATATTCACCACCACTGTTGGTGCACAAAATATTGAGGGTTTTTCTTGACTATTTCTCTAAAGCATTTTGAAGACTTGAAAATAGTCAAAGAACTCTTATTTCTACCTAATAAAATACACCCAAGAGTACCTATAATGGTCTTCAATGAAGGTAAGCATGTACTTTTTCGTGTTGAATGAAGGTTTTGGAAATGGGTCAGCAATGTCACTATGAATAATCTCTAATGTCTATTTAGTTATCCATGATTTTACCTTATCATAATTATCCTCTAGATGCTTACCAAGATTGAAACCTTGGAAAAATCTTTGATAAAACTTAACTCATGGAAAACCTAAAACCATGTCTTGATGACTGAGTTGCTCTAGGTAGCAATAGTTGAGATGGCTGAATCATTCATGCCATACTTTACTCACCTCATTTGAATGAGTGAGCAGTGTACTAGAGGGTTGATTAGGAGAAAAATGTAATAAAGTATACAACTTGTATTAGTTATTTACTTTTCCAAATGTAACAATGGAGTCACTATTAGGTTTGTTAATAACCATGGAATTAGGTATGAACTCAAATCTCTTACCCAAACCAATATGAGTGATTTGGTAAACATACAAGAGATTGGTGGATAAAGAGAGAACACATATAACATCATGAAATTTACCATCATTCATGTTAACCAATCCACTCTCATTAAATTTTATAAAAGTATCATCACCCAACAATATGGAATCCATAGAGTAAGGTCCAATGGATTCAAACATGTCCTGTGATGAAGCCATGAGGTATGATGCATGAAAATCAATAACCCATGTGAAAGGTTGGGATGCAACTACAATAAGTTCTTTTCTCTTATCTTTTACCTTCTTAATATGATAATGAACTCTAAGTGGAAGAATCAAAGACATTGATATTATGATTATCAAGTGTTTTTGTCAGTTGATCAATTTGTTTCCTCATGCATTTAGACTCATTGTGCCCAGATTTATTACAATAGTTGCATGTGAGTCACTCTTTCTTGGGTTTCCTATCTAAAGAGGAGTAATTTTTTGATACTTTTGGTTTAGAATCATATTTATGACCCTTTCTTTGTTCTGGGTCCTTCTTGTTATTTTTCTTCTCCTTACTACTAGAAACATTCTATTTATCATGACTCACAAATAATGCATGAGATTTGGAGGACTTCAGTGCACCCATTTGAATGAACTTGTCTTGTTCCTAAGTCAAGTCAATAGTAAAGTCATCCAAGGATGGCATGGTCCATGTAATTCCAAGGGTATGCTTAGTGGTGTGGAAGGTAGAAATGAATGTAGAATAGTCAGATTCCAATTTTTTAAGGATGGAAAGAATCAATTGATCATATTTTTTTCCAATGTCACACAATTTCAAATATAACCTAAGTGATTTTAAATTTAAGAAGAAGTCTTGTATCATATCAAAGTCATTTGGGCTTAAGCTAAAGCCCATTCTCCAACTCATGACCCCTCATTTCATCCTAATTTCCAAAGAGTTTATCGAATAAAGTCCACACTTGATTTGGATTTGTTGTAAATTTGATATAAAAAATAAGTTGGGAGACATAGACAAGCACAATAGACCATAGGCTTTGTCACTTCGATTGTACCACTTCACCTTCTTTGCATCAGGTGTTAGTTATATTTCTATACCCATCATGATTTGGTGTAAGCCTTTGATCCTCAAGAGGATTTAAATTTTAACTTTCCACTCGTGATAGTTGAATGGTGTTAGTAGTGGAGCGGAACTAAGATCCATAGTGCATAAAGGAATTATTTTCTATATTGTGTGTTGTAGATTGATAATGTAACACCCCTTAAATCTATAGAGGTTTAAATTGACAAAGAAAAAGAATAACACCAATGTAAAGAGCTCAAAAAATATGCACTTTTAAAAGAATGGTACCTTGGAAGCATCAATAGGATGAAAGTTATGCTCAATTAAAGTTAAATATGGAAAGGTGATCATCCACTTTGCAAAATTTGAAGAAATGTTGAGTGTTCAAAACTTGGAGTTGGGTGTTATAGTTAAGTCCCCACTAGTAGGAATCCAAGTATATGCATATTTCATGTGACCACACCATATGACTAGGGGGTTAATGGGTAGGATGAGGTTATCCCTCTTGATGATGTCACTTTACACTATGATGTGGCTTGGGGAGTGATATCAATCCTAAAATGTCCCCTTTTAGCCAAAGAATAGTGTCACAAACTACTAGCTTAAATTTGAGTGGGCCACAATCAAATCTATTGGATAGGATTGAACACAAAAAAAAATGTGTATGGAGTAGTGAAACTTGAAAAGAATAACTCAAAGAGGAAGAAATAATATCTTCACAATAAAAAATTTATATGAAGACACATTAACATCATTAGCCCAAATGTAAATATGAAGGTTACTTATATAGGTATCAAACAGACAAGTCTTAACATCCTCATTCATGTGGGATTATTTTCCCTTAAGGACATTTATTAAACCCAAACAATCTTGAATAGACCTTGTAGAAAAAACCCAACGGGGAAAAAGTCTACACCAACACTATCTTCAACTTAGGTTTGGGTTTTCCTTTAGAGGAGCTAAAAATAAGTGCACAACTTGAACTAGATATAACATCAAGTGATGACAACTTATTTTTCTATGTAGATAATCATTCACAAAATAGCTCAAAACTAGGCCATTGAAATTGGTCACCTAAGACATCCATTTTAGAATAAAAATAAAAAGGAAAGACACTAAAAGGATCCTTCAATTTTGACAGAATTAAGAAAACAACCTCTTTATCAAAATTATCTTTCCCCCAAATTTTAATTATGATCTAATAGACTTAAATTTGGTAAGAAATTATTCAATAGTTGGAAAGTTAGAGAATGAAAGAGAAGAAAATTCAACATCAAGTCACAATATTTTGAACTCATTTACTTATCCAAATAGTTATTCAAATTCATCCCAGTCTTCTTTCAAGGACTTGGCATCTATAATGTGAAAAAAAAAATTATCTGATACATTGACACTGATCAAACCAAGGTCTACATCTTGCTTGCATGCATACATGTACTTTTCATTCTCAAAAGTGAATGTTGGAACAATGTCAAATTTATCCACAATCCTTTAGACTTCAAAAGATTCTACATTTTTGGTTTTTAGGCATGGTAGTTGGAGGTGTTGAGAGGTTTGAATAAAATATAATATATTCTTGAAGAATAAGAAGATGCATAGAGAAATAACCTAGACATAACTCTCCCAATAAAAAATATCCCTTTCCATAAGTATTCAGAAAAAACATTAAGCCCCAATTTTATAATTTAACATATGTTAACGAAAAAACATCCTTTCCCCCACCCATTTTTATTACAAGATGTCCTTAAATACCCTCATCTTTTAAAGGTAATGAACCCTAGACCATCTATATTTTGAAGATTATAATGAAACACCTAAGATAACCACTTTATAGCTTCAATCATGTCGTTTACAAAATTTCTATTTAATTTTTAACTAAAGATAATTTGAACTAAAAAACCAAACCTTAGGTGGTTGTGTGAGGGATAGGTAGTTGATAGGAGGGCTCAAGAATGGAGATCATGGTAGGTGAACATGAAGAGACAGTCTATCCAATCACATGACTTAGAAAACTATTATTCACATGACAGGTGAGGAGGTGGGAAGCTCACAAATGAAGATGGTCATTGAACAATAGTGGAAAATAATGTAGGATAACTTGTCTATACATCATTTTTTTGCATTGACAAGTCTTTAAAGCCAAAGATAACTTTCCAAATTGAATGTAAAATCATGATCCAATGCAAAAAAATTAAATATGCTGTCAAATAAAATTATTGAAAGGTGCAATGTATGTTTATGAAAAACATTGCATAAATCTAGGAAAACATCAACCTAATCCTTAATAAAAATTTGAGCTAATAAATACTTAGAAGACTTACAACTTGCCAAAAATCAAATTACCATGAATCCAAAGACTAAAACTTAGTGAGGACGTAAACAATACGGCCTTGAAAAAATTACAAATAGGGGCTAAAAAAATCCTACTAAATTTGGGAATGAAGCTACAGGTAATGGTTGTTGAAAGCAATTTGATGATTTGGTACCATATTAGGGTAAGCAAGAGGCTTCCAAATCCTTATGGTCAGATCTACAAAATAAACCATGAAGAATACAACTTAAATAAAAATAAACACTCAACATTTAAGGAAAATATACTAGAAATATATTACTTACAAGATCCTATATTTTCTCTCACAATTTCATTCTTCTTCTTGCATCTCATCTATGTGAGTGCCTTTATATAGGGGAGATAAAGTATTTATTTATTTGAATGACAAATAACTTATTGAATGAACTAATTAATTCATGCATCTACTAACTACTAACCCCTAACTCATAATTAACTAGAGCTTAGACAAAATAAAGATATTATTAACTTAGTTATTAAAATACTTATGTTTATAATATTTTGATAAGATGGTGCCCAATAGGAAGAGTAATAAACATGGGTTTTTATTATAGACTTCGATCAAACCTAGAATTTATAGCTAGGGAAAGGGGCTTAGTGAACCAAACATGGAATTTATAACTATAGAAAGCGGTTTAGTTACCCAAACATAAATTTTCTTCTCCACCCACTAAACCACATAATTCCTTAAATCTTAGGGAGTTTCTTGAAAGGCAAAGGAGATATCTTTAAATTTGATTTTTTTTTTCTAAGTTATACCTAATGCCACTTGTATTTTTCAACCAAACTAGTAGGGGAGTATTAGATTGCCTATAGCAATAAGTTTTCTTCCATTAATAGAATATTTATAGACTAAGCAAAATATGTCTAGGAATTCCATTCCATGAGTGATGGATGGTTATTCCTCAACAAGAGTAAGAAAGGAATCATCAGAAAATGTTCATTGACCATTTGATTTTGAGACTTAGGAAGATAAATACCTTTAACCAACCTTTTATAAGTATAGTGAGATAGAATATAGTTGAATCCTTTAAAATATATAACATAGAATGAGGAGGCCAAATGTAAACCTTTCCTAATAGATATAAAAATTCCAAACTACTCAGATTGAACTCGATTAATGGTGATATAAACACCAACATCCAGAAATAACATGCTAATTATTTACACAAATCTTATCCCAACCCTTAGGTAATGTAGCATGACTAAGATAAATAGACATTCAATTTTATCATATGATTTATCAAAATCAATCTTGATGACTTGTAATGAAATTACTTAGAAGTTCTCACAATAGAATATTATATCACATAAATAAGAGTATAATATGTATATCCACAATAATAATTAATAGAAGATCAAAATGCTTGTTAAATATAGTTAAGCCATTTAGCGGGAGTAACCACCATAACAATATAATACGATAAAAATTTGTAATATGATGATAAAATACTAACCACTATCTCCTATATATACTATACTTATCCATGGTTATTCCATAGGCTAACCTTACTAAGAACATAGAGAGATGTGACAAGATAATATATGAGGTATGTAAACCACAAGTCAGCCACACATATCCTTAGACACGCCATAGGTTAAGGGCATAACATGTCCATCCCCTTAAGAACAATATTTTCCTCAACATTGAATCAAATTAGGATGTTTCTACAAGAATGATTCATCCTCCATGTTCAATCTTCAGAATGCATATTCTTCCATTTTATCAAATACTCCTTAATTCTTCTGGTCCATGATTACTTTATGTGTGTGTGAAGGATATCTTAAGGCTATAGAATGAATTAGTATTATTCATACAATTTTGGTAACTTAGTCTGAGTATAAGCTCTATGTCCAATCACCTTATTCAAGTAAGAGACATGTAATACTATATATATGCAAGTGGATAAGGGAAATTCTAGCTCGTAGACCACACTACCAATTTTCTACAAGATCTGATAAGGACCATAATACTTAGGTGACATATTTTTATCCTTATTTTGTTGATTTAGAAACATTTGATTATATGTCTAAAAATGCACAAATATCTAATCACCAACATCAAAAATTTACTCAGTGTAATATTGATTTATTTACTGATATATTCTATTATATGCCATTATTAAATTCTCTCTCAAACTAGCTAGTACCTCATGTTGATGGTGATTGTGTTCCTCAACATCTCAAACCCTGAGATGCACCTTCAAGGTTGTAGTGTGTTGTTCCCAGAATCTGCCACTTGTTTTTGTGGACAACATACTGACCATTTTGGTCCTGTAGGCCAAAACGCTCTCTTTCTTTCTTTCAAAATGTTCTGAGCAGTTAAGTTTTTCAAATATTCAAGCCTTTTCAGCTAGAAAAGTCATAGGTATTCAAAGGAAGTTCAAAACACTTAAGGATTTTCTTTAGTGTTTTGAGGATGGTTCAATGCCTAGGGTCAATCAAAAGACTTAACGACAGGCTTCAAACAATTAGAATGAATCACTATGAACCATTGAACCCTGCCTCCACAAGGTTCAAAGGTTCAACGACTTCAGTGGACTTAAAGAAAAGAAGGCTTCGAAGAGTTAACATTGAATCATTGAACCATTGAACCTTGAACCAAAATGGTTCAAAGGTTTAAGGTTCAACAAGTTCAATAAGTTTGATAGACTTAGAGAATAAAAATCTTTAAATAAAGAGAATGAACCATTGAACCATTGAACCTAGAGCCGAAATGGTTCAAAGGTTCAAAAGGTTCAAAGAGTTCAAATTTTGAATGGAAGCTTTGAGTGAGTGGATGAAGTGAAAGATTCCAGAAAGAAGTTCAAAGAAATGGTTTGACCAAAGAAGAAAAAGAAAGTGAATGCGGCCCTTCACAAAAACATTGAACCATTGAACCTTTGAACCAAAAGAGTTCAAGGTTTAAGGTTTAAAGAGGTTCAAAGCAACCAATGATGTCCCCATAGATGTCAATTTCAAGGTAATGGAATAACTACTGGTTTTCAAAAGACCTAAGAATAAGCTTAGCGACCAGCCCAAAAAGGAGCTGATGGAGTTAGCAAAAAGTGAGAAGGTAGCCCCAAGAGCTTAGATCACCAAGGAAAGACAAAATGTGGCAAGGAAGGGGGAATCAACTACAAGAAATTTAGAAATATTTATAGGGGAGATATTTCCAGTAGGTGGAATAGTCCACCAAGTAGACAGTAGGGAACACAAACATTCAAGTATGTAGCCTATTTTTCATTGTTGAGTAAAGGTGAATAGATAGTTGTGTAAGTATCATTAAGAAGACCAAACAACCCATGCTGAGGAAGGGACATTTGAGATAATTTAGAATGCTAAATTCAAAGTTGATGCCTACCCTTTGACATATATTTAAGGCATTCAATTCAACATGAGCCATTTTCATGAAAACAAGCGCCCAAGTCTTTCTTGTAATGCTATATATTTTAATCTATCATTTTGTATAAGGGAGATCTCTCAGTTATTAGAAGCTAAGCTCTACCCAAATTGAAAGGCAATCCTGAGACTTTGAGCTCAGATTATTAATCATATTTTGTTAAATGAATGAGAAAGCAAGTGACCTTTCAAACTTTGTGTTGGAATAAGTTTGTGTCATCTAGGAAATTGTTCTTATATCTGTTTCCTAAATACAGTCTTGTCTATTTAATCAAACAAGTAGAACAAGTAGAAGTAAGCTAGAAGATGCCTTGAAGCCAACTGTGGGAGACCTTGTGCTGCCATAAGTGTCTTCAGTCTGTGTTTTGTGTAAAGGATACTAGAGAGACTTTGAGCTCTCTTTATCCTTCATAATCCTTTACTCTGTTGTAATCTTAGGTGCAGACTTTGAGCTGCGCTTAATCCTATTTTGTTTCTTTATCCTAATCAGTAGGAGAGATAATGAAAGACTTTGTGCTTTCATTGGTTTCTTGTGATTTCTGTTACTACCCAAGAATAATCCTGTTGTTTGCTGAATATCACTTTTGAAAGAAGAGAAGTGCCTTTTCAATAATTGCATCAGAATTCTCCTCTATTTTATGAACATCATCTCTAAAAAAAGAGAGATAGATGGTATGATTTCACCCCTATGTGTATTTTTAGCATATATATATTATACTATAGTTTACAGGGAACCTCCCCTTGATGAGAGGAGAGATTTGTCTCAATCTAGCTATGGCCACCACATCTATTTTGCTGTATAAATCTCTTTATGCTGTGGTTGATGCACCTATTTTGTCGTTAGTCAGATAGTGACAAAATATTCACCCAACAGTTTTTGGTGACTCCACTGGGGAAGAACAAGAATTTTGAAGCCTCAAGCTTCAAATTGAAGCAGTTTCAATTTTTTTCTTTATCCATTTTACACTCTGGTAGATCCACCATACACATGAAGCTAGAGAGCTCAAGGTATTGTTGACCCTATATTTAATCTTGTGTAGCAAAATAATTTTGATCTTTCCCCTCCACAAATTCACCTTCAGTGAATCAAGAGTTTTCCTCCTACAAACATCAGGTCCCCAATACTAGGCAAAGCTTCTTTTTTCTCTACTAGTAGAGCTTTGTCCATACATATCCCACAGGGATTTATTATCCCTCATTTCAATAGCCATATCATGGCAGCTTGAGGCCCCTGGGGTAATACTTTTGGTCCCTTGAATTTAACCCCACCTCTACAGGAGCTACCCCGTAGCTCAAGAAAAAATTTCCCCAAGTTTTATGGTGATGGGAAGGTTCATCCTAATGAACATATAGCAGCCTTTTGTATAGCCTATGGTGTAATAGGCGTTGAATATGAAGACATTGTAGTTAGAATATTTTTGGAGACATTGCAAGGCACTATTACAGACTAGTTTTATCATCTGTAAGCACAAACAATAACTGACTAGAACACTCTCAAAGCCAAATTTGAGGCCAAGTTCAAACCTACAAAAGATGCACATGCCCTATTAGCTCAGCTTACACAAATGAAGAAGTCTCATGAACCCATGAGAGACTTCATTTCCAAATTTGACAAGTTGAGGAACAGGATTCTCATAATTGCTCAACTGATGCTTGAGAATCTCAAATACTTTATCAATTCTCAGCTTCCTAAAGTGAGTTTTTTGTTGAGGTGGGCTGGCCACATAGACCTTGCTGCTGCTCAAATTTTGGCCACTGAGGTTGAAGATGACCTTATCTTAAAAAGAAAGATAAAAAGAGATCCTAACAAAGGTAAATCTTCTTCATTTTTTGAATATTCTTCTACAAGAACCACTAATCCGATAGTACAAAAGCTAACAAATGAATTGTTAGCTCTCAAAAGGCAAATGACACAAGGGATGTCTACTCCTCCTTATTGGGATATACCAAGGAGGTCATTTCCCAACTAGTCATATCAGGGTAATGCTACCAGAAATCAAGGGTAACCAAACCGCCTTCCCCACTAGGGAAGCTTGCCATTGAGGCAGTACCAACTAACTCAACAGTTGGTTACCTTTAAATTGAATCTAATTTTTCTTTCCAACCTAAGTTGAACCAAGAAGATGACATTGATATCTTTGTAGAGAACCAAGAAGAATTAGTTGGCGACTCCAACATTGGTTTCCTAAATTACTAGGATGAACCCAGAAGTAAAGGTGAAGCATTTGATAGATCATACACTATATTTACTAGGTCCCAGAACCAGTCAACTCAACAAAAAAACAAAATAAAAATAGGAAAAGAATCTTGACCAAAAATTTCAATTGCTAAATGAGGAAATTCACTGCCTTTCCAATCAAAGGACCCGGTGATCACTAAAAAAGTAAGTACCTCAAATATTCCTTCACCTTCTGCCTCAAATTCGCAGACAAGTCCTACACCCAGAAAAAACTAGATTGATGGACTGCCTTCCTTTGTTTATAATTTATTTTAGTCATTTGATATAATTGACCATGTTAAGAAGACCAAAATTCAAATGTCTGAGTTTGAATTCTTGCAATCTAACCTTGAGTAGTTGGATAAGTTAGTTCAATGTGTCAAGAATAAAACTATCTCTATAAGACAAGAAATTTTGAAAGCAACTTGTGATCCCCCAAAGAACACACCTACCTAAAATAATCTTGTGATCACTCCTCTAGTCGCCCCTAGAAAGATAGAACCGTTTTATGTCTCCCTACTGATAAATGGTCATAAGCTGAACAATTGCATTATAAATAGTGGTGCATTTGACAATGTCATGCCCACCAAGGTGGCAGAATCTCTTGGTCTCATGCTGACTAAGACCTTTGAGAGATGTTTCTCTATGGAAAATAAATACGTGCCTCTACTGAGATAAATCAAAGATGCTTAATTTGCATTTGCGGCCTTCCCAGATAAGAGAATTAAAATGACAGTCCTGGTGGCCGATGTCCCAGCCTCCTATGGCATTCTTCTTGGGCAAAATTTTTGCAAGGACATTGGTGGAGAATTAAGCATGGACCTATTTAAGGTGAGGATCCTTGTCAAGGGCATCATGCAAAGGCTATTTCCTATGAAGGAGGAAAAGTACATTGTCACCCAAATATCAGATCCTGAAGCTCAAATTCTGTTTGAATCTTTAGGCATGGGTAATTACTTTTTGACTACTGAAGATGTTTCTATTTCAACAGATGAAAGCTTACTAAGTGACAATCCAAAAAAATTAGATAAGACATTAGAAGAATTGGTAGGGCACAATACACATAGAAAAAGATCCTCTTCTTGATGAAGAAAAATCTAAAAGAAGATCAAAGTCTAATGATATTTGGATTCTAGAATTTGATGGCAGTAATGCTTCAACTTATTTTAGACCTAGAGTTATTTTAATATTTCCTCAAGGAGATATCTTCCCCTATGCATATAATCTATAGTTCAGCAACACCAACAACACTGCTGATTATGAATCACTGCTGCTCAGATTAAAGACTGCTTAGGATAAAGGTGTTAAAATCCTTCATGACAAAGGAGAAGCTGAGCTGATGGTTTGTCAGGTGAGGAACCTATACCAAACCAAGAATGAGAAATCATGACATTATCACAATCTGGTGTGGGACTAAATTGAAATCTTTGATGCTTTCAGTATTTCTATTGTGCCCAGAGAATTCAATAGTCGTGCAGATGCATTGGCTATCTCCACAACTCTCTTGGTCCCTCACCAAGATTTCAAAGAAGATAGGTACACTATCAAGTTGGTCTTTTGACTAAGTGTACCTAATAATGTTGATCATTAATAGGTGTTCAATGGTGATAAATAAATCATTAATTTTTTAGAACAAAGAGACAACTTTGAAAAGCTTCAATTTGAAGGCAATGAATCCCCACCATGGGAATCAACTCCTGAGACAAATAAAATCGCTGATGAAGAGTTCCTCTAGCTCAAAGGGAATAAAATTTCCAAAGGATTAGTTTGTCTTGATAAATATTTTGACAAGCACGATAGGCTTATCAAAAAATAGTAAATGGATTCAAAATCCTCCAAGGATTTTGAGCAAATCAATTTGAGTACAAAAGACAATCTAAAAATAGTCAACATTAGGAATCATTGCACTCCTAATGAGAAACTCAAATTCATTACACTACTTCACCATTACATTGATGTTTTGGCCTAATCATATGATGACCTAAAACCTCTTAGACTTGAAGAAATCAAGCACAAAATTACTTTCAAGATTGGATCATTGCCTCACAAGCAGAAGCAAAGGTAGTACAACCCCAGGATATCAGACATGATTTTGTCTGAGATACAGAAAATGTTAAATGCAAGGATTATTTTCCCAATCCATAATTCCACTTGGATTGTGAATATAGTCCTTGTAAGAAAGAAGAATAGAAATTTTTTCCTGTGTGTTGATTTTAGAAATCTAAATCAATCATCTTTAAAGGACAACTATCCCCTGCCCATCATGGATCAACTGCTGCAAATAATGACTGGCGTTGAGATGTTATCAATGTTAGATGAATTTATAAGATATAATCAAGTGGAAGTTGGTGAAGCAAATCAACATAAGACCACTTTCACAACACCTTGGGGCACATTTTCATATTTTAGAATGCCATTTGGCTTGATCAATGCTGGTGCCACTTTTCAAAGAGCAATGGATCTTACTTTTAGAAATGAAATAAGTAAGTTCATTATGGTATATCTTGATGACCTGATAGTCTTTTCTAGTCATTGTCCTAATCATGTGCATCATCTACAACAAGTGCTAGAGTGATGTAGCAGAATGGTATTTCTCTTAATCCCAAGAAGTCAATTTTTGGGGTTAATGAAGGGAAACTTCTCGATCACACTATGTCCTGAGAAGGCATACAGATCGACCCAAAATGGGTCAAATCAATTCAAGAACTTGTTCTTCCTGCCAATAAAACTACAGTTCACTCTTTCTTTAGAAAGGTGAATTTTTTGTGAAGGTTCATTTTTTAATTCGTAGAGAAGACTCGCCACATTATAAACATGATGAAGGGCAAAGCCACTTTTAACTAGACTGAAGAAGACAAATCAACATTTTGAGATATCAAGAAAGTTATCTCCCACACCCCAATTCTAGTTTGTCTTGATTACACCAAAGAATTCATGATGTATAGCTATGCTTCTAAACATATGCTTTCAACCATCTTGGTTTAGCAGAACAAAGAAGGTGTAGAATCTCCCATATCTTTCATGAGTTATCTTCTCAAAGCTCATGAGCTAAAGTATTCAATCATGGAAATGCATGTCTATGCTATGGTAAAGGTAGTAAATCACTTCCATTTTTTACATCTTGAAATCACACATTGTTGTTCTTGTTCCTGACACAACAGTCAAGTCCATACTAACTCAGCAGGAGTTTGGGACCAAAAAGGGCAATTGGATTGCCAAAATCTAGGAGTTTGATCTTGTTATCAAACCAATGAAGCTTGTGTAGGGAAGGGGCCTCTATTAATTAATTGCTGATAACATAACAAAAGAAGTAGAGTATGAAGAAATAGGAGTTGAAGACATGCCAACAGTTCTCTTTGTCACCACTACGAATGAGTGGTATTCAAATATTGCCCATTTCCTTACCTATGGTGAGTGTCCTCCTCACATGTCTCATAAAGAAAAGAGGAATGTTAAGTTGAAAGCTTTCAATTTTGTCCTATGGGATAACAGTCTATATAAGAGGAATCTTGATGGAGTATTCCTTTGCTGCATGGATAAAGTGCAGCGGAACAAACTTTTGGAGTCCTTCCATAATTTGGCTTATGGAGGACATTTTTCTGCACTTGTAACTGCCCATAAGATTCTATGAGCTAGGTATTATTGGCCTACTCTATTTAAAGATTCATACGCTTGAGTGCATAGATGTGAGCTGTGTCAACAGTTCATTAGCAAACCCAAGCTGGCCGTATTACCTATCAAGCTTGTGGTGATAGAAGATCCATTTCAATAATGGGGGATTAATTTTATTAGCATTGTAAATCCATCCTTGAGTGTTGGACATGGTTATGTCCTTATAGCCATAGACTAATTTACTAAGTGGGTGGAAGCCATTCTATTCAAGCATGCCATTTCAAAGGTGGTATGTAATTTCCTTAAGGAAAACATTATTTCAAGTTTTGAGATTCCAAATAAGATTGTAACAGACAATGCAGTTTATTTATCTTCTTATGAGATTACCTAGTTCTATTACTCTTATGAGATTATTCTCTCTCACTCTTCTGACTATTATCTACAAAGAAATGGTTAAGTAGAATCAAGCAACAAGAACATGGTGACCATTATCAGAAAGCTAGTAGATGACAATCAAAGAACCTGACATAAAACATTGCTTGATGCTTTATGGGTAGATAGAATTACACCTAAGAGGGAGATAAGTATGTCCCCATTCCAAATTTTATATGGTCTCAATGCAGAGATACCAATCACCCTAGAATTACTAGCATTAAAGTTAGCAAAGGCAGTGGAAGATTCAACTTTTTAAAGTTTGATCGACAAAAAGATCATGTGCTTGACTAAGCTTAATGAGCAATGAATTATGGAGGTGGACTGAATTATTGTGCATCAAAATCTGGTAAAGAGACTCTTCAACCAGAAAGCAAGGATCCATAATTTTTAGATTAGAGATCAAGTATTATTATGGGATAAGAGGAGAGAACCAAAAAGAATGCATGTAAAATTGGAATCCCTATGGAGAGGCCCATTTGCCATTCATCATTTAAATGGTGAAAATAGTTTCTTACTAAAATATCAAGATAGAACACTATTTAATCTTTCTCACACTGGGCAGCATCTAAAGCACTTCAATCATTAAAGTATCAAATAAGTCCATTGGTATATTTGTATAGTCTTTCTTTGTTTTGTATTTTTCATTTATTTTTGGTGCCATTAGTTTTTGGTGCCTTTATTTTTGGGTAAGCATGACTCCGTATCCCAATGGCATAGATGAAGGCACCAAGATTTTGGTTTCTAATCCCTTTGATTATTTTAGTTTTCAATCGATAGAAGTTCTCCAACTAGAGCCAGCTATTGTTCCCAAAAGCTGTCATTTATTTTTGTGGACAACATACTGACCATTTTGGTCTTGTAGGCCAAAATGCTCTCTCTTTCTTTCAAAATGTTCTGAGTAGTTGAGTTTTTTAAATATTTAAGCCTTTTCAACTAAGAAAGTCACAGGTTCAACAGGTGGGCTTTCTTCAAAGGAATTTCAAAACACTTAAGGCTTTTCCTTAGTGTTTTGAGGATGGTTCAACGCCCAGGTTCAATCAAAAGACTTAATGGTGGGCTTCAAACAATTAGAATGAACCACTATGAACCATTGAACCATTGAACCCTACCTCTGTAAGGTTCAAAGGTTCAACAGCTTCAGTGGACTTAAAAAAAAGAAGGATTTGAAGAGTTAACATTGAATCATTGAACCATTGAACCTTGAACTAAAATGGTCCAAAGGTTCAAGGTTCAGTGAGTTCAATAAGTTTGATAGACTTAGAGAATAAAAGGCTTCAAAGAAAGAGAATGAACTGTTGAACTTGGAACTAAAATGTTTCAAAGGTTTCAAAGAGTTCAAAGTTCAAATGGAATCTTTGAGCGAGTGGATGAAGTGAAAGATTCTAGAAAAAAGTTCAAAGAAATGGTTTGACCGAAGAAGAAAAAGAAAGTTGTCAGGATCTAACTCCTCAATAAGAGTACAATATGATTACCTCGTATAAGCAACTAAACATAGAATTATACCAGAATTAACAAGTAACTAGAATTCACAAATGACACATAATATGAGAGATAATACACAATCTTGTATTAATACTCATGCCAGAAGGAAATACAATGAAGATGCCACGATCTTCCACACCTCTTAGATGTACAGATCTCTTTCCCTCAAGAGTTCACTCTCCTACCAATAATGGTTCCAACACACAACTCAAACACAGAGTTGTTGTTCACCTCCAACCAATCAATAATAATACTGCCAGTACACAAGTACTCAAAGTACTTCAAGTAGATCTCTCATGAACTTGCAACAACCTGCAACTAAAATGATCTTACTTACCATGTATAACTTCTTCCTAATCTTGCAACAACCTACAAATCAACTTGTTCTTGTAATTGGACGGATCTCTTCCTTACCTTAATCCTTGATTACAATACATGCCAATGAGTCTATAAATAGATCCCATACTAAACAATAACTTAGACTTCTAATTTACAATAATTAGACACGCAGCTCAAGACTCAAAATAGTCTTTACATGCAAACAACCAGTTCAACAAACTAACTGTTCATGCAACAAATAGTTTTGGAACCACACAGGCGACTGACGTCGGTCTCTATCTGACTAGAGGTGACTAACATCGGCCGACTCCTACCAATGTCAGTTGCCCTTTACACTAAAGATGACTAACGATTGCATTGCCGACGCCAGTATCCCTAGAACTCAGCAACCTCCTCCATGTTTACATCAGTGAAGCTTTTAGCTCCACAACCTAACAATCTCCCACTTGGAGATAAATAGCTACAACTATACCTGTACCTGTACATCATCTAGTTTTTTTCCTGGCTTTGTATCCCTCTTCAAGATCAATCTTGAAGACTAACCACCATAAATCCTATGGTGCACATCCTGTCATCCAAATCACCTACCACATCCACATCTACAAACCCATGTAGAAAATAACTTGACCCTGCATAACATGTGCACCTGTTGTTGGTCCCTCTCAGATACCTGAGAATCCACTGAACTACCCTCCAGTGCTTCTTTCCTAGATTGGCTCCAAAATTGCTGACAACTCCCACTGCTTGGGCAAACTCAGGTTTAGTACACATGTACTCAACCTCATTATATAAATTAGGACACTATTCATAAAATTTTCCAACCATCGACGTGCTAACCAGTTTCATACAATTATCTAGAGACAAAATCAACATGTGACCTTCCATGTCTATAGAACACACTCATGCCAAAGAATCTTGCTGCTCTCAGATTCCTCATGACACACCTCTGAACTAACTTTACCTTTAGTTCAGCAACTCCCTGCATATGTGACCCTGCAACAAGCACAACATACAGTAATAGGATAATGTAGCTAATATTATCCAACTTGGTAAAGAAAACACAATGGTTAAACCTCCATTGTCCTGCAGCTTACTCAAGACCATATACCTTGGCCTTCCATCTCACGTGTCCATTCCCACTCTTCTTTATCCTAAAATTCCATTCGTCTTTCAGTGCTTTCTTCCAGTTGGCAACTCTACCAAAAAACTCCAATTTTGTTTTACTCTAAGGAATCACATTCCTCATCCATGCCAAGCTCCCACTATTTCCTAGATTCTACCTGCTCTATTTCTTTAATAACTTCTGGGTTCTTGACCATTAGTGAGCAACAAGTAGTGTAAAGAAGGGAAATGATGAATTTGAGGCTTACTTACCCTTTCAATCCTCCATATGGGCATTTGAGACTCTTTGACAGCTTGCTATCTGCCCAAAACCCATCTCAGTGACCGATGTCGGTCACATCTCAGTCTGCACCAGACCAACGTCAATTTCATGCAACTGCCTCATCGCTAACGCCGATTCCCCTTAACTGAAGCTGGTTTTTACTTGTCTAGAGTTACCAATGTTGGTCTGCACATAACTAACGTCAATCCCTATCTGGATGCCAATGTCAGTTTTCTAACCAACGTCGGTCCCTGTGTTTTAGTTATGAGCGATGACTTTTACCCAAGAGCTCCTTTTGGATCAAAGACTTGTCCAAATCAACCTTGCTCTGCTCAAAATTCTTTAGCCCCTTATGCTGATCTCTGTCCGTCATCTTCTCCTTGAAAACCAAGGCTTTTCTGTTCTTGTCACAAACATCAAATTTCTTCCTTCTGTAATACTGTGATCCTCCAATAGAAGCTAACACCTTCGTTGTTGAACCAGTGTCAAGAAACATCACTTTCTTCTTTTGCTTACAGAAATCTTGATCCATGCTTTTCAAATCTAAAAGCATACCTTTTGACTCAAGAACATGCATCTCCTTCTTATTCATGTGACCAAGCCTATTAAGCCACATCTTTGAATCTACAGCTGAAGTAGATAAACCAAAAGGAGAATCAGTAATACAAGTAGATAGATAAAGCGTACCTACTTTCTTACCTCTTGCTACAACAAGTGCACCCTTGAAAACTTTCCAAGAGTCTGTTGTGAGAGTTACTGTGCAACCTTCATCACCTAACTTTCCAACAAAAATCAAATTCTGCTTCAAGACTGGGACATGCATGACCTCCTTCAACACCCATGTGTTGTCCATCTGCAATTTTAGCTTCACTTTCCTTTTGCCAACCATTTGACAAGGCTTACCATCCCCTAAATAAATTTCTCCAAAGTCTCCCTGGATATATTCATGAAAAAATTCCCTATTTGGGGATGCATGGAAAGAGGCACCAAAATCTAAAACCCAAGATTCTACTTTATCCAAAAAATATACCAGAGCATCCTGTGCAACAATATCTGCAACATTTGCTTCTTCATGTCCTTCATGCTGATCTTCATTCACCCAGTAATCTCTCTTTACATGCCCTTGCTTTCCACATTTCTAGCAGGTTATTCTACCATACCTAGATTTAGATCTCCTGCCTATCTTTGACCTTGATCTCCCATGCTCGATCTTCTCTCTTTGTCTTCCCCTATTTTCAACACTCAAAGCATTACCTGATGATTCACCTGTGCTTTTCTTGTGAATTTCTTCATTCAAAATTACACTCACAACATCATCTACTTTTAAGATTTTTGAAGCAGACGTAGTATTACTAACTGCCATTACCAAACTCTCCCAACTTTCAGGTAATGAACACAAGATTAAGAGAGCCTTAATTTCATCATCAAAAATAATATTGACTGAATTTAACTGGTTTACCAAACCATGGAAATCACTAAGATGACTATGAATAGATCCACCTTCCAACATTTGCAAATTAAATAATTGCTTCATAAGAAATACCTTATTCGAAGCTGAGGGTTTTTTATATAAATTTGCCAAAGATTCCATCAACTCTACCATTGTCATAGCCTGTGATAAGTTGGAAATCACAGACGATGCAATGCTCAACCTTATAGATCCTAGAGCCTTCCGATCAAGAACCTTCCATTCTTCATCCTTCATATCCATGGGCTTGCATGCAACCCCACCCAATGGTAAATACAAATCTTTTTGATACAAATAATCTTCTATCTGCATCTTTCATAATTGATAATTCTTGCCATTAAACTTCTCCATTTGTAGCTTACTTTCTTCTGCCATTGAAACAAAAACCCCTGTGAGTGACCTGTAATCAACAAACACTAACCAGATCTGATACAACCTGTTAGTAACCCAACCAAAAGCTCTGATACCACTTGTCAGGATCCAACTCCTTAATAAGATTACAATATGATTACCTCATATAAGCAACTAAACATGGAATTATACCAAAATTAACAAGTAACTAGAATTCACAAATGACACAGAATATGAGAGACAATACACAATCTTGTATTAATACTCATACCAGAAGGAAATACAATAAATATGCCACAATCTTCCACACCTCTCAGATGTATAGATCTCTTTCCCTCAAGAGTTCACTCTCCTACCAAAAATGGTCCCGACACACAACTCAAACATAGAGTTGTTCACCTTCAACCAATCAGTAACAATACTGTCAGTACATAAGTACTCAAAGTACTTCAAGTAGATCTCCCATGAACTTGCAACAACCTACAACTCAAATGAGCTTACTTACCATGTAGAACTTCTTTCTGATCTTGCAACAACCTGTAAATCTACCTATTCTTACAATTGGAAGGATCTCTTCCTTGCCTTAATCCTTGATTGCAATACATGCCAATGAGTCTATAAATAGATCCCATACTAAACAATAACTTAGACTTCTAATTTACAATAATTAGACATGTAGCTCAAGACTCGAAATAGTCTTTACATGCAAACAACTAGTTCAACAAACTAACTGTTCGTGTAACGAACAGTTTTGGAACTGCACAAGCGACCGACGTCGACCTCTGTTTGACTGGAGGTGACCGACGTCGGTCGACTCCTGCCAATGTTGATTACCCTTTGCACTGAAGATGACTGACGTCGATTGCATTGCCGACATCATTATCCCTGAAACTCAACAACCTCCTCCATGTCTGCATCAGTGAAGCTTTTAGCTCCACAACCTAACAAAAGCGAATGCAGCCTTTCATAAAAACATTAAACCATTGAACCTTTGAACCAAAAGAGTTCAAGGTTCAAAGTGACCAATGACGTCCCTATGGATGTCAATTTTAGGGTAATGGAATAACCATTGGTTTTTAAAAGTCTTGAGAACAAGCTCAGTGACTGGCCCAAAAAGGAGCTGATAAAGTCAGTAAAAAGCGAGAAGGTAGCCCCAAGAGCTTAGATCACCAAGGAAAGATAAAACATGTCAAGGAAGGGGGAAATGACTACAAAAAATTTAGAAATATCTATAGAGGAGTTATTTCTAGTAGGTAGAATAGTCCACTAGGTAGACATCAGGGAACACAAACATTCAAGGATGCGGCCTATTTTTTTTATTGAGTAAAGGCGAATGGATAGCCGTGTAAGTAGCATTAAGAAGACCAGACAACCCATGCTGAAGAAGGGACATTTGAGATAATTTAGAATGCCAAGGTCAAAGCTGATGCCCTATTATAGCATGGCCTTTTGATAGATATTTAAGGCATTTAATTTAGCATGGGCCGTTTTCATGAAAATAAGCACCCAAGTCTTTCTTTTAGTGCTATATATTATAATCTATCATTTTATATAAGGATGATCTCTCAGTTATTAAAAGCAAAGATCTACCTAAATTGAAAGGCAATCTTGAGACTTTGAGCTCAGATTGTTAATCATATTTTGTTAAATGAATGAGAAAGTAAGTGACCTTTCAAACTTTGTGTTGGAATAAGCTTGTGTCATCTAAACAATTGTTCTTATATCTATTTCCTAAATATAGTCTTGTCCATTTAATCAAACAAGTAGAATAAGTGGAAGTAAGTTGGAAGATGTCCTGAAGCCAACTGTGGGAGACTTTGTGCTGCCATAAGTGTCTTTAGTTTGTGTTTTGTGTAAAGAATATTAGAGAGACTTTGAGCTCTCTTTATCCTTCATAATCCTTTACTTTATTTTAGTCCTAGGTGCAGACTTTGAGCTGCACTTAATCCTACTGTGTTCCTTTATTCTAATCAGTAGGAGAGACAATGAAAGACTTTGTGCTTTCATTGGTTTCTTGTGGTTTTTGTTACTATCTAACAAGAATCCTACTATTTTTTGAATATCACTTCTAAAAGAAGAGAAGTGCCTTTTCAGTAATTGCATTAGAATTCTCCTCTATTTTGTGAACACCATCTCTGAAAAAATAGAGATGGATGGTATGATTTCACCCTTGTGTGTATTTTTAGCATATATTTAGTATACTATAGTTTACAGGGAACCTCCCCTTGATGAGAGGAGAGATTTATCTCAATCTGGCTGTGGTCACCACATCTATTTTACTGTATAAATCTCCTTATGTTATGGTTGATGCACCTATTTTGTCATCAGTTAGCTGGTGATAAAATATTCACCTAACAGTTTTTGGCAACTCCACTAGGGAAGAATAATAAATTTAAAGCCTCAAGCTTCAAATTGAAGCAGATTCAATTCTTTTCTTTATCTATTTTACACTATGATAAATCCACCATACACACGAAGCCAGAGAGCTCAAGGTACTATTGACCCTATATTTGATCGTGTAGAAAAATAATTTTGATCTTTCCCCTCCACAAACTCACATTCAGTGAACTAAGAGTTTTCCTCCTACAAACATTAGGTCCCTAAGACTAGGCAAAGCTTCACTTTCTTCTGCTAGTAGAGCTTTGTCCATACATATCTCAAGTATTTATTATCCCTCTTTTTAATAGCCATATCATGACAACTCGAGGCCCCTGGGGTAATAATTTTGGTCCCCTAAATCTAACCCCACCTCTACATGAGCTACCCCGTAGCTCAAGGAAAAATTTCCCTAAGTTCTATGGTGATGGGAAGGTTCATCTTGATTAACATATAGCAACCTTTTGCATATCCTATGGTGTAATAGGCATTGAATATGAAGACATTGCAGTTAGACTATTTGTGGAGACATTGCAAGGCACTATTGTAGACTAGTTTTATCATCTGCAAGCACAAATAGTAACTGAATGAAACACTTTCAAAGTCAAATTTGAGGCCAAGTTCAAACCTATGGAAGATGCACATGCCCTGTTAGCTTAGCTTACATAAATGAAGAAGAAGCCTCATGAACCCATGAGAGACTTTATTGCCAAATTTGACAAGCTGAGGAACAGGATTCCCATAATTGCTCAATCGACACTTGAGAATCTCAAATGCTTCTTCATCAATTCTCAGCTTCTTAAAGTGAGTTTCTTATTGAGACGGCCTGGCCACATAGACCTTGCTACTACTCAAATTTTAGCCATTGAGGTTGAAGATGACCTTATCTTGGTAGGTAAGATAATAAGAGATCCTAACAGAGGTAAATCTTCTTCATCTTCTAAATATTCTTCTAAAGGAACCACTGATTCGATGGTGTAAAAGCTAACAAATGAATTACTAGCTCTCAAAAGGAAAAGGACATAAGGGATGTCTACTCCTCCTTATCAGGATATACCAAGAAGAAGGATGTTTTCCAACTAGTCGTATCAGGGCAATGCTACCAAAAATCAAGGGCAACCAAACTGCCTTCCTCCCCCACCAGGGAAGCTTGCCATTGAGGTAGCACTAGCTAACTCAGTAGTTAGTTATCTTGAAACTAAATCTTTTTTTCTTTTCAACCTAAGTTGAATCAAGAAGATGACATTGATCTCTTTGTAGAGAACTAAGAAGAATTAGCTAGCGACTCCAACATTAGTTTACTGAATTACCAGGATGAACCCGAAAGTAAAGGTGAAGCATTTGATGGATCATATGTTTTATTTACCAGGTCCCAAAACCAATTAGCTCAACAAGCAGATAAAAGAAAAATAGGGGAAAAATCTCGACCAAAAATTTCAATTGCTAAATGAGGAACTGCATTGTCTTTCCAATCAAAGGACCCAATGATCACTAAAAAAGTAAGTACCTCAAATATTCCTTCACCTTCTACTTCAAATTCATAGACTAGTCCTACACCCAACAAAAAATAAATAGATGGACTACCTTCCTCTATTTATAATTTATTTCAGTCATTTGATATAATTGACCATGTTAAGAAGACCAAAATTAAAATGTCTAAGTTTGAATTCTTACAATCCAACCCTGAGCATTTGGATAAGTTAGTTCAATGCAGCAAGAATAAGTCCATCCCTATAGGACAAAAAAAATTGAAAGCAACTTGTGATCCCCCAAAGAACACACCTACCTACAATAATATTGTGATCACTCCTCCAGCCACCCCTGAAAAGATAGAACCATTTTATGTCTTCCTGCTGATAAATGGTCATCAGTTGAACAATTACATTATAGATTTTGGCGCATTTGACAATGTCATACTTGCTAAGGTGGTAGAATCTCTTGGTCTCACACTAACTAAGACCTTTGGGAGATGTTTCTCTATGGAAAACAAATAAGTTCATCTACTAGAACAAATCAAAGATGCTCAATTTACATTTGTGGCCTTCCTAGATAAAAGAATTAAAATGATAGTCCTGGTGGCTGATGTCCCAGCCTCCTATGGCATTCTTCTTGGATGAAATTTTTTTAAGGATGTTGGTGGAGAATTAAGCATTGAATTATTTGAGGCAAGGATCCCTATCAAGGGCATCATGTAAAGGTTACTTCTTATGAAAGAGGCAAAGTACATTGTTACCCAAACATCAACCCCTAAAGCTCAAATTCTATTTGAATCTTCAGGCATGGGTAATTACTTTTTGACTACTAAAGACATTTCTATTTCAAAAAATGAAAGCTTATTAAGTGACAATCCAAAAAATTTAGATAAGACATCAGAAGAATTGGTAGGTCATAGTACACATAAAAAAATATCTCTTCCTGACGAAGAAAAATTTGAAAGAAGATCAAAGTCTGATAATATTTAGATTCTAGAATTTGATGGCAGCAATGCTTCAACTGGTTCTGGAGTTGGAGTTATTTAAATATCTATTCAAGGATATATCTTCCCCTATGCATACAAACTATAGTTTAGCAACACCAACAACACTACTAAATATGAATCACTGTTGCTTAGATTAAAGCCTACTCAAGATAAAGGTGTTAAAATATTTCATACCAAAGGAGACGCTAAGTTGGTGGTTTATCAGGTGAGGAACTTGTACCAAACCAAGAATGAAATATTGTGACCTTATTGAAATCTAGTGTGGGACTACATTGAAAGCTTTGATGCTTTCAATATTTTTGTCGTGCCCAGAGAATTCAACAGTCATACAGATGCATTGGTCATCTCCACAACTCTCTTGGTCCCTCACCAAGATTTCAAAGAAGATAGGTACACTATCGAGTTAGTCTTTCAACCAAGTGTACCTAATAATGTTGACCATTGATAGGTGTTCAATGGTGATAACCAAATCATTGCTTTTCTAGAATAAAGAGACAACTTTAAAAAGTTTTAATTTGAAGGTAGTGAATCTCTACATGAGAATCAGCTTCTGAGACAAATTCAACAGCTGATGAAGAGTTCCTCCAGCTCAAAGGGAATAAAATTTTCAAAAGTTTAGTTTCTCTTGAGAAACTTTTTGACAAGCATGATAGGTTTATCAAAAAATAGCAAATGGATTCAAAATCTTCTAAATATTTTGATCAAATCAATTTGAGTACATAAGACAATCCAAAAATGGTCAACATTGAGAATTATTGCACTCTTGATGAGAAACTCAAATTCATTACACTGCTTCACCATTACATTGATGTTTTGTCCTATTTATATGATGATCTAAAACCTCTCAGACTTGAATAAATCAAGCATGAAATTTCTCTCAAGATTAGGTCATTGTCTCACAAGTAGAAGCAAAGACAGTACAACCCTAGGATATCAGGCACAATTTTGGCTGAGATATAGAAAATGCTGAATGCAAAGATTATTTTCTTAATCCATCATTCCACCTGGATTGTGAATATAGTCCCTGTAAGAAAAAATAGAGAAATTCACCTGTGTTGATTTTAGAAATCTGAATCAGCCATCTTTAAAGGACAACTATCCCCTACCCATCATAGATCAGCCGCTACAAACAGTGACTGGCAATGAGATGTTATCAATGTTAGATGGATTTTTAAGATATAATCAAGTAGAAGTTGGTGAAGCAGACTAATATAAGACCACTTTTACAACACCTTGAGGCATCTTTTCATATTGCATTTGCCATTTGTTTTGATCAATGTTGGTGCCACTTTCCAAAGAGCAATGGATCTTGCTTTCAGAAATGAAATGGGTAAGTTCATTGTGGTATTTCTTGATGACCTGACAGTCTTTTTTAAGCATCATCTTGATTGTGTGCATCATCTATAATAAGTGCTAGAGTGATGTAGGAAGAATGGTATTTATCTTAATCTCAAAAAGTCAATTTTTGGGGTTACTGAAGGGAAACTTCTCGATCACATTGTGTCCTAAGAAGGCATAAAGATTTATCCAAAAAGGGTCAAATCAATTCAGGAGCTTGCTCTTCTTGCCATTAAGACTGCAATTCACTCTTTCTTTGGAAAGGTGAATTTTCTATGAAAGTTTATTCCTGAATTCATAGAGAAGACTTGCCACATTGTAAATATGATGAAGGGCAAAACCACTTTAAATAGACTGAAGAAGGCAAATCAGCATTTCAAGATATCAAGGAAGCTATCACCCACACCCTAATTCTAGTTTGTCCTGATTACACCAAAGACTTCATGATGTATAGCTATGCTTCTAAACATATGCTTTCAGCCATATTGGTTCAGCAAAACAAAGAAGGTGTAGAATCTTCCATATCTTTCATGAGTTTTCCTCTCAAAGGTCTTGAGCTGAAGTATTCAATCATGGAGAAGCATGTATATATTGTGGTAAAGGCAGTAAAGCACTTCCATTTTTACACCTTGAACTAACACACTATTGCTCTTGTTCCTGACACAACATTCAAGTCCATACTAACTGAGCAAGAGTTTGGGACTAAAAGGGGTAATTGGATTGCCAAAATCTAGGAGTTTGATCTTGTTATCAAACCAATGAAGCTTGTGTGGAGAAGGGGCCTCTATCAATTAATTATTGATAACATACCAGAAGAAGTAGAGTATGAAGAAATAGGAGTTGAAGACATGCCAACGGTTCTCATTTTCACCACTATGAATGAGTGGTATTCAAATATTGCTCATTTCCTTATTTATGGTGAGTGTCCTGCTCACCTGTCTTGTAAAGAAAAGAGGACTATTAAGTTGAAAGCTTCCAATTTTATCCTATGGGATAACACTCTGTATAAGAGGAATCTTGATGGGGTATTCCTTCACTATGTGGATAAAGCACAACAAAATAAACTTTTGGAGTCCTTTCACAATTTGTCTTGTAGAGGACATTTTTCTACACCTATGACTACCTATTAAATTCTACGAGCTAAGTACTATTGGCCTACTCTATTTCAAGATTCATATGCTTGGGTGCATAGATGCAAGCTATATCAATAGTTCATTAGCAAACCCAAGCTAGCCACATTACCTCTCAAGCTTGTGGTGATAGAAGAGCCATTTCAGCAATGGGAATTGATTTCATTGGTGCTATAAATCCATCCTCGAGTGCTAGACATGATTATGTCCTCATAACCACAGACTACTTTACCAAGTGGTTGAAAGCCATTCCAGTCAAGCATGCCACTTTAGAGGTGGTATGTAATTTCCTCAAAGAAAACATCATTTCTAAGTTTGGGGTCCCAAATAAGATTGTAACAGACAATGCATCTTATTTCTCTTCTTATGAGATTACCCAGTTCTATTACTCTTATAGGATTATTCTCTCCCACTCTTCTAACTATTATCTGCAAGAAAATGGTCAAGCAGAATCAAGAAACAAGAACCTAGTGACCATTATCAGGAAGCTAGTAGATGACAATCAAAGAACCTGGCATAAAGCATTGCTTGATACTTTATGAGTAGACATAATTACACCCAAGAGTGTGATAGGTATGTCCCCATTCCAACTTTTGTATAGTCTCAATGCAGAGATGCCAATCACCTTGGAATTACTAGTGTTAAAGTTAGCAAAGGCAGTGGAAGATTCAACTTTTGAAATTTCAATCGACAAAATGATCATGTGCTTGACTAAGCATAATGAGCAATGAACTATGGTGGTGGACCAAATTGTTGTGCATCAAAGTCTAGTGGAGAGATTCTTCGACTAGAAAGCAAGGATCCATGATTTTCAAGTTGGAGATCAAGTTTTATTATGGGATAAGAGGAGAGAACCAAATAATGCATGGAAAATTGGATTCCCTATGGAGAGGCCCACTTGCCATTCATCATTTAAATGGTGAAAATAATTTCTTGATGAAATATCAAGATGGAACACCATTTACTCTACCTCACAGTGTGTAACATCTGAAGCACTTCAATCTTTGAAGTATTAGATAAGTCCATTGGTACATTTGTATAGTCTTTCTTTATTTTGTGTTTTTCATTTGTTTTTGGTGCCATTGGTTTTTGGCACCTTTCTTTTTGGGTAAGCATGACTCTGTAGCCCAATGGCATAGATGAAGGCACTGAGATTCTGGTTTCTACTCCCTTTGATTACTTCAGTTTTCAATCGATGGAAGTTCCCCAACTAAAGCTAGATGTTGTTCTCAAAATTTGTCACTTGCTTTTGTGGATAACATACCAACCATTTTGGTCTTGTAGGCCAAAATGATCTCTTTCTTTCTTTCAAAATATTCTGAGCAGTTGAGTTTTTTAAATATTCAAGCCTTTTCAATTAAGGAAGTCACAGGTTCAACAGGTGGCCTTTATTCAAAAGAAGTTCAAAACACTTAAGGCTTTTCCTTAGTGTTTTGACGATGGTTCAATGCCCAAGTTCAATCAAAAGACTTAACGGTGGGCTTTAAACAATTAGAATAAACCACTATGAACCATTGAACCCTGCCTCTGCAAGGTTTAAAGGTTCAATGACTTCAGCGGACTTAAAGAAAAGAAGGCTTTGAAGAGTTAACATTGAATCATTGATCCATTGAACCTTGAACCAAAATGTTCCAAAAGTTCAAGGTTCAATGAGTTTAATAAGTTTGATAAACTTAGAGAATAAAAGGCTTCAAAGAAAGAGAATGAACTGTTGAACTGTTGAACCTAGAATCAAAATGGTTCAAAGGTTTCAAAGAGTTCAAAGTCTGAATGGAAGCTTTGAGCGAGTGGATGAAGTGAAATATTCCATAAAGAAGTTTAAAGAAATGGTTTGACTGAAGAAGAAAAAGAAAGTGAATGCATCCCTTCACAAGAACATTGAACCATTGAACCTTTGAACCAAAAGAGTTCAAAGTTCAAGGTTCAAAGAGGTTCAAAGAGACCAATGATGTCCCCACAGATGTCAATTTCAAAGTAATAGAATAACCATTGATTTTCAAAAGACTTGAGAACAAGCTCAGTGACTCACCTAGAAAGGCGCTGATGGAGTCAGCAGAAAGCGAGAAGGTAGCCCCAAGAGCTCAGATCACCAAGGAAAGACAAAACATGGAAAGGAAGGGGGAAATGACTACAAGAAATTTAGAAATATCTATAGGGGAGTTATTTACAATAGGTGGAATATTCCACCAGGTAGACATCAAGGAACACAAACATTCAAGGATACAACCTATTTTTCTTCATTGAGTAAAGGCAAATGGACAGCCATGTAAGTAGCATTAAGAAGACTAGACAACCCATGTTGAGGAAGGGAAATTTGAGATAATTTAGAATGCCAAAGTTAAAGTTGATGCCCTATTCTAATATGGCCCTTTGATAGATATTTAAGGCATTCAATTCAGCATGGGCCATTTTCATGAAAACAAGCACCCAAGTCTTTCTTGTAATGCTATATATTGTAATATCTCATTTTGTATAAGGGAGATCTCTCAATCATTAGAAGCGAAGCTTTGACCAAATTGAAAGGCAATCCTGAGACTTTGAGCTCAGACTGTTAATCATATTTTGTTAAATGAATGAGAAAGCAAGTGACCTTCGAAACTTTGTGTTGGAATAAGCTTGTGTCATCTAGGAAATTATTCTTATATCTGTTTCCTAAATACAATCTTATCCATTTAATCAAACAAGTAGAACAAGTAGAAGTAAGCTAGAAGATGTCTTGAAGCCAACTATGGGAGACTTTGTGCTACCATAAGTGTCTTCAGTCTATGTTTTGTGTAAAGGATACTAGAGAGACTTTGAGCTCTCTTTATCCTTTGTAATCCTTTACTCTATTGTAGTCTTAGGTGTATACTTTGAGTTATGCTTAATCCTACTATTTTCCTTTGTCCTAATCAGTAGGAGAGACAATGAAAGACTTTTTTCTTTCATTGGTTTCTTGTGGTTTCTGTTACTATCCAAGAAGAATCGTGTTGTTCGCTGAATATCACTTTTGAAAGAAGAGAAGTGCCTTTTTAGTAATTGCATCAGAATTCTCCTCTATTCTATGAACATCATCTCTAAAAAAAGAGAGATGGATGGTATTATTTCACCCCTGTGTGTATTTTCAGCATATATATAGTATACGATAGTTTACAGGGAACCTCCCCTTGATGAGAGGAGAGATTTGTCTCAATCTGGTTGTGGCCACCACATCCATTTTGTTGTATAAATCTCCTTATCTTGTGGTTGATGCACCTATTTTTCCGTCAATCAACTCATGACAAAATATTCACCCAACATAGTGATTGATAGGGGATGATACTAATACAATGCTACAAAGAGAGACATTTTGGAAGAAGTGTGAAAATAAGTGTTTACCATCATTCAATTAGTGGTAGTTAATGAACCCATTTATCTTGTTTGTTAAAAACATAAAAATGATGATACCTTTATAGACATTTGTTGATGAACTTTGTTTTTCCATTAGATTGAGGATGATAGGATGTGTCATGAACCAACTAGGTGCCCAAACATGCAAATAATTCAGTCTAAAAATGACTAGTAAATATGGGATATTGGTCACTTATAATGATATTTAGAGTATCATGAAAAATATAAACTATATTGATAAAAGCAAAAGTTATTGTAATGGTGAAAAATGGTTGTGATAAGGAACAAAAATGATCATACTTGGTGAGTCGATCCATAATTACCATAATAACATTTTAACCCTTAGACTATGGTAACTCAATAATAAAATCCATGGAAACCTCCTCTCACCTTTAGCTAGGGATGGATAAAGGCTACAAGAGACCTAGGGTCTTGATGGTTTCACCTTTTTTCTATTGACATACCATGCATTCAACCACATATTTCTAGACATCCCCTTGAGTCCTTCCCAAAATAAATATTTTTTGATTCTAGATATGTTTTTCAAAATCTTGAATGACCTCCTATTAGAGATGCATGAAGTCCCCAAAGGATTTTATGTTTGAGTAGAGGATTATTACATAGGTATAATTGATATTTATACCGTAATGTGTTGCCCTTCCATGTAAATTATTCATATCCCTCAAAACCAATCGAAATATTTTGAATCAATTCCTAGGTATCCCTATCATTCTCCCATTTTGATCTTGTTTCCTCTAGCTTATATGCCTTCCAAATGGTTATTGTGTATTTCAATGCCTCAACTAATTCATCTCACTTGGATAGTGCATCTACTAGCAAATCATATTTTTATTTCTTATACACTATTTCAAAATCATATCCTAACATTTTAATCACATATTTATGTTGTTCTTTTGATGATAATTGTTGTTTCAAAAAAATATTTGAGGCTATCATGTTCAATCTTTACCGGAAAGTGTCAACCCATCAAATAAGGTCTCCATTGATTTATTGCATGTAGAATAGCCATAATATTTTTATGATAGATTGTATTGTGATTATTTTTACCCTTCAGTTTATGACTCTAAAATGTAATTAGTATTTATTCTTGTATGTGTACAATCCCCATGTCATTTATTGATGCATCACATTCACAACAAAAGTTAAAAAAAAAAAAAAGGGGGGGCTAGCCAAAATTGGAGTGGTTCACATAACCATTTTTAGTTGTTTGAATGCCTTGGTAGCTATTTGAGTCCCACTATATTGAGCCTTTATTCAATAAATATGTGAGTGGGGTTGTAATAGTGCCATAATTTTTTATAAACCTGAGATAGTAACATGTTAGCCCCAAAAATCCTTGAAGGTTATTAAGGATCCTAGGCACTTTCCATTCCATAATCACTTGAATCTTTTTAGGATCAACTTTCATGACTTCATGTGAAACAATATGACCCAATTACTCCACCTCTTTAATTGCAAAAACACATTTGGAAGGTTTAGCATAAAGTTGATGTTGTTCCAGAACCAAAAGTACATGTTTCACATTTTTCAAATGGTATTCTCCATTTTTGTTGTAAATGAAAATGTCATTAAAAAATTCCAATACAAAGTTTTCCAAAAAAATCCTAAAAATAGTATTAATAAAACTCTAAAATGTAGATGGTGCATTTGTGATACCAAAACACATGACCATAAACTCATAATGACCTTCTGAGTTTGGAGAGTTTTTTATGTATGTACTCTCCATAGATTTGAATTAATAGTACCCAAAGTAAAGATTTAATTTGGTAAAATAAACAACACCATGCAATTCATCTAGAAAATCATCAATTATTAGAATAGGAAACTTATCTTTGATGGTGTACTTATTAAGTTATTTGTAGTCTAGACACATTTTCTAAGTGTCATCTCTATTATGCACCATGGCCACTAAAGAGAAATATTAATTATGGTTGTGGTTGATAATTCTTGTCTCTATCATCTCTTTTACCATATTTTAAATTTCACTCTTCTATGCATAGGGATACTTGTAGGTTTTGATGTTGGGTGGTGCACTACCTAGAAGTAGTCTAATGGCATGATCATGCACTCTACTTGGTGGAAGTCCTTTTGGCATGACACTTAAAATAATAGAATGGTCATCCAGCACCAATTTTAAATTAGGATGGGTAGACTCCTTGGTTAGTTGAACTTATATGGAAAATAATCATGTAAAAAATCCTCTAGTACCTTTTTTGATCATCTTTGTCACTTGGTGAGAACTAACCAATTATGGAGATTTAGCCCGCCAACTACACAGTGTAAATATCCTACCTTTTGAATGAAAGTGCATGAATAAATCCTATAAATTTATCTCAAATGTTCCCAAAGTGGTGAGCCATTTCACTCCTAAAATAATGTCATCTCCATCCATGGGAATAGAAAACATAGGAGAGCCTAACAAGTATCTTCCACATCAAGCTTAATACTATGTCATTTTCTAAAATAGTTGATTGTACCACCATCTACAATCATGACTTTTAATTTTAGAGCTGTATGAAATAGTTCAAATGAGTAAAATTACTATTGATGAATTTGTGTGTACTCTAAAATTTAATCAACAAAGTCACCTTTTATTTCTTGAGGAAACCTACCACCTTAAGAGTTTGAACAGTACTAATACCTGAAAGTTCATGATAGGATATAGTAGGTTGAGAATCTTTAGATTCATCCTTGGTTTCTTCCAGACCTATACCTAAGGCCTCATCATCTTATTCATCCTCATTAGTGCCTTTTATGTAAAACAATTTCTTTTCAGCACATCTATACCCTTTTCTCCATTTTATATCACAACTAAGACATAACCTTTTTGCATGCTTCTCTTTAATTTGTTGAAGGGTTACTCTTGTAGGCTGAAGAAATGATGGGGCTGGGAAATTGCATTTGCAAACATTTGTGAAAGGTCTTCACTTAACCAGATCTTTTTCCACTACCATATATAGACATCTAACTCCTATCACTATTATGTTGAAATTGTCAATCTTACTCAAAATTTCGTAACAACACATAATTTATGCCAAAATCACTAAAATGTGATAAATGGTTCAAGCTTGTCATAGACAAGTGCTGATTTAGGCTAATGTATCCCTAAATGGGGTAATGCATTTTATTTGATTATTAAACTTTCTAATATCATTTCGAGTCAAAATGGGAAAAATGCAATTTGACGCTCTGAACCACTCAATTCTTCTAATTTAGAGGGATATGACATGTGCATGTGTTATTTCATGTCCACAATGTCCTAAATGGGGTATTGGTTTGTATGCAACTAACACCTTATTATAATTATACTCTAGTTAGGCAACCAATTTCTAAAGAATTACATAAAATTTAATTAACCTCACTTAAACAAATTAAACCAAATTAGGAGCTTAAGTGTAAAATCCATGGATGTTATTGAATATCTATTAATTAGAAATTCATTTTTAATATCTACATCATTTGATGACATCATCAATGGGGTGGCATATATAAGCCATAAATGGAACACATATCTATTTTAAGCCATCCCATGCCTAATTAATGCCCTTTTCCTCCAAATATTAATGGGGATATTTATGTATTGAGCCTTAAAAATTGAATTGATCCATGGCCACATATCTTGATCTCAGGATGGATGGTCATGGTTGATTTTGATCATTTCCAAAAATCTATAAATACAAGGATCTTCACTCATCTTTTCAAGCTATTTTTATGTAATGTTATTATGTTGAATTTGCAATATCATAGCTTCAACTATTCACATACATTTGATCAATTTCATGAGCCTAGTTCATTGGTGCATTGAGAGATGATGAAGGATCAAGCCACTCATCATTGAAAAATACTTGGAGCATCAAATCAGGGGAAAATCATATTTTGAGTTGTATTTGGAGGAGGGATGCTCTTGGGAAGGTTTGATAATTGTATTCCTTCTTTCAAAATCTCTTAGATTTCATTTGTAAAACATCATGAGGGAGTTGGCTTTGTGAGTTATATTATTTGTGCTTATTTAGGTTTTACTTAGATAATACATGATTAACTCACTTTGGATTCCTAATCTACATCTTGGCATGTCCTATGGGACCACACATCTCATACAATCAAGGAAACTAATTTGCAACTCTTAGATCTTCTAATGAATGATTGAAAGTCTCTAAAAAAATGTTTTGTCCTTATTTTTCACATGTTTTTTTATCTTTTTGACGACACACATTTTACATAGTGATCGACATCAATTTACGATGACCTATTTTTATCTATCCTAACTAGCATCAATCCCTGTGTGAAGGGTAGAACATGGTAGAAAACTTGGTTTTTGAGTTTTTCTTGAAAGTTGCTAGTTTTTGTTCTCTATTTTAGAACTTGCATATTCTCTGTCTAATCTTTGTTTTACAAAATCCAAAGACCTTTCAAGTTTTTATAATTATTTTACTAACCATATTTTTCATGAAATTAATTATGTTTTTCCTACATTTTTATAGGCAACCAACATCGATTCCTATTGACCGGCATCGATCTTGCTTAAATTGACCAGCATTGGTTTTCTTGTAACTGACATCGGTCCCTAACGTCGGTCTCTGTAACAAGAAAATAGAGACCTAGGAGCAAGTTTTAAAATCTTGTTTTTTATTTATATTAGGGCTTCAAGGTATACATAAACTTTATAAAAATTTTAGGATATAAACTAGAAAGGAGGCACACATTTGAAAATGGTTAAGTCTTGAATACTTTCATTTGGTGCTTAAAAGGAATCTAGGTGTTTTATGCTTAGCTATTTGTGAAAGTTTATTTTAAAAAGTTTTTTAACTAAGGCCAAAGGGATAAATTTCATAAACACTTCACTTTGGTGCATTAAAATAAAAACTCACACTTATATGACAAATCTTAAGAGTGTTTTTATTTTATGTTAGATCTTTCAAAATTGTTTATTTTTCACAAAGCGATTGATGCATGTATGTTCCCCCTATCCCCTTTAGGGAACTCGAGTGACCAAAAGCACTATTTATTTATATTTTGTCCTTATCCAAAGGTGTGAAAATAACGTTGTTAAGGTTCTCCTCAAATCTATATGGTTTGGGTGATCTAAACACAACCTTAAAGTCTTTTTACTTTATCTTTCATTTTTATGTAACTTGGCTTGTGAGCGAGAGTTCATAGCCTCCTCATATGTTATCTAGGGAAGCATTGACCCAGGAATCCATCTTCAAAAATTATTTTAGTCCCACTCCAATATGGGGTATATAAATCAAGAGTGACCCACTAGGATATTTGCTTGAGAGGTTAAGCAAACTCTATTAGTAGTACTCCAACTCAAAGTGTAGGGGTAATTTAGACATTGTACTAAACTAAGCAAGTGACGGATTTTGTGATTCTAAAAAGGACAATACCCTTTGACAACAAGATAATTGATCTAGATCCAATTGAATTGAGGTATATCTAGTGTTAGCCACACTTAAGACCATCTAAATGCATGAAAATTTAGTTTTACAACAACCCCACTTACCATAGACATATTATTGATGCAAGGCGAGTAGTCTAAAGTTCCAAGTCACCATAAAATCTCTTGAGAAAAGGGGGTATAAAAACCCTAATTATTCATGCACTTTTATTTTTGTATTAACACTTTAAATACTCTCAAGAGCACATATATAGACAAAATTCAATGATACAATGCAATTTTTTTAGTTTTAGGACTTTGGATATTATACTTAATTGTATTTTATCATTTCATAATTTACTTGCTTGGTCTTTTTGAGTCTAAAACTTGTTTGAAAACTAAAACATGTCACAACCAAACACATTTGTTATCCATCATTTTATTTGAAAAAGGAGGTATTATGCTGACCAAATAAAAACCTCTTTTTGCCTTGTTCAAATCATCATTTGAAACCTTGTGTTTGTATTTACTAAACAACATTATTATGATATCCATTTGAGTCTTGACCATTTTGAAAAAATATTCAAGTCCTTCATTTTTAATTCAAATTAGGAATCTCACCCTTATAAGTTCTAGGCTAAGGTGTTAATCAGATTACCATTTGTACTTGGTTTGATTTAACTTGGATACGATTTCTCATTTGGGTTGAAGGTTGTTATATAGACTCATCATCCTTTTTTATCATTGTGGAGTTAGGTTATCTTGCATTCGCTCATGCTTTAAGTTGTAGGACCATTCTACATCCTATTACCATATGGTAGTATTGTGTTGCCCGTATGGTTTTAGCTTTATACTTAGGAGTTCCTGTGTTTTTTCACATTTTGAACTTCTTAGTTTGTATTATTATCTTCCAAATCAGTTAGACCCTCTTCTAATTTTCTAGTCACAACTCATCATAGTGTATTTATATTTTATGGTATTGATGTATCTTTGACCTAGGTTTGTTGTGCTATCTTGCATTATAGGTTTCAAAGTTGTCATAGCCTCTTCTAATTTGATGATTTCAACACACCAAATTTGAGTAATTTCATAACCATTTCTTCTAATTGTGTGGTACTCTACCACTTCTTCTATTATAGTCTCATTTTACCTTGTCACTTGTTTGAAGAAATCAAAACACACCTTTTCAAATGTTTGGAAAACATATTTAAAATCTTAGTAAACATAGAGAAAAATATTCTAAACATGATGCAAAGGTATACTCATAGTGGGGTCTCTTACAACCCTAGTTATGAGGAAGATCATTTTTATGATGGATAAGATAATTCCATAGTGTTTAAAGACATTCCAATGACTATAGGTTGTGAATAAGACTATTTTAAAATTCAACCCTTAGAGGATAAAGATGAAGCCCTCCTAAGGTTGATTGAATCTAGTGTTAGACTGCCATCAGACTTTCCTATGGAATAATTACATACCTTGGTTAGGGTAGAAGATCAACAACAAGAATAGTCCCTCAATCATATTAAAAAATAAAATTTTGCTTATTCTATCAAAGGAAAGGAATCACTCATAGATTCAACACCTAATGATCAAGATCTTGCCACCAAGATCAAGATAATAATCCAATGATACACAAACCAACTTATCATGGACTTAACTGACTCTTTAACTACCAATTTAATACACAATAATGCTTCCAAAGAATAAGAGAATGTAGTATAAAAAATGCAACATACTCTAGTTAATAACACATCTATGATAGATCATGGCATTTTAATTGAATAATACAAGCCTCAAGATGTCTCACAACATGCTTTGTCAAACACGGAGCATACATTTTTCAATTACCAGGAGCCTCTTGTTCCTTTATAGAGCCAAGGAACAAACCATGCAATACTTATTGAGGAAATTTTTCAAAACACTTTGGAAAGTTATTCTCAACTAATGTGTACTTTGGTGAATCAACCATAGACTCTCCAAAATCAACAAAACACTTACAATTCATGGTGGTAGATTTCAAGGAATGTTTATCAACCTAAGAATTAGTGGCTCACCTGCTCGACTAAAGGAGTAAACCAAAATAAGGTTGCAGATCATAGGGTTTATATCCCTAACAAATCAACACAATAGGGGCACATACCACCCCATTATAATTATATTCCACCTATGAATACACCAAACATGCAAGAGTGGAATTTAATGAAGGAAATTGTGTTGTGATTGGAGATAGGAAACCGAGTCAAAAAATACAAATTTTATGATATATGTCCACATCCATTTAATTTGAGTATTCTCCAAGTCCCCTTTCCACCTCATTTTGAGGCACCCAAATTTAACAAATACAAAGAGAAGGGTGACCTGCATGAATATATTTAGGCATTTTTTGTATTGTACCAAGAGGTAGCCTATAGCAACATTTATTTACTTCACTTATTTCCATGAAGTTTAGTGGGACAAACTTTAGGATGGATCCTTAAGTTACCTAAGGGATCAGTAGTAGATTGGAATGATCCATTTGAAAAAAAATTTCAACCACTTCTTTGAAAATATTAAACATGAATTGACTATGGTTTACTTGTGTGAAGCTAAATAATGAGATGGAGAAAGCTTTGCATCATATCTAAAATGCTAGAGAGAATTATCTAGATGATTTCAATGTAATTTTATAGACAAATAGTGGGTCAATATTTTTCCATAGAACCTACACCTTGAGGTGGTGCATAATCTATGACTCGCTTGTGTAAACACATTCAAATAAATTATAGATAAAGGTGTGCAGATTAAAAAGGAACTTATCACTAAAGACCTTGTCAAGATTTATTCACATGATAAAATAAAAAATCAAACCCAATCACCTATTTAAGTTGTTTCAATAGAGAAACCCAAGGGGTTTAGTAAAAATAAGAAAATGGTAGGGAATGGAGTAATTGAATTTAGGCATGTATAAATGGTGCAGGCTCTACCATCTCCAAATGTACAATTTGTTCCACCTAATCCACCAAATTCTTTGCAAAGGGTCCCTCCACGAAGGCCATTCAATAATAAATATAGAGTCTATCAAACTAGGAGAGCCTATTGAGGTTGTGTTTCAAAATCTCATAGTAGCTAATCTAATTGTGTGTCCTATATCAAGGTCATTTTTTGAAGATCAACCCAAACTTGATTGGTATCGAGTATATGAGTTTTGTAATTTCCATCATGTTATTGGTCATGGTGCTTATTGATGTGTTCAATTAAAACATCTCATTGAATATTTGATTGAAAGTAGGTAATTTGAAATAAAACTTACTCCATAAAACACTAATTGGGATATGGGCATCCACAAAGATCCATTTTCTAGACATAATTAAAAACTAATAAGAAACAATCAAAACCAAGTATAGAATTAATGACAACAAGCCCAAGGTCAAAATCATAATCAACTTGATCATAATCAAGATCATAATACACATGCTAATAACTTGGGTTAGAACAACATGCCTTATGATTACAATAACACTGTGGGTTGTATTCCTACAAACCACATTACCACTATCACTATTAAACCTCATGAACTATCTTGTGATTCTCAAAGTATGGACCCCTCATTATAGGGTCAACACCCTCCCCATCAAGTAACATTGTGTTGAGTATAGGCAATTCTATTACACCTCGGTTTTGCAAGTTACTATTTTTGGACCCCTTTCTTCTAATTATAATGGCTCCTTGCCAAATCAAAATTGCACTAACATAACTAGACACCCATGAGTCACCCTTGAAAACCCTTTGCCTTTGTCTTCTAATTATAATGGCTCCTTACCACCTCTATATTGCATAATCACAACTAGATGCTCGTGAGTAACCCTTTAGGGCCCTTTGCCCTCTTCTAACATTGGACCCAATGTGAACATTATGATTTCAGATCCAAAGTTTAACACCATGCTATCCAAAGTTAAACCTTATCATACTAATATTGAAAATCCGTATAGTATCTTGGACTAAGTAAAACCCCTGCACAAATTTCTATTTTAGATATTTTGCATACGTATGAAGTCCATAGAACTATTTTGAATAACCTTATTCAATAATCTAGTATTCCCCAAGACATTAACTCTAAAAAATTCCAAAAACTTGTAGGGCATTTATCTTCATTTTTATAGGTTACATTTGATCAAAGAGACATGTCCACTCTTGGTCCTAGCCATAATGATCCCTTATATATTGAGGTCATCATTGGAAACCATAAAATCAAGTGGGTTATTATAGAAAACGGTTTAGGGATGAACATAATGTCATTCAATCTGGTACAAAATTGGGTTATACAGCAAAGGACATATATCTAAATACAATTAAAATTAAGGCATAAGGCAACACTGAAAGGGAATCTTTTGGTACTATCTATTTTCTAATCATTGTTGGGGTTGTGTCCCATTATACCTTGTTACATATTATGGATATTGATTTGCCTTATAAAATACTTCTTAGTCATCCTAGGATCCATGAAGTAAAAACTATCTCATCCACCTTGCATTAGTGCCTCAAGTTCCCCCATGATGGGAATGAAATCATCATTCCTGCTGATTTACAACCTTATCAGTATTGCAAGCACTTAGAGGCTAAATTTTGTAATTGTAACTATTATCCTAGTCCTATATTCATTGTAAATAATAATAAGGAAATAGTTTTACATCTGCCTAAATCTAATTATATAAACTCGAGTGACCTTGTTTCTACTTTGATTGATTTGTTTCCTACAACCCTTGCAAAGTAGGTCATTATAAAAGATAAGAATTTACACATACCATCTTAAAGATGCCTTATATATTTCTAAGTTTCCCAAGTCTCCTAAATCATTTGATAATCCCAAACCCTCCAAAAATGCTTATAGACCCAACATGATTTGGTAAAATAAGAAAGATACATAGAAACTAATGATGGTATTTGTACCTACTACTTCACTAAATCAAAATCAAGAAGCTTTCCTTAAAGGAGACTGGTTATATTCTAATGACATTACTGATTGTTTTCAGAATCCAAAATATCCTATACCTAATTATATTATAGATAACTTTGATTATATAGGAAAGGGCCTTAAGCCCTGAGAGCAAGGAATCTTAGAACCTTTATCAGTTGATAAACCTAACATGAATCAAGGTCTCAAATTTATACTACTTGGGGGTGACCTCATGACTTTTGATAGTGTTTATTCTAAATCAAATAACAATGAGACTCCTAGTAGTAACACAGTATCCCATTATAGTATTTATGATGACCTTACTGACATGAAATTATTTGATTCAAATTCCATTATAACTTTCACACCCTATTTTTCCCTTTGCCTTTTCCATCTCAAACTCATTAATTGGGACCAAAATAATTTGGTCATATGCCTTGATTAATTATAAAATGAATAATATATTGTAGAGTATATGGGCCTTAGAGATGGATTGCCAATTGGTGATCATAATCATAGATTTGATTTTTCTTTGGATCCTTTTACCTACTTTGGAGAGTAGGCAAACTTTATTGGTCATGAAAAAGATAAAACATCAAGATCTTTGGGTGAAAACCTCTTTGAGATGCTTGTTGGGTAGGGAAATAGTAAAGAAAAAGACAATTCCTTGAGTGAAAACTTATTTTAGGCACTCTTGGATAGGGAAGTTTGCTAATCTCCAAAAGATGTATAAGGTCCATCAAGTCCTAGCTCCATAGTTAGTACCAACATCATGTTAGAACAACAAGTCTTTGAGGGTCTTTCTCTGGACTTTCTTGATATATTTTCTAGTTAGCCATTACATAAACTAATAGTTTAGATTAATCACATTACCCAAATCTTTGGGAAGAAAGACTAGATATTGTAGGAGTAGAAGATCAGGATCATACACTGCCTACTATTCTAGATGGTTCTACACTCCTTATGGAAAACACTACTGAAGTGAACCTGGAAACATATGATGATCCCATAAAATTTTATCTTTGAGCTTCCCTCACTGATGAGGAGAGAGATCACATTATCACCATTTTATGAGATTTCATTGATATTTTTGCACGGGCTTACTCTAACATGCTAGGCTTAGACCCTGACTTGGTTGTGCTTCAACTTGTTATTCATCCAAATGCCAAACTAGTCAAATAGAAATTAAGGAATACACATCCATGCATCACTCTTTTGGTAAAATTATAATTGGAGAAATTATTAGGAGAAGGCTTCATCAGACCACTAGAATATTTTGAATGGATATTAAACATAGTTTTAGTCATTAAAAATCCATAAGGTATACATATTTATACTAATTTTGGAGACATCAGTAAGGCATGCCCCAAAGATGATTTTCCTCTATCCAACATTGACATGATTTTAAACTCTACTAATAGGTATGAGATGTTGTTCCTAATGGATGGACCTTTTGGATACAATCAAATCAAGATAGCTCAAAAATACTAACATAATACTATATTCACCAAACTATGTGGAACATTCTATTATCAAGTCATGCCATTTGGATTGAAGAACATTGGTACCACTTATCAATGTGTTATGACTATCAAATTCCATGACATGATGTATGATATTATTGAATACTATGTCGATGGCATCCTAGTTAAATCAAGAACATGTGCCAAACATCCTGATGTTCTATAGAGAATCTTTGAGAGACTTCATGAGTACAAGGTCTGTTTAAATCCTAAAAAGTGTGTTTTTGGCATCATTTCATGAAAATTTCTAGGTTTTATCATATCATAAAGAGGGACCAAGGTGAACCCTGCTAAAGTCAAGGCCATTATCAAAATGCCTCCACCTACTAATCTCAAATAGCTCTACAACATGTAAGGGAAGATACAATCCATTCGTAGTTTCATTTCACAACTGGTAGATAAGTGCCACCCATTTTCACATCTATTGATGAAAGGGGTTATGTTTCAATGGTACATAGAGTGTCAATTAGCATTTATGAAGCTCATAACATATTTGGCCAACCCAGAAGTTTTTAGACTGGAAACACTTGGACAACCATTACTTCTTTATATTTTAGTGATTGAACATACATTGGGGGAAATCTTAGCCTAACATGATAATTAGGGTAAAGAACATGCATTTTATTATTTAAGCCACACACTAGTGGATTATGAGAATAATTATACGCCTATTGAGAAGGCATGTTTAGCTATGGTTTTTGCATCCCAAAAGTTACAACACTGTATACTAAATAACAAAACTATTATTATTGTTAAAGTGGACCCCCTCAAGTATTTATTATCCAAGGAAACTCTTACAGACCACATGGCCAAATGGGTCATTCTCTCAAGGGAATTTGATGTTAAGTATCAAAATCAAAAATCTATCAAGGGGTAGGTTATTGCTAATCAACTTGCAGAAGCCCATATTATCGACACTCAACCACTCAAATTCAATTTAGTAGATGATTCTTTATGAAAATAGAAGTGTTGCATGAACTTGAATAATAAAATCTATAATTTTATGGTTCCTTCAAATCTCATGGATTTGGGGCCTATATTTTGTTGATTACACCACAAGGATATCTAATTCCTATGGCATTGCATATAAATTTTCATTATACTAATAATATGGCCAAATATGAGGCCCTTATTGTAGGGCTTTATCTTGCAGTATAATGGGATATCAAAAAATTAATGGTCTTTGGGCATTCCCAATTGATTATCAATCAAACCATGGATCAATATTAGACTAGAGATAATAAGCTTGTACCTTACAAACATATAATGGATAATCTCAAAACTCATTTCAAATCCCTACAATTTGAACAAGTACCATGGGCCAACAACAAATATGTTGATATAATGGAAAAAATTGGGTCCATGATATAGATTAATAACAATGCTAAGGAGTATTAGTTTCTCATTTAAAATCTTCTATAGCTTGCTCATGTCTTGCTAGATTTAGAAAGGGTATGCACCATTGCTGGTCCCAATCCCCCACTTGAACTACCTTGGTTTCAAGACATTTATAATTATTTTCACGATCAAGTTTTTCCACTTGACCTTTCCAATAATCATCAAAAGCTTTTCCTTCATCGTATAGCCTAGTGTACCCTCCTTGGAAATATGCTTTATCAAAAAGGCTATGATGGAATGCTATTTTGTTGTTTACCTACAAGAGAATCCAAGGAATCCAAGTTAGTACTTAAGGAGGTTCGTGAAGGAATGTGTGGGGCCCACACCAATGGTGTAGTCTTAGCTAAAAATCTCCTCATAACAAATTAATATTGACCCAAAATAGAGACAAATGCTTATAATTATGTGAGGAAGTGTATACTTGTCAACAACATGGTAATTTGATACATGCACCTTCCTTGCCACTATAGCCAATTACTACACCGTGGTCATTTTCTACATGGGGCCTTGATCTCATTGAAAAAATTAACCCCATATATTCTTATGGCCATAAACATATTCTCATTATTACTAAGTATTTTACTAAGTGGATCAAGGACATTCCTCTCACTTGTATCATCAAAACTAAATTACCAAGTTTATACATTACCATATTATCTATCAATATGGTATCCTATATTGTATTATATCTGATACTGGTGGATCATTTGTAAACCAAGATGTTAAATCTCTTTGTACAAAATTCAAAATCAAGCACAAGAAATCCACATCATATAACCTATAAGGTAATGTTCAAGTAGAGGCATCGAACAAAGCCATTGTTTCCATACTGAAGAAGATTGTCAATGATGTTGACCATAATTAACACTTGAAAATTTTTCCTACCCTTTGGTAATATCACACTAGTCATCAAATGCCCATAAGAGCCACTCCATAATTCCTTATTTATGGCATAGAAGCTATTATCCCAATTTAGATCAAGTTGCCTTCATTAAGAGTATCTTTGGAGAATATTGAAGATGATGAAGATTATAGATTTTCCAAGTTGCAAGAACTAGAACTTATTGATGGAAAACATTCGGCTACCATAGACAACTTGCAAACCTATCAAAATAGATTTTGTAGAAGCTACAACAAGCACATTCTCCCTCAGGAGTTTGAAATTGGTGATTTGGTCTTAAAAGAAAATTAGAAGAGCATAAATGTTAAATGCAAGAAGAGGGGTAAGTTTCAACCTAATTGACTAGGCTCATATGTAATCATAATAAATTATGGATCAAGGCCATACCAACTAGATACTCTAGGTGGTGAAGAACTCTTAGAGCCCATGAACATTATACATCTCAAGTGGTTCTATGCTGATAGATTTCACCAAGATCTCTGAATAGAGGTCACATGATGAATGTCAAATTCCTATAGAGGTAGAATGAGAGCTCCAAAAATAAGAAGATTACACAAAATAAATGTTTTCATTAGCCACTTTAGGAAAAAGGAAAGTAAATATAGGGTGAGACTAGGTCACCAAAAAGGTAAAACCCTAACTCATAATTAGAACCCAAAAAAAGGTAAATGACCCCTAATGACTTAATTAACTAACCTAAGTAAGCTAAAAAGATGTGTAGCTAAAACCACTAGGTGGGAAAAAGCCTACACTAAAACCCCCCTAAAGCATAGCTTAGGTGGGTAGAAGAATTGGGTCCCAATAATTAAGCCTAATGAGGTACCCAAGTACAATGCAACTCCCATAAATTGAGGTAAAGGAGAAAACCTGTAGGGACAAAACTCCTCCCCAAAAGAGAACAAAGAAGAGAAGATGGCTAAAAATCCCCACTAAGGTCTAAAATTGACTTTAGACATCTGGTGTTCCCTAGAGCAATGCTTGGAAGTGACTGTGAATCAAAAGTAGATGCAATGAAGAGTGTATTACCCTTGAGCAATAAGTTTGTCTGCCAAGTGCCTGATGGATCTTCAACCAAGGTGTAATTCCTATAAAAGGAATGATCCACATATTGCAAGGTAGGTGGCCCAACTTTGCTCTGATACCATGGTAGATTTCACCAAGATCTCTGAATAGCGGTCACATGATGAATGTAAAATTTTTGTAGAGGCAGAATGAGAGCTCTGAAAATAAGAAAATTTGACAAAGGAAATGTTTACATTAGCCACTTTAGGAAAAAGGAAAGTACATATAGGGTGAGATTAGGTCACCAAAAAGGTAAAACCCTAACTCATAATTAAAACCCATAAAAAGGTAAATGACCCCTAATGACTTAATTAACTAACCTAAGTAATCTAAAAAGATGTGTAGGTAAAACCACTAGGTGAGAAAAAGCCTATACTGACATATGCTTGATAACTTTCGAAACATTATCTACAAGAACCCTTACTTGGGGGTAACTTCTGCTAAAGTCATTTTATCCCACTCTTATATTCTAGACCATCCTCTCTTGGAATACATTCATTGTGTCTCGACCTACCCTGGACCATTCTCATGAGAACCATGTTCTTTTATGACTCTAAACTATTGAAACTTTGAATCATTGGCACATTGGATCATTTATATTCCAATTAGACTCTTTTTATCCCACCATGGACCATCCGATATTGGACCCTATTCATTTTGTGTTGTTTTATCCTAAACCATTCTACTTAGAACCATATTTTTTTCATACGTTGGACCATTGCAACCTAGACTATTCTATCCTTTGACCAATTTTAATACTAATTATGACTCAGGTAGTCTAGACACATTTAATGCTAGTTCTACAAATTAGTTCAACCTAAACAATATTTTGCATCTTTTTCTTATAGACAAGTGAGCATGGATACATCAACACATGGTTTTTCTTGTTGAATGATTCTTTAGATTTTTAGCACTACATATTATTATTTTTTATTTTGTTTCTATTTGGTAGGCATTGTTAGCTTAGTAGGATCATGCTCTCACCATTTTTCAATCTTGGACTATTACAATCGGCTTTAGTTGTTATTAAAACTTCTACTCTTTGATGTGCATCTCTTTGATTAGTTGGTTTCATGTGTCATTGTCTATCTATGTTCCCTATTATAACTAGTTTATCTATTTATTGAACTCTTACCTGTGGAAGTGCATCTCCTCAGTTTGGTAGTTCTTTGGGCCTTTTGTTAATATTAAATTTATGTTGCTTATCTAAAAACACAAAAAGTTTAGAAATCAATATATATATATATATATATATATATATATATATATATATATATATATATATATATATATATATACATTATCTTGCACTTTTGCTTAGTTTTGTCTCATGTTCCTACCATTTTATAAGTACTCATCTGAATGCTCTTGCTATTTTTTGAGCCCATTCCCTTTTTTCTTCTACAACATTAATCATGTTTTCTTATGTTCACTATTCTTCTATCCCATTTCTTGAGAGAAATAAATTTGGTCTAAATTTCATGTTGGAGCTTGCATCTATAAAACTATGTAGGTAGCGTCCACTTGTCTCATACATCTGGAGTCAGCTCAGCCACCCATTTCCTTTTCTTCTTTCCCACCATTTTATTGTCTTGTTGTTTTCTTATCACTTGGGGGAAACTTTGTCTCTATTGTTCTTGTTTCATTGTGCCAGTCTCATTATTTCTTAGATTAGGGGTCACCCTATCACAAAGAGTAACGCCTCTATTACACTTACACAAACCATTCACCTTTTTCTTTGCTTACACTAACATCATGACTAACCATTATTTATGTGTATTTGATTTTTTTTTTTGTCATTTCTTCTCTCTCCATTTATTCTTGTTTTGTTATTTGTTCTTTTTTATTCCTTTGTTATTTTTTCTTGGTGTTTTGTTGTGTTCATATTTGGTGTTAATACTTTGTCTTGTCTTATTTTGCTTTGTTCTTTTAAGTTCAAAGGGATTTTCTACCCACTTTTAGTTTATATTTTTAGTTAGGATTGGTTTGTTTTGAGTTGTATTTGACTTTTCCTTTTCTTTTGTTTTCCAAGTACATCTTGTTCATACACATGGATCTTTATTATTCATATCTTGTTTTCATGTTGTTTATTAATTTGTTCTTGTTTTTATTTTATACATTTTTATTCCTACTTAAATCTTGATTATTCATATCTTGATTTTAAGTTGGGTTACATTTCTATATTGATTTTATCTTTTTTTTTAATTTAAATGTAAATAGTTGTAACTCTAGTATTGGTAGTTTTTGTCATTATCCTTAGTCATAAATATTCACATTTGAATTAGATCATTGCAATAAAAATATAATGTTATTATAAGTTACTCATACTTATGATGCATAATTTCACTTTTGCTAAATTACACACCAAGTGATTTGGATTCCAAGCCCAAAAGTCAGTGACACTATGAAGATCAACTCTTAATGCACCATACCTAACACGAGACTCTATACAAGATGTGCATCTCTTGGCATACATAGTGAGTCTACTTTACAAATTAACATTGGCCCATCTTTCATCTCTTCTTCATTCCTCATTCCATTTTTTCCCACTTCTATGTGAATTACATTAGATTGAGGTCCATCTAAACTATATAGGCAACACTTGGATACATGATGTATCTTGGGTTAGCTCAACCACCTTTATTATTTTATTCATCTCTCATCACTTTATGCATCCTTGTATGCCTAACTTTTTGGGTCTACTTCAATCCTTGGAACCTTGCATCTACGTTTACACTGGGTCATATTTTATCTATGCATTAGGTTATATCCTTGAGCTATGCTTGCTAATTTTCTCTACTAGGGCACACTATTTAGACCAGTCATCGATTCAATCAACCCTATTGGGGAAAAATCATTTTATCAACTGATCAAATCTGATCTATCGAGGCAAATTATTATTTCCTTTCTCTTTAGAAATGCTCTCATTTCAAGCTCTATAGATTTTGCCCTCATTTTGGTAATTTTAAAGTGTGTAACTTATCTCAAGATCAATCATTCCCTAAGACCATTGCTTTCACCCTCTTTTGGGTGTGTCAAAGTGCATCACTTATATTTTGGGATTGCATTCTTCCCACTTCCCCCTACCTTGGGGCCCATTATATTCTATTCCATTTTGATCATTGAGAATCAACATGTGCAATCATTAGCTCATATGGATTTAATCTCATCTATGGGTTAATTTCACTTTTCCTTTCTCTCTTTTCAAGAGTCTATCCCTCTCTTTCATCCTTATATGTACTCTCAAGGGGGCATCATGGGTCATTTCCTTATAACTTCTTCTTGACAACTATTTTCTATGAAAATACATTGTTTTTCTTGGATGTATCACTATGCCTTCTCAAACAAGGGTAAAATGTATACATCCAATTCCTATCATTATTGTGTTGAAATTGTCAATCTTACTCAAAATTGTATAGCAATGCATAATTTGGGACAAAATCACTAAAATTTGCTAAATGGTTTTATATTGTCATATATAAGTGCCAATTTAGGCTAATGTATCCCTAAATGGGGAAATGCATTTTATGTGAATATTAACTTTTCTCAAATCATTTCAAGTCAAAATGGCAAAAATGCAATTTGATGCTCTAAACCACTGAATTATTCCAATTCGAAGGCACAAAAAATGTGCATGTGTTATTTCACATACACAATGTCCTAAATAGTGTATTGGTCTGTATACAACTAACACCTTCTTCTAATTATACTTCAATCAAATTAAGACCTAGTAACTTGGTGTTTTGACTAGTTTGATTAAATGGGCAACCAATTTCTAAAGAATTGCATAAAATTTAATTAACCTCACTTAAGAAAATTAAACCAAATTAGGAGCTTAAGTGGAAAATCCATGGAAGTTATTGAAGATCTTTTAATTGGTAATCTATTTCTAATATCTGTATCATCTAGTGACATCATCAATGGAGTGGCATCCATAAGCCATAAATAGAACACATATTTGGTTTAAGCCCTCCCATGCCTCATTAATGACCCTTTATTATAAATATTAATGGGGATATTTATGGATTGAGCCTTCAAAATTGAATTAATCTATGGCCACACATCTTGATCTCAAGATGGATGGTCATGGTTGATTCTGATCATTTCCAAAAATCTATAAATACAAGGGTCCTCACTCATCTTTTCAAGTTATTTTTGTGTAATGTTATTATGTTGAATTTGTAATAAGATAGCTCCAAATATTGGCATACATTTGATCAATTTCATGAGCCTAGTTCATTGGTATATTTTGCATTATTGTCAAATCCAATCCCTCCATTAAAATCCTCACACATAAATTTAAATATATCATAATACAAATGAGCCACCATAATACAAACCCAAGAATAAATCATACTATACTCCTTAATATATTTAATAATGGATTGAATCCTCTAATAAATAAAGACCACCAATGTTCATAGCTATAAAATATGCCAATAATACATCCAAAAATTTCCACACATGTGGAACACTTGATAGAACAATTTAGACAATTCAACATCTAAATCTCCAGTATGGTATCGATATCCACGAGGTCTCCTAGTCAATTAATTATGGGTGATATATTTGGGTATAGGACCTATAACACCCTTAATTACATCTCTATTCAATAATTATCAATCTAAGAATATCCCACACATCCTAAGTGTTATAATCATATCCATAGTAGGTAACTAAAAAGTGTAAGTGTTAAAATCCCACCTTTCAACCAATGTGGTCTTCATATGTACACATAGGTAATAATATCTATCCACCCTACATACCTGAGACCTAACCTATAAATAATACTCCTCTCATATTTAGACAAAGGTAATGCAAAAATAATATCCATCATCTGACTCCATCAGAACTCTCTACAATATATATCATCCAATGATAAAAACATGCAAATTTTACATTAGAATTGAAAAAACTTTAGTCTAAAACTAATAATATCCAACATACAGTAGCTTATTTGGAAATTTATGAAAAAATAGACACCATCGCTACCTACAAGATGACAAAGTAGGATAACACTATGCAATTTTAGACAAAACTATGCAAAATTTAGACACCATCAACCTGTAAAGGATGAGGTCGTACTCAAAAAATAAAAATAAAAATAAAAACAATTAAATCTAACCTAATAAAAATTATAAAAAATTAAGAAGATTATATGTCATTACAAATAACTCTCTTTTGAGTTATTTTTTAAATTTAGCTCAAATTTCAATATTTCAATTTTCAAATGAAATGTAATTTTGAATTTTATAAATTTTATATATACTTACCACTATGACATACTAATTTAGTGTAGCTTAAACACTAGAAAAATCCATGGCTTACCACATTGAATGAAAGGTATCCAATCATCCATAACTCCTTTTCAAATACCATTTATTCCAGGTAGAAGATAAGGATGTAATCTCCCATATTACCTATGTTTTGATCTCACTACATCTTCTCTAATACGTTGATATCTCCTATTTTATATCTCCACAGTATTCCTTAATTGTTGTGGGAACACATATAAATTATAATATAATTTGAGTTATTATTTTACTACTAAAAATTGATAATAAAATTTATCAAATCTTGAACTACATCAATAACTATTGCTACATCAACTATTACTTTTGGTTTGATCTACTTAAACTAGTTTCATCCCTCTCAACGAAAGGGAGGAGTACATAGGCACCATTTATACAATACTAATACACAAGGGGAAGTTGACTCAATATATACTCACTACACATCAAATTTTGACTTAAATTATACTTCAAATTACTTAGTGCATTTCAATTTTGGCTCAAACCTTGTTTCAATTTATATAAATTTTAATTTGTACATTGCAGTTTCACATAAGCTATTCATAATTGATATATCTTATGTTTAGTTTATACATAATTTTTGCATAGTATGACATAATATATAGAGAGATTGACACAATTAATTATACTATGCTTGGTGCATTTAATTTTTTTTCCCAATGTTTCTTACTTAGATAGGTTTGCACCCTTGAGATAGTAACACCCTACGTTATTGTCTGAAATAATGCAGTGTTGTCTAGATTTACATTAAAATGGTTATTTTAGACTATCAAAGATTATCATGACTATTACAATTTTTAACCAGAAAAGAAATCACAAATTTTACTTAGATTTTGTAGATGTTTATACAAATCACCAGGAATGAGGGCATGTGCATAGCATATGTTCATAGTTGGCACGATTGGTTTAGTTATTACACATATTATGATAATGGGGGCATGTGCATAACACATATCCACATAACTATAGAATTATTTCTCTAATTCATATTTATATCACAAATTTTACTTAGATTTTGTAGATGTTTATACAAATCACCAGGAATGAGGGCATGTGCATAGCATATGTTCATAGTTGGCACGATTGGTTTAGTTATTACACATATTATGATAATGGGGGCATGTGCATAACACATATCCACATAACTATAGAATTATTTCTCTAATTCATATTTATTACGCAAATTATATGATATAGTATGCTTTGTTTATAATTTGGGGGATGAACATGTGAATGGCACATGATCTCATCTCTCAATTTTTTCACCAGTTTATATATAAAGAATGATGGTTCATGTCATTAGCTATGTTGTATACACCATATTTAGTTCAAAATTATATACAAACTATTTTTTCATTATTTTTTCACCATATTGAATCATATAGTCATCTTCAGTGGTTGATTCAAAATTTTCACTAGTATTTACACCAATGCCCAGTATGTTGAGTTGTGTGGGACTGAAGTTTAAACAAAGTTATGAATTCTAGGCACATCATCTAGTAATTAAATATTAGGGGCAAGATTAGTTTGGATTTAAATACTATAGTGGTTTTCTTAGAATCTACGCATGAAATCCATATCAAAGTTCATATCCACAAGCATCACTCAAACTCCTGTTCAATTTTTTGGATAAGAAAAAAGCAAGAATAAAGGCCATCCTCTCTCCACATGGGTTGATTATATTGATCCATAACATATTCCTTTTTAAGCTAACATATGTGACACAGGTAAGCTTAGGTATCACTTTGTTCCTTTTACTCTAGTAATTTCATTTCATTGCATTACTACAATAAATGAGGGGGGGAATGTCGACTCCTAAATCTGGTCAAGTAAACATAAGTACTATGTATTTTCATGACTTTTGTATTTAGAAGCTCTTAATTCTAAATTAAGGCTCTATTGACACATATTGTTTTAATCATGTGTCATTTATAATTTTTGATCTCTTCCACTCATGTTTTTATTATATTTTACAAGCATTGTTCTTCCATCCTATTCTTAGATGTATCATAGGGATCCCTCATCCTTTCTCTTTTTTCTATCTTACTATATTCTTATTTCTATATAGAACCACTCATTTTTTACTATCACACTCTACGTCATTGTTTATAAGCCATGATCTTATTGTAATATCTCTTTCAATCTTTATTTTAGGACATACTTCATTTAGGTCTATTTTTATGATCATTTTATTCATTTTTGAGTTGGTTGGCATGATGGCAAGTTTTAAAATTTGAATTAGGAGTATTCTATATAGTCTCCTAAGAGGCATTTTACACGCAACACTTATCTACCTAGAAAAATTACAATTAAATAAAATGATAATACAACAAGCTCAATACTTGCATTTTATATATCTAAAGTTTATGTTGTTATATATATATATATATATATATTTCATGCTTGGACCAAGATTAGGTCCTAGATAAAGAGTAGTTAGATCCACATTATATATGAACCAGTCACACACACATTATAGGGAGAACTAAATCGACCTGAGGTCCCATTTTGGGATTATGTAGGCAATACTCAATTACATAGAGGTTTTCGAAGCCAACTCAACTATTCCCCTTACTTGTTGTCCCCATTTTATGTTTCATTTTCCATTTATAGGACCTTGACAAATATTTTAAAGAAAATAATACAAAATCATAAGATGTAATGCATGATCATATGTATTCAGTGAGCTAAAAATCATCTACAAGTGGTGTTGCATAATTTTATAATTTTTAGATTTATTCTATAGTCAATATAGACCAAATTTCTCCATCTAGACAAAGGCACAAACCCATATCATGCAAATCTTTTAGTCACACCCAAATCAGTCAAAACAATCATTTTTACATCTAAAGACATACCAGTCAGTGTCACAATCAAATCCTAGTCACCTAAAAGTTTGTGTATTTATAATAAAGATAAGTGTTTCTTTTCCTTTCATCTCTTTTTTTATTGAAACCTTAATTATTCCTATGTTTACAAATAGATGTATGTGAATGAATATTTACTTAAAATCTATTTTACTCAGATTCTTATCTAAACTAGATTATATTTATTATCATTATCCTCAATTTTCATAATCATATTGGTATTAGATTTATTACCCTTATCTTATTCTTCATTTATCCTTGAAAGAGGTTCTTTAGGTTATAAATTAGTAGGATAACATTATTACCTAGCTTAAGAAGGATATTGTTGATAAAAACTAAGATCAAGAGAGTGGGGAAAATTAATGATCTCCAAGCTTCATTAAATATGGTAGGTAACCTAGGTTTAGAAAAAAAATTATTTCATAAGTCCTGTTGATGTATCTAAATGCACCACATATGTTCTTAGTGTTCAAAAAAAACTTCTCATATTATAATTCCAAGAATTCAGAGCATGAGTAGTAGGCTGTGGTAACTTGATGTCACTTGTGGTGAAATAGTGGTAGAGATATGTATGAGTGTTCCATAAAATTTATAATAAGTGATGGTTGGGAGCCATCATGCTCTGTTCTTCGTGAATTGTAAAGGATATATGTTAACTTAGTGAATTATGATCCAAAATTTAAGCTACAAATTAATCTAGATGTATATTTATAATTAAGCTTAAACTAAAGTGATATGGTGTAAAAAAAAGAGCAAAGAGAAGGGTAAGGTAGAAAAGAAAGTGAGTGATTTCTTATCTTAGTCTCCAATATTATGACAAAGCATCAATTGTAAATAAGTATGCATTTAAACCAATATATAATTCAAAATATCCTAAGCTCATATTTCACTATATACCAGGGAATCCTTAAAGGATAATGTAAAGAATCACAAGTAAGAATCAAGTTTACTTTTAAATATTTATTACTATAATAAAATAAAATTTGCACATTTGAATACAAAGCAAAATGAACTGAAGCAAATCCAAGATCCTTAAACTAATCTAGAATATGCACAAGTTAGAAACCTTTTGATTAGAAAAAAACTAACCCAGAATTCAAAGAAGCTATTCAAATTTAAGACATAAAACTAGTAATTGAGAGAAAAGCTATGTTAGCAATTGAATATCAAATATGGAAAATCTTTTCAAAAATAATTGATTATATTAATTGATCTAAGTACACAAAATTTTCTCAAAATTCTCTCTTTTACAAGATGATGATACATGTCTTTTATATAAATATAAGGTAGTACACCAATCAATTACAACATACATGCATACAAAAGATAAGGATAGTTGTCCTTCCTTAGAAAGTTCTAAAATACACTTTCCTTTTATAACTAGACTGACCTAGGGGCAATATGGTAATAAAATAACATATGCCTTACAAAAGAATATTCTTTTTTTAAATAATACAATGTTTTTACAAAAGGAATATTATCTACTGGGTGGGCCCATTGCTGAAGGGTCCCTTTATTGATTCTATAGAAGATTCATTACTTTCTAATGTTGGTCTTTCTATAAGTCCATAGCTAGCTTCATGAAGTAGACTTCTTCTTGATCAGCCAAGTCATCCAAGTCTCTATCATCCTAGGCCATAGCTTCCTTTATGATTCTTGCCTCTATAATTTTCTCCTCAGTTGTGAAGATCATGTCCAAGATTCTTTTTTTGTCTCTACCAGACTAACATTGGCTCTTGATCCTAACTGAGTACACTACCAAAGTGACCATATATTTGTATTCAGCTTCATCAATGATTCTAAGGTAAATGGTCTTAGTAGGATTTACCAACATAGTTCCTAGGAGCTGCTCAAATCTAATGATCAACCCTTTATCATCCATCAAAATCCTATTTAAATTCTTTGTCCAAGCACTTAGACCTTGGACCTTGTCTATTATTATTCCCAATATGGTGTTCAAATGAGCTAAGTGAATAGTTTTAAACTTAGGAATCTTGTTCTTAATCAAAATGTCAATGAGATCCCTTACTTGGGTCTCTACTTTTTTCCATTCTATTATTAATCCCTTGGCTACTTGGCCTTGTTGTCTTAAGGCATCCTACCTTAGCTTTATTAAACTAAAAGAATTAAACATATCAAAGAATGAGGCCTCAAACATATCCATCATGGTATCAAGAACTGACAAAATGGCTTGTGTTTCTAGCTTTTCCTTTTCTCTTTCCAAGTTTTGGATTCTTTGTTTCATCCCTTGGATGCCAGCCTTAGCTTTAATTAATTGAGCCTCAATCAATCTCTCAACATCCTTCTCATGGATAGGAGATTCACCATGTTTTTTCCCTCTTATCAAGGTTAGACCTATAAAGGGATCAACCTTTTGGAAGGTGATTTCCTTAGCTCCTACCATGGCTTTCCTAGTGGTGACCCTTTCTAATCCATATGTCTGTTAGGAACCCGTGCTTAATTGCTATGGACGCATATGCTTTGTAAGTCGTCCCTTAGAGCTTATTCGAATTATCCCACATACAAGGGAAATAGTAGTTGTTAGAATAGAGTTAGTATATAAGTAAGTGTTGAGGCCGAATAAAGGCATCCACGAATTCATTGTATTGAGCTTGCTCAAAGGAGGTTGCCCCCTCGAAGAGGCCTGCGATCAATATAAGCTTTCTGTGTTTCTGTTATTGGTAAGAGTTATTTTATTTTGGCATATTTTGATTAAATCTGTTGTAAGAGGTAAATTGTTGTAAGGAGGTTCTTCACATTTGGTATCAGAGCGCTTTCTTGGCTTTGTGGGTAGATTTGGAGCAATTTTTTTTCAAAGCAGGGCTTTCCAGGAGCTGCGCCATTTTCTGGAAAGAAATTTTTCATTGCAGGTTCCATCATTTTGGATTGGGTAAATACCTATCCGCTTAACTGTGGGAAGTGCTTGGGCATAAGCCCTAAAACTCATTGTGAGGAGTACCATAGGAACCCCAAAGTAGCTGGCCCATTGAGAGGACCTGCCAGCGAAAAGGGCAACGACCCCACCCTGATTGACTAGATCCCACCCGTGAGGTAAACCAAAAGCTGTCGTTAAGGGGTAAACCCATGGCCAGAAATTTCTGGAGAGCGGTACTCGCTCAGACAGCTTTGGTGGCCAGAGAGAATTTAAAAATCCTTTAGGCAGCCAAACAACCCTGGGGTCCATATCCAACTTATCAGGTTCAGAGAGCAAACAACAATATATCCATAGTTGATGATATTTCGAACCACATAGTTGCAGACAATCCGTTCCTGAAACAGCCGCTTAAAAAAAAAAAAAAAAAAGCCGCTAAAAAAAAAAAAAAAAAAAAAACAGCCGCTAAAAAAAAAAAAAAACAGCAGCAAAAAAAAAACAAAAAACAGAAGGATCCCCAGCTATTCACAACTGGTTATGGTCACCACTCGTGCAGGCACAAAAATCATGGAGGAAGAAATCGCCACATTGAAATCTCAGGTTACAGAGTTAACCGATATGATGCGTGGCTTGAATCAACAGAATAACATCTTGATCAACCGAATGCAGAAAGAGGAGTCTTCTTCAGACCGTCACTCCTTTACTTCCAACTCCTCCCGTGGACCTAAGCTAGACTTTCCACGGTTCAATGGTACAGATCCTACAGGATGGATATATCGAGCTGAACAATTCTTCAACCTCCACAATACTTATTCTGCAAACAAAGTCCCAATTGCTTCCTTTCATTTGGAACAAGAAGCACTTCAGTGGTACCGTTGGTATCTCAAGACCAATGATGAACCTGATTGGTCAACTTTTGCATCCTTACTTTTGGGTAGGTTTGGTCCCTCAGCATTCGAGGATTTCACAGGTGCTCTCACCAAACTCCGTCAAACAGGTACTGTTCGGGAATATCAGCTTGAATTTGAAAAACTCGTTAATCACACTGAAGGGTTGTCATATGACTTCTTCAAAAGTTGCTTTGTTAGTGGCCTTAGAGAGCCGATCCACTCAGAGGTAAAAAAGTTTCGACCTGAAAATATGATGGACGCTTTGGGTCTGGCTAAGTTAGCAGAAGATAAACTCTCCACACAGCGTCGACCTCCCACCTTTTTACCAACAAAGAACACAGTGAATCAGCGGACAACCATAACCACACCAATCAAGCGCCTGACTGAGGCAGAGATGTGGGCTCGTAAAGAAAAAGGATTATGTTACAACTGTGATGACAAATGGGTTAAGGGTCACAGGTGCGTCCAACAAAAACTTTACTTGCTAGATGTGGAGTCACCACCAGAACAAGACAGCGAGATTGATATTCCAGAATTTCAAGATGCTCAAGATGAACCCGGCACTGAAGAGGACCCAATGGTTCAAGAGACTCAACCTGAGATCTCTGTACATGCACTAGCAGGTGTCACTACTCCCCAAACCATGAAGGTCAAAGGGTGCTTCAAAAAGATCCCTCTCACAATCCTCATTGACTCGGGCAGTACTCACAATTTCATTGATCCTCGCATTGCTAAGGCAGCAGACTGCTTTATATACCCTTTTTCTAGCTTTGAATTCATGATTGCTAATGGGGGCACATTGCCATGTAAAGGAAAGTGTCAAAATGTGCGTCTTGCAATTGGCGATTATAATTGTCGCTCTGATATGTTTGCCCTACCCTTAGGTGGGTGTGATGTGGTTTTAGGGGCACAATGGCTTCGCACATTAGGACCTATTTTATGGGACTTCTCTGAGCTTTGGATGCAGTTCACAGATAATGGTCAGAAGCACACCTTAAAAGGGTTATTACCAGGATCTGCTAGCATCATCAGTTCTCATCGCATGGAAAAACTTTTGAAAAAAGGCTCACATGGGGTCATTGCACAACTGCATTCCATTCAACTCCAGCCCTCTGCTCCTTCTAACCACCCTACAGACTTACAAGCCATACTTGACAAGCATGCAACCATTTTTTTAGAACCAGTAAGGCTACCCCCTTCACGCCCTGAAGATCACCGCATTCCTCTCCTTCCAGGAAGCATTCCACCCAACATTTGGCCATATCGTTACCCCCATCTGCAAAAGACTGAAATTGAGAACTTAGTCCGGGAACTCCTCAAGTCTGGCGTTATCCGCCCTAGCACCAGCCCATATTCCTCCCCAGTGCTTCTTGTCCACAAAAAAGATGGCTCATGGTGCCTTTGCATTGACTTTCGAGCCCTTAACCACCTCACTATCAAGGATAAATTCCCAATTCCTGTCATCGATGAGCTTCTTGATGAGCTCCATGGGGCCAAATTCTTCTCCAAGTTGGATCTGCATTCTAGCTATCATCAAATTCGAGTGCATCCTGATGACATTCCCAAGACAGCCTTCCGTACACATGAGGGTCACTATGAGTTCCTTGTCATGCCATTTGGCCTTACAAATGCCCCTTCCACTTTTCAAGCACTCATGAATAAAATTTTCAGCCTTTTCTCCGTCAATTTATTTTAGTTTTCTTTGATGACATTTTGATTTACAGCTGCACATGGGTTGAGCATCTCCAACATCTTGACAGGGCATTACAGTTGTTAGCTGACAATCAATTATGTGCCAAGCAATCCAAGTGTTCATTTGGTCAAGAGGAAATTGACTATTTGGGGCACATTGTTTCAGCTAATGGGGTTCGCGTGGACCCAAAAAAAATCAGTGCTATGCAGAATTGGCCTCAACCAACCACCCTCAAGAGCCTTCATGGTTTCTTAGGCTTGACAGGATACTATCGCAAGTTCGTCAAAGATTATGGAAAGATCGCGGCTCCTTTGACTTCCTTATTGAAGAAGGATGCTTTCACCTGGGGTGCAACAGCTGATCAGGCATTCATCCAACTCAAACAGGCTATGTGTAGTACACCAGTTTTGGCACTGCCAGACTTCACCAAAACTTTCACCATCGAAAGTGATGCCAGTGGCATTGGCTTGGGTGTTGTTCTTCTCCAAGAGGGCCGACCAATTGCCTTCACCAGCAAAGCCCTTTCTGGCCGCAATTTAGCTTTGTCTACATATGAAAAAGAAATGATGGCAATTTTACATGCAGTACAAAAATGGAGACCCTACTTATTGGGAAACCATTTTTGCATCAAAACTGATCATCAGAGTTTGAAATATTTCTTGGAACAGCGGGTCTCATCCCCAGCTCAGCAGAAGTGGGTCAGCAAACTCATGGGCTATGACTATGAGATCACCTATAAGAAGGGAAAAGACAATATTGTGGCTGATGCTCTCTCAAGAACCTTCGAGGACCACCCTTCCCTCTCTGCCATCTCCATGCCCATTCCTAAATGGTTGGAATCTGTCCAACAAGGGTATGTAAATGATCCCTCCTTATGCCACATCATTCATCAATTGGCCACTAACCCCTCTGCCATACCGCATTATTCATGGGATGGTGCTTCTCTGCGATACAAGGGTCGTTTGGTGCTTCCCCAAATTTCAGACCTACATCAGGGTATCTTCTATGAAATCCATGCTTCCCCCTCAACAGGGCACTCCGGGTTTCTCAAAACCTATGAGCGGGCACGTCGACACTTCTTTTGGAAAGGCATGAAAACTAAAATTAAATAGATGGTGGCTGAATGTGAAACCTGCCAACGACACAAAGGTGAAACCACATTGACTCCTGGTTTGCTCGCGCCCTTGCCCATTCCTACTAGGATCTGGACAGATATTTCCATGGATTTCATTGAGGGCCTCCCTAAATCTGGGGGAAAGACAGTGATCCTAGTTGTTGTCGATCGCCTCTCCAAATATAGTCATTTTTGTGCACTCAGCCACCCATACACCCCGTCCACAGTTGCACAGGTTTTCTTGGATCAGATCTTCCATCTTCATGGCATTCCTTCTTCAATTGTCTCAGATCATGATGCCACTTTCACTAGCCATTTTTGGACGGAACTATTTCGTCGCACAGGCACACAGTTGAAAATGAGCTCTGGGTACCACCCACAAACAGATGGCCAGACAGAAATCGTCAACAAATGCTTGGAAACCTTCTTTCGTTGTTTTTCTTCAGAACAACAACATCAATGGGCCAAGTGGCTTCCTTTAGCTGAATGGTGGTACAATACCTCATACCACACTTCCACCAAAATGACTCCCTATGAGGCAGTTTATGGTCAAGCACCGCCACCACTTCTTCCATATCATCCTGGTAGCTCACCAGTTCACGCAGTTGACACTACTCTCTGAAACCAGGATCAAATTCTCCGCACCTTGCGAGACAATCTCCACATGGCCCAGAACCGAATGAAGCAGCAGGCTGATCAACACCACTCTGAGCGTACCTTTCAACCTGGTGATATGGTATTTCTTCGTCTGCAGCCATACAAGCAATCATCACTAAAACAAAAAGGGCACCAAAAGCTTGCTCCAAAGTTTTATGGGCCATATAAGGTTCTCCAAAAGATTGGGTCAGTTGCTTACAAGTTAGAGCTTCCACCTTCCTCCCAAGTTCATCCCGTCTTTCATGTCTCCTGTTTGAAACAAGTTCTTAGATCCAACATCTGAGTGTAGACAGCTTTACCAGCACTTGATAATGAAGGCTCCATCCTTCTCGAGCCCGAAGCAATCTTGGACAGGCGCACCCGCCAACTTCGATCCCGCTCCATCACAGAGGTCTTAATCCAATGGCACGGCATGCAACCAGAAGATGCAACCTGGGAACCACTCTTCCAGATTCAACAACAATTCCCACATTTGAAGCTTTGAGGTCAAAGCATTTTTTAAGAGGGAGGGGATGTTAGGAACCCGTGCTTAATTGCTATGGACGCATATGCTTTGTAAGTCGTCCCTTAGAGCTTATTCGAATTATCCCACATACAAGGGAAATAGTAGTTGTTAGAATAGAGTTAGTATATAAGTAAGTGTTTAGGCCGAATAAAGGCATCCACGAATTCATTGTATTGAGCTTGCTCAAAGGAGGTTGCCCCCTCAAAGAGGCCTGCGATCAATATAAGCTTTCTATGTCTCTGTTATTGGTAAGAGTTATTTTATTTTGGCATATTTTGATTAAATCTGTTATAAGAGGTAAATTGCTGTAAGGAGGTTCTTCACAATGTCTCTAGATTAAACTACACGGTGGTGGATGACCTTGTGAATTTTAGAGACTTTGAGACCTCTACACTTGTGTTACCTGATGCTCCTAGAGCATCCATTTTCTTTCTCTCTGGTCCTAGAGTGGCTATAATTCTTGTTTCTTTCTCTTCCTTCATTATAGCCCTAATCCATGGCTTAATGTCATCATGTACTTCAATATTGTCATATTTTACTATGGCCCATGAATGGGATAAAGAAGGGATCTTTTGCAATTTTCCATAAATAAATCAATCAGGGATGACTAATCCATGAATGGGGAATTCACCACTAAATAGGTTGATCTCACTAGTAGGATGTGTGAGAGTCAACCTTGGTCTTTTAGGTCTAAAAGAACTAATGACATTTTATCCTTCCTCTCCTCCTTAGGATCCACTGGGACTAAATCAAGAGTAACCTTTTTTCCTCTCTCTTCTCCAATCTCCCCTACTTGGATTTGAGTCTCTTCAATCTATTCCCCTTCTTCATCTATGCCATATACCTCTGCAAGTTCTTTGAGGGCACCTTCAAGTATCTCATCTATTTCTAAGGTAATCATATATATATATATATATATATATATATATATATATATATATATATATATATATATATATATGTTCAAGTAAGTAAGGTGGCCTTTATGGCAAGGCTAAGGATGAGGGTCCTTCTATAGGTCTCTCTTCTAGCTTATCCTTACCATGGCCTTGTTCATCTTGCCTTTGCCCAGTTTTCCCCTGAGGTTATGGTTTTTCCACTTGAGGTCATTCCTAGGATGTCCCAAATGGTCCAAGAAGCAAGTGATACTAGAGAGGATGTATATACCATGCCTCTCCTACTAGCTTATCATCTTTTATCAACTTATGCTCTAGCTTAATGTTATTCCCCTCGATCCTAGCCAATACCTCTTTAAAGCTCTTTTCCTAAATGTAAATAGTGTCATGAACACTGAGCTAATGCATATACTCAGGCTTGGGAAACCTCTTCTCCTTCAAATGATTACTTACTATGTTCTTAGGGTCCCATATTTTGAGTTCATCAAGTTGAACCCAAATGAGTTCCCTATGCTTGGACATGATTTCTACCTATTTTAAATATTTCAACATGGTCCTTCAAATAATTAGAGGGAAGGGATGGAGAAGACCCTTACTCTTCTCCTTATAAATTCCATCAATTCCATTGCTAAGTTATGAAGCAATTTTTTTGCTCAACTAGCTTGCTCGGTATATACATAGGTAATCTATATAGTGAGGACATGATTCCCTCAATCCTGATAACTATGCAGTCTAGATAGAACCATATGTCACCCATCATCTCTATATATTTCTTGATTAGTGGATGGACTCTAGGCATGGGAAAACTTGTAATAGCCTCCACTATAGCTGGGTAGACATAATCATAAATAACTTGCACATGGTTCCTATAATTAAAGATGTTCAATTTGGAATAATGGTGAGATATGGTGGTTCTCCCTTTAGGAGACCAATTTTTAATTCTAGAGACGCTGATGAAAGAAAGAAGGGCATATAGTAAGTATGACATCATATAGAATTACTTGGCCATTTTTTTTATAGCAATGAACTACCTAGTTAAGAAGACACTGATTGAGTCTCCAAATGGAGGGGTGATCTTCTCTTCAAACATGAAATACACATAGGGGCCCAAATTTTATTGACATAGGTGGTTGAGGGGGATCATAATGTTCAATTTAATAAGGTCATGATTACCCTGATTCCCTCCTTGAACTAGACTATTATGATCTTACCCTTAAATTCTCTGAAGACATGGGTTCCTTGGTGCAACCAAGGTCTAAGGATAATGTCCAGGTCATGCTTAGAGGTCCACTCCTTGATTTGGATAAGTCTACATGGGGTATTAGGAGCTTATAATACTTTTTTAAATCCATAGGGGAAATGTAGGATACCTTCTTATAATTCCCTTCTTGGATGATCAAATCATTATCAACCCTAAAGTTTATGAAAATTGGAGCAAGAACATCTATACAATGAAGTAACTCAGGTTTGGTGGCAGCATAATGAAGTTCAATCATCTAGACTACGACTAGGTCATAGTGTTTCTTATTCACTATGGTAATTCTCTGCTCCTCTTTGGTGATGGGTTTTATCTCCTCCATGGTGAATAAGAGTTTAGACCAATTCTTGATGCCTAGGAAGTTTAGGGAGACAACATCCAATTCAAAGTCTTTGAATATCCTTCCTTCATTATCTATTGATAGGTAGAGTTTTGTCTCCTTTTTCAACTATTGTTTGTGGGCTATCATGACTTTACTTGCTAATTTATTTATCCTAGATTCTAAATTAGTCTATGTGGTAGCTCTTTTGCACTTAAAAATACAATTAATCTCTCTTCAAATTGAATTACAAACAATTGAGTTCACTTGGGTCACTTTTATGTAGGGATTAGGGTTTTAGAGATTTAATGTCAGGATATATCTAAACTCTAGCTTATATGTGCCTTGGATTTGATTTAGACCTTTGCCTTTATACTTTCACATTTTTGAGCCCACAAGATATTTTGTTTGTCTATTTCTTCTTGCATGGTGCTTATGTGGCAATGATCTGGACATTTCATGGCATTTTTCATAAATGCCTTTGAGCACTAGCCATTAGTATTTAAAATGCCTTATTTACTTCACTTCATCAAATTAAAATCTTGGATTGGGATGAGCCAGTGATTATGATCCATGGTCTTACCTGTTAGTTAGATATTTGGTTCCAATGCCCTATGGTTATGCCACTTCAAACCTCTACAGGCCTTCTAAGTTCCTTTAAAAAGTCATTTGTGCTTTCATGTCTTTAGATCATGGAGTCTGATGAAGTGCAAACCGTTGGATCATCTATTAGTTCGGCCTTGAATGTTCTTTCACCACACATTGATCCCATGGGCTCTTAAGACTCCATTGAAAAGTCTTCGAGGTCCTCACACCATTGGATCATCTTCTCGTGATGAAGTGCAAACCTTTGATCTACAAAGATTCCCAAACTTTAAGTTTACATATTATTAAGATGGGACTTAGGCATAAATTCCTTAGGCTAAGGTTTATTTCATGTTTATTAAGCATAAAATAAACTTTAGGCTAAGGTGTTTATGCCTAAGTTTTTTGAATTCATACAAAGGGGATCATGACTAAATGTTTTTAGGCCAAAGTCTACATTGTGTTTAATAACACAATGTATACTTTGGGCTAAAGTATTTATGTCAAGCCTAAGAACATGCTCAAGGGGGTTCAAAATGATATAATAGTCTAACATCAAAATAAAGTTTTATTGCATTAATAAAACCCATTAAAATCTTTAGTTAGAAGCGTTTGGTCTAAGTTTTACATAATAAAGACTCTTTTAAAATAAGACTTAGTATAAGTCTATAGTTTAAGGTTCACAGTATTTGAACAAAATGTAATGGGGACCTTAAAGTATAGACTTATACTAAGTTTATTTTGTATATACTTAAACCATAAGACCATTTCCATATTTGTAGATTGAATATTTCTAGTGCTTGAGCATCTTTTAAGGGTTTCCATTAGTCTGCATGGTGATTCACAAGTTTTCTACCAATATTTTGGAGTGTATTTTGATCCTGATTAGAATAAT